>JARQOD010000009.1:86658686-86815754 GCA_033576555.1 Oophaga sylvatica
TTTTTAGCACTGTATGATTTTAGCCCTGTATGATATTATTTTTTGGCACTGTATGTCACTATTATTTGGTCACTGTATGTCAATATTAATTTTGCCTTGTATGGACCTATTTTTTTCAGCACTGTATGATACTGCTTGTGGTCACTGTATGTTATGGTTATATGGAAACGATATGGCAATATTAATTTAGCACACACTGTATGATACCGGTATTTCTGGGCACTGTGTGGCAATTTTAGTTGGTCACTGTAAAGAAATATTATTTAGCACTCTATGAAACTATCATTATAGATTATACTGTTTTCGGGTTATTAAGTGTTTTAATGGTGTTTTTCCTTATCTATCGAATATGCAATAAAATTTGTGATTATTTGCTATATATTCAGTGAGTACCTTTTTATGTCCTCATGGTTTTTTTTGTATCTGTATGGAACTATTATTTTAGAACTGTATAATATAATTATTTTTCGGCATTGTATGACACTATTATTTGTTCACTGTATGGTCGTATTATATGGTCGACCTAGAATACACAATAAGAATAAATAGAAATAGAGACCCAATACAAAATTTAGTTGTGTAGGAACAATATGGTGCCTGTATGATTACATTTAGTTCATGAAATCTATGACAAACTGTCCAAAGTGATTTGTGCATTGGAACAAGCAATTAACACATAGCTGGAGATATTTACAGTGCACAGTATATATGTATGAGAATTAGCAGATTACAACTTTAAGAAAAAAAGTGCATGAGAAAATAACCAGACGCAGAGTTTACGGCCAATACCGCTACGCCAATACCAAATTTTTCTAATGTGAAAATGAACAAATCAACGTGACTTGGGAGGAGAACTTGGCCCGAATGAAACTAATCAAGGATGCTTGGAGTAATGTAAACTATACTGACGCGCACATGTTTGACATAAGCAGGAATATCAGAGAACTATTTAAACAAAGACCCTTACACTATCACACATCCCATCCATCAATGAGGAATGAAATACCAGAACTGCACTTCAGTAAATCGTCCTAAATGTTGATTTAAAGCAGAAAATGGCCCCAATGCAAGTCAGTAAGTCACCTATAAGGTTCCCCGTGGTTTCCCTCCGACCTGTGAGCGTATGGTGACTGCTTTACCACATCTTATGATTATATCTCTATGCTCACCCGATGAATGGCATCTATTGTTCTATATTCCCCGCAATTTTACACTTGGGAACCCGGGGTACTTCAGTATTTTTCTAAGAGGATGTGTTAGCTCTTCTGAGACGTCTGTAGTAGAAAATATGGGCGTTTAATAAAATAAATTGTGTATACTTATTTATTTTACAAGTATATGGGGCTGGTTCATCAAGACTGGAGCTTTGCAGACCAGTCTTGACGAACAGTGCACTTCATAGAATCATAGAATCATAGAATGGTAGAGTTGGAAGGGACCTCCTGTGTCATCTGGTCCAACCCCCTGCTCAAAGCAGGATTCTCTAAATCATCCCAGACAGATGTCTGTCCAGCCTCTGTTTGAAGACTTCCATTGAAGGAGAACTCACCACCTCTCGTGGCAGCCTGTTCCACTCATTGATCACTCTAACTGTCAAAAAGTTTTTTCTAATATCTAATCTGTGTCTCCTCCCATTCAGTTTCATCCCATTGCTTCTAGTCTTTCCGTGTGCAAATGAGAATAAAGATGATCCTTCTACAATGTGACAGTGTCACGCGGTCTTATGATATGTGTACGATGTCAGTAAACTATTCTTAAAAGAACAACACTCTATACAACATATAGATTAGCAACATCAGCATGTAAATATAGAATAGATTTACCTGACACGATATCCGTTGAACTCAGGGTTAATCTTGAGGACTTGATACACTGTCACAGGAAAGAGGAGGACCGGGGGTCTAACCTGACCCTAAACTGGGGTCCTAACTAATCCCTCACCTTGGAGGTACTGACAATGGTTCAGAGGTCCAAGTCTCCAGCCTAACCCTGTCTCCTATCAGTCCCTGAACCCTGTAATCAGTCCTAAGAAGGATTCTGATTACCACCAAAGGGATATGGGCTGATCTCTGCTAAATACACAGATTAGACATATAAGACAGACTGGAGAAAACACAGACTTGCATACACACTCAAACACAGAAGGAACATAAATGATCTGGGATATTAAACTCTAAGCAAGGTGAGCTTAAAACAACTAAGGAGCTCTTTAACTTAAGTCTATACAGATACAATCCTATCTGTGGTCTGCATGAAGAATTTCACTGGCAACTCCCAACACAGACAACCAGAGATTTAAAGGAAACCAATCAACAAATAATTAATTTCAGCCGGGAGAAACTGCACCCAGTCCCAGAACTGAGCACAGACAGAATTAACTCCCTAACTGCCAAACACAAAGAAACAGCAACTCAGCTGTGAGAAGTCAGAATGTGGCAACCGCGACGATCTTCGTGGCGATGCACACATGACAGTACCCCCCCTTCTACGAGGGGCCTCCGGACCCTCAGGGCCAGGTTTGCCCGGGTGAGTTCTGTGGAAGGTCCGCACCAAACGATCTGCGTTAATGTCAGACGCAGGAACCCACGTCCTCTCCTCTGGACCATACCCCTTCCAATGCACCAAGTACTGAAGGGACCGGCGATTCAGACGTGAGTCAATGATCTTTGACACTTGAAACTCCAAGTTACCATTGACCACCACTGGAGGAGGAGGTAGAGGTGATGGTATGACTGGTGCCACGTACCTCTTAAGTAATGACTTGTGGAACACATTGTGGATTTTAAACGTAGGAGGGAGGTCCAGACGAAATGCCACAGGATTAATTATGGAACTGATCCTGTACGGCCCGATTAATCTGGGGCCCAGCTTCCAGGAGGGAACTTTAAGTTTTATATTCCTGGTAGACAACCATACCAGATCGTTCACATTAAGATCTGGACCAGAAACTCTCCTCCTATCAGCCATACGTTTATAACGGTTCCCCATAGCACTCAGATTATTCAATACACCTCTCCACACTGAAGCAAGTGACGACGAGAAACGCTCCTCCTCAGGAACCCCAGAAGGGCCCCCCCATTGAATGTACAAAACTGGGGATGAAAACCATATGCCCCAAAAAACGGGGACTTACCAGTGGACTCGCTCCGCCTGTTGTTAAGAGCGAACTCTGCCAGAGGCAAGAAAGAAGACCAGTCCTCCTGGTTCTCTGAGACAAAACACCGAAGATAAGTCTCTAGGCTTTGATTCAGACGCTCTGTCTAACCATTGGTCTGCGGATGAAAAGCCGAGGAAAATGACAATTGCATCCCCCGACGTAAACAAAATGCCCTCCAAAACTTGGACACAAACTGAGACCCCCTATCTGACACCACATCAGAAGGCAACCCATGAAGTCTCACAATCTCCCCAATGAACACCTGCGCCAGAGTTTTAGCATTAGGGAGGGCAGGAAGAGCAATGAAATGTGCCATCTTACTGAACCTGTCAACAACCACCAGTATGACAGTCTTCCCTGACGACTGAGGAAGGTCCGTGATGAAGTCCATAGACAAATGAGTCCATGGACGCTCCGGAAGTTTCAAGGGTAAGAGGGTCCCAGACGGACGGGTATGAGGGGTCTTAGAGCGAGCACAAACCCCACAGGACGCGACAAAAGTTAAAACATCTTTATTAACGTTAGGCCACCAAAACCGGCGAGAAAGGAGATCTAAAGTAGCCTTACTCCCTGGATGTCCTGCTAAAGCAGAATTATGATGTGCCTCAATAACCTTTTGTCTCAACTGATTTGGGACAAACAGTCTCCCTGGAGGTCCTGCAGGGGCGCCCCCCTGAGCCTCTAACACCTCCTCCTCAAGCTCAGAACATACAGCCGACACTACCACCCCCTCCTGAAGGATAGGAATCGGGTCATCCATTTTCCCGGCCCCTGGGAAACTGCGAGACAAGGCATCCGCCTTAACATTCTTAGATCCAGGGCGATAAGTGACAACAAAATTAAACCTGGTAAAAAACAACGACCATCGAGCTTGTCTGGAATTCAGACGCTTAGCAGATTCCAAATACAGCAGGTTCTTGTGATCAGTAATGACGGTGACCGGGTGGACTGCCCCTCCAAAAAGTGACGCCATTCTTCAAAAGCCAACTTAATGGCCAAAAGTTCCCTATTGCCGATATCATAATTCCTTTCGGCGGACGACAATTTTTTAGAAAAGAAAGCGCACGGATGCCATTTACCAGGGGACGGACCCTGGGACAATATTGCACCCACCCCTACGTCAGACGCGTCCACCTCCACAACGAACGGCTGTGATGCATCTGGTTGGATGAGAACGGGTGCCGAAGCAAAACATTTTTTCAAAGAGGAAAAAGCTTGGCAAGCTTTGTCCGACCATTTAGAAAAATCCGTCCCTTTTCTTGTCATGTCAGTGAGAGGTTTGACAACAGATGAGAAATTACAAATAAATTTCCGGTAGTAGTTAGCAAACCCCAGAAAACGCTGCAGAGCCTTAAGATCCTCTGGCTGATCCCATTCAAGCACTGCTCTCACCTTTTCAGGGTCCATACGGAAACCGGAGGCTGACACCAAGAAACCCAAAAACTGAAGTTCCTGTACGGCGAATACACACTTTTCCAGTTTGGCGTATAGTTTATTGTCTCGCAAGATCTGCAACACCTGTCTCACATGCTCCTGGTGAGACACAAGATCTGGTGAGTAAATTAAAATGTCATCCAAATATACGACCACAAACAGCCCCACCAGATGACGAAAAATGTCATTAACAAAATGTTGGAATACTGCTGGTGCAGTAGTCAGACCAAAAGGCATGACAAGGTTCTCATAATGTCCCTCCGGCGTGTTAAACGCCGTTTTCCACTCATCCCCCTCTTTTATCCTAATCAGATTATACGCCCCCCTGAGATCCAATTTAGAGAACCATTTGGCGCCAACAATTTGATTGAAGAGATCAGGAATCAGAGGGAGTGGATACGGATCTCGAACAGTAATCCGATTAAGTTCGCGGAAATCCAAGCAAGGGCGTAGGCCTCCATCTTTTTTCTTCACAAAGAAGAACCCCGCGGCCACTGGGGAAGATGAAGGTCTAATATGCCCTTTGGCCAGACTTTCCGAAATATAATCTTTCATAGCCTGCCTCTCAGGACCAGAAAGGTTATATAACCTAGCTTTAGGTAACTTAGCATCAGGAAGTAAATTAATAGAGCAGTCATACACGCGATGAGGAGGCAACTCCTGACACCCCTCCTCAGAGAACACATCCCCAAAGTCCTCCAAAAAAGGAGGCAAAGTACTAGGCACGACCGCACTGATGACTGTGTTCATGCAGTTACTTTTGCAAAACTCACCCCATTGGCTTATATCTCTGGACTGCCAATTAATCACAGGGTTATGTTTAACCAACCAAGGAAGTCCCAACACAATAGGAGTAGGTAGACCCTCCAACACATAACAAGATAATAGTTCCCTATGTATTGCCCTACCCGAAGGTCAATGTTATGAACCTCATGAACAAAGCTACCTTGGCCGAGAGGCCTGGCGTCAATGGAGAATATAGGGATCGGTTTGACCAATACACTCAGATGCATACCTTGAGCCTGAGCAAACTGAGCGTCAACCAGATTAGCCCCGGACCCACTATCAAGAAGAACAGAAAATCTCTCCACTCTCGTACCAACCACCACCTCCACTGGTACAAGGAACTGAGAAGAACTAGCGGACGAAATACATACTCCCAGGTTGTCGTCCACCACACAACCTGGGATTAACAGTTTTCCGGTGACTTTTTGCTCAACAAGGCACGGGATGGACATCCCTCAACAAAATGTCCCTCTTTCCCGCAGAAGAAACACCTTCTAGTCCTGCGGCGTACCGCCAATCCCCTCCTACGAAATGATGTCCCTCCCAACTGCATAGGCTCCTCCGAACAGACAAGGGGAACCTCAACATAAGGGACTTTAGTAGTAGGTGGAGTAACAACAGGGGGCGGAGTTACCTCGCACCTCTCCCGGAGCCGTCTATCAGTACGGATAGCTAGGGCCATAGCAGCCTCCAGTGATGGAGGAGAATCATACTGAGCCAAAACGTCCTTTAATTTGTCAGAAAGCCCATGACAAAACTGGCTTCTAAGAGCTGGGTCATTCCACTGAGTATCTGTGGCCCATCTACGGAACTCAGAAGCAAATTCCTCCGCCGGACGATCTCCCTGCTGTATCTTACGTAATTTTGTCTCAGCAAGAGAGACCCGATCTGGGTCATCATATACCAAACCCAGGGCAGTAAAAAATCGATCTACTGACTGTAGAGCCGGGGATCCCGGAGGAAGGGAGAAGGCCCAGGATTGAGGGTCCCCTTGTAGGAGCGAGATAACAATTCCCACTCTCTGCTCTTCACTCCCTGATGATCGAGGCCGAAGCCAAAAATACAATTTACATGCTTCCCTGAAGGTAAAAAATTTGTCTCGCCCACCAGTGAACCTGTCCGGGAGAGCTACTTTAGGTTCAAATCTGGTTTGCTCCGAGGGAGACAAAACTTTGGACTTAATGTCCGTCAGCTCCATGGATAATCCCTGCAACTGCAGAGCCAGCTGGGCTACTGGATCCATGGCAACTGGGAATAATTTTATGGGCCAGTGAAAATGTCACGCGGTCTTATGATATGTGTACGATGTCAGTAAACTATTCTTAAAAGAACAACACTCTATACAACTATAGATTAGCAACATCAGCATGTAAATATAGAATAGATTTACCTGACACGATATCCGTTGAACTCAGGGTTAATCTTGAGGACTTGATACACTGTCACAGGAAAGAGGAGGACCGGGGGTCTAACCTGACCCTAAACTGGGGTCCTAACTAATCCCTCACCTTGGAGGTACTGATAATGGTTCAGAGGTCCAAGTCTCCAGCCTAACCCTGTCTCCTATCAGTCCCTGAACCCTGTAATCAGTCCTAAGAAGGATTCTGATTACCACCAAAGGGATATGGGCTGATCTCTGCTAAATACACAGATTAGACATATAAGACAGACTGGAGAAAACACAGACTTGCATACACACTCAAACACAGAAGGAACATAAATGATCTGGGATATTAAACTCTAAGCAAGGTGAGCTTAAAACAACTAAGGAGCTCTTTAACTTAAGTCTATACAGATACAATCCTATCTGTGGTCTGCATGAAGAATTTCACTGGCAACTCCCAACACAGACAACCAGAGATTTAAAGGAAACCAATCAACAAATAATTAATTGCAGCCGGGAGAAACTGCACCCAGTCCCAGAACTGAGCACAGACAGAATTAACTCCTAACTGCCAAACACAAAGAAACAGCAACTCAGCTGTGAGAAGTCAGAATGTGCAACCGCGACGATCTTCGTGGCGATGCACACATGACAGACAGCCCTTGAGATATTTGTAGACAGCTATTAAGCCTCCTCTCAGTCTTCTTTTTTGCAAGCTAAACATTCCCAAATCCTGTAACCATTCCTCATAGGACATGGTTTGCAGACCGGTCACCATTCTGGTCGCTCTTCTCTGAACTTGCTCCAGTTTGTTGATGTCTTTTTTAAAATGTGGTGCCCAAAACTGGACACAGTATTCCAGATGAGGTCTGACCAAAGAGGAGTAGAGGGCAATAATGACCTCACGTGATCTAGACTGTATGCTTCTGTTAATACATCCCAGAATTGTATTTGCCTTTTTTGCTGCTGCATCACACTGTTGACTCATGTTCAGTCTGTGATCTATTAGTATACCCAATTCTTTTTCACATGTGCTGTTACTTAGCCCTATTCCTCCCATTCTGTATACGCTTGAGTGAGATGCGCCAAATTCATTAATAGACATACACTTCTTATTAATCTTGGGGCATTTTTCAACTGCTGTTTGCCTCTGCCAGAAATGCACTCCACTCGGGAGCTGTAGAACATTTTGTGGTGTAAATTATTATGAATTTGTTGGGCACACTTGGCCATGTCCCATCCTGGATGAGCTTCGCCAACTCTTCTAAAAGTTGCCAGAGCTGGCTCGAACCAGTGGGAAAATGGCAAAACTTTTGCACAGCTTCGAGATGTGCAAATATTTTTGCACCAGAAAAATGGCGAAAACTGTAGAATAGGTTCCTATGTTTTGATCTTCGTCTGCTACTCCTCAGGGAAATGTAAGAGTGAAAAAAAATATAAATGTATATATATAATGTACATATTCACAGTACTGTGCAAAAATTTTATGCAGATGTGGAAAAGACGCTCAAAGGTAAGACTTCTTTCAAAAATAGAAGTGTTGATAGTTTATCATCAATTAACAAAATGCAAAATAATTAGTGCTGTTTTGAAGGCAAAGACAGGGATTTTGTAGGATTATATTCAGGTGTATGAGTAACCAATTATATCAAACTGGTGGTAATGACCATTTTCATATGTAGGTTAAAACAAGTCATTAACTGAAACGGAAACAGTTGTGTTGGAGGCTTAAAGGGGTTGTCCAGGACTAATTTATATTTTTTTGCATGACCTAAAAACTCAGAATGGTAACCGACCGCTCCTGCCAGCAATTCAGCTGCTCCATGTCTGTGATCACTCTGTGCCAGCAGAGATTGGCGCCAGGCACAACACGCAGGTAGTTAGCAACTATTTGCCTGTTAGTTCTGAGTCCCCGAGTGAAAAAAATAAATAGTCCTAGATAACCCCTTTGAAACTGTGTGAGGAACAGCCAAACTCTGCTAAACAGGTGAGGTTGTGGAAGACAATTTCATATCACAGGTCATACAACATGGCAAAACTGATAACAACAACAAAACACAAGGTAGTTATACTGCATCAGCAAGGTCTCTCCCAAAGATTTCAAAGCAGACCTGGGTTTCAAGATGTGCACCTCTTTTGAAGAAGCACCAAGAAATGGGCAATGTTGAAGACCGTAAACTAAGGATATGTAGTGCAGCTGATGAAAGACACATCATGCTTACTTTCCTGTAAGACGTCCAGCAGTGCCATCAGCTCAGGACTGGCAGCAACCAGTGGGACCCCAAGTGAGCTCTCATGAATTGGCCAATTTGGGCCAATCAAGTATATTCTATATAGCAGTAATGCAGTTAAAATTTCATATATTCAATCTAAGCATACATCTTAGAGTATACAGAGTGCTGCTGATTTCTATTGTGTACACACCCAATACCAGCTGTGACACTCCCTATTTAATAGGGAATACAAGCATCTCAGGAGAGCAGATTCTCTTGAATGCTTTTATTATATCCTTTTCCCCCGTAATTGCATATGCCTCATATATACAGTTCTGATTTCATTTAGTAACTCTTTTAAAAAGTTATTCCTAACATTCAAAGGATATCTGACAAATCAGTGAGGGTCCGACCCCACCCACCAATCTAAAAACGGGCTCCACAGTGCCGGCATATGTGGCACCACTCCTTTTATTCTCACTGTTCGGATCTCCTGCAGTCCCATAGTGAATGAATAACATGGTGGTATGCTAACAGGGCATTTCAGAGCTCTGTTGTCGGGATCGGTGCGGGTCGCAGCAGTCGGACCCCCACTTATCGGCAAATTATGTTAGCTTTGGAGAGGTGATAGCTTTCATTGTTGGGACTAACCTTTGAGTGGTGATACAGAGGTGGCATATTTATTGTGCTGTTATTGTATATGAATATCGGCAGCTATTACCTCTGGTCCAGGGGGGCCCGGCAATCCCTGTGGTCCTCGATCTCCAACTTTTCCCTTAAATAAAGAAAAAAAATTGTTAAAACTTCATGTGCTTTGTTATTTTAAGTGGTTTCTTTCTTCACTCTAATTGTTTTTCCGTTCATAATATTTGTTAAATCTCATTGTTTGTATAAGCGCAAGTAGAGACGTGCTGCCGAAAACCATTTTGGCAAAGTGGTTGATATGCTCCTCTGTTAATAAAAAAAAAATAGTTTTTATGAAAAGCAATATTGTATATAGCGAAGACGTCCTCTTCTTTTCTTCCCGTCGCGGCTCCGGCGCAGGCGCACTGCTCTGCCCTGGTGAGGGCAGAGTACTGCAGTGCGCAGGCGCTGGGAAAGGTCAGAGAGGTCCGGCGCCTGCGCACTGCAGTACTTTACTCTGCCCTCAAACAGGGCAGATCAGTGCGCCTGCGCCAGAGCCGCGACGGGAAGCAAAGAAGAGGACGTCTTCGCTAGAAGATGGGAGGCACCGGACCGCGACTCCCTCCGGACCAAATCGGACGCCGTACAGCCCCTGGGTGAGTATAATCTAACTAGTTTTTCTTCTCATTCAGGTAACATCGGGGGCTTATCTGCAGCATTACAGAATGCTGTAGATAAGCCCCTGATGGCGGTGGCCTCATCTCATAGTCGAAAAATGGGGTTACAGAATCCCTTTAAATATTTATAGGAAATCTTTGAGTTTCTTCACCAGCAATGAATAATATAACCTTGTCATCTCAGCACTTTAATTTGTCCATTTATCATTCCTGTAAAACTACTGCCCTAAATCTTGGCATACTTTATTTATTTTACCCCTATGCATCCCATCTAACTAATGTTGCAGAAGTGCTCATACATGATTTGATGGTCAGTAGACATTAATGGTCTTGGTCATGGTACAGTATATACTATGTAGTGTACCATCTGGTTACTGTAGGGTTGAATGATGATGACAGTATAAACAGCTGGACAAGTTTGTTCAGATTAGTGCCTGTTCACTTTTCATTATGTCTGGTATTGTTGAACATATCGAATGAACCATCCTCTAGGCATACTCTAGGCTGGTATACATTGGCATCACTTTTTTATTGCATGATAAAGCATAATCTTGACATAGACCACACAGGGGAATCAATGGCCAACATTACAATGGAAGTCAATTGCCGAAATACAGTGAAGTTAATGCCCAAGATACGCCATGGTATGCCTATACAGCGGCATATAATGAAGGCATGCATTAAGGAATACTTCAGACATTTACCACTGATGGAATAAAAATACAAAATGTTATCAGACGTACTGTGCATTTACACTGGCGAATTGTGACAGCTGATTGGCTACATGCAATCCGATCGGCAGTCTTCAAATAGCTGGTGACGACAGGCTGACTGCAATTCTCATGCCCACAGAACGATCGTTAATGCACATTGAATAGCATTGTTCTCGGCAGCACATGTCCTGTTTGCATGCTGTGATGTGCTGCCGAGAATGATAATTTTTAAGCTTAAAAATAATTTCACCCGATGAATGAGCGTTTTGAGCAGATAATCGGGGAACAGTATTACTGAGAAAGCTAGTTCCCGATTATCAGTTACAATGTTCTGATTTTTGGCAGAGAACATGTATACAGTTATTTCCTCAGACTGCATTAATTTCGATTTTTTTTCTGTTTTGTCCTTGTAACAGCTACATATTCGTAACTCCTAACATTTAAATCCCAAATCGTAGGACATTTTAATCCTAGCATCTTTTTTTCTGCCAAGAAATGCCCCCCAAACCACCTTGAAATGCTTCTTCTTCTACAAACTTTCATAACCTGTGGTCGTTTTCAACCTTGCGTTCATGAGACAATCCCGATAAGTGATCTCTGATCATTTTACACCCACACTCGACATTCATACACAAGACTGATGATAAACATATTTCAATTGCATTCTATTGTTGATCTTACTTGCAAACTAAAACAGGCTGACATACCGGGGATCCGTGTTTTCCTTTCAATCCAGGAGGTCCCGGCAAACCCAGAGCACCCTATTAAAATCAAAAGACTGAGTTACTGAGAGATATGAATGTGTACAATTTTATCAATAAACTGGTTAAAAACCACCAAAGAAACCATAACACTAAAGCAAAAATAATCCAAAAACATCACAGAAACTTGTATTATAACATAATCAATCATATAATAAGCTATTTTCGTTTGATCAATTAAAGGGAATGCGATAAAAAAGGTGATAAATGTCATCAATGGAGAGAACAGGGATCCTGAGATCTACCGCTTGACTACAAGCCTATAGGATTCACAAAGATAGCCAAGTACTCTTTTTGTCAGCTATATTAACTTGCTGTTTCCCAATGCAGTAAGAAATAGAAGGCTCGAGACCTCCATACTTGTGTTTGGTAAGGGTCTAGAAGATGAAAAAGGATGTTTTTCAGAAGAAATAGAAGGCTCGAGACCTCCATTCTCGTGTTTAGTAAGGATGTGTGATGTAATTAATCTTTTTCAGAAGAAATAGAAGGCTCGAGAGCATCATTCTTGTGTTTGGTAAGGGTCCCAAAGATGAAAAAGGATGTGTGATGTAATGTTTTTCAGAAGAAATAGAAGGCTCGAAAGCATCATTCTTGTGTTTGGTAAGGGTCCGGAAGATGAAAAAGGATGCGTGATGTAATGTTTTTCAGAAGAAATAGGAGGCTCTAGAGCATCATTCTTGTGTTTGGTAAGGGTCCCAAAGATGAAAAAGGATGTGTGATGTAATGTTTTTCAGAAGAAATAGAAGGCTCGAGACCTCCATTCTTGTGTTTGTTAAAGGTCCGGGAGATGAAAAAGGATGTGTGATGTAATGTTTTTCAGAAGATATAGGAGGCTCGAGAGCATTATTCTTGTGTTTGGTAAGGGTCCCAAAGATGAAAAAGGATGTATGATGTAATGTTTTTCAGAAGAAATAGGAGGCTCGAGACCTCCATTCTTGTGTTTGGTAAGGGTCCGGAAGATGAAAAAGGATGTGTGATGAAATGTTTTTCAGAAGAAATAGAAGGCTCGAGACCTCCATTCTTGTGTTTGGTAAGGGTCCGGAAGATGAAAAAGGATGTGTGATGTAATGTTTTTCAGGAGAAATAGAAGGCTCGAGACCTCCATTCTTGTGTTTGGTAAGGGTCCCAAAGATGAAAAAGGATGTGTGATGTAATGTTTTTCATAAGCCAACCCTTTTAAAGTCAATAGCATCATCAAGATATTCTATCTATGGCAATGATTCCCAGTCTTATTATCATGGGACCTCTAAAAATTGTTTCCACTTCTGCTCACATTTCTCCCTCCAGGAAGCTAGCTGTAGGAGACCATAAAGCATTGTACAATAGACCATGGCTGAGATTCATTGATGACCCATGACTTGGTTCTAGGGACTCCTGTTGTGAATGGACTTGAAATGAGTTCTGAGCAGAGGCTCCCTCTGGTGGTTACAAGCGGTACTGGACTGTCCAGTGAAGATTGTGAGGATTGGGAATCAGGTGTTACTGACTGGTCTTATATAAGGGAGTCGCCTTCCCATCAGGGTTGCCGGTGATCAATTGTTCTGGTCTCAATCCTTGATTCCTGCTTCCTTTGTAGCCTGCTGTGTCGTGTCTGCATCTCCTGCTAACAGATAAGACATTTTCTTCTTTTTGTTTTTGTGCTTGATTTTTGCATTTTGTCCTGCACTTCTGTGGGGGCCTTCTGGGCCCCCTTCGGGGGCTTTTGCCCTCTCAGTTTTGTTCAGCCACTGATTTTTGTACATTTGCTTTTTCCAGTTTTTTCAGTGGCTGCTGTTTTGATTTTGTTACACCAGAGAGCTAATTTAGGTGGTAGAGGTCGTGTGATCTCAGGTGTTTTTGAAATTAGTAGAGTTGGTTCTTTTCAGGGTTTTTTGGGATTGCAGTAAGTGCCCTTCCTATCCTTTTCTATTTAGGTAGTTTGGGCCCCAACGTTTGCTCATACTATTTTCTGTCTGTGTCAGTATTTTTTCTTGTCTAACCGCCATTACATGTTTGGGGGCTTTCTATGTTCTTTGGGGATCTGCTCCGGGGCAGATAGCTTTCCTCTTTCTATCTTTAGGTGTAGTTAGTTTCTCAGGCTGTGACGAGGCGTCTAGGACCAACGTAGGAACGCTCCACGGCTGCCTCTAGTTGTGGTGGTTAGTCAGGGTACTGCAATCTCATAGATTCCAACTGCTCTGGTGTATTGCCTTTTTTACCTGCACTCCTCAGCTACCGAAACATAACAGTATCACCGGCCCTAAAATTGAAAATTGTATGGTACTCACAGAAGGGAAAAAATATTGTAAAGAAAAAAAAAAGGGTTGTCAGAATTGTCAGAGATATTTTTCGTTTTGTTGCATTTTTTTTTTTCCCTCTGTATCTCTGGGTGCTGGGGAGGATTTTTTCTCTCAATGGAGTTTGCACAGTTATCTGGCCGTGTGGATCAGCTTGCCACTGAGGTTCAGAGTATTGTTACCTATCTTGCTAGGTTGCCTGTTGTGGAACCTAGGATCCCCATGCCAGATTTGTTTTTGGGGGATCGAGCCAAGTTTCTGAATTTCAAAAATAATTGTAAATTGTTTTTTGCCTTAAAATCTAAGTACTCAGGGAACGCAGCGCAGCAGGTTCAAATTGTCATCTCTCTCCTGCGCGGCGATCCTCAGGATTGGGCTTTTTCCCTGACACCTGGGGATCCTGTTTTGAGTGATGTTGATGCATTTTTTCAGGCCTTGGGGTTATTGTACGATGAGCCTAATGTCACTGATCAAGCTGAAAAAGCCTTGTTGGCATTAAATCAGGGGCTTGATGACGCTGAGTTATACTGTCAGAGATTCCGTCGGTGGGCAGTCCTGACCAAATGGAATGACGACGCTTTGGCAGCCCTTTTTCGGAAGGGTCTGTCAGATAATGTAAAGGATGTTATGGTGGGATTCCCTGTCCCTCTGGTCTTAATGATTCTATGTCATTAGCAATTCAAATTGACAGACGTTTGCATGAGTGGAGAAGTATGCGTGCTATAGTGTTGCCTTGTGAACCTGCTTCTGAATCCATGCAGTGTGATAGAGTGGTTTCTGGGGCACAGCGTCATGAGTTTCGAAAGCGCAATGGGTTATGTTTCTACTGTGGTGATGCCTCTCATGCTATTTCAGTCTGCCCTAAGCGGGGAAGACGTTTTGCACGCTCAGTTGTCTTGGGTAGTGTTCAGACTAAGTTTTTATTAACTGTTACTCTGATTTGCTCTCTATCCTCATTTTCTGCTCAGGCTTTCGTTGATTCGGGAGCAGCTATTAACCTGATGGATTTTGATTTTGCTAAACGTTGTGGGTTTCCCTTGATACCCCTACAGAAGTCTATTCCCCTACTGGGGATCGATTCTACCCCTTTGGCTGAGAATAAACCTCAGTTCTCTACTCAGGTGATAATGAGGGTTGAACCTGATCATCAGGAGAGCTGCAAATTTTTGGTTCTGTATAATCTGCATGACATTATCGTGCTGGGTTTCCCTTGGTTACAGTCTCATAATCCTGTTTTGGATTGGAAATCTGTGTCTGTAACCAGTTGGGGCTGCCAATGTGTTAATACCAACACTCCTGTTTTTTCTGCCTCCCCCAGGCTCAGGATGTGCCTGACTTTTTGATTGATTTTTCTGATGTGTTTAGCGAAAGTAAATCTGCATCCTTGCCTCCCCATAGGAGCTATGACTGCGCTATTGAATTAGTGCCTGGTAGTAAATTCCCTAAAGGTCGCCTTTTTAACTTGTCTGTACCTGAACATGACGCTATGCGGTCTTATATCAAGGAGTCATTGGAGAAGGGTCATATCAGACCATCCTCTTCACCCTTAGGTGCCGGTTTTTTCTTTGTGGCCAAAAAGGATGGTTCATTAAGGCCGTGTATTGATTATCATCTTTTGAACAATATTACTGTGAAATATCAATACCCTTTACCCTTGATTTCCGACCTGTTTTCCAGGGTGAAAAACGCTACTTGGTTTACCAAGCTTGACCTCAGGGGGGCATATAACCTTATTCGCATTAAGCACGGGGATGAATGGAAGACGGCATTTAACACCCCTGAGGGGCATTTTGAGTACCTTGTGATGCCCTTTGGGCTCACTAATGCTCCTTCTGTCTTCCAGTCCTTCATGAATGACATTTTCAGGGATTTTGTGGATAAATTTCTGATTGTTTATTTGGATGATATCTTGATTTTTTCCAATGACTGGGACTCTCATGTGAAACATGTTCGAACTGTGTTCCAGATTTTGAGAGAGAATGCTCTGTATGTGAAGGGATCAAAGTGTCTTTTTGGCGTACAGAGGATCTCATTTTTGGGATTCATTTTGTCCCCATCTGTTATTGAAATGGACCCGGTCAAGGTTCAGGCCATCTGTGATTGGGTCCAACCTACTTCATTAAAGGCTCTTCAAAGATTTTTGGGTTTTGCCAATTTTTATCGTAAATTTATTGGTAATTTCTCGGTTATTGTTAAACCATTAACTGATTTGACCAAAAAGGGTTCTGATGTGGTGAATTGGCCTCCTGAGGCAGTCTCTGCATTTCAGGAACTTAAGCAGAGATTCACTTCTGCTCCTGTTCTACGGCAGCCTGATGTTTCTCTGCCATTTCAGGTAGAGGTTGATGCCTCTGAAATTGGGGCAGGTGCCGTTTTGTCCCAAAGAGATCCTGAGACCTCTAAAAGTAACCCTTGTGCCTTTTTCTCTCGAAAATTTTCTCCTACTGAACGTAATTATGACGTGGGTAATTGGGAGTTATTGGCCATGAAGTGGGCTTTTGAAGAGTGGAGACATTGGCTGGAGGGAGCCAAACATCAGGTGGTGGTCCTTACTGACCATAAGAATCTGGTTTATCTGGAATCTGCCAAGCGACTTAATCCTAGACAGGCCAGGTGGGCCTTGTTTTTCACACGTTTTAATTTTGTGGTTTCCTTTCTTCCTGGCACTAAGAATGTTAAGGCGGATGCCCTTTCGAGGAGTTTCCTTGCGGACTCTCCTGAGTTATCTGATCCTTCTGTTATTTTGAAAGAAGGGGTAGTTCTTTCCGCCATCTCGCCCAATTTGAGACTGGCTCTGGAGGGGTGTCAGGAGGATAGGCCCGAGCGCTGCCCTGTTGGGAAATTGTTTGTCCCGGACCACTGGAAAAAGAGTGTGATGTCTGAGATTCATTGTTCCGCGTTGGCCGGTCATCCCGGAATTTTTGGTACCAGAGACTTGGTTAGTCGGTCCTTTTGGTGGCCTACCTTGTCTCGTGATGTCAGGGAATTTGTGCAGTCCTGCGGGACTTGCTCTCGCTCCAAGCCTTGCTCTCGCTCTAGTGGTTTGTTGATGCCATTGCCTGTGCCCAAGAGACCATGGACCCATATCTCTATGGATTTCATTTCCGACCTCCCTGTTTCTCAGAGAATGACCGTCATCTGGGTGATTTGTGATAGGTTTTCCAAGATGATACATCTTGTGCCATTACCTAAGTTGCCTTCCTCCTCTGAATTGGTGCCTTTGTTCCTTCAGCACGTGGTTCGTTTACACGGCATTCCTGAGAACATTGTGTCTGACAGAGGAGTCCAGTTTGTTTCCAGATTTTGGAGGACCTTTTGTTCTAAACTTGGTGTTCAATTGTCTTTCTCCTCGGCGTTTCATCCTCAGACCAATGGTCAAACTGAGAGAACAAACCAGACATTGGAGAGTTATCTAAGATGCTTTGTGTCTGCTGATCAGGATGACTGGGTCTCTTTTTTGCCTTTGGCTGAGTTTGCTCTTAATAATAGGGCTAGCTCTGCCACTTTGATGTCTCCATTTTTCTGTAATTCTGGGTTTCACCCTCGATTTTCTTCAGGACAGACGGAGGCTTCTGTCTGTCCAGGTGTTGACTCTGTTGTGGAGCGTATGCAACAGATTTGGGACCAGGTAGTGGAGAGGTTGTCCCTCTCTCAGGAGAGGGCCCAGCGGTTTGCTAACCGGCATAGGACTGATGGTCCTCGGTTTAAAGTGGGGGACTTGGTCTGGTTGTCCTCAAAAAATATTCCTATGAGAGTGGCATCTCCTAAATTTAAGCCTAGGTTCATTGGACCTTATAAGATCATGGAGATTCTTAATCCTGTTTCTTTTCGTTTGCTTCTTCCAGGGACATTTAAGATCCATAACGTGTTCCACAAGTCCTTGTTGAAGAGGTTTGTTGAGCCAGTGGTTCCTACTGCTTTGCCTCCTGACCCTGTTCTGGTTGAGGGCAATATGGAGTTTGTGGTTGAGAAAATATTGAATTCTCGTTTTTCTAGACGGAAACTCCAGTATTTGGTTAAGTGGAGAGGTTATGGTCAGGAAGACAATTCTTGGGTGTTTGCTTCGGACATCCATGCTAGGAGACTCATCCGTGCGTATCATAGAACTCATCCTGACCGACCTGGTTGCTCAAGTGAGGGTTCGGTGACCCCTCCTCAAGGGGGGGGTACTGTTGTGAATGGACTTGAAATGAGTTCTGAGCAGAGGCTCCCTCTGGTGGTTACAAGCGGTACTGGACTGTCCAGTGAAGATTGTGAGGATTGGGAATCAGGTGTTACTGACTGGTCTTATATAAGGGAGTCGCCTTCCCATCAGGGTTGCCGGTGATCAATTGTTCTGGTCTCAATCCTTGATTCCTGCTTCCTTTGTAGCCTGCTGTGTCGTGTCTGCATCTCCTGCTAACAGATAAGACATTTTCTTCTTTTTGTTTTTGTGCTTGATTTTTGCATTTTGTCCTGCACTTCTGTGGGGCCTTCTGGGTCCCCTTCGGGGGCTTTTGCCCTCTCAGTTTTGTTCAGCCACTGATTTTTGTACATTTGCTTTTTCCAGTTTTTTCAGTGGCTGCTGTTTTGATTTTGTTACACCAGAGAGCTAATTTAGGTGGTAGAGGTCGTGTGATCTCAGGTGTTTTTGAAATTAGTAGAGTTGGTTCTTTTCAGGGTTTTTTGGGATTGCAGTAAGTGCCCTTCCTATCCTTTTCTATTTAGGTAGTTTGGGCCCCAACGTTTGCTCATACTATTTTCTGTCTGTGTCAGTATTTTTTCTTGTCTAACCGCCATTACATGTTTGGGGGCTTTCTATGTTCTTTGGGGATCTGCTCCGGGGCAGATAGCTTTCCTCTTTCTATCTTTAGGTGTAGTTAGTTTCTCAGGCTGTGACGAGGCGTCTAGGACCAACTGTCAGGAGTCGAACCCAGTACCTCTTGTCCACTGGCCAGCAGCTCTACCATCTGAGCTATTCTGCTGGCTGCAAAGTTCCTTGCTGAATCCAGATACCATTGACTGTTCTTCCTGATTGGCTACACCTAGTGCTCTCTTGATTGGGCCTCTGATTGCCAATTACACACCCTATATAAACCTGGCCCTGTGGGTGTGTCATTGCGAGATTATTGAGCTCCAAGCCTTTAGTCAAGCGTTTCCTCCTGATCCATTGCTACAAACACTGCTCTCCTGTGAACCGACCTCGGCCTGCCTTCTGACTACGCTCTCCGCCTGATCCATTGCTACAAACACTGCTCTCCTGTGAACCGACCTCGGCCTGCCTTCTGACTACGTTATCTGCCTGCTCCTCTGTTACCGAACTGCCTTTCCTGTGTACCGACCTCCGGCTGCCACCTGACTACGTTATCCGCCTGATCCATTGCTACAAACACTGCTTTCCTGTGTACCGACCTCCGGCTGCCATCTGACTACGCTACCTGCCTCTGCTTTCCCTAGTGTTTGCAGTAACATCGGCTCCAACCCAGACGGGATCTTGACAGAATAATCTCGCGCCAAAATGGAGTCCGCTGTGAACACCCTGAGACGGCAAGTTACGGAGCTTCAAAGTTTTTGTACTGACTCTCAAGGAAAATATGCCAAGTTACAAACTGATTTCACGGCGATACAACAGGAAGTAATTGAGCTACAAAAACAACTTCTGGACGTGCGCAATTCAGGGTCCGAATCAAACGCGCGGCTGCCGCTGCCTGCAAAGTTCAGTGGGGATCGCAAGCAGTACCGAGGATTCCTCAATCAATGCCGCATATACTTCCAGATGCAACCTGCTCCCTTTACCAGTGAGAGGAAGAAAGTTTTTTTCATGATAAATCTCCTGACGGATGAAGCTCTTGCTTGGGCTTCACCTTATGTAGAAAAGGACTATGACCTCCTTAATGACCTGGAAGCCTTCACCGCAGCTATGAATCAAGTTTTTGATGACCCAAACCGCTGTGCCACAGCAGAAACCAAATTACATAATTTGCGCCAAGGACGTCGCTCTGTTGCGGAATATACATCGGAGTTCCGTCGCTGGGTGGCCGACACCACCTGGAATCCAGCGGCCCAGAGAAGTCAATTTCGACGAGGGCTATCAGAACCAGTGAAAGACGAGCTTGCCAGGGTTGAGACCCCTGACCAGTTGGAGGACTTTATTCAACTATGTATCCGGATTGACCAGAGACTTACTGAAAGGAGAAAGGAGAGACTGCGAGCACTTGGGAATAGCCCTGGCTTCTCATTTTCAGCATCAGACCACCAAGAAAAGACGCAAGTTGTGTCTGAACCGATGCAGATCGACGTCATCCGAAGACCACTCTCTGCACAGGAGAAGGAGAGGCGACGTGCAGAACATCTCTGCCTCTATTGTGGGGACCCTGGACACTATGCCATCAACTGTCCTAACAAAAGGACTATAGCCTTTACCAACAACAGGTCTGCCAGCAATACGGACCTTTCTCAGCAGTCGGATTCCATCTTGCAGACTATCTCATCAGTAACGCCAGAAATAGACAAAATACATACCACATCATCTCATTTTGTAATCCCCATTCAGGTTGTAATGGGCACCCAAAAAATACAATGCTCTGCCCTGTTGGATTCGGGAGCAGGAGGAAATTTTATGGACTTAAAATTTACACGTGATAATAATATTTCCAGTAGGACCAAATCCACACCAATTGAAATGGAAACTGTGGATGGATCACCTTTGTCTTCTGGACCTGTCACGCATGAGACAATCGAACTGGAGATTTGTATCGACCCGGATCATCATGAAGCTGTCAGTTTCCACCTTATTTCATCTCCGAAATTTCCGGTTATTCTAGGGATCCCCTGGTTTTCAGTCCATAACCCTTCTATCAACTGGGCATCAAGGACCATCACCTTTCCATCTGACTACTGTAAGAATAATTGTCATAAGGAACCCCCTGTTCTCCAACAAGTCCAGATCTCTGAGATTTCGCATGAGAAGGAAGAGAAACTACCACCTCAATATCAGCAGTTCTCTGATGTCTGCAGTAAGAAGAAAGCAGATCAATTACCTCCTCACCGTCCTTACGACTGTCCCATTGAATTGCTGCCAGGAGCAACCATTCCATTTGGACGGATTTACAATCTTTCCGAACCTGAATTGAAGGTATTAAGAAAGTTCCTGGATGAAAATTTAGAGAAAGGCTTTATTCGACCTTCCACATCTCCAGCTGGGGCACCCCTGTTCTTTGTTGAAAAGAAAGACTCCACTCTGCGGCCATGTATTGACTACAGAGAGATGAATAATATCACTGTCAAGAATCGCTACCCGCTACCCTTGATTCCTGAACTATTTGAGAGACTCCGTTCTGCGAAAATCTTTACGAAGCTGGATCTTAGAGGGGCTTACAACCTCATACGGATTCGCCCAGGAGATGAGTGGAAGACCGCCTTCAGAACGAGATATGGACATTTTGAATCTCTTGTTATGACCTTTGGCCTTAGCAATGCCCCAGCCACCTTTCAACATTTTATTAATGATGTATTTCGAGATTTCTTGGACCAATTCGTTGTGGCTTATCTCGATGACATTCTTATATTTTCAGACACCTTGGAAGAGCATCGCAGGCACGTCCAGTTAGTCTTGGAACGACTACAGGAGAACCATCTCTACATTAAACTTGAAAAATGTGAGTTTGAACAAACCAGTATCCAATTTCTGGGATATATCATCTCCCCAGAAGGTCTGAGCATGGATCCCGGCAAAATCAATGCTGTAGTAGACTGGCCTGTTCCAAGAAATTTAAAAGACGTCCAGCGTTTCATAGGATTTGCAAATTTTTACCGAAAATTTATAAAGAACTTTTCACGGATCATACTACCAATTACTACACTAACAAAAAAGACCAAAGCATTTTTCTGGTCTCCGGAGGCACAGGAGGCTTTTGACAAGTTGAAAACTCTTTTTACGTCTGCTCCATTGTTAGTACACCCAAATCCTGAATTGCCATTTACTGTCGAAGTGGACGCCTCGGACTCTGCAGTGGGAGCCATTCTGTCTCAGCGAGTTGGGGACAAGATGCAACTTCACCCATGTGCGTTTCTTTCCCACACCATGTCATCTGCAGAAAAGAACTACGACATTGGTAATAAAGAACTGTTAGCCATTAAAGTTGCCTTCTCCGAGTGGAGACATCTTCTGGAAGGTGCCAATCACCCTGTGACTGTTCTCACGGACCACAAGAATCTTGAATTCCTCCGTACAGCAAAAAGATTGTCTGCAAGACAAGCACGATGGGCCTTATTTTTCTCAAGATTCAATTTTATAATCTCTTACCGGCCTGGTTCAAGAAATGGCAAGGCTGACGCCCTGTCCAGGATGTGTTCGGAACCTCAGGAGAGGTCTAGTAATGATGATACAATTCTAGGCCCTAAAAATTTTTTGGGAATATTGCACTCTAAAGGACTATGTAATAGAATTAAAGATGGATATCAAGAGGACTCTTTCCTTAATCATCCTTCGGAAGACGTCGATCTTTCATTCAAAGAGGGGTTTTGGATGCAGAAACACCAAATATATGTACCTGAATCTTCTCGCCTTGAAGTCCTCAAAAGTGTCCATGATTCTAAACTGGCAGGACATCCTGGAGTTGCAAAAACACAAGACTTACTACTTCGTTTCTTTTGGTGGCCTAATTGTAGGAAGGACGTGAGGAAATATGTTTCAACCTGTTTAACATGCGCACGAAACAAGACCCCACGATCGTCTCCTCTAGGACTCTTACAACCACTCCCAGTTCCATCCAGGCCTTGGGGATCTATTTCCATGGATTTTATTGTGGAACTACCCCCTTCTAAACAGATGACCGTCATCCTTGTCATAGTGGACCGACTCACAAAAATGGCCCACTTTATTCCAACTGAAGGAATTCCTACTGCTGAAAAAACTGCAGAACTGATGATCAAAGAGGTATTCAGGTTACATGGAATTCCTGACAGCGTGGTGTCTGACAGAGGCGTTCAGTTTACATCAAAATTTTGGAAGAGTTTCTGTACAGCCTTGGGAGTCACGGTGAATCTTTCTACCGCTTTCCATCCTCAGTCCAATGGCCAGACGGAGAGAACGAACCAGACTTTGGAGCAATACCTCCGTTGCTTCATTTCCTATCTTCAGGATGACTGGGTGGACTATTTACCAACAGCAGAGTTTGCCTACAACAACTCCATACATAGCGCTACATCTCAAACCCCATTTTTTGCTAATTATGGAGTACATCCAGTATTTATCCCTAATCTGCCAGTGAACACTCCCATTCCTGCTGTTAATGACAGGCTTACAAAATTACAGGAATCCCAGAAGGAATTATCAGAGATATTG
This sequence comes from Oophaga sylvatica, assembly GCA_033576555.1. NCBI lineage: Eukaryota > Metazoa > Chordata > Amphibia > Anura > Dendrobatidae > Oophaga > Oophaga sylvatica. The sequence continues at coordinate 86,682,037 of JARQOD010000009.1, forward strand.
CTCAAGACCCAGGAAGAATATAAGGAAGCAGCAGATAAACATCGGAGAGTGCCCCCTGCTCTTCAGGTTGGAGACAAAGTTTGGCTGTCCACTAAAAACCTTAAGACACATGTGCCATCCTCCAAATTGGGTCAGAAATTCATTGGACCTTTTCAAATTTCTGCAAAAATTAACCAGGTTGCTTTTCGTTTAAAACTTCCCAACAATCTAAAGATTCATCCAGTGTTTCACATATCCTTGCTCAAACCCTTCTGTGAAAACCCGTTTCCAGGAAGAATTCAGCCACCTCCTCCACCAGAAAGGATCCGTGGTGAAGAAGAATACATTGTGGATAAGATTCTGGACTCCCGAAAATTCAGAGGTAAACTGCAGTATCTGGTGCAGTGGAAGGGTTACGGACCAGAGGAAAATTCATGGGAACCAAGGGAGAACGTCCATGCTCCTAGACTAACAAGAGCCTTTCATCAGAGGTACCCGGATAAGCCAGCTCCTGAGATGTCCAGAGGCCATCCTGGAAGGAGGGGAGTACTGTCAGGAGTCGAACCCAGTACCTCTTGTCCACTGGCCAGCAGCTCTACCATCTGAGCTATTCTGCTGGCTGCAAAGTTCCTTGCTGAATCCAGATACCATTGACTGTTCTTCCTGATTGGCTACACCTAGTGCTCTCTTGATTGGGCCTCTGATTGCCAATTACACACCCTATATAAACCTGGCCCTGTGGGTGTGTCATTGCGAGATTATTGAGCTCCAAGCCTTTAGTCAAGCGTTTCCTCCTGATCCATTGCTACAAACACTGCTCTCCTGTGAACCGACCTCGGCCTGCCTTCTGACTACGCTCTCCGCCTGATCCATTGCTACAAACACTGCTCTCCTGTGAACCGACCTCGGCCTGCCTTCTGACTACGTTATCTGCCTGCTCCTCTGTTACCGAACTGCCTTTCCTGTGTACCGACCTCCGGCTGCCACCTGACTACGTTATCCGCCTGATCCATTGCTACAAACACTGCTTTCCTGTGTACCGACCTCCGGCTGCCATCTGACTACGCTACCTGCCTCTGCTTTCCCTAGTGTTTGCAGTAACATCGGCTCCAACCCAGACGGGATCTTGACACCAACGTAGGAACGCTCCACGGCTGCCTCTAGTTGTGGTGGTTAGTCAGGGTACTGCAATCTCATAGATTCCAACTGCTCTGGTGTATTGCCTTTTTTACCTGCACTCCTCAGCTACCGAAACATAACAGACTCCTGATTAGTAATTAGTAATTAGTAAGTTTAGGTCTTTTTAGCCAAGTGGGCATTAACCCTCATGACAACGCCCACAGTGAAAAAGTTGAAGACCATTCCCTCTTGGCTAAAAAGACTAGATTTATATACAGGGAAGAAAAGGGCCATATCTCTGGAACGGAGAGGCGCAGGAGCAAAAGAAAAACAATGACGGATTCAGGAGAAGAGCGGCTTTTAATCCAGGTTTAAAAAAATTATATATTTAGACAGGGCCATATCTCCGGAATGGAGAGGCGCAGGAATAAGAGAGAAAAAAAACTGTTTCAGGAGAACAGTGGCATTTACACTTGATAAAAAAATACATATTTATGTCAAGTAACAGGACCACTTTAGCATCCTCCAAAATATTTTTTATTTTCTTCTGTATCGAGTGTGTTTCTGCATTTTTCGAGGGCAATTGTAGGCAAAAATCCAAATTTATATTGGGTTGCGTTTCATCAAATGGTAATAATCAGCTGAAGGACTCGAGTTAGAAAAAATGTGTTTGTACTGTTCGAGTATCAATGATGTTTTTGTGAACCGTAAAAATCGATCTCAGTCCAATGGGTTGTGGATTTATGGCCAAGTTGGACCAAGTATCTGCATTAGATACCACCCTGCTGGGATCAAATTTTTATTAATGTGTTGGAATAAACATGATATTCCTGTAAAAGTGACATGAAACGTACCTTATCGCCCTGATAGCCCGGCTCGCCCGGGTCCCCTGAGAATCCGACTTCACCCTAAATAATAATATTTTGCGATAAGTCATATAATAACAAGGACGCTGAGAAATGTACAAGGTTCGCTGGCAGCAACAGTTGTATAAATTCTCAGGAATTAAAAAGAATTAAAATTCCGAAAATTCTGCCAAGCCGGCAACTTTGTATGTCAATTATACTTTCAACAAACTTGATTAACTTTACAAGGGCGGATTTTCTATGTGATAATATTCACACTGATAATAGAAATATTTAGATCACCTTATCACCTTTCAGTCCACTTTGCCCCATAATTCCTGCAAGGCCCTAGAATTGAAAGAAAAAAAAAAGAAGAGATATATAGTTTTTAGTTCTTATGGTCACATGAGCTAAAAAGTGATCCAGAATGGATCGTTCACAGAATACCTGAGAACCAGGAATCCCAGGCGGCCCGGATGGTCCCACTGGCCCCACTTCTCCCTATAACGCAAAAAACGCTACAATTAATAAGAATAGTATTATGTGTATACTAGATAATAAACATATTGCTGGCAACATGAATGGATTTGCAGCAATTTTAGACGATTCCATCTCATGTCCAGGTCTTTGTAGTTTGATGAGATTACATTTTTTGGAGTGACTTTGCCAACATTTATGGAGAATCCCTTAAAATAATTTTCTAATATACTTTTATTATATTTTCTTTGGCACTTCAGTAACTTAAAGAAGTGAGGTGACAGTTTACCAGGTTCTCAGTCCTCCAAACACGAAACTGGTCAGGTCCCAAAGCTAGCCATAAACTGAGGCTAAAGCAGCTGAGGTCAGTCCAGGACAGGAGACCAAAAAGTTTCCAAAGCTGAAAAGTAGTCACACGACTTTTAAATCACTCCAAAAGCCAAGGAGCATCGTTAAAATATATTCTGAATATATTTTATTTCAGTGCTTAAGTAAAGACCAAAACAACAATTTGGCTTAAAGGGAATTTGTCAGCAGGTTTTTGCTATGTAATTTGAGAGCAGCACAATGTGGGGGCAGACATTCTGATTCCTGCGATACGTCACTTACTGTTCTGTCTGTTGCTGTTTCAATACAATCAGTGTTTTATCAGCAGGAGATTATCACTACAGGATGAGGTGTCTTGTGCCTCCTGGTCCAAACATGTCCAAATATGTCCTCACCACTGATTAGCAGCTTTCAATCAATACAAATTGTACACAGAAAGTGTGTGGATGGGGTTATACAGGGTGCAGCATTCTGAGCTCTGCTAGATCTGCAGCATACAAATCCATCATAAATGTAGCACCCAGTAAACTAAGTGATACATCACTGGAATAAGGGTCTATGCCACTACCTTATGCTGACAGCAGGTTTTTGCTGAGTAATCTGATGACGGATTCCCTTTCATAAATTCACACAGCTTAGGGATACGTTAACACTGAAGATACCACTTTCCACTGAAAACACAATTTATGTGGATACTTAAAAGGTTTTTTTTTTTTTTTAAATATACCATACTTTATCCCACTAAACACATTTATCAAATCTCCACAGGATAGTTGGAAAATGTGAGATCACAGGGATCAAACTACCAGTCTTCACTAGTCCCAGAGGTAGGACCCCCAGTGATCATGCATTTATCATCTATCCTGTGGAGACTGAAGACATGTATTTAGTGGGGTAGTTTGGATTTAATTTGGATTATCACTAGACAAATGCAAGTTTAGGCATTGCATAGGTTAAACTTACAAATGTGTCCTTCATTAACTTCAACATGATATCCTGAGATGTATGGTGTGGGGGTATTTAATGAGAAAAAAATGTATGCGTCTGACTGCCATCCATCAACCCTCTGACAGGCTCTCAAGTTTAAAAGAAATATATAATAGTGCATACATTTTTTACTGTATGGTATATTGACAAATTGTATAAGTTATCTGCCATCAGATTTCACAATACAAACTGCATATATTATTAAATAGATCTCTTAGATATGATGACACTGGTATACTTACTTTGAAAATCCATGTCAGAATGGCTGTATAATGCATTTTGGGAGTTTAAACTTAAATTTCCACCCAACAAGCCTGATTGACAGCTCCTCAGTGTCCCTCCTCCCTGCTGCTCAATTTCCACCCACCAAACCTGATTGACAGCTCCTCAGTGTCCCTCCTACCTGCTTCTCAATTCCCACCCACCAAGCCTGATCAACAGCTTACCAGTATCCCCCTCGCTGCTGCTCAACTTCCACTCACCAAGCCTGATTAACAGCTCCTCAGTGTCCCTCCTCCCTGCTGCTCAATTTCTACCCACCAAGCCTGATTAACAGCTCATCAGCATCCCTCCTCCCTGCTGCTCAATTTCCATTCACTAAGCCTGATTAGCAGCTCCTCAGTGTCCCTCCTACCTGCTGCTCAATTTCCACCCACCAAGCCTGATTAACAGCTCATCAGTATTCCTCCTACCTGATGCTCAATTTCCACCCACCAAGCCTGATTGACCTCTCCCCAGTGTCCCTCTTTCCTGCGGCTGCATTTCTACCCACCAAGCTTGAATGACTGCCCCAGAGTGTCCCTCCTCCCTGCTGCTGAGTTTCCAGCCACAAAGCTTGATTGACAGCTCTATGGTGTCTCTCCTCACTGCTGAGTTTCTACCCACATAGCCTGACTGACAGCTCCTCAGTGTCCCTCTTTCCAGCTGTTGAACTCTCACTGCTCAGTACAAGCTGCAGCTGTCACTCAGGCTGGGTGGGCGGAGACTGAATTCTGTACACTTTGAGATACATAATGGCTATCCTAATATCAGGATTATGCAGTCATTCTAACATAGATTTTAAAAGCAAGTACATCAGACTCATCAAGTCGATCTTTTGTAAGACCTCCTTTAGAAGTCCATATCTGAAGAAAGGGACTCATTTTTATCAATATTTTTAATCAGAACTTTATCAGTGTTTCAGTTTTACTTTTTACTATCACTTTTCATCAGTGATTTTCTCACGATAAAAAAAATAAAATTTGCAAAGTGTCTCCTATCCTTTACAATGTAAAAAATATCACACGAACTGTACATGGATGGCATCGACACGGTCCGGAAGAAAGCAACCGCACCATAGACTATAAAGAAGTACATGTTTTCACTGCAAAAAGCATGAATTGTGTGACATATGTGAAAAGCAGATGTCTGAATGAGGCCTAATACAGTACAGATGGGACATGGTCCGGTACGGATCAGTCAATAGGTGGTGCTGCTGAGCTTCCTCATTACTCCGCTGCAGCTGCTGCCTACGGCATTTCTTCCGATATGTGCGATAGAAATGTATTTGATATTTTGGAAAGCAAAGAGTTTTCTTGTGGCACCAGAAAAATAAATAACTGTAGATTTTGCAAAGTTTGCATATAAGTGAATGAATGTGAGCGACCCAGTGCAGATGCACGACACTTGCAGCGAATCCGCATGGGGCTTATCCTTGCTGTATCCGCTGTGCCAGATTATTTTCTGCCATGGTGGCAATAAAAATCAGTGATAAAATAATGTCCTATGCTTGTAAACGAGGTTAAAGAAATCGCATTCACATACAAGAGATTCTGATTTTGCAGTGATTTTGGTGCATGATCTAAAATCATCCATTAGCGGGTGATGGACTATTGTAAGGGTAAAACCACAGGTAATTATCGGCTATGTCTGCCCTTGAAGAAATCTAAACTATCTACATTTATCACAGTAAATTTATCGCTATAGAGGTAGGAGTTGCAACTGGACGCCATTCCTGGGGTAGCCCATAGGCCCATGTGTCCCATAAGAAGACACCAGTATTAAAATGGCACAGGGTAAAGAGGAGATCCTGTTACAGATTTTGCCTTGGGGCCCAGAAGTTTCAAGTTTGCCACAAACTGAAAGTACTCCAAAGCCTCCATGTGTATGACCCTACTGACGTCTTCACTGCTGTGCTGTCACACACTATTTGTGCAGTTTTTTCATGGTTTTATGGCTTTCTTTCCCTATCTCTATTGAACTGTGATTTCCTCTTACTATCCAGATTCACAAGCTGCTGCATTCCCTGCCTCAGCTTTTATACAGGCTATGATAGTCCCTCCTGATGAGCTGTGCAATACTATGTAATGTCATAGCTCCAAAGCATTATGGCAAAGCCTGCCCGAAGCCATGTTTTCCTTTTCTGGCTGATGAAATCTTCTGCAAAGTGTAAAACACCTGCAGACATTTTTGACGATTTGCAAAAGAGGCGAATTACAAATTGACAGAATTCTGGCAAGGTCAGTGAATTTCTTAAAATTCCACACAAGTTCGATTTACATTGATTGGAGTCGCTCATCTCTAGTAACTACTAATAAAAGTTACTTTCAATGAAGATGTCTGGGGAGTGAATATGGGGCCGTCAACAGGATTCTGCTCTTAAATTATGAATTATTGGGCTCCTGATTTACCAATTCCGGTCAATGACAAGAGAAATAAGACAGACGCTCTGAGATCTCAGAGTAAGAACAGCGATTAAAACATGACTTGCCATTGAAATAAGCAAAAAAAATAGTAAACTTAATGAAAGGGGAATGTTTTATTCCTACTTACCCCTAAAAGGGGTCTCTGAATCCCCTGGTGTCATAGAAAAGCCTTTACTGAGTGATTCCAAGCATCCCCCCTGTTCATCAGATTCTTGGCACTTTGCGGGGTCAATATGGAGATGGAGTATTTATTTCACAAGCCGTTCAGATTCGGTAGCCGAGAACTGCGGCTAACGCTCTGCAATAAATCACGGGGCTCTTAAGATCTACAGCTGGGATAGTGGCTTAGTGTTGGCAGCTCGGTAACACTCTTTTGTCTAAAACCAAAATGTTCCAGGCTGATTTGTGTCAATTGTCCAACAAACGAAAAGGCGGAATGCCAACTGGCAAGACTCGCTGTAGACAGGAAGAAGGACGTTATTTTGTGAAAGATCTTTTAAGGAGCAGGTGGGACACCAACAATGAGCATCGCAAAGCTTCAGAGAAAGTGCGAAACATATCAATGTGATGCATATTACAGCGCGTCAGGTCGGGTTTTCTAGAGGGATTTCTAACAGCTTACATGTGGGAAATATCTCATAATATGGATCATTTAAAGAGGTCTTCTAGTTTACGGAAACCCCTGTTCCCCGGCTGCAGTTTGCTAAAGCTCCTTTATGGGTAGGACATTGACCATAGGTTGCACTGGAAAGCGAGTTTCCTTCCTTAGATTTACTGATGGTGACCTTACCAATGGTCACACAGGAGATAATTTGCACAACTTGAAAAGAGAAAAAAAGTTCTCACCGTACTTAATCAATACGTGCTTGTCTTCATCATAATGATGGCCTTGTCCAGGGCTGCGAACCCACAGAAAGCATCCAAAGAAAAAAATGACGTAGGATAGGCACATCCCAATAAAATCTTCAAGCTTTATTTCATATCCAAAAGGTGAAAAGTTCCATATGATGATAATAAAACGCACTCAGAGTGTCTTATTATCATCATGTGGAACTTTTAACCCTTTGGATATGAAATAAAGCTTGAAGATTTTATTGGGATGCGCCTATCATACTTCATTTTTTTCTTGACATGAGATAATTTGTATCCATGGAGCATTGGCTGTAAGGCTATAAATCAGCTGCTGTCATCAGCACCCGGCATCCAGAGCACTTGGCTAATACTTCAGGCAAGTGCCCTGTACACATGGCAAGTGGCACATCCTGCAGATGTTGACACTCTTTAAAGTGTATGGTGGCTCAGGGAGCCAATTTTTACAGTGTTTGGTGCACCCCCCAGGGCATTATTACCTTCAAATGGGTACAAAAGGGAAAGTATTACTTTTCAATGAAGCAATTCCTGTAATGTTCCTCAATGGGAACCAGTCCTGCCAGAACTAGGTATCCTATGAGTGCACAATACTTGGTGTTATCTTATCATTTATGGTCACACAGGATGGAAGATCATAACCAAATCTTCCCAGGAATGATGGCGCTTGTTCGAAATCTTAGGTCATAGAGAAAACCGACTTGGTGAGAAAATAGTGGGAGAGGCTGGAGAGGTGTAATTGCAGGGCTAAGCCCCCAAGCACTGGCAAATCATTTACATAAAAAAATTTGCCAACGGATTTCTATAAAAAGGATGACATCTACTTATTAAACAAAGATATGAACGCAATCAACATTGCAGGGACCTTATATACGGTAGATGACATTCGTTTGGGGTCTAAAACCAGGTTCCCTTTAAAAAGATGACGCAAACAAATTCTGCGACATTTATTCATTTACATAATAAAATACTATTAAGTTGCAAAAGCTATTACACTTACTCTCAAGCCTGGAAAGCCAGCAGGTCCCGCACTACCAAGTGTTCCCTGTAAAATAACGTGAGATAATCAGAGCGACCATCCAGATTAAGGGTGCCGAATAAATCAGACTGAGATCAGACCTCACCGTTCGGACTGGCCATCGGCTCTCCTAACAAGAGCGTGACAGCTGCACAGAAATATATGAAGCTGTCATGCTCGGGTAGGGATAGCCGCCGGCCAGTCCATGCATTGCAGTCCGATCTTATGTATATATATATATGTATATTTATATATACATATATATATATATATATATATATATATATATATATATATATATATATATATAACTTTCTATAATTTATTTTTACTTTTTATGGTTTTATGTTGATGTTTTGCATAGGAGTAGTGATGACTAAACGTGCTGGGATAAGGTGTTATCCGAGCATGCTCGTGTGCTAACCGAGTGTCTACGGCATGCTCAAAAAATATGCTTTTGGAAAAAATAGCCTCGGGGACTCATATTTTTCAAGCACGTCGAAGACACTCGGTTAGCACACAAGCATGCTCAGATAACACCTAATCCCAGGACGTTCATATATCATTACTTAGATTTGTAGCAAACCATCCCCAAGTTTAAAAGACCTAAACATTTTGGTGAATTATGGCCAGGCTATATAAATTGAAACCTTTCTACAAATATTTCTATTATTTCCATGGTACTTCCCCACTCATTCTAATATTGTTATTTTTGTACAATACGACCCATATAATATATGGAAAACACATATGGACGAACGCAGACCAAAATAGACATCCGAATAAAAAAAAAAGATGTAATAAAAAGCTCACTTTCCAATTACCAGTAACATAACAAAATACGCGACCTGCAAAAAATCCTATCTGTAACGTCTACGATGTGTTCATAAACAGAAGGGCTCCTGATAATAAGCACGCAACGCCATCAGTGCAAATAAGGATTACATTAGGATGATCACAAGTAAAGCTGTTTTTGATGAACGAAGCTATATTCAATTTCTTTGATTACTGCACGTTACCGATTGGGAGGAACACATACCTTACGGCTCAAAATCTGCAGGGAAATATGACGTTAAAGTGAACCATATTTTGTTAGAAGGAAACAGCGTGGATGATTTATGGGACGCCGGTAACTGTGCAGGTTTATGATGATGAGAAGGGTCTGTAATAGGACATCCGTCGTGCTGACGTGATAAATCATTGCGTATTTTCATCTTTTTACATCGGATTTCAGTGTAATATGGTCACTTTTGCCTGGACATGTAGTTGTAAAAAACAGTTTTGCACACGTGCTTTGATTTTATCATTCCAGATAATAGTTGATTACTTAACCATTCATTAACTTACTGGACTTCCATCTGGACCGTGAGGACCCCTATCACCAACATCTCCGAGGAAACCCTGTTGCAAAAAAACAAAACTTACTAAAAATGTGTGCAGAAAGAAAGACAAGCCCAATACAAAGTGTTAACATAATATAAGTCGTAACGCGAGCAGTGAGTGATTGGTGCAGGTCTTTTACACTTTTGGTCCTTTTTTCCCTTTCAACACAACATGCTCTGGTTATGTTGCTGTTTTCAATGCATTTTTTACAGGTTTCCCTATAGAAAAAAAATCATGAAAAAAGGCATGTCTGTAAAAAAAAACCACAATATTAAAATGCTTTAAAAAAAATATAATAATCATCATGGCGCCTTTACAAAGTCAGAAAGATACTCAGCACTGTATGTGAAGAAAAAGATTTCACAAGTAACGTTTTAGTCTTCCTTTGTCTTCCTTATTCTTCACTGTTCTTTTATGTTTCCAGATGTCAATTAAAAGTCATTAGCTGTCTATGTAACCTTCTACAGACAAAGCGTTTTTTTCTTTGTTTTTCTTTTTGTGGGGTGTTGTGGGGCATTTTTAAGTTGCATTTGTGCACACCATGTGTCACGCTGTATAGCAGATATATATATATATATGTATGTGATGACAGTAATCTATATCAAAAGGGCAACATACTATATAACATGCGCATAGATATATGATAACATAGAATTACCTGACAGAATGTCCAGTGGGTCAATACGGAATCCGTTATACGCTGTCTCCGGCTAGAGGGTGACCGGGGTCTATGCTGACCCTAAACTGGGGTCCTAACTAATCCCTCTACCTGGAGGTACTGTTAAAGGTACAGAGGTCCAGGCCACCAGCGTAAACCCTGTCTCCTATCAATCCCTGCCAACTGTAATCTAGTCCTAAGAAGGACCCTGATTACCACCAAAGGGAATGAACAGGTAACGGTTAATGAACAGAAAGACATACAAGAAAGACAAGAAATAAAGTAAATAAAGTCTTACATACAACACTCACACACAGTAGGAACACCTAAGGTCTCAGAGATAAACTATAAGCTATAAGAGTAAAAAACAACTAAGGAGCTCTTAGCTTAAGTATTCTCAGAACCGATCCAGTCTGCTAGACTACATGAATGCTTTCACCGGCATCTAACAAGCAGACTGGCAGGTATATGAAGGAATCTAATTAGAACATAATCAAAAGCAGCCGGGCGAGGCTGGACCTAGTCTTAGCAAAGAGCTAGGTAAAATTAACTCCCTCATTACCAAACACAAAGAAACAGCAACTCAGCTGTGAGAAGTCAGAGTGTGTAATCGCGACGATCCTCGTGGCGATACACCCATGACAGTACCCCCCCCTCTACGAGGGGACTCCGGACCCTCAGGGCCAGGTCTGCCCGGGTGAGTTGTGTGAAAGGTCCGAACCAATCGATCTGCGTTAACATCAGACGCAGGGACCCACGTCCTCTCCGCAGGACCATACCCCCTCCAATGAACCAAGTACTGAAGGGATCGGCGACTGAGACGTGAGTCAATGATTTTCGACCCATGAAATTCCACGTTATCATTGACCACCACTGAAGGAGGAGGTAGAGGTGACGGTATGACTGGTGCCACATACTTTTTAAGTAATGACTTGTGAAACACATTATGAATTTTAAACGTAGGAGGGAGGTCCAGACGAAATGCCACAGGATTAATTATGGAACTGATCCTGTACGGCCCGATGAATCTGGGACCCAACCTCCAGGAGGAAACTTTAAGTTTTATATTCCTGGTAGACAACCAAACCAGATCGTTCACCTTCAGATCTAGACCAGAAACTCTCCCCTATCAGCCATCCGTTTGTAACGGTTCCCCGTAACCTTCAGTCTTAACCGATCTGGAACTATCAGTCTCCCTGGAAGTCCCCCAGGGGCGTCCCCCTGAGCCCCCAATACCTCCCCCTCAAGCTCAGAGCATACAGCTGACACTACAACTCCCTCCTGAGGAATAGGAACCAGATCATCCGTCTTCCCGGCCCCTGGGAAAGTACGAGATAAGGCATCAGGAAGCAACTTTATTGAGCAGTCATATGCGCGATGAGGAGGTAACTCTTTACACCCCTCCTCTGAGAACATCTCCCCAAAGTCCTCCAGAAAAGGAGACAAAGTCCTAGGCACAACCGCACCGATGACCGTGCTCATGCAGTTATTCCTGCAAAATTCACCCCACTGGCTTATCTTTCCGGATTGCCAATCAATCACTGGGTTATGTTTAGCCAACCAAGGAAGTCCCAACACAATAGGAGTGGGTAGACCCTCCAACACATAACAAGACAATTGCTCTTTATGTATTGCCCCTACTCGAAGATCTATGTTATGAACAGCTTGTACCAAGCTACCTTGACCGAGAGGTCTAGAATCAATAGATACTATAGGGACCGGTTTGGCCAATACACTCAGTTGCATACCATGCACCTGGGCAAACCGAGCGTCCACCAGATTAGCCCCGGACCCACTATCAAGAAAAACAGAAATCCTCTCAGTTCTAGTACCAATCACCACCTCCGCAGGCACGAGAAACTGAGAGGGATTTGGGGACGAAATACACACTCCCAGGTTAACTCCTTTGCTCAAAGAGGCCCGGGATGGACACCCCCCAACAAAATGTCCCTCTCTCCCGCAAAAGAAACACCTTCTAGTCTTGCGGTGCACCGCCGATTCCCTCCTACAAAAAGATGTCCCTCCCAACTGCATGGGTTCCTCAGAACAGACCAGGGGAACCTCAGTATAAGGGACTTTAGTAGTAGGTGGAGTCATCACGGGAGGCGGAGTTACCTCGCGTCTTCCCCGAATTCGTCTATCAATGCGAATAGCGAGGGCCATAGCAGCCTCCAGTGATGGAGGAGAATCATACTGAGCCAACACATCTTTTAATTTGTCAGACAACCCTTGACAAAACTGGCTCCTAAGAGCTGGGTCATTCCACTGAGTATCTGTTGCCCATCTACGGAACTCAGAAGAATATTCCTCCGCTGGACGATTTCCTTGCCGTATTTTACGTAACTTTGTTTCAGCAAGGGAAACTCGATCCGGATCATCATATACCAGACCCAGGGCAGTAAAAAATCGATCCACTGACTGGAGATCTGGGGAGCCTGGAGGAATAGAGAACGCCCAAGATTGAGGGTCCCCTTGTAAGAGTGAGATAACAATTCCCACCCTCTGCTCTTCACTCCCAGATGACCGAGGCCGCAGCCGAAAGTACAATTTACATGCCTCCCGGAAAGTAAAAAATTTGTCCCGCCCACCAGTGAACCTGTCCGGGAGAGCAACCTTAGGTTCAGATCTGGTTTGCTCCGGGGGGGACAAAACCTTGGACTTAATGTCTGCCAACTCCATGGACAACCCTGCAACTGCCGGGCCAGCTGGGCTACTGGATCCATGACAGCTGGGGAGAATCTTTAGTAGGGCCGGTGAAAATGTCACGCTGTATAGCAGATATATATATATATATATATGTATGTGATGACAGTAATCTATATCAAAAGGGCAACATACTATATAACATGCGCATAGATATATGATAACATAGAATTACCTGACAGAATGTCCAGTGGGTCAATACGGAATCCGTTATACGCTGTCTCCGGCTAGAGGGTGACCGGGGTCTATGCTGACCCTAAACTGGGGTCCTAACTAATCCCTCTACCTGGAGGTACTGTTAAAGGTACAGAGGTCCAGGCCACCAGCGTAAACCCTGTCTCCTATCAATCCCTGCCAACTGTAATCTAGTCCTAAGAAGGACCCTGATTACCACCAAAGGGAATGAACAGGTAACGGTTAATGAACAGAAAGATATACAAGAAAGACAAGAAATAAAGTAAATAAAGTCTTACATACAACACTCACACACAGTAGGAACACCTAAGGTCTCAGAGATAAACTATAAGCTATAAGAGTAAAAACAACTAAGGAGCTCTTAGCTTAAGTATTCTCAGAACCGATCCAGTCTGCTAGACTACATGAATGCTTTCACCGGCATCTAACAAGCAGACTGGCAGGTATATGAAGGAATCTAATTAGAACATAATCAAAAGCAGCCGGGCGAGGCTGGACCTAGTCTTAGCAAAGAGCTAGGTAAAATTAACTCCCTCATTACCAAACACAAAGAAACAGCAACTCAGCTGTGAGAAGTCAGAGTGTGTAATCGCGACGATCCTCGTGGCGATACACCCATGACACCATGCTTTGGATGTGTTTTTTGCCATAAGCTTTCTTTGTCTTCCATTTTCTTGACTGGTGTTCTTTAATGTGGCCAGATGTCAATTTAAAGTCTACAGTGCTTAATGAAACCCTACACAAAGTGTTTATGTTTGTTTGCTTATTTTTCAGGGGCGTTTTAAGTTGCATTTGTGCACACCATGCTTTAGGCATGTCTTTTGCCATAGGCTTCGTTTGACGAAAAATGGAAGGAAAACCCTTTGTTTAAAGTGTTAGCCCAGGTTCCCACATTGCAAAAATGCAGCTGAATTTCTACTGCATTTTCTTGTGCGGAAAATCTGCTTTTTTTTTACAATTCAAGCAAAGTGGATGTAATATCTGCAAACTCATGCATTAAGGCTATGTTCCCACAATGAATATTTGACAAGTTGCTATACACAGTAAAAATAAAGTACAGAAAAAAAGGATTAAATAAATGAAAAACACAAAAAAATGCAACAAAATAATGCAATAAACAGTGTGGATTACTAATGGGTACTTTTTATGATGACACCTATGGAAAACTTGAGGAAAATGCTGTTTTTTTTTTTAATTTGTGGTCTCTCAAGTAAAAACAAACAAAAAAAATAACTTTTTTATGCAAAACCACTAATGGCAGTAAATATGAGACTATTTTTTACTGTATGGAACAACTGAAAATTTTTTTCAGGTTGTGATTTTCACACAATTCAGATCTTTAGATCAGTCAAGTGTAAGCTTTATACTTTTCGCCATATGGAATTGTAATTTAAAGCTTTCCGTAGACGTCGTCCAGCTTAAAGCTATTATTCCTTTAGAGCGGGTAAGATAAGTGGCTGCCAGACACATCTGAAGCTGCTTATCGCCATGTGAAACAAAATAATTGGACGAGTAAAAATCTAACTCAGAAATTTTTGGGAAATCGGAGGAATTTGGCAAAAGAAATGTATGTGAACTCTCAGTAGTGACTGCACGGCGAGTGTCGTCGGCAGCATGTGCGTTGCATTCATTTGCTTCCCGTCTCTGGGCTGCACATTGGAGATTACATCACTGTATTTGCTTTGATAGGGCTGAATGTAATTTGCAGCCTGTGAACAGCTGTCGCCGCCATAAAAAATATACAGAGGAGGTCAGTTTGTCAGATGTGGATAATCGGAGTAATTAGTTGAAGAGACCAGAAATGCCGTGTTCACATTAGACCTGAATTATTACTGTAAGATATGAAAAAAAAGACAAATTAATAAGAAAAAGTAATATTAGAATTGCTCAGAGTTAAGATTTACTTTTATTTTTCCCTACAGCATCTCTACTGGAAAAATGTTGAATTATAGTCCAGCTATAAAAAAAAAAAAGTATTTATCTTGGATTTTTGGCAATTATTTTCAAGGGAGGAAAAGATGACAGATAAGCCATGATGAATTTTTTTAGGCCACGTTATATCAATTCCCCATTCATATTGATAACACTGAAAGACAGATCTATTAGTATACAGTCATGGCCAAAAGTTTTGAGAATGAGACAAATATTAATTTTTACAAAGTCTACTGCTTCACTTTTTCTAATGGCAATTTGCATATACTCCAGAATGTTATAAAGAGTGATCAGCTTAACAGCAATTACTTGCAAAGTCAATATTTGGCTAGAAAATGAACTTTATCCCCCAAAAAACATTTCAACATCATTGCAGCCCTGCCTTAAAAGGACCAGCTAACCTCTTTTCAGTGATTGCTCCATTAACACAGGTGTGGGTGTTGATGACATGGCTGGAGATCAATCTGTCATGATTAAGTAAGAATGACACCACTGGACACTTTAAAAGGAGGCTGGTGCTTGGCATCATTGTTTCTCTTCTGTTAACCATGGTTATCTCTAAAGAAACACGTGCAGTCATCATTGCAATGCACAAAAATGGCCTAACAGGGAAGAGTATCGCAGCTAGAAAGATTGCACCTCAGTCAACAATCTATCGCATCATCAAGAACTTCAAGGAGAGAGGTTCCATTGTTGCCAAAAAGGCTTCAGGGCGCCCAAGAAAGACCAGCAAGCGCCAGGACCATCTCTTAAAAGTGTTTCAGCTGCGGGATCGGGCTACCAGCAGTGCAGAGCTTGCTCAGGAATGGCAGCAGGCAGGTGTGAGTGCATCTGCACGCACTGTGAGGCGGAGACTCTTGGAGCAAGGCCTGGTCTCAAGGAGGGCAGCAAAGAAGCCACTTCTCTCCAGAAAAAACATCATGGACAGACTGATATTCTGCAAAAGGTACAGGCAGTGGACTGCTGAGGACTGGGGTAAAGTTATTTTCTCTGATGAATCCCCTTTTCGATTGTTTGGGACATCAGTAAAACGCCTCATTCGGAGAAGACAAGGTGAGCGCTACCACCAGTCTTGTCTCATGCCAACTGTTAAGCATCCTGAAACCATTCATGTGTGGGGTTGCTTCTCAGCCAAGGGAATCGGCTCTCTCACAGTCTTGCCTAAAAACACAGCCATGAATAAAGAATGGTACCAGAATGTCCTCCAAGAGCAACTTCTCCCAACCCTCCAAGAGCAGTTTGGCGATCAACAATGCCTTTTCCAGCATGATGGAGCACCTTGCCATAAAGCAAAGGTGATAACTAAATGGCTCAGGGAACAAAACATAGAGATTTTGGGTCCATGGCCTGGAAACTCCCCAGATCTTAATCCCATTGAGAACTTGTGGTCAATCATCAAGAGACGGGTGGACAAACAAAAACCTAAAAATTCTGACAAAATGAAAGCATTGATTGTGCAAGAATGGACTGCTATCAGTCAGGATTTGGTCCAGAAGTTGATTGAGTGCATGCCAGGGAGAATTGCAGAGGTCCTGAAGAAGAAGGGTCAACACTGCAAATATTGACTTGCTGCATTAACTCATTCTAACTGTCAATATAAGCTTTTGTTACTCATATGTTTGCAATTATTATATTTCTGTCTGAGATAAAAACATCTGTCAAACACACATAAAAACCAGAGGGCAGCAGATCATGTGAAAATATAATATTTGTGTCATTCTCAAAACTTTTGGCCATGACTGTATATCTCAATAACAAGCTTAAAGAGATTGTGTGGAATTTTAAGAAAGACAGGATTGTTCCCAAGCCGCCGTTCTGGTGGTTCCCACTGACCCTGTATGCCATTCGCATGAGCACTGCAGTCTATCACTGGCTGCAGCAGTCATGGTCATGTCGGCCTTGATAGCATGACTACTGTAGCCAGTGATTAGTAGTCGCAGTCACGTTAATTATTTGCCTTTAATCATTTTTGTAAGCGGATTTAGCCGCACAAGTGCTTGACATGCTGTGAAAATCCACAACATAAATCATTGTACTTCGGATGTCGAATCCACCACTCGGTCAATCTACGCTGAACTTTGTGAAATCTCATCCACAACGCTGGTCCCTTAATACAATGCAATTGTTCATCCGCTGGACCTCTGTAAACATAGATTTTGGACAGTTCCTTTAAGACCTTCTTCACCTTGGGATGAAAATAATTGCACGAAGAACCATAGAACTAGTCTATAACTTCAGCAGGAGGCTTAAATAGCAGAAAGTCTTAACCAGATTACTTTTTTTTGTTTCACGTTCTTACAACGATTTCTTCTTCACTTTTAACACAATGGTCTATTTGGCTGTTAATCCCAAAAACGTCCCAGGGGCCATAACATTAAAACAAGATATGCACTCCGATGTATAGCTTCAGCCCACAAATTAGCTGCCTCCATTGTGTTTCCGATGACCTAAATGCATTTCTCACACTCCAACAGCCCTGACCTCACCTCCAACTCCTACTTATGTATGTGTATACGGAACAGTGTGATTCAGGGGAGTGACAAGGAACATATTCCTGCAGATCCTGAAATTTGGGCTGGTTGGAGTTGAAGTCCATGCTGTAGCTTCTTGAGGCCGAGATCACTCCAGACAATAACGCAAATGATTTTATAAGAAGAGACAGCCATGTCAAACTTTGCTAATTGGTTTGACCCTTGGCCTCCCACCCATGTCAATCATGGAATATAGAGTCCTGGACAATGAATTCAGCTAGCAAAAGCATTGTTTTGGCTCCTTTAGGTTGCATTACAAATCTCATTTTCATGACCATGGAAAAGGCATTTGGCCCAAGACCCCTTAACAATAAACTATCCCTCTAGTGTGACCCCCAGTGATCTACTGTAGTTTGCACACATTTTATTGGTTCATTGTCTCAAAAAAATTAGTACTTTTTACTATTTTATGCCATGGATAAATTTTATTAATTTCAAGTCCAAACCCCCTCTTTTAGGGGGTGGTGTAAATAGTGGAAGATCAGCTTTACACAGAAGTGCCTAATCAAAAGATGTCCCAAAGTTAGCAAACAACATGAGCCATGCTGATAAATTTGGAGAACTGTGTGATGGACAAAAGCGCACACACATAGAGCAGTATCACTTGGTAGAGATAGTGAAGGTTGGAGTATGCGATCACCTGGCTGGAGGAGGGAATCTTCTTCCAGATGTATAATAGTAGATGAAGACGATATCACTTTGCACAGGGTAAATAAAAAGCATTCTGTGTTCCAAAATAGTTCTTTATTGTACCAACGCGTTTTGGCGCCGCACCAGCGCCATTATCAAGGTTAATAATATTTGTTGCCAGTCCGGTGCCGAAACGCGTTGGACCAATAAAGAACCTTTTTGCAACACAAAAGGCTTCTTATTTACCACAGTGCAACCCGTACAATGTGATATCGTCCTCCTCTACTACTGTGATAAATTTGGCACAATAAAGGCAAAACAGCCAAAACTGACTGTTACATTTTTTTTCTCGTGATGAATCTCCCCATGTTTAGTCTCCCTGCATCAACTCTAGAGAGGGAAATTTGGTATTAATTTCTCCCCATTCATATCATAGGTTGCGTGCGTAATGCAGGACAGGACAGGTCCATCAGAGTGAGAGACGCTCTTTGTAAAGAGCTCTGTACTCTGGCCAAGAGATGAGGGCCCTGGAGAGAGGAGATTATCATATAATAACTCGGAATTCCCTACAAATATATCAGGAATTGAGCTTTCTAACAGGGTTCTCTATAAGAACACAGCCATGACTGCAGTGGTTAGATGCTTTCCATATGGCTGCATCTTGCCTTTTAGGCTTAGCGGTCCTTTAAGTTCTTCACGAGAGGCAGGACAGCTGTGGTTTACAAGCGCTACTGTTGTGCGACACACCCAGATCTGCATTCTTAGTTATTGCTTCTTAAATCTTTTATGTGAAAACAAATCATTGATTTTTGGGAATGTCTGAATCACACTGCCGAGTTCATGAACTAAGGTGAAGTCTTTATATAAACCATGTGTGCCGTTAACTCAAGTTCTGCATTTTTAATTATGAATGTGTTTTTAGCACAATTTGTATGTGTAAGGACTTGTGTAGTAATTCCACCCACCAGCGGAAATTCTGGATTGGGTGGGATAGCCTCAGTACAAATGGCCCCCAAAGTGTTATATTTGGAAGAACATTGCTAATTTTATCTCCACCATTGCTCTTATCTTGCCAGACAATCTTATCTTTTATGACAAAGACAAATTGGTCTGTAGCACTTAGGCTGCTCACCGCTAATAACTTTTTTCGTTTTGTTCGGGTACTTTCTCATGTGCCATTTTGATGCAGTTTTTAAAGCCGTACAGTGCAGGAGATCTACTGAAGTTACACTAACTTAACATATGTAGTTCACACATAATATTGGCATCTCGTCTTGCTAAATCACAGGATTAAAAGTCAATGTAAAAGTTACTAACAGTCTTCAGACATGTATTTAACAGTCCTATGGCAGCCAGCCAGTGGATAACTAAATTGGTATAAAATTCTGTAAAAATCTCTGTACCTCCTCTACACCCCAGGTGCCCGTGTAACTTATTTCTGGACTTTAGTTACAGCAGAGGTCTTTGGTTATGGGCCAATTCAGTCTACATGCCCGAGTTTTATCTGATATTCAAATCTCATGCAAGTCAATGAGTGCGTGGAAATCATCAGACTGCACTCGGATGACACAATGGAGAAGATGGAGACATTTGTTTTCCATCTTCTCCTCAGTGTTCTCTAATTCTCTCATCCGAGAGAATAGCATCACACTATGCTCACACTCTCATCAGAGTTTGATCAAAGTGTCATTTGCATAATCAGCCCGATTCTCTCAGATGAGAGAATCTACGGCCGTCTGCACCTGCCCTTATCCTAGGGGCCAAACATCAGATCCATGGGACCCAATAGCCAATAATTAGACATTGTTGCTCTAATTAGTTGGGATCTCAGCTCTTAGAATATTTTGATCTTATTTATTGGTAAAATAAATACTTGAAACTATTGAAAAACACTTCTCCAGACAATGCTAGGTATTATCACTTTATAAGTAGCACAGAAGTGGTGATCACAGACCCTGCTACCACTTCAGACGTAGCTTGTAGGAGTCCCGGGCAGAGATGGAGACGTATTGAGAGCGTCAGCCATTATGAGAAAGAAGAATCCAATAAGTAATTACATTATTTATAAACTTATCAAACATAGTTATCTGTCTTGCCAAAATGCCCATGGGGTACTGAACACTACACTTACCACAAATTACAGAAGAGGAGCAGTGTTTTGAAGATCATCCAGTTATATAGACTCAAAGCAGACACTTGGGTTCTGCGCCAGCAAAATGACATTACTGATGGAATAACGTGTTTCCACAAATCATCCAATAACTTGTGCCAGGTAAGAAATCCTTGTCACCTTGTAAACATCTGATCTGTAAAGCCAGTAAATCTGCAGGCATTTCTCTTTGCCCCATTGCTGTCCCTCTTTTTGCTCCATTGCGCTGACCTCTTGGTATACAATTACGCAGTGGCCATTTGTATTTGGCTGAAAGAACCTGAGGATTTTCTTACAGTCGTCTCTCTCTCTCTCTGAAGACCCGATATGGACAAGTGCCGCTATTCACAGTCTCCACTTACGGTATCTCAGATCAATCAATAAAAGCTGATGCGTTTGAGATCACATAGCAAACAGGAGGGACACAGGACACAAAGTCATCGATTCATTATATTCACCAAAGTAGGCTGAAAAACACATGAAGGCTTCCATCTTTGACATGGAGTTTTTTTTGCCGCTTTTTTCTTTTTTGCTTGTACTGAACAATATGATTTTTATATTTTTATAAGCATTTTTTTAATGATATTTTTATACATGTGCAACTTTTTTTTAATACATTTCATTTTAATAGAGAACCATATGGAAAAATTCTTTAAAAAAAAATAAAAATATATATATATACCGTATATATATACAATTAGAGAATGGTGCCTTGGAAAAAATGCCAGGGACCCCCAAAGAACACACTCAGTGAGCCTTCACAGTGTCTAAAAACATTTTTTTCTTCTTGACGCTTTTGATAAATTTTTGTATATATTAACCAATCGCAGTACAGCTTAAAAAGGAACCTGTATATTAAAAAAAATGCTTTTAACCTGACATATAGGATTAGTCTGCATGTTAATAGCATTCAGAAGCTAATCAGTGCCAGCTCTGAGAGCCCCACTGCAGGGAGGAAATTAACTTTATTCCCCCGGCAGCCTTGTGCTTTCAGTCAAAGGGATAAGGCCGGCGCTGCTTCAGTCACCGCTCTGTGTATAGAGAACGACAGCTGAAACTGCACCCCCGGCACTGACTGACAGCCGTCTCAAATGCTGAGTGAGGTGCCGGTCACTGCAGGGCTCGGTTACAACTGTTGTCCACTGTGTACTACCTGACTGAAGCCGGGCCGGCTGCACCTCTGTGACTGAAAGCCCAAGGCTGCTGGGGGAAATAAAGTTAATTTCGTCCCTGCAATGGGGCTCTCAGAGCGGGCGCTGGGCAGCTTCAGAATGCTATTACCCTGCAGACTAACCCCATATCTACAGGTTAATAGCATTTTTTTTACATGACAGGTTCCCTTTAATTTAAAAACCCCTTAAGGAAGCAGCCATTTTTTTTGCATGTTTGTTTATTCTTCCTCTTTTTTTCATGAGTCATAACTTTTTTTTAATTTTCCCTCTAAATAGCCATTGGAGGGTTTCTTCTTTTGCAGGACGAGCAGTAGTTGTGAATGAATGGTTGCTTTCAGTTTACTATATTATTTGATAAAACTGTGGAAAATCCAAGTGGAATGAAACGATGCAAAAAAACAAAAACAAAACAAAAAAAACCTGCAATTCCTCTTCCGCAATTTGTGCTTACAAAGTCTTTTTTCAGGCAGATTCCACCACAGAAACCGTGTGAAAAAACAATCAAAAAGGTCCAAAAGAATGAACATTTACATTTCTAAGTAAAAACAACTTGCTGTGCACATGTTCAGGCTTTTGAGTGACTTTTAACCACTGTAGGTTTCTAAAAATGCCGATCGGTTAATAGAAGTGACCTGACAAGTTTTCTAGCATTTTTCAGACGCTCTGTATTTTACAATGCAAGTCAATGGGAAGGCTCAAAAGACAGATTTTGGAGCATTTTGTCGTCGTAAAAAAAACGCTATCAGTTTCTTCATTATTCAATGGAGTTAAAAATAAGAAATAAACAGAAAACAACTTTAAAGAAAAGACTGCAAAAACCTACCCAAAAAATGGAACAACGGCCAAAAACCGTTGGAAAAACGCTCAGGAAACGACTGAGAAAAAAAGTCACAAAAGACTATTCAGGAAAAAAAACCTACAGTTTGCTGAAGCGTCTCCTTCGTCATCGGGTTCGCCTGACTATAAAAGACGTGGTGTGCACAGAGCCTGTAATTGGTCTTAAATTTCGGAAATAGTAATGCAATAAATTATGTATATTCCTTACAATTACACGCTATTACTTCACCCACAAAATAAAAAATTCTGTATAAGCTGTAGATTTAAAAAAAATGATTTTTAACTAAAAATTAATTTCTCATATTTTTGCGCCAGGGAAAACAATTTTTTTCTGGAAATTTAAAATGAATACTTGAAAAAAAAAGTTATGGCTTTAGCGGCAGACTTTCTGAATACCATAATAGTCCATCCACCAAGGGGACCATTTACTTTTTATGTGCTTCCTAAACACGTTATCCAGTTACGAGGATCAGGAAAGTGCTGCAATTGGTGGGCTTCCAATTTCATTACGCCTCGGAGTTATTTTACCGTGCGTTGCACTACCTATTTAGAGCAGTAAGGCACATGTATGCTTTGTATGACATCATTTGGCCCTGATTATAGAGCTAAGCGCAGGACGCCAGCGGCATAGTAAACATATGGTATTCTAAAGTCTCCGAACTTTGCCAAGTTGTAACATTTACAAACTAAATCTTCTTATTGTCCCAGCCAAGTGTCTGACTGTGTGAAATTAATTCTCAATAGTAAAGTTTAAACTCCCAAGGGCTCATTTTGTAAGAGTGTTAGCACAAAATACATGTTCTGCATACCAAGCTGGTCATGAGATTAAAAGGGTAAAGAAAAAAAAAATCTGCTTTAAATTTCAGGGCAAAATACGAGTCAAATCCATTGCAAAAATCTGCATGTTTAAGACGGGGTTCACATTAGTTCTCATTTAAATGTCTGTGTTCTGTTTTTGCAAATGAGAAAAAACTGACCATTTTGCATAATCCGATTTTCATCCATTTTTGCTCCGTGGGTCCATTTTTACTTTCAGTGTGACGTCCGTTTTTCTTGTATGCAAAATAAATAAATTTCGAAACTTCTCCTACCAAGATAGCACTGGGAAAACACATGGATGGCACCCGTGAGCTGTCAGGCTTATTTTTTTTATGCGTCCATTGACTTGAATTGGTGAGTTTGCTGCGTCACTCGAATCAAAAGTGGATGCCAAAGTCTCCATTTATTGTCAGGCACTAGATCCCCAGAAATCACAGATATGTGATCAGTCCCTTAGATTATAATGGATGTGGATGTTCTATCCGTGAAAAACAGAATGTGTAAGTGAAAAATGGACTTATGATTTAGACCTTATGTAAATACCCTGTACTGCGAACTCTGTCGGGGTTTCCGTCTTTACACACGAAAACAACATTCAGATGAACCCCGTTGGCATATCCGGTCACTTTAAGAAAGCAAAGAGAGTCCAAAAGATGAAACCTTGGACCTCCTTTCTGGCGGTGGTTGCCTTTTTTGTTGGACACAATGGCGTAATCTATGTCTACCTCGCATTTGTGTCTCACAAAACGAAACATTCACCATTGGAAAAGTTTTAGCAAAGTCAACAGTTTCATCTTTAGGACTCTGTCTGGCTCATTAAAGTGAATGGAGGGGCACGTCTGAATACGGTTTCCTGGTATAAAGATGTAAACCCCCAAACAGATTGTTAATTTTCATAATGTGAACCAAACCTTATGGAGGATCATTTGTTGGGTTTACACGGGTTAGGTTGACAACATTTTTTTTTTTGCCATGACCCTATCCAACAAACTTTACTGAAGACAACTTACCTGCCCACCTTTGGGTCCTTTCTTTCCAGCTGGCCCTGGCATACCCTAAGAGGAATAACAAAAATTGAAATTAGGTTTTTATTTTTTTCACTGGTTTTGCAATAAGCGTAAAATTCGAAGACTTCATACCGAGCACCTGTTTAGCGCTCATGTATTTCATTGCACTAAGGATAAGAATAGAACAAACGTACTCGTTCGCCTTCAGGTCCGGGAGGTCCTGGCACCCCAGGTATTCCAATAAAGCCCTAAAATAAATACAGCATTTCTTTTTATATTACAAGCTTAAACCTACAAATATTACACAGTCTACTATCATGGATCCACTAAAACAACTCCACATCTTTGAGGGTTGACAACCTGGAGTATGTCAAAACTCTACTGGAAAATACAGAATGGAATACACAAGTGAGGCATGAAAATATCCTGGAGGTACAGAAAGAAACATCTGCTGGGTGAGTGGACTTGTTAAACGTGTATCATTCATATGGGAGATATGTCACGAAAAGATTTATTTCACCCGGTTATGTCTGCTGTGGTTTTTTGAAGCTGCCAAGCTTGGGGCAGATATGAAATGTTAATCGTCACTTATAGACAACTTCCCCCCCCATGCAAATATGTTACTAAGCCTCTCGATGGAGAATAATCCTTCTCTGTCCACAGTGTGATTGTTGTGTTTGTACATGCAGAATCCAGGGCTGCCATAACTAGCTCAGGTTTCCGTTCTTCGTTTAGTGTTAACTAATCCGGTGATTGACAACTCACTTGTATCGTAAGGGTGGCAAAGCGCGATGTGTAACCGTGATTAATTCGTAGGACTGGAGATTAGTCAGCAAGGTTGAGGTTCTCTATGTGTTCCCGTCTGTGTCTGCTCCGTGACTTGCTCCCTTCTAACTAAGGAAATTACTAACCGTCGGTATTTATGATATAAGAACAAATGCATATTAAAGTACACCTGTCACTTATACCTGTTTCATAGTGACGGGAATGTAGGAGAATCACTAAGATCCTGTGACATCTCCCAGGGTCCATGTTCCTCTGACGTAATGTTAGATCATGTAAAAAACGGTACATGGGCTAAGAGGTAGGGGTGGGCATATAAAGTGTACCCAGTAGGTAAGGGGGTGCACGGAGACCTTAAAAGCAGATAGCACTTTCCTAGATTGCACCTAAGAGACTGAACTAATTAATTTCCTAGCTCACTAATTGCTGGTAGGTTGTTAGAGAGATAAAAGGGGTTGCTGAAGGGAATACAATGGCCCATATACTGGTCAGGGGCTCTCTACTTTCTGCATCTGCCCATGATCAGTTCATTTG
This sequence comes from Oophaga sylvatica, assembly GCA_033576555.1. Taxonomy (NCBI): domain Eukaryota; kingdom Metazoa; phylum Chordata; class Amphibia; order Anura; family Dendrobatidae; genus Oophaga; species Oophaga sylvatica. The sequence goes on from JARQOD010000009.1 coordinate 86,707,673, forward strand.
AGGATTGGTCAGGCAATAGAGAGGTGAATCTATAGAGTTCGGGTCCATCCAATGAGATCACCTTGCCATACGTGGCAATAGCTATAGAAGTCCTGACCCTGTCCTATGTTTTCTGAATTGCCATAGAGTGCATTGTATTACCAAGAAGAGGCCTTGATGATTAAACATCACCAGATCTGAACTGGAATGGGTCAAAGCAGAAAAGTGGAAGAAAATATTTCATAAATCGATCTCCTTCTTCATTTGAAATGTCCTTTTCTCCAACACATTTACGCCCAATAACTGGTGTAGCTACATCGATACAGAACCCCTAACCCATGCTTTCTACAGGTCCTCCTCATGTCCACTTGTATAATAATCACTAAGAAACCGGGGATCAGTAGCCATCTTGCTCCATCTCTAGTCCTATACTGGATGTTTTTACATTAAAGGGTATTCCCATCTCCAACATCCTATCCCAATTCGTACTATGTGTAATAATAATATTAGCAAATACCTCCAATTAGAAATGTAGTATAGTTCTTCTGATTTGCTATATCTCTTTCCTCATGTGCAGGCATTGCAGTAGCTTAGGTATCCATGGTTACGACCACTAGCATCTAGCTAACTAACTCACTATATGAGTGGTCGTAACCATGGATACCTAATGCAATGCCTGCAGATGAGGAAAGAAATATAGAGAATCAGAAGAACGATTCTAAATTTCTAATTGGAGGTATTTGCTAATATTATTAGTTTTACACCTACTACGTATTGGGATAAGATCTTGGAGATGGAAATACTCCTTAAAGTATAAACATGATGCTCTGAGTCAGTGTGAATGATATATCCATATCGTAATAAGAGTATGGAGATATGGTGGTCTCACGTAAGCACAATGTAATCCGTTGCTCGGAAGGGTCTGAAAACTCTTGACACCTACTTGATGAACAATGTGGTCCAAAGGAGTCCCAGCTGTGCAGCTACAATTGTATATAGATACTTTATTCACTAAAGGTAATGGACAATTAAATGGGAATCCCTATCTCAGATGGGCATATTTCAAGATCCGTATACAGACCACAATACCAGGACTGACTGCAGGACTCTCGACTCAAATTTACCACTTCATACGAGGCTGCAAGTATGGTTGTGAGACTTGCAGTCAGTCCAGTATTGCGGTCTGTATACAGACTGTCAAATACACCAGTCTGAACCTAAGTCCACATGAAAGTATTTGGGGTCTGAGTGCTGTCCGTGTGCCCAATTTCCTGCAAAAGGAAAGCACACGGGCCAATGTTATCCTATATTATAGTGCACATGGGCAACTTTCCACATTGACCTCAGGTCCACGTGGAAAAATTCACAACATGCACTAGTCTGATCTGATTTGCGGAATAGTAGGCAGCTCCTGCACCTGTTCAACATGCGGACAAGCACACGGAGTCAGTTATGTCCGCAATTTGTGGGTACGACTGGTCTGCAAAGTTCAGCTCTGATCTGAATTTAGCCTCAGTAAAGGCATATGACTAGAGTATGCCAAGATTTAATGGTCGTTGCAGGTAAACGCTCCTATGCTTCAGGAAGCAGCGGAGGAAAAAAAACACTCTGAAGGCAAAGTAGCCCTGAAATAGAATTGGAGGAGGTCGGACCCCCAGTGATAGCCCATTGTGGATGGGAATATGCTTTACTATTGCAATTAGAATGACCCTCCAACTGTGGAGCCCCTTTAAATACTTATATAAACTGCAATTCCCTAAAACCATATCGCCATTTATTTTGATCTTTTCTAGCAATAACCTGAAGTGTCATAGAGAATCTAGCTGATCTCTAAATCTGGAGATTCACCTCGTGGACACTGGACTTGCCTGGAAAATTTGTTGCATGCGATCAACTGGTTGAGGATATACATATGATTTTCTGAACATAATCTTCTGAATCTTTCATCAGCTCTTTACATCCAAAATACGCCCCAGGCAGAACATTTTTTAAAGTTTTTTTTTCTTTAAATATTTGGGTTTTTCTACATTCAGAAACGGGACGGCTTACGCTTTGAAGCACGTATCAATCCCCTTCCTCGTGTCTAATTTCCCATTAAATATCATAGGTATTTGAATGGAGATATTCCTTTCTTTCTGACATTTGCTTAAGTCACCGTTCTGTAGTTATCAGTCACCAGGCATCACACATGATCATTACATCTCAACACTTCACACATGCCAAAAAATGCAGCAACTTACTCCAATTCCTTTAGGGCCTGGGATTCCTTCTGGTCCTGCTAAGCCCTGTTATAAAAGATACAATATGTCAGCGCTTCCTATGGAGACAGTTGGGTTACTCTCTCATGTATACAATGAAGATGTCGCCTCTAGTGAAAACCACTAACCCACAAATAGTCTCATCCTTATTAGTTACTCTGCCTGCGCAAAGTCGCGTGGGTCGGGGTTATCAAATGTGGAACACTTCCAGGATGAGAAACTCCCACACATTTTATTAATTGAAAGTTTGTATCTTATAGGAAGAAAGTTATTGTCATAAATGTATCTAAAGAAACACCTGCTAGCAGCGACCTCATATTAGAGGGGTTAAGATTAAAGGGGATGTCTGGGACTTATATGGTTACAATAATCAATATCAGATGAGTAAAGGTTTGACACCCAGCACTCCCATTAATTAGCTGCCGCAGCTCCCCCTGTTGGCGGGTGTACACACTACAGCTTCGTACACTGTGTAGTGGTTGCACCTGAGTACGGCAGGTGAGTTCCTACTGATGTGAATATGAGCTGAGCTGCAGTACCTGAGAATTACCACTTATGGCGCTGTGCTGTACTGCCCTATACACTGTAAAAGAAGAGCAATCAGCACACCTGTCCAGGTGCACGGAAAAATACTCCAGTAATAGGCTTGACATAAGACCATGCACATCTGAAACATGTCTTCAACCATTTTTGTTCCTTTTATACTACTGAATCAATAAAACAATTCTTATAAGAAGATGTAAGTGCCAGCTATCGTTTGGACTGTTGCCTCTATACACTGTGAACATCCGGCCTCAGCAGAAACTGCCAACATCTGATTAGTAGTGGTGTCGGACCCCAAGCTATCTGATATTGATGACTAAGTCCTAAGACATCCCCTTTAAGCATTGTATACTAAGTCCTGCACATCCCTTTAAGCATTGTTTACTAAGTTCCAGACAAACCTTTCAGCTTGGTATACCAAGTCCTGCACATCCCTTTAAGCATTATATGCTAAGTCCTGGACATCCCCTTTAAGCATTGTATACTGGAATGTTATGCAACCTTTTAGCTTTTGCTCCAGAATTTTGGCATAAAAAAAGCTTTGAAAAGTTGGAAACTCTTTGTGTGAGGCGATTTGCGTACAAATCTGTAGACATGTATATGTATCAACAGTATCTCAATAACTTCCTTGTGCTACAAGCCATATATACAAAATCACACAACCCTATGTGCATACAAGTGCTTCTCACTAAATTAAAATATCATCAAAAAGTTAATTTATTTCAGTTCTTCAATACAAAAAGTGAAACTCATAAATTATATAGAGTCATTATACACAGATCGATCTATGTCACGTGTTTATTTCTGTTAATGTTGATGATTATGGCTTACAACCAACGAAAACCCAAAAGTCATTATCTCAGTATATTAGAATAATTAACAAAAAACACCTGCAAAGGCTTCCTAAGATTTTGAAAAGGTCTCTTAGTCTGTTTCAGTAGCTCCACAATCATGAGGAAGACTGCTGACTTGACAAATGTCCAGAAGGCAGTCAGTGACACACTCCACAAGGAGGGGAAGCCACAAAAGGTCATTGCTAGAAAAGCTGGCTGTTCACAGAGTGCTGTATCCAAGCATATTAATGGAAAGTTCAGTGGAAGGAAAAAGTGTGGTAGGAAAAAGTGCACAAGCAACCGGGATAACCGCAGCCTTGAAAGGATTGTTAAGAAAAGGCCATTCAAAAATTTGGGGGCGATTCACAAGGAGTGGACTGCTGCTGGCGTCATTGCTTCAAGAGCCACCACACACAGACGTGTCCAGGACATGGGCTACAAGTGTCACATTCCTTGTGTCACCAATCATGACCAATAGACAATGCCAGAAGAGTCTTACCTGGGCCAAGGAGAAAAAGAACTTGACTGTTCTCAGTGGTCCAAGGTGTTGTTTTCAGATGAAAGTAAATTTTACTTTTCATTTAGAAATCAAGGTCCCAGAGTCTGGAGGAAGAGTGGAGAGGCCACAATCCAAGCTGCTGGAGGTCGTAGTGTGAAGTCTCCACAATCAGTGATGGTTTGGGGAGCCATGTCATCTGCTGATGTTGGTCCACTGTGTTTTATCAAGACCAAAGTCAGCGCAGCCGTCTACCAGGACATTTTAGAGCACTTCATGCTTCCCTCTGCCGACAAGCTTTTTGGAGATGGAAATTTCATTTCCAGCAGGACTTGGCACCTGTCCACAAAGCCAAAAGTACCAATACCTGGTGTAAAAACAACAGTATCACTGTGCTTGATTGGCCAGCAAACTTGCCTGACCTTAACCCCATAGAGAATCTATGGGGTATTGTCAAGAGGAAGATGAGAGACACCAGACCCAACAATGCAGACGAGCTGAAGGCTGATATCAAAGCAACCTGGGCTTCCATAACCCCTCAGCAGTGCCACAGGCTGATCGCCTCCATGCCACGCCGCATTGATGCAGTAATTGATGCCAAAGGAGCCCAGACCAAGTATTGAGGGCATTTACTGAACATACATTTCAGTAGGACAACAGCTCGGATTTTACAATCATTTTTCAAGCTGGTGGTGTAAAGTATTCTTAAGTATTACTGAGATAATGACTTTTGGGTTTTCTTTGGCTGTAAGCCATAATCATCAACATTAACAGAAATAAACATGTGAAACAGATCACTCTGTGTGTAATGACTCTATATTAGAATGTAGAATGTAAGTCCGCAAGGACAGGGTCCTCTCCCCTCTGTACCAGTCTGTTATTGTAAATTTGTTTACTGTAAACGATATCTATAACTTGTATGTAACTCCTTCTCATGTACAGCACCATGGAATTAATGGCGCTATATAAATAAATAATAATAATAATAATAATAATATATTATATATGAGTTTCACTTTTTGCATTGAAGAACTGGAATAAATTAACTTTTTGATGATATTCTAATTTTGTGAGCAGCACTTGTATGTTCGGCCATTCGCTGCTCTCTGAAACTTTTTGAATACGATTTTTGCCTGGATTTCTCATTTTGCCCTCATCTCATATAAAAGTCATATTTAGCTATTACAATGCTGCCATTTGTTACACTGTATGGCTGTTCATACTCAGCCCATAATGGTTAAGCACAGTTACTGCACCTGCCTGCCAGGGAAACCGTGTGCCCCTACGTTGCCATCCAACCCAGGAATGCCCTAGAAGGAGAATATAAGAAAAACATAATTACCATTAAAGACAACAATGGATTCACTTTGTGTGTAATATCCAGCAAACACCTGGAAAGGAAATGCCATGTTGCAATATGAACAGTTACTACAGCCTGGTTACATGTGGGAACACTTGCTCCTTTCAGTGTATCCATTTTATACACTGTGCTTCTAATTACATCCTAATAAAGCCCTGATTAACATAAGAATACCACTGAGCTGAGGACTGGTCATGTGCAAACATTAGAAGGCTGGCATAGGAGATTTCCATTGGTTTCTACTCATATTACTTTAATTAGCATTTTTAACTACAAGGTTTTTCCACTTTAGCATAGAAATGTTATTCACTGTGTTATGTTGTGTTTTCCAATGTAATATAAAGGAACATATCCACGTTCGGCTGTAATGCATGCCGTGCCACCTTTCCGTTCACAGTCTATTGTGCAGACAGAGAAGTGGAAGTTCAGCGCTCAGCTATCTCTGTCAGTCCTATAAATACTGAATAGAGAGGCAATGTGCGTGCTAGAACACTTTCAATTTAAAGGGGTCACGGGACCCCCAGTCTTGTGATGAGTGTGGTCCCAGCAGTGGGGGGATGGCTTTTTTACAGATTTCTAGGACACTTTCAGCGGTTGGTAATCCTTACATGTGTGTTTTAGTAAGGGCTCATTCAGACATCAGTTTTATCAGTGTCTTTCATGGATAGAACTTGTGCCATTACAGTCTATAGATCTGGTCACAGGTCCATGTATGTTTGGAGCAGAAGGCTATAAGAATATAGCAAAGCGTTTTCAATTTGCCCTGTCCTCAGTCAAAATAATATTAAGAAATGGCAGTCAACAGGAACAGTGGACATCAAGATAAGGTCTGGAAGACCAAGCAATACTTCAGTGAGAGCTGCTCTTTGGATTGCTAGAGAGGCAAATCAGAACCACTGCTTGACTTCAAAAGACCTTCAGAAAGATTTAGCAGACCCTGGAGTTGTTGTACATTGTTCTACTGTTCAGTGACACCTGCACAATTTTGGCCTTCATGGAAGAGTCATCAGAAGAAAACCTCTCCTGCGTCCTCACCATAAAATTCAGCATCAGAAGTATATACAAGAACATCTGAACAAGCCTGATGCATTTTGGAAACAAATCCTGTGGATGATCAAAGGTATGTGTGGAGAAAAAAGGGCACAGAACCATTAGGCATGGGAGTGGATCAATTCATGATTTGGAGTTGTGTTGTAGCCAATGGCACAGGAAACATTTCATGTGTAGAAGAAAGAATGGAATGGATAACCATTCCGCCTCGCCGCCACAACCCGAGCTTCCGCCTCGCTGCCACCTCGCCGCCACCACCCGAGTTGCCGCCTCGCTGCCACCACCAGAGCTGCCGCCTCGCCGCCACCACTACCAGAGCTGCCGCCACCACCAGAGTTGCCGCCTCGCCACCACCAGAGCTGCCGCACCCCCGACCTTCTGTTTCTCCCCCATTATCCCGTAGAATGTAAGTCCGCAAAGACAGGGTCCTCTCCCCTCTGTACCAGTCTGTCATTGTAAATTTGTTTACTGTAAACGATATCTATAACTTTGTATGTAACCCCTCTCATGTACAGCACCATGGAATTAATGGCGCTATATAAATAAATAATAATAATAATAATTTAATGAAATTTCAACAAATTCTTGACACAAACATAACACCATCTGTAAAAAAGCTGAAGTTTAAAAGAGGAATGCTTCTACAAATGGATAATGATCCTAAACACACGTCAAAATCCACAATAGATGACCTCAAAAGGCGCAAGCTGAAGGTTTTACAATGGCCCTCACAGTCCCCTGATCTGAACATCATTGAAAATCTGTCGCTAATCTCAAAATAGCAGAGGATGCAAGACGACCCAGGAATCTCACAGAACTGAAAGAATTTTCCAAGGAAGAATGGATGAAAATCCCTCAATCAAGAATTGACACACTTTTGGCTGGTTACAAATTGCGTTAACAGGCTGTGATACTTGCAAAAGGAGGTGCTACTAGATACTAACCATGCAGAGTGCCCAAACTTTTACATTTGCCCATTTTCCTTTTTGTAATTTTTAAAGTGTAAAAAGATGACTACCTATATATATATATATATATATATTATATATATATATATTGACTAAAATACAAAGGAAATTTGTTATCTTTAATTTTAGGCTTTTTAGAGATCATATCATCTTCAACTTGCTTAACTGTTCACAATAATAGTAATTTTGACCATGGGTGCCCAAGCTTTTACATGCCACTGTATATTAATGTATGGATGCAACCAAGGAAGCCCAATGTCTGTGCAATTCCTCAATGTGAGTGCATATGTTCACCGTCTGTAAACCAAAGCAAAGTCTGGTATTAAAAAGAAATCTCCAGCCTGAAATATAATCCATGGAAACACAGAAGTATACGTGAGGACTCAGGATGTGTGAACTCCCGGCCCACGAGACATATGCATCATTAGAATTTTGGCATACCGGTGCTGTCTATAACGTGACTGGTTCTGTTAAACTTGGCATCTTGTTTTACTTCCAATGCGTCCGCCAAGCCACAGTTAATGTGGTTGATTTAATAAGTGAACAGCAGACATGTAAATGGAAAATAAAATATAAAATCTTCTAGCTACTGTAACCAATGATTTCTGCTGAAATATGTAGGCAAACATTGATATACGATGGAGACCTTGACATCGAGCGGAACACGGGGCTGTAGTTACTGGCAAAATGAGAAGTTTTCCGTCTGTAGTTAAAGGGTTTGCTTTGGTCACCACATAGTAGGGCCTATGGCAGAGACCACAGGAGTCACGGTGGCAAGTGCTTTCACAATTCTACTACCACTTTATTTTAACAGTTGGCGGGGGTCACAATGGCTTATAGGTGCAATCTCTCCATAGGCATTTAGAGCATCTCTAGGCCATTAAAATCTTCTGTTGTGGGGTCAATCCTCTGTGTCCCCTGCTAATCACTAGGAAGAAGTTCCAGAGTGATTAGGAAACTGAAGCACCACTGCCGGCTTCTGTTGGCTTCCATCATTTTAATGTCGAAGGCCCTTCATCCGGAAGACAATTTGTGAGGCCAGACACTGACGTCCGGGCTCATAATTTCTGTTCTAGTTCATCCTAAGCGTTTTCGATTATTTGAGGTCCATCCTCTGTGCTGGTGGTCATGTTGTTCCACACCTGACTCCTACAGCCATGTCTTTATGGACTCTGTGCTTAATCATAAGGTACAGAAAGGGGTCTTCCCCAAACTATTTCCTCAAAGCTGTTAGCTACAAATGTCCACAATGTCTTGTGCTGAATCATTAAGATTTCCTTTCACTGGAAGTAAGTGGCCGAGGCCGCTCCCTGATAACAGCCCATAGCATTATCTCCTCCACCAAACTGTACAGTGGGCACAATACAGTCAGGCAGGTAACATTTTCCTGGCATTAGCCAAACCCAGACTCCTCCATCAGATACCAGATAGAAAAGTGTGATCCGTCACTGCACCGACATGTGGCAGCTTTACACCACTCATTCTTAAGCACGGCATTGTGCTTGGTGATGTACGGCTGCATACAGCTGCATACAGGCGGGGGCGCAGTGTTTCTGCTGATGTTAATACCAGAGGAGGTCTGGACTCTGCAGTTATGGAGACAGCAGAGTGTTGGTAACTTTTCTGCCCTCTGCTCTTCAGCATTTGGTGACCCCGCTCTGTAACGTTACGGGGTCTCCACTTCGGGGCTGAGTTGCTGAATGTTCCTTCCAATTCTCAGTGATATCACTCACAGTTGATGGGGGAAGATTTAAGTTGGAAGAAATGTCATCCCGCACTTGTTACACGGCTTGCTCCTATTACAGGACAGCATTGGTATCAGTGAGCCGCTTTGTCACGTTAGGTTAGGCAGACGGCACGGCGGGGGCCAGAGGTCATAAACCGGGGGCGAGGGGCCAGAGGTTATACACTGGAGTCGATGGGGCGGATGTTATACACTGGGGCCAATGAGGCCAGATGATATTCACTGGGGGCAATGGGGCCGGATGTTACACACTGGGGGCAATGGTGTCGGATCATGTTATACACAGAAGGAAATGAAGCCGGATGCTATACAGCGGGAGCGAGGGGCTGGATGTTATATACTGGGGCAATGGGGCCAGATGTTATACACTGGAGTTTGTGAAACTGAAATATGTCCTAATACTTAGGCTCCTATAGTGACCTATGTTCAGTTTAGAACTGCAGAGAGGTCTCGATAGTGCAGCCATAGCGTGTTTGATAAGATTCGGATACTTTATGATCAACTGAAACAGGCCTAAGCCATAAATAACATCTCAGTATTAGGTTTTATTAGTAATTATTACTGCTGCCTGTCTAAAAATCGCGAATCATGAAGGATTTTTTCTTTCCAAACTCATAAATACCAATATAATAGGGTGTGAACGCATTGCTGACACATGTTAGATGGAGATTTTGGTACAGTTACGAGTAGCAGGCTGAAACTCACATCAAAGCCCTGAACTTTCCATGAAGATTTCCGATCTTATCTACAGTTTACTGTGCATTTATGTGTAAAATGTCGGAGTGCTAAAAGAACTGTTTCTTAAGAAAGCCATGAACGTGCACAATTTTCATCAGTGGGCTTCTTGTGATACTGAAATCTCCCAGAAATAGGAAATTTGATTGGCAACATATGTGAACATTGTGCACACTCAGCCTTACTGTGAAGCAACTGCTAAACCCGGCATGTGAAACATGCGGCCCGCCAAAGGATTTGCTGCGGCCCACGGAGCTGTCTAGGAGACGCTTTTAGACCCGAATAAATTTGATCATTAGAGAACTAGGACTCGGGCAGGGGATCGCCCATTAGCCCTGGCCCTGACGTGGTATACCTCATGACCATATACTGAGGCTTAGACGGCACATTTGTACACAGAAATTTGCTTCATCGCCCATGGGAAAGAAAAGTTACTAACAATCTAGTGAAAAGCAAAGAACTTCTTTCCCTTTTTAGGCCATGCTGACAGGTTGAGTTTTTGCAGCGTTTTTTCAGCAAATTAAAAGTTGAATTTTACAGCACCGGCAAAAGCTGCGCGATTTCAGAAATCTCAAGCACATGATTGATTGTTTTTTTCTTACTGAATTGGAAAACTGCTGCGTTTTTGAAAACTGCAGCATGTCAATTCTTTCAGTGTTTTTGTAGGGTTTTTTCACCATAGAAAGCAATGAGAAAGTGAAAAAAATGCTGATTAAAATGCAACCATGCGTTTTTGCTGCTAATTTGGTGAATAAAACTAAATTAATTAAACATTTACGTTAGACACATGACACATATAATCCGCAACCAAAATATGCAGCGCAAACGCAGCAAAAATGGACAAAAAAAGAAGAAGAAATGCAGTAAAATCTGCTTTTTGTAAGCAGCTTCTTTACTGCCAAGAGAACAGGTTTTATTTGCAGAATAAATTCAGCAAAAACGCGTCATGTGGACATAGCCTAGAGGAACGTTGCAATCGCCTGTTGCTATTTTACTGCTATTTGTGGGTAGCTCTGTGCAAAAAAGGATCTAGAAAATGAAAGTGGACGCCTGACATGACAGCTGCCCGACCAGAATTTGAGAGAGGCAGTGATTATTATTCCAGCTTTTTCTGCCGTAATGATCTGACTCGAGCAGTGATTAATGGCACATGGCAGGTATTATGAAGACATCTCACCCCCATAGGAGCGCAGAGCCCCATGATCCGTTCAGGAGATTAACAAGTACTTTGGTGCTAATATATTTCATCTACACAGAAATGAGTCAAGGCTCAAGGCAATGTACAGCTGCTTGCCAATTCATTTTAATAATGTCTGTCTTGTTATTAATTGAAGCACACCCCGACTTGTTTTAGCACATACTGGAAGTTGCTAAAAGCAATTTTAATGAAAAAAAAAGTAGAAAGAAAAAACCCAGCAGACATTTTTAATAATGTTTTGTGAAGTACAAAATAAAAGATCTAAAGAGGTTGTCCACTACTTTTTACATTGATAACCTACCCTTAGGATAGGTCATCAATGTCTAATCGGCCGGGATCCGGCACCCCGAGGGGTGATGGGTGTCAGACCCCGGCCAATCAGACATTAATGACCTATCCTAAGGATAGGCCGTCAATGTAGTAGTGGACAACCTCTTCAAAATCGAAGAATAAGGATAGTGATGATGCTATTGTCCCCAAATCATACATGACAGAATTTTTCCAGGAGGGGAAATTTTACCCATTCTAATGTAAAAAGTTGAAATCCATAGTAAATTCCAATACAATTTGCAGCAAAATCCTGATATTACACAGGGCGAACATACAAGTGGTCCAATCTGCGCAGTCACAGAGGATCAAAGGATAAGGGGGCCACTATCACCTCCAAAGCAGGTGGAATTGTGCATTATGATGAGATATTGGACCTCAAAGGTCCCATATACTGTCCCTCTACTGGAATTGTGCATTATGATGAGATATTGGACCTCAAAGGTCCCATATACTGTCCCTCTACTGGAATTGTGCATTATGATGGGATATTGGACCTTAAAGGTCCCATATACTGTCCCTCTACTGGAATTGTGCATTATGATGGGATACTGGACCTCAAAGGTCCCATATACTGTCCCTCTACTGGAATTGTGCATTATGATGGGATACTGGACCTCAAAGGTCCCATATACTGTCCCTCTAATGTATATGTCCCCCCCCATTACACATGTGGTTTCGCTTTGGCAGATTTTTTTCTGTCTCATGTTGATGCACCCTTAAGGTGCCCATAAAACTTAGATAGCTCTCGGCTCGTCCTATCGACAGCTTTTCCTTTTTACTCTCCCATACACTTGCACAGTGAGCCAAATGTGAAGGTGTTTCTAATGAGGAGAGAGGGATCAGCAACTGCCAGGCACTTCTGGCAAAGATTTATTTCCTGTGTAAAGAAAGAATTGGGCATGCTGAAAGTCAACATGCCCAATCTATCTTTCATCTGCGAGAGCTAACGCCAGTGGTCTAGCTACGATTACTTGGGGCTCCTGAGAAATCTTTGCACTAGGTTCCTCACCACCATGTTCAATACGCTCAGAAACATTACTGTACCCCTACTCATTAAAGAAATGTCAGCACGTACCTTCTCTCCCTGTGGGCCTGGTGGGCCAGGATAACCTCTTGGGCCCTATAAAGAGAATAAAACACAATATAAACCCAATGCTTATGCACATCATAAAATAGGAGTCTATTAATTAAAGTAATTTCCTTATTATCAAAAAAAAACAAAAAAAACCCTGTGTTCTTGCTCTTGAGGATAAAATCATCCAATGCCGTGAATTCAATATAGAATACATCTAACCAGTCAATTTATTCTTCTGTTATTCAGTATGCACTATGTATACGCGTTAGAGTCGCTTTGGTTTATTTGACTGTTTCGATGACGGAGTTTTAATTCAGATATTGGAAGCTTATATTCCGAACAATCTCCTTGTTAGACAACAGTTTTTCCCATTTATTTTAGATTACAAATAATGTGAAACCAACAAGTGAGCAAACACGTTCAAAGGAATTCTATGAGATTCTAAAAAAAGTTGTTTTTCTCCAGACACAGCGCCATACTTGTCCATAGGTTATGACCAGTATTGCATCTTGGCTCTGTTCATATGAATTGTGCTGAACTCCAATAGCTGACACAGTGCAGTGGCAACAGTGGCGATGTTTCTGGAGGAAATTAGGAATATTTTATAATTTTTTTTTACCTTTTTTGCCTGGCAGTTTATACATGCGTCTCTATCTGCTCATTAGCGGTTCATTATTGCAGGGTTGGGCACTGGGATGCCTGCTGATACCCTTTTCTAACACCTGAAGGCACTGGAAACAATATGGATTATGCTGCCATCAAATGATGATGAAAAGTGTAGCGCCGGCGTCCCTGCCCTCTGCCAGGCAGGGACGCTGTTCCCCTGCGCCAGCGTCCTCTGCCAGGCAGGGACGTCGCCCCCCTTACCCACGCTCGGCGTCCTCCTTCCGCCCTGCTGGGGTCGCGCGCTCCTTCCCTGCTGCTGGACTTAGGGCGCGCGCCCGCGCGCTCCCCCACTCTTAAAGGGGCGGCGCGCATCTTTCAAAAAAGGTCTCCGGCCAATGCCGGAGGACTCCACCCTATATAAAGTACTCCCTCCTTAATGGAGGTGCCCGAGCAATGTTGTTGCACTGTTTACTCTGCTTCAGCCCTCAGGTTCCGTTACCAGTTACCTGCCTGTCTCCTGCCAGTTTGCTGTCTGCTACCTGTCCGCAAGCCTACCTGGAGGTTCGGCCGTCACTAGTGGTGACCATCGGCTATTCCAGAGAATCTCGCCTGCTCACTTGGGGGCGCTCATCTGCCATCTGCCTGCAGACCTACCCGGAGGTTCGGACGTCACATGCGGTGACCATCGTCTAATCCAGAGACTCTCGCCTGCTCACTTGGGGGCGTTCATCTGCCATCTGCCTGCAGACCTACCCGGAGGTTCGGACGTCACATGCGGTGACCATCGTCTATTCCAGAGACTCTCGCCTGCTCACTTGGGGGCGTTCATCTGTCATCTGCCTGCTAGCCTACCGGGAGGCTCCACCATCTCAGGTCGTATATACCTGTCCATCCAGAGACTGCCCCGGTCACTTGCCGTGACCACCTGCCTGTCTATCCAGAGACTGCCCCGGTCACTTGCCGTGACTACCTGCCTGTCTATCCAGAGACTGCCCCGGTCACTTGCCGTGACTACCTGCCTGTCTATCCGAGACTGCCCCGGTCACTTGCCTTGACTACCTGTCTGTATATCCAGAGACTGCCCCGGTCACTTGCCGTGACCTCCTTCCCGTCTGTCCAAAGACTGTCCCTGTCACTTGCCGTGACTTCCTGTCCGTCTCCCCGGGCGCCACCCGCTCCTTTACAAGGAAAGCCTCCTTGTATAATAAAGCTCAGAGGTTCCGCCTCCCTGACCCGTTACAGTTTGCTCGGGCCATGGAACCCGGTGGCACCCAAACCCCTTCGCTCTCTGACCTGTGTCATGAACTGTCTCGTCAGAGGTCTCAACAGGAGTCCATCCTGGGTCATCTGCGGAATGTTAATTCCCGCCTGGACACCCTGACTACTTCACCAGCAACCACCACTGGCGCCATGACTCGCAATCCGGCAGTCCCGTTGCTTACCAATTCCGTGGTTTCCGTTCCTGGACCTCGACTTTCTGCTCCTCCACGGTTTGGAGGCGATCCTACTCTGGCTCGGGTTTCATTAACCAGTGTACCCTGCATTTCGAACTCCTGGCTCACCAGTTTAACTCCGACCGGGCCAAAATTGCCTTCATTATGTCCCATCTCACCGGAGAGGCTCTGGCCTGGCTTAATCCTCTCTGGGAGAGAGAAGATCCTCTGGTGTCTGACCTGCCTGCTTTTCTCTCGGCCTTCCGGAAGGTATTCGACGAACCCGGACGGAAGACCTCCTCTGCATCATCTCTGTTGCGTCTCCGTCAGGGAAGTCTCACCGTGGGCAATATGCCATACGGTTCCGTACCCTTGCCTCGGAGCTGGCCTGGGATAATGATGCTCTGATATCTGTCTTCTGGGAGGGTCTGTCCGGCCGTATTAAAGATGAACTTGCCGGTCGAGACATTCCAACCTCTCTCGATGACCTAATAACTCTGGCTAATCGAATTGATCTACGGTTCCAGGAACGCGCCAAAGAGGTCACCCGTGAGAGAAGGTTTCCTCGTCTAGCTCCTTCTTTTCAGAGACCTGTAACTCCTTCCGCTTCTCCCCAGGTACACACTTCTGAGCCTATGCAGGTCGACCAGACCAAGATGGTCAAAGCCCGTCAGGACTTACGCCGTGCCGAGGGGAGTTGCTTCTACTGTGGCAGTAAGGAGCACCGGATCCGTACCTGTCCGGAGAGGTCGGGAAACGCCTGTGTCTAGGTTCGCTCGGAGAGGTCAACCTAGACAAGAATAAATCCTCTTCATCTCTGCTGCTGTCAGTCTCAATTCTCCTCGGTGAGAACCGTTATTTCGAACAAGCCCAACTTGATTCTGGAGCAGCCGGGAATCTTGTTTCACAGGCTCTAGTAGAGAAATATCGCATTCCTACCAAACATCTGGTTGAACCAGTATCTGTTGCTGCTGTGGACGGGGGTC
Source organism: Oophaga sylvatica (assembly GCA_033576555.1). Taxonomy (NCBI): domain Eukaryota; kingdom Metazoa; phylum Chordata; class Amphibia; order Anura; family Dendrobatidae; genus Oophaga; species Oophaga sylvatica. Next base: position 86,723,267 of record JARQOD010000009.1, read on the forward strand.
TCCTACCACGTCCCATCCAACTTATCACTGAAGCCATAACCCTGCAGGTGGGAATGTTGCATTCTGAGAGCATCTCGTTTCATGTCCTGCCTGGACTCTCTCATGCTTTCTTATTAGGTCTACCTTGGCTCCAAAAGCATGCACCCGTGCTCGACTGGCAGACTGGAGAGATCCTTCGCTGGGGACAGGACTGTCATAAAACGTGTTTGGTTCCTGTTCATCCCATCCGTCCTTCTCCTACACCAACTAATCTACCAGGGCTCCCGATTCCATACTGGTCGTTCGCTGATGTCTTTAATAAAAAGGAGGCAGAGACATTACCCCCTCACAGACCTTATGATTGCCCGATCGACCTGCTACCCGGTACTACGCCTCCCCGTGGGCGTATTTACCCATTGTCTGCTGCTGAGACCAGGTCGATGTCCGAATATATCGAGGAGAATTTGGCCAAGGGATTCATCCGGAAATCTACCTCCCCAGCGGGAGCAGGTTTCTTCTTCGTAAAAAAGAAAGACGGTTCTCTCCGTCCCTGTATTGACTACAGAGGCCTAAACCTGATCACGGTGAAGAATAAGTACCCTCTTCCGCTCATTCCCGAATTGTTTGATCGTCTGAGGGGGGCTAGAATCTTCACCAAACTGGATCTTCGTGGAGCATATAACCTAGTCCGTATCCGTCGGGGAGATGAATGGAAGACGGCATTCAACACCCGGGATGGCCACTATGAGTATTTGGTGATGCCCTTTGGTCTCTGTAATGCTCCTGCAGTCTTTCAGGAGTTGGTCAATGACATCTTCCGGGACCTGCTCTACTCCTGCGTTGTGGTGTACCTAGACGACATCTTGGTCTTCTCTCCGGATCTCCAGTCTCACCGGAGGGATGTTCGTCAGGTTCTGCTCAGGCTTAGGCAGAATCACCTTTTCGCCAAATATGAGAAGTGTCTCTTTGAGCAGACCTCGCTTCCGTTTTTGGGCTACATCATTTCTCAGACAGGCCTAAGAATGGATCCGGAGAAACTATCTGCCATCGAGAAATGGCCCCGACCGGAGGGATTGAAGGCCATTCAGCGGTTCCTGGGATTCGCCAATTATTACCGCCTCTTCATACCGCACTTCTCTTCCGGACTGCTCCAATCTCCACGCTCACCCGCAAGAATGCTAACCCCAAACAGTGGACGCCCGAAGCAGAGGAGGCCTTTTTTTCCTTAAAACAGGCCTTCTCTTCCGCTCCAGTGCTGCATCGCCCGGACGGCAACAAGCAGTTCTTCCTGGAGGTGGACGCTTCCTCTTCTGGAGCCGGAGCGGTACTGACTCAAAAGTCTTCTTCCGGGAGGATGGTATCTTGCGGCTTCTTCTCAAAACTCTTCTCCTCTTCTGAGCGCAATTATTCCATAGGAGACCGAGAGTTATTGGCCATCAAGCTGGCATTGGAGGAGTGGCGTTACCTACTCGAGGGGGCTCTTCATCCGGTAATCATTTACACTGATCACAAGAATCTGGCTTACCTCCAGCATGCCCAGAGACTTAACCCTCGCCAGGCCCGGTGGTCCTTGTTTTTTGCCCGCTTCGATTTTCTTTTACACTTTCGCCCGGCCGACAAGAACATCAAGGCGGATGCTTTGTCCCGGTCTTTTCTGGTGTCGGATCTCGAGGAGGAACCTAAACATATCATCGATCCCGCCAGAGTGATGCAGGTGGCTCCCGTGAGTCTAAATCGTCTCCCTCCTGGTAAGACGTTCGTATCGGTACCTGATCGGGAGAGGATCCTCCACTGGGGTCATTCGTCTAAACTAGCTGGCCAAGCTGGTCAGAAAAAGACCCTCGAGCTCATTACCCGGCATTACTGGTGGCCTACCCTGCACAAGGATGTAATAGACTTTGTTTCTGCCTGTGCCTCCTGTGCCCGCAACAAAGTTCCGAGACACCTGCCTGCCGGCCGTCTTCTCCCGCTTCCTGTACCCACTGCCCCCTGGCAGCATATAGCCATGGACTTCATAACGGATCTTCCCGTCTCTGCTGGTTGTACGGTCATTTGGGTGGTCGTTGACCGATTTTCCAAGATGGCTCACTTCATTCCCCTGCCAGGGCTTCCGTCTGCACCGAGTTGGCTAAAGACTTTATCCGCCACATCTTCCGTCTTCATGGTCTGCCTCGTCACATTGTGTCGGATCGTGGGGTACAGTTCACCTCACGTTTCTGGAGAGCCACTTGTAAGTTGCTAGACGTCACCCTGGATTTCTCCTCCGCTTACCACCCACAGTCCAATGGTCAAGTCGAGCGAATCAATCAGATTCTGACCAGTTATCGCCGGCACTTCGTTAATGCCCACCATTCTGACTGGGTGGATCTCCTGCCTTGGGCCGAATTTTCGTACAACAATCACGAGAGCGAATCTTCCTCCAAATCTCCGTTTCTTGTAGTCTTCGGTCAACATCCTCGGATCCCTGTACCTATTTCCATCTCTGTGGACAATCCAGCTGCGGAATCCCTGGTTAACGAATTCTCCTCCATATGGGAGAGTACCCGGTCCGCACTCATTCTGTCATCCGAGCGCATGAAGAGACATGCTGACAAGAGACGTCTGGATCCCCCTCAATTCCGTCCTGGGGATAAGGTCTGGCTCTCGTCCAAGTATGTTCGGCTCAAGATTCCTTCCTACAAGTTAGGTCCTCGGTTCATCGGTCCTCTGGAGATCATCAGTCAGATCAACCCAGTGTCCTATAAATTGAAACTCCCGGCCAATTTGCGGATTCCTAACTCCTTCCATGTATCTCTCCTCAAACCGGTGGTACTTAACTCTTTTGTCAAGTCTACAGGTACACCTCCTGCTCCACTGTCTGCTGAGAACGAATTTGAGGTAGAGAACATTTTGGCCACCAAAAGGGTAGGAAGAAAGACCTATTTTCTGGTGGATTGGAAGGGGTTTGGTCCTGAGGAGAGAACGTGGGAGCCTCGGGAGAACATCCATGCCCCTCTCATCCTAGCTAAATTTCTTTCTGGCCTAAAAAAGGGGGGGCCTAAAGGGGCGGGTACTGTAGCGCCGGCGTCCCTGCCCTCTGCCAGGCAGGGACGCTGTTCCCCTGCGCCAGCGTCCTCTGCCAGGCAGGGACGTCGCCCCCCTTACCCACGCTCGGCGTCCTCCTTCCGCCCTGCTGGGGTCGCGCGCTCCTTCCCTGCTGCTGGACTTAGGGCGCGCGCCCGCGCGCTCCCCCGCTCTTAAAGGGGCCGCGCGCATCTTTCAAAAAAGGTCCCCGGCCAATGCCGGAGGACTCCACCCTATATAAAGTACTCCCTCCTTAATGGAGGTGCCCGAGCAATGTTGTTGCACTGTTTACTCTGCTTCAGCCCTCAGGTTCCGTTACCAGTTACCTGCCTGTCTCCTGCCAGTTTGCTGTCTGCTACCTGTCCGCAAGCCTACCTGGAGGTTCGGCCGTCACTGGTGGTGACCATCGGCTATTCCAGAGAATCTCGCCTGCTCACTTGGGGGCGCTCATCTGCCATCTGCCTGCAGACCTACCCGGAGGTTCGGACGTCACATGCGGTGACCATCGTCTAATCCAGAGACTCTCGCCTGCTCACTTGGGGGCGTTCATCTGCCATCTGCCTGCAGACCTACCCGGAGGTTCGGACGTCACATGCGGTGACCATTGTCTATTCCAGAGACTCTCGCCTGCTCACTTGGGGGCGTTCATCTGCCATCTGCCTGCAGACCTACCCGGAGGTTCGGACGTCACATGCGGTGACCATCATCTATTCCAGAGACTCTCGCCTGCTCACTTGGGGGCGTTCATCTGTCATCTGCCTGCTAGCCTACCGGGATGCTCCACCATCTCAGGTCGTATATACCTGTCCATCCAGAGACTGCCCCGGTCACTTGCCGTGACCACCTGCCTGTCTATCCAGAGACTGCCCCGGTCACTTGCCGTGACTACCTGCCTGTCTATCCAGAGACTGCCCCGGTCACTTGCCGTGACTACCTGCCTGTCTATCCGAGACTGCCCCGGTCACTTGCCGTGACCTCCTTCCCGTCTGTCCAAAGACTGTCCCTGTCACTTGCTGTGACTTCCTGTCCGTCTCCCCGGGCGCCACCCGCTCCTTTACAAGGAAAGCCTCCTTGTATAATAAAGCTCAGAGGTTCCGCCTCCCTGACCCGTTACAAAAAGACAGGAATCAAGTCGTGCAGATTATTGGTCAACGCGTTTCGAAGTTTCAAACTTCTTCACAAGGATAAAACCACAGTATGAAACTTCGAAATACGTTGACTATTAAACTGCAGAAATTGATTCCTGTCTTTTCATCATCATTCGAAGGCAGAGCAGTCTAACCCATATTGTTTCCAGTCCCTTTGATTCCTTCCTCGTGGGTCAACAGCAGCCAAAGTCACTTTCAGTGGCTGTGCTCACACAACCCAATCAGGTGAGCATATCCATCTACCCAGATAAAACCCTATTGCGCTTTTTGTCCCTCCCAGGTTTTTTCTCATATCTTTTCTAACCCATGGCAGGTAACCAGTTCCTCTCCGCCCATCGCAGTGGCCATCACCAGTAGGCACAGTTTATCCCCTGCCTCTTATCTAATAGGTCAGGGCCACATGGTGTTTGACAGATCCACACTAGTTGGTGTGCAATAGTTATCACCAGCTTTATGGCAGTTCTGCAACTTTAGGTTTTCCCCATTTTCAACCAAAGACTTCATACAAATGGCAGCGACGTGTGCACACAGGCTATACTAAGTCACAAAAAAGTCTCTGAGGAGCCACAAGAAGCCCAAGTGCCGATACATACAGCTCCATATGGCCCCAGGCGATTAAACCAGTTCTTGATAATACAAAGGAACATGCAACATTTTGTATACCTCTGGTTTCATTGAACTCCTAGGTGGAATAATATGGACATGTGCAGAAACACCTAAAATGACCTTAACAAGCATCTGCAGCCCAACTCCATAGATCGCGTGCATCTGGGTCTATCGAACGTTCACCTCTAATCTGGGTAATGGGACATACAGTGTGACTCCACATTTGTCTCTATAGGTTGGAACCCAGTTAAGAGTCATTTAACTAAATATTATATTTGCCTCTTGTGAAAATTATTTAATTGCAGGGATGCTCAGCATCTGGCATTGAATATACAGAACATGATTTACAGTGCTCTATGTTTGGGACAGTACATCAGAAGAAGCGCTTGGAACGAGATGAGAGGAAATAACACATTCAAGATTTTTTTTTTTAGTTAAAAGCACTGTGAGAAGAGTAGCACTAAAGGATCTTCATGGTTCAGCTATTAACTAGAGGTACCTTACCGAAATGCTTAAAATGTAATATTTCATGGACAGTCCAGAGAGTGCACATTACTATCATCTTAGGAAACAAGAACAAGCCAAGGTTTCATAGCGTAAAAATGTTAATCATTTGATGAAGGATTTATGCCTAAAGGGTAATAGGGCCAAGATAATTCATCAGTCATTGCAGTGCTGTCTACAGGTCACACAGCATTTATAGTCCTTTATTTCTGCATAGATATAATTTGCATAACATGCTCCAGAGCTGCACTCACTATTCTGCTGGTGCAGTCACTGTGTACATACATTACATTACTGATCCTGAGTCACATCCTGTTTTATACTCCAGAGCTGCACTCACTATTCTGCTGGTGCAGTCACTGTGTACATACATTACATTACTGATCCTTTACTGATCCCGAGTCACATCCTGTTTTATACTCCAGAGCTTCTTGCTTCAATCCATGACTAAGACCTGCCAGGTCGAAACGCGTCGGTTTCAGACCACCAGGGACCCCACCTGTATATGTCTTTTTTCTATCAAGATGGATTTTAATTTTATCTAATAAAAATTGAATTTTTATTCATTTTTGCGCTGGAGATTTTTTTCTACGTTTTGCTAGAGCTTCTTGCTGTCTCGCCTTCGGAGATCACAAAAGGGGCTTCACTACCCCCGGTCAGTCCTTTTGTCCACCTGACCCCACCACCACCTATGTCATATCCCTTTTACCTCCAGACCATTACCCCTCGGCTCATCTTACACAAACTCCCCACTTTCCCCACTCTGTATCCATGTCGCGCCCTCCCAGCGCCATGGCAGCCTACCATTAACCCTTCGTTTCTACGTCCGGCTGATACTGTATTATACCCCAGAGCTGCACTCACTATTCTACTGGTGCAGTCACTGGTTACATACATTACATTACTGATCCTGTACTGATCCTGAGTTACATCCTGTATTATACCCCAGAGCTGCACTCACTATTCTGCTGGTGCAGTCACTGTGTACATACATTACTGATCCTGAGTTACATCCTGTATTATACTGCAGAGCTGCACTCACTATTCTGCTTGTGCAGTCACTGTGTACATACTGTACATTACATTACTGATCCTGTACTGATCCTGAGTTACATCCTGTATTATACCCCAGAGCTGCACTCACTATTCTGCTGGTGCAGTCACTGTGTACATACATTACATTTTTTGTACAGCCTGAACTATATTTCACAGCTATATTCTGAATTCTGATGCTGGTGTAAACATTTCTATAAGTTGTGCTGAGATCCTATTATGCAATTACACATTACAGGGGTTGTCCCCTTTAATCAATAGATCTTGGAATTATAATAATTTTCACAATTGGATGTGTTTAAATAAAATGTTCCTGTGCTGAGATAATCTTATAAATGTGCCCCTGCTGTGTGCTGTGTAATGTCTATGTCTGACCATACGGGAACATGGTCTGATCGTACCACAGCTCCCGGGCAGGGGAGGAAGCAAAAGAAAGTATACAGACAGGACAGCAAAGGATTGTAGTATAATCCTGCTTTTTTTTTTTTAAATGTTTTACTTCAAAGAAAAAAATCATTTGCAATCCTGATGCCCCCTGATTACATGCGGTTGAGTATCCCAGCATGCACAGGGGATTCTCAAACAAAATGTCATCAGCAGGAAGTTGATAAAAAAATGAAGCAGTTAGAGGGAAATGTTTAATTACAGTATATTATTTAAGTGATTAGATTATTACATTAGATATTTAGGACTGAGTCGTTGTTAGTTTCGGACCCCCCATTTATGGTGTGTCCTGAGGATAGCTTCCTTCTTGGCCCTTATCAGATTACTGTTTTACACACTCTTAAAGGGGCTTTGAATGCAGTGGAGTAACATGAAGCTTGTGGGCCCCAATGAAAGTCTCTAACAGGTCCCCCAAATTCAAAGGGTATTTCATACTACTGATCTTCACATATGGGCTAAAATAACTTTTTGAGACCCCCTAGGCTCCAGTGCCCTGGTGTATCTGCAACTCCCACACCCAAAATAGTTACCCCCCCTGTTTTTGTAAATCAATTTGTGCAACTTGATGCAACCCGTACACAGTTTAGCCAGGCAACAGAACAGTCATTTGCAAAAAAAAGTAAGATGGAAACAGAGAAATTTGGGGGCTTTGCTATTCACGCTTTGCTATTCACCTCCAGTTCAGTATGACTTAAAGGATTGGTATGAAACTGGGAAAAAAAAATTATTCCTCAGGAACAGCGCCACCCTTGCACATTGGCAATATCTGGTATTGCATCTTAGTCTTATTTGAGTAATTGAGCTGCAATATCAGACACAGCATATACACAAGACCTCCATAGTATACCATGGTTCAGGTGAACACAGTTACGATTTTGTAGCATGTCTGCTGCATGAAAAGCCTTGACATATCTAGAAGCGAACCATAATAGAACAGATCACTGTAGTGCAACTAGACAAACTAACTGGGCCACAAATAATAAACATAAAGGTTATTCAAAAAGGTCACAGGGGCAAAGCTATTTTTGGGTTATCTATATGTAAATACAAATAGCAAAACCTGCAACAATCTAATTGTTACATAACAATCAACAACTGTCAACATAAACAAGTAGAAACATTATATCCTGATCATTAACATTCCTGAACTCTGCCTTTACATGCTCAGTGCTATCCCAACTTACAGGAAAACGATTTGTCATGTCACCTTTTATGTTGACACTTCTACGAAAGGACAAATTATTTTATCCTGGAAATGCTGCTATCTAGCCACATACTATCCCCAAAAAACACAGACACCCTGTCTCAGCCAGCTTACTTGGTGCAAATATGCCAAGAGCCATAGAAACCTGTTAATCATATATCCATAATATTAACTGCTAAGGTTTATTTATTTATTCTACTCAATTATATAGCGTCATCATATTCCACAGCGCTCTACAGACATCATCATCACTGTCCCCATTGAGGCTCACAATATACATTCCCTATCGGGTATATGTGTCGACCCGCCACCACAATTGTGGGTTACCAGGGCAATGGGGTACTCAGAGCCGAGCCCGTAGAAGTCTATGGGGATTGTCACAGGTAGCTGTGGCTCGGTCTGTGGCCCTGGCGGTCTGGCGTATGTTGGGGGAATATTTACAGGGGATTGATTTATATACAGTTCGTGACGCCACCTGTAGTATTCTGGTAATATGTACCAGCGCTGCTGTAGATCTCTGAGGGGATGGTGATGCAGCTAGATGTCGGGTCCCCTACAGGTGGGACTGGTCCCTCAAAGTCTATGGGATTTGTGAAGTCGGGTGCAGATAAAGAACACAGTCTCACACGGTCAGCGTCTTTCCATACCTTTACTTGTAAGATGTTCAGGCAGGTCCCAGGGAGGCTGATCCAAGGAGAGTGTATCTTGAGACAGCAGCTGGACAAGTTAGGGGCCTCCTTTACTTCCAATACAACGAGTACAACCAGCCTGAAGCGTAGTTCCCTCAAAATCTCCAGCTAATCTATAGCTGTACCTGCCCAGTCAGCTTAGTGTTAGGAGCCTTCCTGTGAAGGAGCTGAATTCTTGTTTTGTCCTGCAGAGACTCCAAAGTCTTCACTCCCCCTGACCCCAGTTACGTACTGACTATAAGGGGCTGTCTGCCGCGACCTAGGGTCCGGTAGATTCCTGGTTTTCTTACCACTCTGCTTGAAACAGTAGTGATCCTTCGGTCCCCAGTGACCGGGTGCAATGTGCAGGACTTCTGCAATCCGTAAGCACTAATCCAATAAACCCACTGTGCCTTTCGCCTTGTCCACGCTGGTAACATAAGCACTCAAACTAGCCCAGGGTCGAGTAGTCACTTCTTTCTTTTCCTTACTTCAAAGTTAGCTACAGATGCTCAGTTATCAATAGGCAGGAGCACGTCTCTGAACCTGATACCGTCCTTTAGACAGGATGCTGAAGACTTTCTGCAATAATCTCCTTCTCCTCAGTCCAGGCTAGACCTTCCTCTCTGAAGTCCAGGCACTGACTGACTGACCACTCCCTCAATAGTAAACTCCACTACCCTAAGGGTGTGTCTAGTATATGTTGAGTGAATGGATATTTAGCATTAAACTGCTGTCTCGCCACACACTCTCCAGGGTACTGCGTGTGCCTACCACCAGGGCTACACATTCCCCCATGGTAAAAGACAGCACTCCCGGGCTGTAAAATACAAAAGAGACATTTTGTTTATGCAATAAACATTAAACAATAACTTCTTCCCATCCGGGAGGTGAGAATATCTTGAACGTTGCGAACAATAACATTTTACATATAGAAATACAAAAGTATCAAATAGCATTCAATAAATATACGGTATACTTGTGAAGGACCCGCACCAAACCTTCAACGTGGGTCCTGGGTGGGCTGCAGGACATCCAATCGCAGACCTCACTCAGTGCCACACCACACGGGTTTTGTTTTCAGAGGTAGTTGTACTGGTTTATGTAAAACCAAGAGAAAGCACCGAAGCGCAACTATTTACAAGTAAGTTCTGGGTTAGCATAGTCCTCAACCTCCAAGTCCAATGTAAAACCAAAGACATATTATATCAAATCACATAATACGAAAGTGCAACTTTTCTGGTTACTGTTTATCTTTTACCCAGCCGGGCATTCTACAGTAGAAATATATATATTCACTATATAATTTTGTGCAAAACTTTATAAAACATTTCAAACTTTTCTTTTCTTTACTTTTGGTAGACCCGATAAGGATCTCACCACTTCTACTTTACTTATCTATTCATTTTCATCACACTTTTCCAATACATTTTCCACCCCGGGGGCTGGAACGATGCAATGGGCCCTAGATCCCAGGACCAGCAAATCATGTGCTGCGATCAGGGTCTGAGTCGCCACAGTTCTGGTGCGAACCTCTAGGGGCGCAACGGGTACATTTTCTTCACGTGACACCGATTGCGTTTCAATCACAGTTAGCGATATGGACCGCGTTAGGGATTGCGATTGAGACTGGGTCGCATGTTGCGATGTAGCGGTGGCTTTAATTTGCGATGAAATCTGGGTCGCTTGTTGCGATGAATTTGCAGGGGGCGATGCTGGGGCACAGCCGGTTACTGCTCGAGCTGGAGACGGGGACGCGGCGGTAATGGTGACGGTACCTGCGTCTGGGACGGGGTCACGGACGATGGTGACGTTAAGGGCATACCATCCCTTCATTCCCCAGTGCCGCGTATATGTGACGATATCTCCATTTACTAAGTCCCTCCCGGGATGGCCTTGCGGTAGGTGAGATTCTACGTCACGCCTGCTGACAAAGACCGCTGGGTAGAGGCCCGGTTCACGGATAAAGCCCCAGCCCTTCCGGAGCTGGAACTCAGTCACACACCCCTGCCGCCGCGGTTCCCTCAGGGTACCTTTATCTCTCCGGACAGTCTCTTTGTCCGCGATCAGCTCGGCATATTGTCGCTGACGGTTCCTCTGAGTTTCCCGCTCTTCCTCCTGCTGGCGTTTCTTCTTCTCCTCACGACTCTGCCATTCCTGTTCCCACTGGGCGGTGTAGGCGACGTCATCCAGGCGCGCCATTTCGTCCCAGTCCACATCTGGTAGTGACGGACAGGACCCCTCCGGTGTCCCTGCCGGGGACCGATCATCTGCTGCGGCCTCTTGGCCGGGCGGGCGTTCCGGGATTGGCTGTACCTCCTCAACCTCCTTCGCTTCCACCGCTTCACCGGTGGGATCGGGATCGGTACTTTCGGGGGCAGCCTCCGGTTGCTCCTTCGCCTTGGGCAGCAGACTCTTCGGTATCTGGAATCGTGGGGGTTCGTTGAGGGAGAGATCACCGTGTCCCACAGCCTCCGCTGTTCCAGGGTACGCCGGCGTCTCTCGATTTCTTCAAAGCCAGGTTGGTCCTGGACCATCTTCTTCAGGCGTGCATTTTCCTCTCTTGTCTCTAGCAACGCCTGCTTCAGGTGCAGGATCACGGATAGCTCCGGTGTTGGTGGCAGCTTGGCTGGGGCACGGGGCCTGCCTTCCTCCGCTTCCCAGCTCGGCTGCACACGTCCTGCCTCCATGATGTTCCAGAAGATTCTCTCTTCTTCCTGCGGAGACATCCGGTCTCTTCCGTGGAGGTGGGGTTTGCGTCTCCTCCTCCTCGCAGGGAAGGTGAAGAGGAGGCGGACCTCCTTTGCTGTAGGGCAGGATCGCATGTTGTAATAGCACTTTGAGAGGGCAGGCATTTTCTTCGCGCCACTGGGGGGTAGACGCCCACGAAGGTACGCCCACCTTCTTCTCCAGCGCCTGAGGGCGCGAATATGGCGACAAAAATGGCGATTTTGGCGCCAAAAGTGCAAACAGTCCTTTTTCACAAAAACAATTCCTTAGGCACACAGGGCTCGCAATTCCGCGAGTTTCGCATCCTGTTCGTGACGCCAAGTTTTTGTGTCGACCCGCCACCACAATTGTGGGTTACCAGGGCAATGGGGTACTCAGAGCCGAGCCCGTAGAAGTCTATGGGGATTGTCACAGGTAGCTGTGGCTCGGTCTGTGGCCCTGGCGGTCTGGCGTATGTTGGGGGAATATTTACAGGGGATTGATTTATATACAGTTCGTGACGCCACCTGTAGTATTCTGGTAATATGTACCAGCGCTGCTGTAGATCTCTGAGGGGATGGTGATGCAGCTAGATGTCGGGTCCCCTACAGGTGGGACTGGTCCCTCAAAGTCTATGGGATTTGTGAAGTCGGGTGCAGATAAAGAACACAGTCTCACACGGTCAGCGTCTTTCCATACCTTTACTTGTAAGATGTTCAGGCAGGTCCCAGGGAGGCTGATCCAAGGAGAGTGTATCTTGAGACAGCAGCTGGACAAGTTAGGGGCCTCCTTTACTTCCAATACAACGAGTACAACCAGCCTGAAGCGTAGTTCCCTCAAAATCTCCAGCTAATCTATAGCTGTACCTGCCCAGTCAGCTTAGTGTTAGGAGCCTTCCTGTGAAGGAGCTGAATTCTTGTTTTGTCCTGCAGAGACTCCAAAGTCTTCACTCCCCCTGACCCCAGTTACGTACTGACTATAAGGGGCTGTCTGCCGCGACCTAGGGTCCGGTAGATTCCTGGTTTTCTTACCACTCTGCTTGAAACAGTAGTGATCCTTCGGTCCCCAGTGACCGGGTGCAATGTGCAGGACTTCTGCAATCCGTAAGCACTAATCCAATAAACCACTGTGCCTTTCGCCTTGTCCACGCTGGTAACATAAGCACTCAAACTAGCCCAGGGTCGAGTAGTCACTTCTTTCTTTTCCTTACTTCAAAGTTAGCTACAGATGCTCAGTTATCAATAGGCAGGAGCACGTCTCTGAACCTGATACCGTCCTTTAGACAGGATGCTGAAGACTTTCTGCAATAATCTCCTTCTCCTCAGTCCAGGCTAGACCTTCCTCTCTGAAGTCCAGGCACTGACTGACTGACCACTCCCTCAATAGTAAACTCCACTACCCTAAGGGTGTGTCTAGTATATTTTGAGTGAATGGATATTTAGCATTAAACTGCTGTCTCGCCACACACTCTCCAGGGTACTGCGTGTGCCTACCACCAGGGCTACACATATACTTTCACAATGTGGAAGGAAACCAGAGAACCAGGAGGAAAGACATGTAAACACAAGGAGAACATACCCTTGTAGATGTTGTCCTTGGTGGCATTTGCAAAGCATCACAACTACCTACTGATCCAGCGTGCTGCCCAGGTTCAGCATTGAACACAATTTTACATGTATATTTTATAGGACAGAACAGCATGGAGGCAATAAATCACAAGAAGGACAGTGTGGGGGACATATTTTGTCCAGGGAGCACAGTGAGGGGAAATTATCCAGGGGTACAGCACAGATGTGTCGACCCGCCACCACAATTGTGGGTTACCAGGGCAATGGGGTACTCAGAGCCGAGCCCGTAGAAGTCTATGGGGATTGTCACAGGTAGCTGTGGCTCGGTCTGTGGCCCTGGCGGTCTGGCGTATGTTGGGGGAATATTTACAGGGGATAGATTTATATACAGTTCGTGACGCCACCTGTAGTATTCTGGTAATTTGTACCAGCGCTGCTGTAGATCTCTGAGGGGATGGTGATGCAGCTAGATGTCGGGTCCCCTACAGGTGGGACTCTTCCCTCAGGTCGGTAGTTAGGTAGGGATTGTGCAGGCATGCAATAATAACTCAGTCTCACACGGTCAGCGTCTTTCCATACCTTTACTTGCAAGATGATAAGGCAGGTCCCAGGGAGGCTGATGGGGTTGATGGAGGATGAGCTTTGAGGCAACAGCTAAGCAAGTTAGGGGCCTCCTTTACTGTCCAATGAAGATGAGTACGACCAGCCTGAAGCGTAGTCCCCTCTATGATTCCAGCTTTCCAAAGCTGTTCTGCCCAGTCAGATTTGTGGTGAAGCCTTCCTGCGAGAGAGCTGAATTCTTATCTTGTCGTGCACTGACTCAAAGTCTTCACTCCCCCTGACCCCAGTTACGTACTGACTATAAGGGGCTTGTTTGCCGCGACCTAGGGTCCGGTAAATCTCTGGTTTTCTCTTCACTATGCTGTAGCTAATAGTGATCCTTCGGTCCCCAGTGACCGGTAGCAATGTGCAGGACTTTTCCAAGTCAAAAGCACTTTTCCAATTATCTTCCTTCCACTTTGCCCTTCGATTTGCTCAACTCTTAATAGTTAGCTCAGTCTTTCTTCCAGTGGGGCACAGCTCTGACTAGGCTAAGGTGAATTAGACCACCTGTACCAGCCTCCACTTTCTGAACTGCTAACAGGCTCAAACTGGACACGTCTACTCTGTCCAAGGACAGGAAACTGACTGACTAGAAATCACTCCCTTCCACACCCCTGCTGGGTGTGTCAGAAGTGTACATGATGTCATGAAGAGACCTTAACTGTTACCTCTCCACTCATCCTCCTGGTATTGTGTACCAGGGCTACACATTCCCCCATGGTAAATGACAGCACTCCCGGGCTGTAAAATATAAAGAGACATTTTTGTTTATGCAAGAAAACATTAACAATAACATTAATTCGTCCCATCCGGGAGGTGAGGATATCTTGAACGTTGCAAACATTATAGAAAAATACAAATATTAAATAACATTCAATAAATATACAATATTCTTGTGAAGGACCCGCACCAAACCTTCAACGTAGGTCCTGGGTGGGCTGCAGGACATCCAAATGCAGACCTCACTCAGTGCCACACCACACGGGTTTTTGGTTCAGAGGTAAGTCAAGGTTTCATGTGAAACCATTAAAAAGGCACTTTAGTGCAACTATTTACAGGATACAGTTTTTGGGCTGGCTCAGTCCTCAGCCTCTGAGTCCATTGTTAAACGAAGACATAATAGGGAAAAACACATTTATATATATAGACTTTTTACAATGTTCACATAAACTACTGCTGATATCTAATGGGTAATTTCCCTTTTGTGATTCTCTCTGATCTACGTGGTGTAGTTTCAGGTATATCAAGTTGCGATCTGTCTGCACTGCGTAACGGCAAACTATAGAACTGCCTTAATCTTTCTATGGATCTGGCAAGCGTACTGATGGCTGGGCGATGTGAGTCAGCTTCACCAGGGGATCCCATAGTATGGGGCGCTGCTTCAGATGATCCATCTTGAGGTTCCATAGGTTGAGGTGTTGCTGGGATGGGTAACTCCTGAACGGGCTCTACTGGCACCACAGGCACAACTGGAGGTAGAACTTCCTCTTGTGGCTGATAAAACTGCAACACTGGAATTATCACAGCATCTCCCAGTCGGGGCCAATCCGCAGGAAAATCTCCCAGATCGGTGTGTATGACCTCTTCCTTTCTTTCTCCTTGATTGAGGACAGGGTTCTTTTCACAACTCTTTAAGTGTTCTGGACACAATTTCAAATGATCTCTGGACACAGTGATTGTTGTTCTTCCTCCGTCCTTACTGACGACACAAACTTTTCTGTTGTCATATTTAGAATCTTGTATGACGTAGGGTTCTTGCTCCCACTGATTATCCAGTTTGTGCATTTTCCTTTTTCTTTTTAATACTACCTCTCCAGGCATCAAAGGCTTGGCAGGAGCATTTCGGTTGTAAACATCTTCCTGTTTCTCCCGTGCCTTATTAAGACTTTCCTCTACACAGATTTGTACTCTTCTGTATTGCTCTTGCCGATTGACGTCCCAGTTTTCAACAGCGTCGTCTGCCTCCGGTTCTACCACTCCAAGTTCTAGGTCCATTGGTAGTTTTCCAGGCCTTGCTCTCATAAGATAGGCTGGAGTGCAGTTAGTTGAGCTTACAGGTATATGATTATACAAATCAACCAAATCAGGCAGTAAATCCGGCCATCGATTCCTGTCTTCCAACGGTATGGATCTCAACAAGTCAAGGACAATATGGTTCATCTTTTCACAAAGACCGTTGGTTTGAGGGTGGTATGGTGTCGTTCTTATTTTCTTGCACCCGTACATGTGACAGAATTCCTTGAATAAATCAGCTTCGAAAGCAGGTCCCTGATCGGTTAAGACTTGCTCCGGATACCCATGCGGTCTGCAGAAACTTGCTTGAAAGGTCTTCGCTGCCGTCACTGCGGTCTGGTCCTTAACTGGAACAACCACCAGAAATCTGGAGTAATGGTCTACCATGGTCAAGGCGTATGAGTATCCAGATCTACTTGGCGACAGTTTGACATGGTCCAGGGCCACAATCTCCAGGGGACGAGTCGTCCGGATAGGTTGCAGGGGGGCCTTCTGACTTCCGTAGTCCTTTCTTCTGAGACCACAGGGTCCACAGTTCCGACACCACCTCTCGACAGAGCTGCGCATCCCTACCCAGTAGAACCGGCATCTCAACAGGGTCTCCAGCTTTCTCCAGCCAAAGTGTCCTGCTTGATCGTGGTATGCTTCCAACACCATTGGGACGTCTGCCTTGGGGACCACTATTTGCCAGACCATTTCATGGGTTCTGGGGTTGACGTATCTCCTGCACAACTTCTCTCGGTATAGGAACAACCTGCTTTTCTCGTTCCACAGGAGCTTTGCTGACATAGGTGCATCCTTTTCCAGAGAGGAGCCTTCCTGTTTTAACAACTCCTTGATGCGGCTGACCACTGGATCACTGTCCTGAGTCTCTTTCCAGCTGTGATGGGGTAAAGGATTTAATGTTGCACCATACTGCTTTCTGTGGACTCGATGCTCGTGGACTACCCCATTTCGATGAAACGCAGGGAGCTCAATTTCTTCCAGGTCGTCCGATTCTTCTTCCGTATCAGAGTCATGCGGCATTCGGGACAACGCATCAGCATTAGCATTCTTTCGACCTGCCCGGTACTTGATAGTAAACTGATAATTGGACAACCGAGCCATCCATCGCTGCTCCATGGCGCCCAGCTTGGCGGTTTCCAGGTGCGTTAACGGGTTGTTGTCTGTAAACGCAGTGAACTTATTGGAGGCCAGATAGTGCTTAAATCTTTCAGTGATGGCCCAGACCAGCGCCAGAAACTCCAGCTTGAAGCTGCTATAATTTTCCGGATTCCTTTCAGTTGGCCTGAGTTTTCTGCTAGCATATGCGATGACTTTTTCTTGTCCATTCTGCTTCTGACTGAGAACGGCTCCCAACCCTTCATTACTGGCGTCGGTGTACAACAGGAACGGTTGGCTGTAATCAGGATAGGTTAAGATCTCATCACCTGTAAGGATCTCTTTCATCTTTTGGAATGCTTCAGCCTGTTCTTTACCCCAATTAAAGGGAGGGTTTCTGCTCTTTAAAGATTGTCCTACCAGGAGGTCCTGTAAAGGAGCTGCCTTCTTCGTGTAATCTTTCACGAATCTCCTGTAGTAACCCGTTAGTCCCAGGAACTGTCGCACTTCCTTAAGGTTCTTCGGCTCCGGCCACTTCTGGATGGCAGTGACTTTCTCTGGGTCCGGCGCTACTCCTTCCGAACTGACGATGTGCCCCAAGTATTGTACCTTCTGCTTGAGTAGATGGCATTTTGAGGGTTTTAATTTCATCCCGTACCTGGACAGGGACTCGAATACTTCTGCCAGGTGCTTCAGATGGTCCTCATATGTCTTGGAATACACGATAACGTCGTCTAGGTATAGCAGCACGGTTTCAAAATTGAGATGTCCCAGACAGTTTTCCATCACTCTCTGAAATGTTCCTGGGGCACTACTGAGCCCAAACGGCATTCTGTCGAACTCACAGAGCCCCATTGGGGTGGTGAAAGCCGTTTTCTCACGATCCTCCTCAGCCACAGCCACTTGCCAGTAGCCACTAGTCAGATCAAGGGTAGAAAAGTAGTTAGCCGTTTTCAGAGCAGCTAATGATTCCTCTATACGTGGTAACGGGTATGCATCCTTGTGTGTTATGCGGTTCACCTGCCTGTAATCCACACACATTCTCATACTACCATCTTTCTTTTTAACCAGAACTAGAGGGGCTGCCCAGGGGCTACAACTATCCCTTATCACCCCAGCTTTCTTCATATCATTTAACATTTCTTTAGCCTTCTGATAATGAGCTGGAGGTATGGGCCTATACCGCTCTTTGATGGGAGGATGATTGCCTGTAGGAATATGATGTTGTACTCCCTTAATTATCCCAAAATCAAGTGGATTTTTGCTAAACACTTGGGCGTACTCTTGCACCACCCGTAATACCCCTTGCTTCTGGTGAGCGGGAGTGGTGTCCGTCCCAACATGGAGTTGCTGACACCATTCCGCCACCTGGGTTGCTGGGTCATTATCCTCCGCTATTTGACAGGAGTCTAAGGACTCAGCCGGGAGAATAGAATTATTGTCAACAGCATGTAGTTTAGCAATGGTTGCATAACGGGTAAGTTTACCTCATCATCTCCCCAATTGAGAAGCCGTACCGGTACTCTTCCATTCACCACTTCTACTACTCCTCTAGCAGTCATAAGTGTAGGTCTATGTTCTGAATGGTGGGGTTCTACTACAGCTTGGTAATTCTGTCCTCTCAGACCTATGGCCGCCCTGCACCAAATGATCATTTCACTCATTGGGGGTATCACAATAGGATCCGAGTCAGTGACCCGTACATTACCAATTTCGCCGTCGGTAAGCTTCGCTTGCTGCTGACACACCAGGGCCCGGATCTCTCTTTGGATTACTCCTTTCTGCCTTGGTCGGGCAATCTCAGCGAGCTGTTGGAGCAAGAACACAACTTCTCCCAAACAATTACCGATAATGTTAGTACCCAAAATGATATTTAAACCGTTCTCCTCATTTACAGTCTTTACTACCAGAAGCCCTTGGTCTTTCAACTCCTCTCTGCCCACCTTTACATCTACACATTTTGTCCCGAGTACTTCTACAGGAAGACCATTAGAAGCATACACAGTAAAGTCAAGGCTCGGAGGTTTAAGACTGTCCATTGACCAGTACTTGGTATATAGAGCATCAGGTATTAGGGTCACCTGCGACCCAGTGTCTAACAATGCTGGAACAGCAATACCATCTAGAATAATAGACAGGTAGGGTCGCCCGCCCACATACCTGCGGTTCCAGTCTAGGGGGCCTGACGGGTATTCTCCTGGGTGTTGGCCCTTGGACCCAGGTTCTGCCCGTTTAAAGGACACTGTGTAGACAGATGACCTTTCCGGTTGCAGCGATAACAGATGATCTCTCGACGAGAAGGGTGTTGATCAGAGGTTGCTCCTGGGGGTGGCGTTGTCCTCCTCCGGGGGGGCGACGTCTTCTTTCTTCTCCGGTGCATCCACGGAACGTCCTCTGGGCAGTCAGCTAACAAGATCTTTCCTTCCTCCTCTTTCCGCAGCTGCAGGGCACTCATCACAGCAGCCAGATTTTTAGTCAGCTGGCGCACCTCTGAGCGCAGACAGTCCAATTCACTAGGAGGTGTCACCTGCGCTTTGGCTTCAGCCACTAGCGGGGAAAAGGGGGTTACTGCCGGTTCCGGAGTGACTTCAGCCTGATGATGTTGGGTGGCCACCTCAGGTTTGCCCAGGGGCCGCAGCCCTTTTATTGCCATGTCCTTTAGGGCATCAAAGGTAGCATCCGGATGATCTAAGGACCACCAATTTACAGTTCTGCGTTCCTCTGGGGATCTCAATCCCTGTATAAATTGTTCTTTCAGCATTCTATTCTCGTCGATAGCATTTAAATGGTTAATTTGCTTGAGGGCTCTCAGGGCTCCCTGTAGTCGGCAAGCATAGTCCCGGATGCTGTCACCTGGCTGTTGTGAACAGTGATAGAAGGCCATCCGGAGATCCGTTTCTGTGCGGTCTTCAAATATGGCATGCAGCTTCAGGAAGATCGCAGGTACCGACTCCTGATCAACGGTATCCCAAGTCTCCACTTCCCTTTCAGCAGCGCCAGTTAGCTGCCCTATTAGCACAGCAGCTTTTTGTCTCTCAGGCATGGAGTACATTTCTAGGATGCTGCATAACTTCCGCTTGAAGCTTGCTAATGTGCCTGGCCCACCGCTGTATTGGGGAAGCCATTTCGCCCCAGGCATATATGGGAGCGTTAGTGGCATAATCGGGACTACCGGACTGGGTGCAGGGCCTGCGCCCCCATCCGGCGCTACAATACCAGACGGTGCGGGATTGGGGACTCCGACCGGGGCCGCACTGTCAGCCGGTTGTTGTGACATCTTAGCGCCCCCTTGGTTAAACGGAGCCTACCGGTTTCAGATGCTGCTACTTCACAGGCACCGCAGTGGGAACAGGACCTTCGTCGCAGGCGCTCTGATGTCAGAGCGTTCACTTCCTGTTGCAGGACCTGCCGCTGAGTCAGAGCCGGGGGCGTGTCCAAGACTTTGCGCGCTCTTTCAGGTACGCCCTCCTTCTTCTCCAGCGCCTGAGGGCGCGAATATGGCGACAAAAATGGCGATTTTGGCGCCAAAAATGCAAACAGTCCTTTTTTCACAAAAACAATCCACAGGCACACAGGGCTCACAATGATGCAAGTTTCGTATCCTGTTCGTGACGCCAAATTTTTGTGTCGACCCGCCACCACAATTGTGGGTTACCAGGGCAATGGGGTACTCAGAGCCGAGCCCGTAGAAGTCTATGGGGATTGTCACAGGTAGCTGTGGCTCGGTCTGTGGCCCTGGCGGTCTGGCGTATGTTGGGGGAATATTTACAGGGGATAGATTTATATACAGTTCGTGACGCCACCTGTAGTATTCTGGTAATTTGTACCAGCGCTGCTGTAGATCTCTGAGGGGATGGTGATGCAGCTAGATGTCGGGTCCCCTACAGGTGGGACTCTTCCCTCAGGTCGGTAGTTAGGTAGGGATTGTGCAGGCATGCAATAATAACTCAGTCTCACACGGTCAGCGTCTTTCCATACCTTTACTTGCAAGATGATAAGGCAGGTCCCAGGGAGGCTGATGGGGTTGATGGAGGATGAGCTTTGAGGCAACAGCTAAGCAAGTTAGGGGCCTCCTTTACTGTCCAATGAAGATGAGTACGACCAGCCTGAAGCGTAGTCCCCTCTATGATTCCAGCTTTCCAAAGCTGTTCTGCCCAGTCAGATTTGTGGTGAAGCCTTCCTGCGAGAGAGCTGAATTCTTATCTTGTCGTGCACTGACTCAAAGTCTTCACTCCCCCTGACCCCAGTTACGTACTGACTATAAGGGGCTTGTTTGCCGCGACCTAGGGTCCGGTAAATCTCTGGTTTTCTCTTCACTATGCTGTAGCTAATAGTGATCCTTCGGTCCCCAGTGACCGGTAGCAATGTGCAGGACTTTTCCAAGTCAAAAGCACTTTTCCAATTATCTTCCTTCCACTTTGCCCTTCGATTTGCTCAACTCTTAATAGTTAGCTCAGTCTTTCTTCCAGTGGGGCACAGCTCTGACTAGGCTAAGGTGAATTAGACCACCTGTACCAGCCTCCACTTTCTGAACTGCTAACAGGCTCAAACTGGACACGTCTACTCTGTCCAAGGACAGGAAACTGACTGACTAGAAATCACTCCCTTCCACACCCTGCTGGGTGTGTCAGAAGTGTACATGATGTCATGAAGAGACCTTAACTGTTACCTCTCCACTCATCCTCCTGGTATTGTGTACCAGGGCTACACACAGACACATATTTTTATGCAGGGAGCATTTTAATAAAACGGTTTTATTTTTTAAGGACACCATATTGGGATGTGTTGCAGAAGGTCAAAGAAGGGAAAAGTCTGCAGAGACTAGCTGCGTCTAATCAGTGCTGTGGTTACTCTATGGTACACAGTGTGATGAAGCTGGTAACATCAACTCCCAGCATCTTGTTAGCATTGTTTAAGACATACTGGTAGTTGCAGGTTAATGTAATGCTAGTGTATATGTTGGAGGCTAACCTGATGTTGCAAGTGATCACTGTACAAAGCTTGGTGCTGTATTCATGTACTGATAGTGGTTCTAGTACTGTAGTCATATACTTATTATGGCTCTGGTGCTGAAGTCATGTAATGATAGTGGTTCTAGTGATGTATTTATGTACTGATGGTGGTTCTGATGCTGCATTAATGTACTGATGATCGAACTGGTGCTGTATCCCTGTACTGTTTTTAGTTCTGGTGCCATATTGCTGTACTGATGTTGGTACTGGTGCTATATCCATGTGTTAATGGTGATTATGGTGCTGTATTAATGTGCTCATTGTGGTCCTGGTGATATATTCATGTGTTGATGTTGGTTCTGGTGATGTAATGATGTGCCGATGATGGTTATAATGCTTTATTCATGTATTGATGATGCTGACTCTGGTGATGCATTCATATGCTGATACTGGATCTGGTGCTGTATTCCTGTACTGTTATTAGTTATGGTGATTCATTCATATACTGATGATGGGTCTGGTGATGCATTCCTGCGTTGGAGCTGCTTCTAGTGCTGTATTCATGTGCTAATTGTGATTCTGGTGCTATTCATGTATTGTTATTGGTTCTGGTGCTATATTACTGTACTGATGGCAATTCTAGTTCTGTACTACTATACTGATGATGGTTCTGGTGATGTATTAAAGTAATCATGGTGGTACTCACGGTTTATCCTTGTACTGTTATTGCTTCTGATCATGTACAGATGGAGCAATCCACTGGCAGATGACATGCTATTTGGCTACACTAATAAAGCTCTGTGCTGCTTGACAAGTTGATGATGATTCTAGTGCTGTATTTCTGTACTGATGATGTATGTAATGTGGAATTCATATATAGATGGTGGTTTTGGTGCTGTATCTATGTACTTATGGTGGTTCTGGTGCTGTATTCATGTATTGATGATGGTTTTGGGTGCTGTAATCATATACTGATGGTGGTTCTGGTGCTGTATCCATGTACTTTTAATGGATTACTACATATATACATGATTACAATCTAATCTCAAATTCCATACTACAAGGCTATAATAATAATGCACTGTGCCATCTCACAAGACTATGGTGGGTTTGGAGCTGTATTCCTGCTGTATTCCTGTACCAATTATAGTTTTGGTGCTGTATTCATGTACTGGTGGTGATTATGGTGCTGCATTCATATACTGATAATGGTTCATGTGCAGTATTCATGTACTGATGATGGGTCTAATCAAGTAATCATGTACAGATGGTGGTTCTGGTGATGTATTCATGTACTAGTTTCTGGTGTTGCATTTATGTACTGATGGTGGTCATGGTGTTATATTCATGTATTGATGGCCAGTGTTGGACTGGGGTGCCAAGTGCCCACCAGTAACATTGAATCTTGGAGACCACTGTTAAGCTAAATGCAAATATTGCATTTCCCTCATTCTCAAATTAACCTATGCTTCCATATAACACACTAGGTAGTTTCTTGATTGCTGAGATGCTGCCTTTGTTTGTGCTTAGTGAATTAAGTGTATTGTGCCAATCACTGCTCATATATAGGATGTCCACTCCCACACAGGGTCCCATGGGGGGTGGATTCAATTTTCCTCTGCGGGCCAGTATTCATGAACTTATTACAGTTCTGGAGAAGTATTCATGTACTGATAATGGTTCTAGTGTTGTATTCAAATACCGATGGTGGTTCTGGTGCTTTTTCCTTTTATGATGGTGGTTCTAGTGCTGTATTCATAAAATGATGGTGGTTCTGGTGTGGTATTCATGTACTGTTGGTGTTTATGGTGTTGCAATAATGTACTGGTGCTGATTCTGGTGCTGTATTCATGTACTGATGATGGTTTTGGTGACATATTCATATACTGTTAGTGGTTCTGGAGATTTATCCATGTACTGTTTGGTATAGAAGCAGCAATCCACTATCAGCTGACATGCTACATAGCCATTTTAATAAAGCGCTGTGCCATCTGACAAGATCTTGATGGGTCTAATGTTGTATTCGTGTACTGATGGTGGTTTTGTATTCATGTACTGATGGAGGTCCTGGTGATGTACTCTTGTACTGATGGTAGTTCTGCATTCATGTACTGTTGATAGTTTAGTTGGTTGCAGATGTAGCAATAAATAACGTGTCCGAAGCACAGTACTGTATGACAAGTACAAAATTAGTACATCAGAATTCAATTTAGTGGCATGAAAACTTTTTATTTGGTGTGGGGTCAGAAAAATGGGACTCCTACCTTCATTTACTGTGTAGTTTGTGTAGACTCTCTAATTTTGTGAAATGCTTGTATAACTCCTACTATATTACTAAGTATTCAAAAAAATACTGAGTGTTATTTGTGGTGTTACACAGGATTCCAGGAAAATGTGCCTTAAATTTTGATAAACATTACTTTTATTTTATGGACGAGGGAGGGGTATATAGCTGGGTGTGGTTTACAAAAGGGATGTGGTTTCCTTCATGTAAACAGGGAACCTGTTGTTACAAATTTGAATCTGACCCTGGAAGAGTCTAAATCTTTTCACATTACTATTCTACTTTGAGGTGTTTTCTTACAAAAACAGCGCCACAAGTTGTGTGTTGTATTGTAGCTCAGTCCTATTAAGTTAATTTGAGTTGAGCTCCAATATGAGATCCAACCTGTGGACAGATGTGGCTCTGTTTTTTTTGGACCTGATTGCCAAAGTTTCAAGTGTATTTGTGATACCAGGACATTTGAGCTTTTTATACATACAATCATTTTCTAGAAGATTGTGTTTGAAGGAAGATTCATTCATATAGCGAGAGATTTCTCTATAGATTAAGATTGCACCACTTTATGATTAGCATGATAAATTTACAGCTAGTTTTGCTATTCTCCTCTGGACCTTTAGGTTTAAGGATTAGTCGACTAGTTGTGATATCTGCTGTCTGCCTTCTGATATCTACTGTGTGGTACTGCCACACTTAGTGATCTCATTAGCGATCTCAATAACGACGCAAGCTAATGAGATCGTTTGTGAGATCTCTTTTAGGTCGCTAGTAGCTGCCAAACAGGAGATCTCATAAACGACACATCAGCGGTCAGTGATCTCTTTAACGACTTTGGCGGTCGTTAGGATGTCATTAGCATGTACTGAGCGCTTCTGATTCATAGGAATTTCCAGCATCGCTCCTGCTCTCTGCGTCCTGCTAGCCTGCTTTGCAACTGCTGCGATCCTCTCTGTGACGCAAAAGAGAACTTATAGATATTGCGATCCATTCCGTGATGCTAAACCCATATGCGTCACAAACTAGGTCGTTCGCAAAAGGTGCCAAACAGCGATATAGGCTCACCAGCGGGACGCCAACGATCAAAATACGGTCCAGAACTCTAGTGAACGATCAACAAGATCACAGCAGGGGCCACATAGTTGCTACATGCCACACACAGCTAAGTCGCTAACGAGATCGCAAAATAGTGACGTTTTAGTGATCTCGTTTGCGATCTTGTTTGCGATCTCGTTTAGTGTGGCATACCCTTAAGACACTGGACATTGAAAGCCAAGAATAGGCAACTTTAAAGGGAACTTCCTTGTAGGATCAAGGTAATAATGCAGAACAATCAGGAAATCAATTGCTACATCCATGGGAACTACATTTAAATAGTACAATACCTTTTCACCTGGAGGTCCACGGTTCCCATTAAGCCAACTGGTCCAGGATCCCCTACAACACAAAAAAAGAAAAACAAGAAGCTCAATAAATGGTATGATAAAGATATGGTATAAAAAACATTTCTTATGTTTTAGACAGATTTTGCACCTTCCTGTAAAGGGGACCTGGCGTGGAGGGAAAGAAGCTTAGCTTAGTGGAAAAGGGTATCATTTAAAATGTGACAGTGTGTCAAAACTTACATTGCAAATTGGGGCGAAGTCGGTCAACTATTTGGTGGTCTAAAGGGTGTGCCAAATTTATCATCCAAGATAAGACAAGTTTGGCACATTTTAGTTCCCCCAATGAGTGTCTATTATAAAGTTTCTGCAATTTAGGTTTAGTTTTAAGCGGTTGTTCGAGGTAGAAACCTTTATCCATAAGATCTATTACGACATATACATAGATGTCATTAAGTAGAGTCCTTTTTCTAAAGGAGACACAAATACAATACTTTTTTCCTGTTGGAAAAATCAAATATACAATGTCTTGTTATTTTTAATGATTTGCTTGGTCTATCACTTGATGTTCTCTCATGCTTAGCTACTTTTGAGATTAAAGGGCTTGTACAAGGCTTTGATACAGATGGCAGCTTGGCTACAGTACCCAAGAATGTCCACTATACAGCATATGGACAATTACAGGATCCAAAGTGTATGAACAGTCAGTAAACAGTTTATGCAGCTTTATATCCAGGAGCAGAGGGACCTCCTAACAGCTGATTAGTAGGGATGTCTGGTATTGGATCCCAAGAATAAATAATGACGTGCACTCAGCCTGATATGGTCAGGTGCTGGTGTAATGGACTAATAGTCCTACTAATCGAGAAAAATGGATACACCGCACTCTAAGGCGATCGCCTTCTTTTTGTCCTAATGAGTTGCCTAGTTTGTAATAAAACACTATCTTTAAGCATCATACCTTGTCTCTTAGAGTGTGGTATTGGATCCCCACCGATCTGTTTTTTTTTTATGACCCACCCTAAGAATAACTCATTAGTATCAAAGTTCTGGACAACCTTTTTAATCATCCTTATAATTGTTTTATGCATTTGAGAGTAGTTTATTTTTCTGAGAATTGTCACAATGTTTTTCTTCAATATGACCCATGATCTTAAATGGAATGTATCTCCAGAAATTGACCTGTTATTTAGATCCATTAAATTAAATGAATTAAAGCAAGGGAAAAGTGAATCACTGCTAGCAATATAACGATAGGGATCTAGTACCTTTGGGCCAGGTACAGCATGCCCCGGTGACAATCCTGGATCTCCTTTTGGACCCTGTTGAACAAATAAAAACTTCTAGTGAATACAGTTATGATAAATTTGCATTGTTTAGATACATTTTATTCCCTTTACATACAGCAGTACAAATATTATTTAATAGAAAAAGCATAAAGCATATTTTCACCCTCTATGCACAGTTACAATAGCTGCTAGAACTCTTGAAATTAGGTGGGATAAGTGAGAGCTTCCAATTTTATCAATAATTTTTCTATCAGGGATAAAAAGTTGTTCTTGTTAAACAAAGTTAGAAATAGTTGGACCCATTTCACTGAATCTCTGTACAACCATCTAATAAAAGTCCAGGAGAGTTATGGAAACTTGATGTATGTATACACAAGTATAGTTCAATGAAAACTACATCCATATGACCTGATAATATAAAATGTCAGACAATTCCAGTTGAGCATAATACAGTCACATGAGGGTCTGAGTCCTGGAACTCTATGTGCTTTACGACTCCTTAGAGCCAAGTTCAGAGTTGATGAGAGTCTAAATACAGGGCCCCAAAAATGACTCACGCATTCTGTACCACTATATGCCATACAAATGTTTTTCTTTCAATCAGTAAGAAAACAATTGTTCCATCTTCCATCAGATGATATATTATTAAGGTATTCCTTTATAGTAACACTGTCTCAGAGGAAGAATACCTGTGACGCTGAGTCACTTCTCACGGCCAAGCCGTGACACGGCATAGTCAGGAGTTCAAGGTCAAAAGTCAGGAAGATACGTCATAAACAGAAGAAAGAGACAAAGGCGTAGTCAGGTAATGTTCCCAGGTTAGAATACCAGGAGGAAGGCGGATCAGAGCAGAAGGGGTTAAACAGACAGATGGTCAGAACGAGGTCCAAGGTTAGGCAGCAAAAGATCTACAAACAGAACGCAAGGCACAGAGACACAAACCACACAGTGGCTGAATGTACGTTTGGCAGAGGTCTGGGAGAAACAGCCCAGTTAAGTAATCTGGCAATCACCTGGGACAATGAACACCTGGAGACAGCCAGCGCCTCCCAGTCTCAGATTGGATATCTGAGCTGTCAATCAACACACTTACTGTTCAGCGCGCCCCTGCACCAGACTGGAAGCTTGAGCTGTCAATTAAAGTACTGACAGCATCAGCATGCCCCTGTACCAGGTTGGGCGGCTGAGCTGTCAGTAACTGCATCCCAGACACAATGAGGGGTGGAACCATGGCAATACATCTGTTACACACTGCTGTATAAAGAAAACATAGGGACCCTCTTACTTCTGTTTAAATTCCAATAGAACTGCACAGGAACACCCCCTTTTTGGTGTTTGCCTGGCCGGTTTGTCCCCACGAAATTGGATTTTTTGCAATAGGCCAATGCGATGTGAATAAAGCCTAAAATAGCTAAAATAACATAATCAAGAAAATAAGAAACCCAATTAATCCTAAGAAAATAAACACATTACAGGGTTTGCCCTCAAAACTCACTTTTTTATATACTTTTATGACATTTTCAAGTACAGGTTAAAAAGTAGGTTAGGTGGGGGACTGAGAAGGTAAGCCCAATAATCTATTCTCAGCAACAGCAGGCAGACAAACCTTTCTTTAACCTTCTCATCCAGAACAAAAACTGTTATGCGCCAGCCTCAGCTCGGCAGGGCTTCACCACTTTCCACTATGGCCACTACCCTTTGCTGTGCTCCACATCAGGTTTTACAAGTGGTCCGGCGTGGTTCCATGACACCTATTTAAGGCCTACTAAGACACACACATGCGTCTTGGTATTAAGACTCCTAGTCCTGTTTGTTTGCTGTGCTCCTACATCAGCTCAAGGTCTGCATCTGCCTTGTGACCCTGCATACCTGCTGCTTCTGTTGCATCAGACTTGTCTGAGTCCTCTCTGCACCTGTCCTCCTGTGGTCTTGAATGTGCCAAATCCCTGTTCCACAGGTGCCTTTGTTCCTGCTGCACCAAAGCCCGGGGTCCATGCGCCCACCCGGACCTGAGGCACTGTGGATCAACCTCACTAGTTGAGTCTAACATGAACCTTATCTTGGAATGAGGGTCCGGTCAAGTATGAACCAAGGATGGTTATTTCCGTGAATATCCCTACAGCAGATGTCGGCCAGTATGCAGTGTATTATAGCCAAATAGCATTTTATGGAACATAATGCCCAGTATACCAGTATACAAGGTAAATCTGATATAGTAGGGGCCTGTTTGTGGGCCTTCTCTAGAACATTTTTTTTCTCTGCTCCGTGTATGTTACCTAAGATATCTTCACAAGAATGGTTTCTAGGAAAAATTTAGAATACTCTCAAGATTATTAAAAGCCGTTTGTTTGGTTTGGCCCGGTCCCTAAACCTATTTCTCACTTGTGTATTCTGCAGTCTGCAATCATAAAGCCACCATAAATACCAAACTATGACATTGCTGGTTTAAACATAGCTCTGTTTAGGCTAAAAAGCGATTTGTATGTATAATCATCCCAAATTACAAGCTACTACTTGGAATCAGAGTACTGAAAGACATCTTAATGCTCCTTGAAGTACAGAGGAGGGAATAGAAAGCTCTACACTAATAATAATATACGCTAGATACGTGGACTCCATACCTAACCTAACCATCACACCTATGTGGACATCCCATTCCAGAGCCATCAGTGTTAATATATAGTAAGACCCTTAATTCCAACCTAGGCGGGGTTCATACAATGTTCTCCTCACCTCCCAGCACTACTGTTATGCACAGTGTAGGACAGACTAAAGCCCGGGTCTCACATAGCGATACACCAGCGATCCCGACAGCGATCAGGATCACTGGTGTGTCGCTACATGATCGCTGCTGAGCTGCCAAACAGGCAGCTCAGGCAGCGATCAGCACAGCGACACTGCGGGTAACATCGCTTAGTTACCCGCAGTGTACGTTGGATACCAGCGCCCTGATGCAGGGAGCTGGTAACCAAGGTACACGTTGGGTTTCCAGGCGCTGCGCGGTGCCTGGAAACCCGCTGTGTACCTTGGTTACCAGCTCCCTGCATCAGGGCGCTGGTATCCAAGGTATACAGCGGGTTTCCAGGCACAGCCCCGCGCCTGGAAACCCGCTGTGTACCTTGGTTACCAGCGGATCGCTGGTCTCCTGCCTGTCACACGCAGCGATGCGTGCTGGCCAGCGGGAGACCAGCGATCAAAAAAATGTCCAGGACATTCAGCGACGATCAGCGATACCCAGCAGGGGGGCTGATCGTTGCTGAATGTCACACACAGCGATATCGCTGGGTAGATCGCTGTTGCGTCACAAAACTAGTGACTCAGCAGCGATCCCGCTAGCGAGATCGCTGTGTGAGACGGGGGCTTAAGTAAAGGATAAGGGAAGGGGAACCAAACAAAAGGGAAGGGGGAAGTGGAGACCCCTGACCTGATCTAACGTCACTCCGTCTGTTCTACCATTCCCATATAGGTTTCGCACCTATCGCTGAGCAGGATATCTAGTCCTTGTGTGACCCTGGCAATAAGCCTTGCACCGGGAAGGACAAGATGAGCGCTAGTCAATCCCACTAACACTAAAGACAGCAAGGATAAATGCAACAAGGGGGGCACTTAGCTTGCGTAGACTCAGAGTGACACGCCGATGCCCTCCAAACTCCAAGAAGACACTAGCAGACTGCTACAGCTCCAAGTCTCAACAGAGAAGTGCAAACAGGAAATAACACCCGCAACTCCCAAAAGGAAGTAGGGAGTTATAAACACCCAGGTCCAGGTGTGGTCATTAGCCCTGGGGGAGGTGGCCACTAGTCTGCAAAGCAAACAATCGAGACCTTCTGCAGACAGATGCAGTGCAACGGTCTGCAGCCTCTGACACTTCCATGACAACTACATTGGGATTTCTGTCCCAAAAATAGTATTTAGACTTTTGCCACCCAGATTCATTGTCTGCGATCCCAAAGTCCGTTCCAATTCATTGCAAAGGTGTTGTATTGAGTAAAGGTCAGGGATCCACGCAGTCTCTTCCAATTCTTCCAAATCAAACTCATATTGCTCTATCTATTGGACGCTCTTCGGCTCATTACCAACTGAAATTAATGGGTATCCAAGTAAAGCATGCCCATCAAAGAAAGATTTGCATTATGCAGTTGTTCGGTGGCCTTTTGTCCTGGCTTATAAATGGGGCTCCAAGGCTCCTCATCAAAATTGGCATGTGTTATTACTAACAGCCAATCAAAACACATAAAGAATCGATGCATTACACAGCATGGGGGAGGGAAGGTCAGGGGATTGTGAGCCCTACCTGGCAGTCAGCCCAAAATGGATGTAGACTTTTAAAATGTTGAGTGGTTAGAAGCTTATTTTTGTTTTTGGTTACTATAGACAGGATACGCAGCATTCCTTACAGTTGTAAGAAACCACTCCATAGTCCGAAAAATAGAGAAAACCTCGGCACTCCAATTTGCAGGTTTAACGATGTGGTTCTTTAATAGTGAGTGTCACACGAATGACACAGGAGAGATTATGTAGAATCCCACCGCTGCCCCCAATTGTTAAGGATCACAGCCTGGGAGGTGCAGATACCCACCACGCTGTTATCTTTTTGCCTCAAACAGCTCTCTGCTGCCCCCTGTTGTCCGGACAACTACACGAATGACCGACAAGAGCATATGGTATATACACAGTAAGCATATGGTATATACACCTCTGATTCCAAACAGTGAGAGTACGGTATATACACCTCCAATTCCAAACAGTGAGCGTATGTTATATACACCTCCGATTCCAAAGCGTGGAATATATACACCCCGATACGGTCACTGCTAACTCCACATTTACCTGGAATGCCCCTCAATAGAGTGGCTTCATGCATTTCAATGTTTTCTATGACACTGAGGCATTCCAGAAAACACACGTTTCAGTCTGAAACTCCAGACCTTCATCAGGCAATGGATTGCACAAGGATAATATAACGGAGATGCTGTGTAGGAAGCGCTGCGGTGGAGTGGACACACGTCGCTATTATGGAGGTGAAAGACGTCACTGACACCATAATGCACCGATGACTGTCGCCTTCACAGCAGCGGTTTTCCCACAGCATCTGCTTTATACTTTGCTTCTTGTGCAATCCCAAAGTCTGGATTTTCAGACCGAAACATTACTTGAATTATTTGCATTGCCTCACGATTAAAGAACCACATCACAAAACCTGCAAATTGGAGTGCCGAGGCTTTCTTTATTATGTGTTTGGTTACTGAGATGAACGAAGGGTCTAATCATACTATATAGGGGAACAGCTGTTCCAGTTTCCATAGGGAACACTTTCTGTCAGTTTCTCTTCTTTTTTTGTATAAGGGCTATGTGAGCGAGGAGCTTTGTTATGGCTGTGTAACACATGCTCAGTGTATGATTACAAGCACATGCGACACACTGCTCTCCAATACCCAGACAACACAATTACTTCACTTCAAAGCTTTTTACTATGACTGGCTCAGATTCAGTGAATGAAATGAAGACATATGTCTAATAAACCACAACAAAGTCACTGTCTATTTCCAGATCGGATTTGTGTCTTATTTCTTACAATCCGATGTGCTTTTCTCCAGTGCACAATGAAGGGGCGACCCTGCTTATCCTTCCCTCCTTCATGTAGGCCCAGGGGTGTAACTAAGGTGGGTGCAGGGGTTTCAATGGCACTGATGCCCTGGAGCCCACAGGGGACAAAAGGGTCCTTTTGGGCCATATGAGAACACCTATACTTTTAAAGGCTCGTGATAGTTGCGTTGGGGTCTACAAGCTTCAAGTTACCGCACTGTGCATTCCCTTACACATAAGCCATCCATCAAGAGTAATCCCATTTACCAATCATACTTGAAAAATCACTTTTCAGAATCACTTTCATGTAACCTAAGATGCTGCACAACATGGCAAATACCATTATTATGAACGCTCACATTGCCCTTGTACAAAAAATGCCCAACTGGCAGTCATCTTTTGACCTTTTTCTTCCACTTCTCCTCTATTCCTAACATGCCTCATTTTCACGTCTGTTACACCCATCCCAGGCTCTGCTTCTTTCACCTCGGCCCGCTGCTCTCTGTT
Source organism: Oophaga sylvatica (assembly GCA_033576555.1). NCBI lineage: Eukaryota > Metazoa > Chordata > Amphibia > Anura > Dendrobatidae > Oophaga > Oophaga sylvatica. The sequence continues at coordinate 86,755,924 of JARQOD010000009.1, forward strand.
GTGCTCCATGTCAGGTTTTGCAGGTTGCCCAGCTTGGCTCAGTGACGTTATCTCACTAATCCTATAAGGCCCATTAGGACACACACCTGTGACTTAAGATAGTGTCTCAAGACTTTTGTACGGTGTACTCCACCTTCTGTGCACACCATGCTTTAACTTGTTTCCATTCCTACTGGGTTTCTCTTCATCTGTCCTGCTGCTCCCAAGTCCTCTCTTCCAAGTGCTTTCTTGCTTGCTGCAGCAATGCCCAGGGTCCATATACAAACCAGCTTAGAGGACCCTCCTCTCGAGGTGAGCCTAAACAGCCCAGATGCCTAACCACAATGGACAACTCTTACTACATATCCTAGATAAGCCAGTCAGCAGTGAAAGCAGTGTGCATAAGCAGCGGAAAGTGGGTTACACCAGGGAATGGTGACCCCTTCCAAAAACCGGGACAAAAATAACTCAAGGAGAAATGGGGTAGAAGGTCTTCACCTTTGGATCATTATAGCCAACGGACCAAATGGCAGTCAGGATTTTACAGACAGACAACAAGGTTATATGTGCACCTATAGATGTAAAGGCACAATGCTTTTACAATGCGTGACCTTTTTTAAGAGTTTTTTAGTGTCAACTGGCTGTCAGTGTTTTAGGTGATTTGGGGTTCTTCAATATTTCTAGACACAATCTGAGTGAGTAGGCAAGTAATGTATGAAGTCTCATTCCACTTTTTTTGTGTTTCTTATTTTTCTGTCTTCACATACAAAATTTTTAATTCAATGTTTCAATATACAGTGAAAAAAGCTAGAGCATGAAAAAAATGTTTTGCAGTGTTTTTCTATGTGGCACAGTAATGGAGTTTTCAGCACTTGAGCTTTTACATAGTAAGATATATCCAATGGCCAACATTACTTAGTTCCCGAACATCAGGCAATATTTATCAGCCCTTCACATGGAATCCATAAGTTGTTCTTCACAAGGAAGTACAATTTATCAATAATTTCCCCACGTCTGATGTTGTTTAGCATCCATTCCCTCATGCGGCCGGTCACAGTTCTCACGTTCTTGTTAGCATTCTTTACAGATACACTTCCGTATGTTATTCTGGTAAAGGGACCCTCATCAGCCATTACCTGTTCTACAACAAACTTTTCCCAATGTGAAATTTCTTTTATCAGTCATTCCTCTCTGAAAAGCCAGTCATTGCGAAGATAAATGATCATTTCATTCATTAATTGTCATTCTTAAAGAAACACTAAGCATAGAAAATGCACTTAAATTTCCCAGCTCATCCTCCCTAATCTCCTCTTTTATCCTTTTTTGTCTGTTTGCAGGCAACGTGACGCAAGCCCTGAGAGACCCGGCGCTGATATCACTGGAATGGTGCCAGCGCCAGCCCCGGAGGTGAGGAGAGGCTGTTTTAATTGTACATATAGTGATTGAGAAGGGGTTGTCCAAACAACCCCTCCATTCAAGACCACCATTTTTTTAGTGAGAGAAGAGAATGAAGGTGAAGAGACTACACCTGGAGGATATGACATGTCCAAGCCCAAAATTGATGATCAGTGGATTTCAATGATACCTGGGTCTGTCCAAATCAAGCACAGGCGCTGGGTGCACCCTTGGTGTGGCCAAGCAGATCAGTGCACCTTCCTAATTACTTAATTACTTGTTTTTTATGTCTCTTGCTCCTGTAAAACCTCAGCTGTCAATCAAAAACAGGATGGCGGACACAGATGCAAAACAAAACGGCATTAATATTTGCAAAATATTATGAGCAATAATAATAATAATATAACTTCCAATCCTCACACCACATACAAAGCCCTAGTATTGGCACAATTTCCTATCTAAAGCATAATATATGTGAAAATACAAGGTGAATAAGGTCTCATTTAGATGTCTGTTTTTTTTCTACATACGAGAAAAACTGCCTGAGTTTCATCAGTGTTTTTGATCAAAGTTTCTTCTGAGTTTCAGAAGTGTATCATCAGAGTTTGGTCCACATTTCATCACTTTTTCTTGTATGATTGACAAAAAAAAGTTGGATGGCATCCAAATGCTTTTCGATTTTTTGATGGACCCATAGACTTGCATTGCCGACTTTGATGGAACACTCAAACTAAATCACTGTATGTAAAAGGCTATGTGGGGTTCATACTGTACATGGGGATATGTGGGGCACATGTATATGAAAGGCTCTGTGGGGCACATGCTCCATATAAGAGGCTATGTGGGGTACATGCTGTATATTGGAGGCTATGTGGGGACTCATGCTGTATATAGGGGCTACATGGTGCACGTGCTGTATATCAGAGGTTACATAGGGCACATGCTGTATATCAGAGGCTACATGGGGCACATGCTGTATATCAGAGGTTATGTGGAGAACATGGTGTATATCAGAGGGTACGTGTGCACATGCTGTATATCAGAGGTTACGTGGAGCACATGGTGTATATCAGAGAATACGTGGGGCACATGCTGTATATCAGAGGCTATGTGGGGCACATGCTACATATCAAAGGCTACGTGGGGCACATGCTATATATCGGAGGCTACGTGGGGCACATACTGTATATCAGAGGCTACATGGAGCACATGGTGTACATGGGAGGCTACGTGGGGTTCATACTGTACTTGGGAGCCTATGTGGGGGCTCATGGTGTATATAGGAGGCTATGTGGTGGCTCAATACTGTATATAGGAGGTTATGTGGGGGCTTCTACATTATTTTGGGGCTGTGTGTGAGCTATTACAGTATATAAGGGGCTCTGTGTGGGCTCATATTGTGTATTGGGGGCTGTGTGGGCTCATATGGTATACAGGGGTTGTCAACATGCTTAATTCTGCTCATAAAATTAATAATATTCTAAAATAATTATAATTAATATGTTAAAATTAATATTGAGCAGAATTAATTTTAGCTTATTGATTACGGCCTCTATAACAGTCACGGTCTCTCATGTGGCCCCGCAAGAAAATTAATTGGCCACCCCTGCTACAGATTATATTATGTACAAGTCCTATTTGCGTTTTTCAACTCATACGTGAAAAACTGATGCATGAATGAGTCCTAATGGTGGGAAAAAATACAGCTTCTGTTTCACTTTCTTTGCAATTTCAGATTTTGAATTAATTTTTTTGCATTTGGGGTACCACTTTATAGCACTTTAAGGGTATGTGCACACAATGCATTCTTCAGGCGGATTTTGCCTGGAACCCGGTTCAAAAAGAATGAACATATGCAAAGAAATGTCAAACCGACATTAAGTAACTTCTTTTAACTGCTTCAGGCTACGAAACTCGTGATGCGGCTGCATAACCATATCAAACTATGTATATGGTATAATAATAATCATACAAATAATAATAATTGGCTGGGAAAGTGTAAATTGTTCTCAGATAGTTGTAACATGTATCTACAAAGTACACAACTGCGTTCTAAAATAGACAAGTACTGAGATAAGGTGAGCTTCTTCCAAAGTATCAAAGCTCGGGGGCTGATTGATAGTCGTGTACTGATCTCGACACTTTACTTTTGGCAATGTTTTAGAGAAAATAGCCTGACATATTGTTGGACTCTTCTCTGACTGCTCTAATTTTGGTTTTATCTTTATATGCAAAAAAACTCCCCTCTAGCATTAAAGCTACATGAAGCTATGATTTAGCAGCAAAATGTGTCGCCATTCATCATGTTATACCTCCCTCAGCGTGTTCTTGAACTACACAAAGTTTATTGTTACTTACTTTTGGACCAGGTGGGCCAGGTAACCCAGGGTTGCCATGGGGTCCAACCATACCCTAGAAAATAGAATAAATCCAAAAATCAACGTGTTAAAAAGAAACTGTGCAAAGATTATTAATATTCTTCATCTTATAGTTTACATAGTGAATAAACCCAACAACTTCATATACTTGACAAATCTCTTACTGATTCCAAGTTACAGATTGTAATAAAAGCCAGAGCTGCATTCACAATTCTGTACATTTCAGAGCTGAAATTCCTTAAATATCTGTAGAACGCTTCCTCTGGGGTTTTGCATTCTGAGAAGTGTCATGATTTCCCTATGCATCGTACAGTAATCTGATAATATAGAAACAACTTGTCCAACTGCATTAAATTAGTTTTCTCTTCAGGCTCTACATCTGTTTTTATTTGGAAAAGCAGAGTCATTTGCACCGCAACGGAACTGTAGTATAGCATGACATGAAAGTCGTTCAGGTAAATGGCCATTCATATAAAAGCTCAAGTGTGCGAGAACGGGAAGCCACTTGTAAAGAGCAGCTCTTCTCTCTGGCTCACAGAAGGGTTACCTGACCATCCATGATGACCAAATGCTCTGGCAGGAGGAAGGTTAGCATAGAGGCTGTCAGTCACACAGGAGGAGGCGGAGCTGGGCTGGAAATAGAGCTGGAGTGACAGAGGCTTAAGATCTATCATAGTCCTTAAGCCTAATTTGCATATCCTTTCCACCGCTGATTTCCAAAGAATAGAGAAAAGGACTGGCCATGAAAAGGTGATGCTGGACTTGTCTTTGAAAGAGCTACACCCACATGTAAATAGTTTTGGAGATGAAATCCTGCTGACATATTCCCTTTAATGCAATGTGAGCAATTGCAAAAAATATATCAACTCTCTGTAGATACTACCCTTGGTCAAAATCAAAATCGAACAGTACCCCAATGCTGTAAGACAACTATATTTACCACAGCGTCACTTTCCAGGATTAGAAAAACATGGCTGCTTTCCAACAAAAATAATACCACACCTGCCTACAGGTTGTATGTAGTATTGCAGGTTAACCCTATCCACTTCAGTGTAGCTGATCTACAATAGCAAACACAACTTGTAGACAGGTGTTTTTTGGAAGAAAGCAGTCATGTTTTTTTTCTGATCATGGTTAGGGCCTTGAGATGTTTTTTCATTTAAAGCAAAAAATAGCTCACTGAATGGATGATGTTTCAAAAGGATTCGACATAGCAATAACTTACATGTCTAATAATTCAATAACAGGGTGAACCAAATTCTTGAGAACATGATTACATTTTGGCTTTGCTTTGAGATTAAGTGACTCCAATGCCTGATTGATAGTTGGAAATTTGGGATACAAATTCAATGTTTGCTATGGTCAAAACAGACTACAGCCAAAGCATTGTAACCTCAATGACCACATAAATACAGAAGTACACCTTCAAACTATTTTTGCAAAAGGTCAATAGTGCAGGTGAGAACATGTTATGATCTTTGCAATGACCTATCTTTACTGTCATTTTGAAAAAATATATATTAATAAAAATGAGGAATGTATGAACCTTCTCATCTATAGTTGCCCATGTGTGAAAAGATGGATCATGAACCTATATGTAAGATAGTGAAGGAACTAGGAGTGCAGGTCGTCTTCTCATCCATCCTCCCAACGGATGGACATGGACCAAGGAGATTGAGCAGGACTCTTCAGGTGAACAACTGGCTACATTGATGGTGCCGTGAGAAACGTTTTAGGTTTCTTAACCATGGAGTGAATTACCTGTATGATGAACTACTTGCTAGAGATGGGTTGCATCTTACGAAAACAGGAAAAAACATATTTGGTAGACGCCTTGCTACACTCATCAGGAGAGCTTTAAACTAGAGCAATATGGGATGGGAAATATACAGCCAGGAAAAAATATGCAACTAATTAATTCTTTTCAGAACCCTGCTATTAGAAGTGGAAATAAAGAACAAAACAAGAAACTCTGAATGAAAATAGAGGAGCAAGAGAAACTGACTACAAGCTAAAATGTGTCCATACAAAAGCACAGAGCATGAGAAACAAAGAGAATTGGAGCTGCTAACACAGGAAGAGATATATAATGTCATAGGCATCAATGAAACTTGGTGGGATGATACACATGATTGGAATACAAACATTGAAGGCTACAACTTATTTATTAGAAACAGGATTCACAAGAGGGGAGGAGGTGTTGCATTGTGTGTTAGGAAAATGTGTATCTCCACAGAGATCCAAGCTTCAGAGACTGGTAGCTCTGTAAAAACTGTATGGGTAAGAATACAAGGAGAGAAGAACAGAAATGACACTATCCTAGGTGTTTATTATAGGCCACCTGAACAGACTGAAGATATGGATGAACTCTTTTTACATCAGATGTCTCTGTTCTCAAAAAGTACAACATCGTGATCATGGGAAATTTTAACTATCCAGATATTTGTTGGGAATCTCTCTCAGAGAAAAATTAATGGGTCCAGAAAACTGCTAGCTCACAACTTTATCTTTAAAAAGTTTGAAGAGAGAACAAGAGGATCTACAATCTTAGACCTAATTCTTACTAACAGCAAGGAAATAGTTGAGGAAGTAAAGATTTCTGGAAATTTAGGAGGCAGCGATTCATCCTTGAATTTTGAAGGAAGACCTGCGAGGACTCAGGCTTTAAGGTTGGACTTCAGAAAGGCAGATTTTAATGGACCCAGAAAGAGGGTAGGAAAGATCCAATGGCTGGATGTTCTAAAGGACAGAAATGTTCGAAAAGGATGGAAAAATATTTAGACTTGAGAGTCCTCAGTGGTTGATACCTTTTAATGGCTAACGGAAAAGATGGTAACAAATTGCAAGCTTTTGAGACTACTCAGGTCTCTTCATCAGGCTAGACTAATACAAAATCTGAAGAATCACATATTTATATACACAACAGGACACAGGAATAATGCAATAGGTAAGACAAGTGACGTGAAGCAGAACTGTCATTATGGCAGAGGGATGAACATAAATATTGGAATAGTTCATAGATAAGGAGAGAAAGTTTTATTGCCCTCTGATTGGGGTCTGCTATTGTGTTTTGATGCCCCTAGAAGGTCAGAGAAGCAGATTCCTTAATTGATATAGAAAGACATAAATCCATGTGACACGTTCATTCCAGCACTAAGAGTGTCAAAGGTCATCATAAGTTTATATTCCCAAACCTTTCTATCTTTCTCAGATTTGAAGTTAGATTTTAATACAAGTAGTTCCATATCCATCATGCTATGACCGGGCATACAAAAGTGTTTTGCCACAGGTAAATCCATTCTTTTTTCTCTTATTGTGTGGCGATGAGAATTCATCCTTGTTCTCAGTTTTTGCCCGGTCTCCCCCACATACAGACCCCCAGTTCAAGTCTAAATATTTTTCTATCTACAGGCTAACACGGTACAAAGATACACATCTTTCCTATATCAAAAAGGATGGGAGATTTTACTAAATTAAATTCTCACTGCACAATGAGTAACAATTCCAAAAAGAAGGAAGAATTGGACGCATTTAAAGAGACCATAATGGATGAACACAGAAATTAATCACTTGCTAAAAATGAAAAAAGAAATCTATATTAAATGGAAAGAGGGGGCATATCTAAAGAAGAATATAATGTTATTTGCATGGAAAGCAGGGTAAGTGTTAGAAGAGCTAAAGCTGTTATGAACTGCTACAAGCACTAAGGAAAGATGGGAACTCTGTCCCTACAATAAAACTGAGCTTGATCCCTACGATGTAACGGGGAACCTGATCCTGCGACCAGACCCGCTAAAGTTCTCAGCTAGTCTGAATGAAGACCTATAGTTGCGAGGGAGGAATCCCTACAAGATCTAGGGACCGGGAGAAAAGGTGGACACCTCCTAACAGAAATTGTAGCAGGGAAAATTAAACAGAAAACAAATTACTACGAGATCCTAAGATTAAGCAAAACTGACAGAGTAAGGCACCTAAGCACCCGGCTAGATTAAGAGTAGATAATACAATGAAGTCCAGCAAAGCCAGAAGGGCGGAGCCAGACTAAATAGGGTAAAAGGGTCATGTGACCAGCAAACTGAAACAAAATCTAACAAGAGGGTTCTAACAGTACCCTCCCTTCTAAGAGGATCCTCCGGATCCCCTAGGACTTAGGCTTATCTGGAAACCTCTTGTGAAAAGCTCTAACAAGTCTAGACGCAGAAACATCATCTGCCCTCACCCATGAGTTATCCTCGGGTCCATAACCCTTCCAAGCGACGAGGTACTGCAAACTCCCTCTATACCGTCTAGAATTTAGGATGCGGGAAATCTCATATTGCCCGTCCTCCACCACCAGGGGAACAGTGGCCGAGACGTCTCCATCTGAGACCTCAGCTTTTTTCAAGAGAGAAACATGAAACACCGGTTTAATCTTCCAGGAGGTAGGAAGCTCCAACTTAACAGCAGATTGGTTAATAACCTGAAGCACCTTAAAGGGCCCTACAAACTTGGGACCCAATTTCTTAGACGGAATCCTCAAGCACAGATTCTTAGAGGACAACCAAACCATGTCACCAATAGCAAACAACACCTCTTGTCGTTTTCTATCAATATACACTTTGGATCTTTTGTTAGCCTCCTGAAGATTACCACGCACATCAGTCCAAACTCTCTCCAAAACACCAGAAAAATTCTCCTCTTCAGGTACAGCCGATCCCAACTTGGAAAATGACCCAAAAGACGGATGTCTCCCAGTACAACAAAAAAAAAGGCGAACAACCAGCAGAAGCGGATGTATGATTGTTAAGAGCAAACTCAGCAAGTGGCAGAAACTCAGACCACCCCTCTTGATTATCAGTCACAAAACAACGCAAGAACTGCTCAACATCCTGGTTTTTCCTTTCTGTCTGGCCATTAGACTCAGGATGATATCCGGAAGAAAACGACAAATGAACTCCCAACCTGTCACAAAAAGCGCGCCAAAAACGAGCCACAAACTGAGGTCCCCTATCGGAAACAATGTCAGTAGGAACGCCATGTAGTCTGACTATTTCCTTGACAAAGGCCTTAGCGAGAGTCTTAGCGCAGGGCAGTTTGATGAAAGGAACCAAGTGACACATCTTGCTAAAACGGTCCACGACCACCCAGATGACAGTGAAACCCTCAGAGGGGGGAAGGTCAGTAATAAAGTCCATAGCCAAATGTGTCCAAGGTGCACTAGGGACCTCCAGAGGGCAAAGCAACCCCGCAGCAGGAGTATGAGAAGACTTAGATCTAGCACACACAGTGCATTGACGCACCCACTTAATGACTTCCTTCTGCCATCCTGGCCACCAAAAACTGCGACCCACAAGTCTCTTGGTCTCAGAGATTCCAGGATGACCTGCCAACTGAGAGTCATGACATTCAACAAACAAATCTCTCCTCAGGGTACCAGGCACAAACAACCTCCCATGCGGCGTGTTAGATGGAGCATTCTCCTGTGCTTTAAGAATCTCATCTTCCAACACGGAGTCCAAAACAGCAATAACAACCCCCTCTTGCAAGATGTTTTCCTCCTCCTCCTCAGTACCCACCATAGGAGAAAAGCTGCGAGACAAAGCATCAGCTTTAACATTTTTAGTACCTGGGATGTAAGTAACGGTAAAATTAAACCGTGAGAAAAATAGTGCCCACCTAGCCTGACGGGCATTCAAGCGTTTGGCAGCATCAAGGTAGATCAGATTTTTATGATCGGTGAAGACCTGAATGGGAAATTCCGCTCCCTCCAAAAAATGACGCCAGTGTTCAAATGCGAGTTTAATTGCCAACAATTCCCGATTACCGATATCATAATTTAGTTCAGACTCAGAAAATTTCTTTGAAAAAAAAGCACAGGGATGTACTCCATCCGTCTTTGCCTGAGACAACACCATGCCGACCCCCACAGAAGAAGCATCAACCTCAACCAAAAATGGTTTAGTCACATCAGGCTGCGTAAGGATGGGAGCAGAGCTGAACCTCTCCTTTAGCAACACAAAAGCCTCAATGGCCTCAGTAGTCCACTGAACCGCATCAGCACCTTTCCTGGTGAGATCGGTCAGAGGTTTGGCAATCACAGAAATTTTTTTTATGAATTTTCTATAATAATTGGCGAACCCCAAAAACCTCTGTATTGATTTCACACCAATAGGTCTAGGCCAATTCTGCACAGCTTGCACTTTCACTGGGTCCATCTCAAAACCTTCACTGGAGACAATGTAGCCCAAAAAACTAAGTCTCTGTACAGCGAACTCACATTTTTCTAGTTTGGCAAAAAGTGAATTATCATTCAGTAACTGTAATACTTCACGCACACTCCTCCAATGAGACTCCAAATCCGGTGAATAAATCAAAATGTCATCCAAATACACAACCACACTTCTGCCGATCAAAGGTCTAAGGATGTCATTAATAAGATTCTGAAAAAATGCCGGAGCACTGGAAAGTCCAAAGGGCATGACCAGATTCTCAAAATGACCCAGTGGAGTGTTAAACGCAGTCTTCCATTCATCCCCCTCCTTCATGCGCAACAAATTGTATGCCCCTCGAAGATCAATTTTCGAGAACCACTTGGCCCCCACTAACTGATTAAACAAATCAGGAATCAATGGCAGTGGGTAAGGATTGCGTACAGTAATCTTATTAATCTCACGAAAGTCTAGACAAAGCCGCAAACCGCCGTCCTTTTTTTTAACAAAAAAAAATCCAACCGCCACAGGAGATTTGGAAGGCCTAATGTGACCGGCGGCCAAGCTTGTCTGTATGTATTCCTCCTAAGCCTTTCTCTCAGGAATAGTCAAATTAAATAAACGACTTTTAGGAAGAGTCGCTCCAGGGACAAATTCAATTGCACAATCATAATCTCTATGAGGAGGCAATACCTGCGATTCCTTATCAGAAAAAACTTTCCAAAAATCCTGAATAGGTACAGGTAACTCCCCCTTAACTACAGCATCAATACGCCCGTTACAACACTTGTCATAACAATTGGGACTCCAGGACTTAATTTCATTTGTAGACCAATCCAGTACCGGATTGTGCAATTTTAACCAGGGTAACCCCAAAATCACCGGTGAGGGCAAATTATTCAAAACTACCAAATCCAAATTCTCTTGATGAACACCATTAATAGTAAGAGGAAATTCACAGATATGGTGAGTAACATTTTTCAAGTGAGAACCATCCACAGACACCACATTAATAGGGGAAGACAGAAGTTTGGGTTTTAATTTTAGTTTTTCCAAAAATTTCCCATCAATCACATTGAGAGTTGAACCACAATCCACAAATACCCGAAACTCCATTAATTCCTCCTCAACAGCAGTGGTAGCAGAAAGAAAGACACCTTTGTTGTTTAAACAAGCTATGCGGGCAAAACTGACCTCATTTTTTTTCTCTATTTATTCATTCGAAGCGCACAGTTCTTAATAAAATGCTCAGATTTACCACAATAGAAACACAAGCCCTTAGCAAATCTGCGTTCTTTTTCTCGAGAGTGAGGTGCCATTGCTCCAATTTCCATCGGCTCTGCAATGTCAGTACATTCCTTCTCCAAACTTGGAGCTGACAAGGCAGATTTACTCTCATTAACCCTTGCACGCAGTCTCCTATCCACCCGTATGGCTAATTGCATAGCCTCTTGCAAGTTACCAGGTATGGGATAAGCAATCAGCAAATCTTTAACCCTCTCACTTAACCCTGCAAGAAATAAACTTTTCAAAGCTGAATCGTTCCAGCCCACCTGAGTGGACCACCTTCGGAAGTGAGTACAATATTTTTCCACATTACCTGATCCCTATCTCAAACGTCTCAATTCTGTCTCAGCTGATGAAACACGATCCGGATCATCATACAATAACCCCAAAGCAGAAAAAAAACTATCCACTGATCTAAAGCATGGATCACTAGGCTGCAGAGAAAAGGCCCAGTCCTGAGGTTCTTTGCGCAAAAGTGACATTATGAACCCTATGCGCTGTGATTCATCACCAGAGGATCTGGGTCTCAAACGGAAATACAACAAGCAAGCATTTTTAAAAGAAAAAAAATCTTGTTGTTCACCAAAAAATAAATCAGGCAAACGTACCTTTGGCTCCACGAAATGTGCTCCAGAACAACTACTCACGTGTTGCTTTATCTCAGCCACCTCCAGAGAAAGTGCCTGCAGGCGTTGAACCAAATCCTGAACCAAGACCATGATGAAACAGAAAATCTTTCCTTAGAGATTTTTTATTTTTTTTTCTTTGGGCTGGACTTACTGTTATGAACTGCTACAAGCACTAAGGAAAGATGGGAACTCTGTCCCTACAATAAAACTGAGCTTGATCCCTACGATGTAACGGGGAACCTGATCCTGCGACCAGACCCGCTAAAGTCCTCAGCTAGTCTGAACGAAGACCTATAGTTGCGAGGGAGGAATCCCTACAAGATCTAGGGACTGGGAGAAAAGGTGGACACCTCCTAACAGAAATTGTAGCAGGGAAAATTAAACAGAAAACAAATTACTACGAGATCCTAAGATTAAGCAAAACTGACAGAGTAAGGCACCTAGGCACCCGGCTAGATTAAAAGTAGATAATACAATGAAGTCCAGCAAAGCCAGAAGGGCGGAGCCAGACTAAATAGGGTAAAAAGGTCATGTGACCAGCAAACTGAAACAAAATCTAACAAGAGGGTTCTAACAAAAGCCAGTAATGAAGTGAGGCTTGCAAGGGAGATCAAAAGCAGTAAAAATGGACAAAAGCAAAAAAAAGTCAAAGATGCTATAGGATTTTTACAGCATGAAAAGCGTGAAGTGGTCAAAAATTATGTTGAGACGTCCGAACTTTAAAATTGCAATTTTGCATGTGTATTCTCTAAGAAAGCAACTTGTAACATCAACTGATCTTCACGGTGCCATCAAAGGAATAAAAGAATCCACACTATCTATAAACAGAGAGATAGCGAGGGAACACTTAGCTAATTTAAATTAATTTAAATCTCCTGGTCCAGATGAATTACATCCTAGGGCACTGAAAGAGTTAGCAGAGGAAATTGCAGAACCACAAGGCGGAAACTCTGAAAATCCTGGAGAACAGGAGAAGTCCCAGAAGATTGGAGAAGGACAAATGTTGTCCCAATCTTCAAAAAAAATAAAATGGAGCCAGAAATTACAGGCCATTGAGCCTTACTTCTATACCAGGAAAGATCTTATAACAAATTATTGAACAGCATGTATGTAAGTACTTGGATAAGAATACAGTAATTAACCAAAGCCAGCATGGGCTTCTAGCAAACAAGTCATGCCAGACTAAATTAATTTCCTTCTATGATGGAATCACTGACTGGGTGGATCATGGAAATGTGGTATAGTACATCTCAACTTCAGCAAAGCATTTGATAAAGTATCTCATACTATTGTTATTGAAAAAATGACAAAATATGGGATTGACAAGACTACGGTTAGATGGATTCATAAATGGCTCAGTGATTGTACTCAAAGAGTTGTAATAAATAGCTGCATATCCAATTGGAAGAGTGTTTCAAGTGGGGTACCACAAGGCTCTGTCCTTGGCCCCAGTTTTGTTCAACATTTTTATAAATGATCCAGATAAGGGAACTGAAGATAAACTAATCAAATTTGTAGACAATGCAAAGGTAGGAAGGATAGCTAAAGCCCCCGTCTCACATAGCGATATCGCTAGCGAGATCGGTGCTGAGTCACTAGTTTTGTGACGCAGCAGCGAGATCACCAGCGATATCGCTGTGTGTGACATTCAGCGACGATCAGCCCCCCTGCCGGGTATCGCTGATCGTCGCTGAAATGTCAGGACATTTTTTTGATCGCTGGTCTCCCGCTGACAGGCACGCATCGCTGCGTGTGACAGGCGGGAGACCAGCGATCCGCTGGTAACCAAGGTACACAGCGGGTTTCCAGGCGCGGGGCTGTGCCTAGAAACCCGCTGTGTACCTTGGATACCAGCTCCCTGCATCAGGGCGCTGGTATCCAAGGTACACTGTGGGTAACTAAGCGATGTTACCCGCAGTGTCGCTTGTACTGATCGCTGCCTGAGCTGCTTGTTTGGCAGCTCAGCAGCGATAATGTAGCGATACACCAGCGATCCTGATCGTTGTCGGGATCGCTGGTGTATCGCTATGTGAGACCCAGCCTTAACACTACAGAAAACAGAGAAATTATTCAGAAAGATCTAGATAAGCTTGAACAATGAGCAGTGACTAATATAATGGTAATTAACAAGGAGAAATGCAATATTCTACATCTGGACAAGAAAAACAAAAATTACATCTACAGAAGATACAGATTAGATATTAGAAAAAACTTTTTGACAGTGTGGGTGATCAATTAATGGAACAAGCTGCCATGAGAGGCGCATTCTCAGTCAATGGAAGTCGTCAAACACAGTCTGGACAGTCATCTGTCTGAGATGGTTTATAGGAAAGATGTATATCTTCGTACCGTGTTAGCCAGTAGATAGAAAAATATTTAGACTTGAGAGTCCTCAGTGGTTGATACCTTTTAATGGCTAACTGAAAAGATGGTAACAAATTGCAAGCTGGTTTAGTGAGTCCTGCACTTCATTGAACAGGGGGTTGAACACAATGACCCTTGAGGTCGCTTCCAACTCTAACATTGTATGATTCTATGTATACAGATTTCCTTTTTTGTCTACATGCTCTGTACAACTTTCCATCTCTTGGGAACTAAAGACATAATGGATATTGTATGGGTTAGGATGGGTTGTCAGATGAGTTTAATAACTTATTTTGTAGCATATATCTTTAAAAAGTCTTTTGGCCCCTTCCTCACCAGCCTCTTTAGTTCCCATGTGCTCTGGAGTTATAAACTTTAAGAAGTTGTCTGGGTCTATTTGATTTCATTTTACTATGGGCCTAAGAACTAACAGGCAGGTAGTTGTTTCCTACCTGCTTGTTCTACCCAGAGCAGATTTCTGCTGGCAAAGAGCATTCACGGACCACTACAATTGGTGAGTCTGCAGCTTCCACTGACACACATGACAGAGCAGTGGCTTCTCTTTCGTTCTGCTCTGCTGACGGGGCTTGACTGCCTATTGTGATTCTGCAGGGAGCCAGCTGTCAATCAGCATAATGTCAGCATTCCCACCCGGTCGACAGAGCAGAGCAGAAGAGACGCCACTGCTCTGCTGATGTGAAGCAGCAGAATCACCGGCAGGAGCGGTCCGTGACCACTCTGTGCTGGCAGAGATGTGCACTGGGCAGAACCGGCAGGTAGTTAGCAAGTACCTGCCTGTTATTTCCTCGACCCATAGTTAAAAAAAAAAAAATCAAATAGTCCTGGATAACCTCTTTAATGCAATGACAGATCATCCATAAGGACATGCCATGATTGTAGGGTTGACTGACATCGACCCAAAGTCACAGAGGTTTGAGAGTCAAAAAATGCCATTACTGAATATCATTATGACCAATTTAACACGTTATCCATTGTAAATAAGTCTTTAATGTCTACTGATTTTCTTTCTTTTCATTTTCTGATTTTCAAACAATATAGAAAACCAACTAATCCTTTTTTGTCAAGACAATTAGCATAACTGGAAAATTCACAGACATATGGGAAAACCAAATAATCGAGAGCAGTTTATGCCATTCTTTGTTAATATCACCAATGCTTGTTATATAAGGATACATTTCCTTTAAAGAAGTGGACCACCCACTTAAAAACACATATAATCCTATGGATCAAATCTGTCAGGAACACTTGAAATCTGTAGCGTGTTTAAGCTGACGGGGGTGGCATGGCTGGGTCTAGTTATACGAGTAGAAGTACCAACCACATGCAACCATAAACCAACTGGGCTACGTGCCATTTATGCACAAAGTTTCAGACAGCATTGCCTCTCTAATAACACAATTTTTTCCAACATTTCTAATTTTTGTTATATTGGAAATGGGTATAAATATATATATATATATATATATATATATGTGTATTGATGGGCAAATTCCACTGACTTGGTATCATTTAAAGGATTTCTCTGGAGCTTTACGACACGCCATCCATATTTGATAGGTAGAGTTTGACCTTGTGGATCCATGTCAAACATAATATAGATGGAACTGTGACCATGGCAAGAAGATCCCCCTACATTGTCCTGATCTGAAAATACCCCAATACTCCAAATACCCCAAAGTGTGGGACAATGCGATAGAAGAATAATGGCTTAAGAATAACCTGAAATATGGCACTAAGGGTTCTACTGAAGACCCTCATGTTTGCCATGTTAGAGCTTCTGTAAAGCGCAGCCCATGGGCTACTGCGCTTCAGAGGAGATTGTCAATTTCACAATACACTACAATAAGAGAGGAGAGGGGGATATAGAGCTCACCACATCTTGCGGTCCAATGCTGGAGGTTGAAATCCGTGTGGAGGGTGCCGATCCCGCGGATGAAGTTCAGCCAAGTAATGAAATTGAGAGTGAGAAAGAATTTGGCACATCCATCCAACAATGAATAAAGTATATAAAAAATGTATTGGAGAATCTTTAAAAACATAGATTCCAAGGATGTAAAAACCTAACGTTTCAGGCTTCCAAGCGCCCTTAGTCATAGGATGATGACTATGGGCGCTCCTCACAATTTCATACACTACAATACTATACTTTGTATTGAATAGGCAAAGTGTAAAAAAAAAAAAAAAATTTATATATTTGTTATATATTTTTGAAACTGTTTTAAAAAGTTTAATGTATTCCTTTTTTTTACAAACGTAAATAGCAAAATATAAACAATAGAAAAAATAACATATTTGGTGTTTCCACATACGTCATTGTCAGAAACTAATAAAATATAAAAACATTTATCCCATAAGGAGAATGCCAATGCGGAAAAAAATTGAAATGCCAACAGTTCAATTTTTTTGGTCTTTGCAATTTCCTAAAAAGTTATGGAATCTGCTTCTCTGACCTGGGGGCATCAAAACACAATACCAGACCCCAATCAGAGGGCAATAAAACTCTCACTCCTTATCTATGAACTGTTCCAATATTTATGTTATCCCTCTGCCATAATGACAGTTCTGCTTCACGTCACTTGTCTTACCTATTGCATTATTCCTGTGTCCTCTTGTGTATAAATATGTGATTCTTCAGCTTTTGTTTTAGTCTTTGCCTAATGAAGAGACCTGAGTAGTCTCGAAAGCTTGCAATTTGTTACCATCTTTTCAGTTAGCCATTAAAAGGTATCAACCACTGAGGACTCTCAAGTCTAAATATTTTTCTAAAAAGTTATGAAAACTTCACATTCAAAACTACAACAACTTGTCGTGCAAAAAAACAAGCCCTCATATGGCGAGGACGATTGAACAATAAAACAGTTATGGCTCTTGGAAGAAAGGAAGAAAGAAAAGCTAAAAAATGAAAAATCGCTCATATATATATATATATATATATATGTATATATATATATATATATACATATATATATATATATATATATATTTTTAAGTAAAATTATTTTTTATAAAAATAAATGTTCAAAAGGCTTTTGTATCTTTCTTTCAGCCATTTTGATACATAGATTTGAGATATTCACACTATTAATTATTATTTTATTTATTTTTATTTTCATTTTTCCACTATAATGGGGGCATCCGTAAGTCCCATTTATAGGTGAACACAGCCACCTGCTATGATATTAGTTACTGGCAACGTTGATCTGGATCTGCTATAATAACCAACATGATTCTTTGCATTTCTCTCAGATGCTTAAACGCTCAGGTCAACATGTAACAGGTAAAAGACTATTACTAAGGTAATTAATAACAAAAAATTCAAAAATTCAAAATATTTTTCTGAGGTTTGACACTTTCATTCAGTATCAAAACACTGATCACCGGGATTATAAAGACACCGTAGCTGTGCGTGTGTTGCCCTGAGCGTTTTGCACCATAATTGCACAGCAATTCTGAACATGGCCCGGCTTCCTTCTCTCCTGTAGCTAGGTTTGGCACTTTTGAGAGTCAGGGAACTGGAGAGGTAGAGAAGAGGATGACTTACATTCCCTGCTTGTCAGTGGTGCACATGCAAATGCTTTCTGAGCTCAAGCAGACAGTTGGCTCTACTTGAATGGTATGGTCTCCTCAAATAACCCAAAATACAAACTTGGAGAAGAAAAAAAAAGCCACTTTCATTACTGAAGCAAAACTAATTCAATCTGTTCAAATGCAAAAAAAAAAGTATTAATCGCAACTGGATCTGGTGAAAATCTATTCCAGAGTGAAACATTTGTCATTTCTATTGGGATCCTGTTTTTGTTTTTTTCAATATTGCATCTGGTCATTGAGAAATACTTATAACAGATCAATCAAGTAAAGATGGTGTTTCTGCCATTGTGCGGCCTGAAGCAATAAATCAAACGTTTTTCAACTACTAATCTTTAAAGAGGCATCCGATGCACTCATGGCTGACATGGGAATACCTGTTGTGAGACAGTGAAGGGGTGCATACTGGACGGGGTGTATATTTCGCCCAGGTTTCTTAGCTGGGTCGCATAAGGAATATAGGAGTGAAGGTAGGATGGCAGTACGACGTTCACTCCACTCCCTCCACTCCTCATCCAGTACAGGCTTGCAGCTCAACCCTGAGTACACACAGCTGCTTAATTAAGCAGCCAGAAATAGGTGGTAGAGTTACACAGACAGAGCTCTCAGTCTGAATCTGGCTTCAGATGCTGCTGGAGTCTCCTGCAAGCCAATCTCTGGTAATTATAAATCTGTGTTGTTGTGGCCAGGCTGGTAGAGCCTAGACCACGGTAGTGAGGGAACTAACTGTGTCTAGCTAGCAGCCTGCCAGGCTTAGGATTTTGGTTTATGGTTTTGTTTTATGTTTATTGCTGTGGACTTTCAATAAAACTGGTTGCGGCCAGTTTATACCAGTACTGCTGTCTGTGATTAAACTTTTCTATGCCACTCCGTCTACCCGAGACGGCGATCCCGGAGCTAAACCTCCTGAACAGTCTACACTGTCTATAAGTGGCAGCCAGACGTCGCTGGGATTACAGCAGAGCGAGCTGTGCTATTTCTATAACTCCTATTCACTTCTATAAGCGTTGTGGAAAAAAAGTCTGTTTGCTTGGTTGTTTCCATAATCCCAGTCATCTCTGATTGCTGGTCTCAGATGATTGAGATGGGAATAGTCTCTTAAAAATAGGTTTCCCTAGGAAAAACTGTCATACCAAAAATCCTGGAAGGCAGATACAGTAATAGCGGACTTAAAGTTACAGTATCTTCAGGGTTTATGTCGTAAACCGTTTTTGGGCTCAATTTAGCAAGGTGGGTTTGCCAGAATTCTGGCAAATGTGGCACATTTTTTTGCACAACCAGTCCAGGCAAACTCGGCCACAGTTTCCGACCGATTCATCATTATTCATGCCACTAATGTGGTGTAAATTATGTCAGAAATGTACGCCAGTCCCTGGTTTGAGAAAACAGAGGGGACAATACAAGCGCAACAGGGTCTTATCCAATAAACCAGTGATGGATTGGAGGATGCGGTAACTGCTCACCTTGGGAGGTTGTGTGGCCCACAACAAGAATTAGCACTTTGGGAGGTAGTAATGCCAGCTTCTGCAACACCATCGGGTTGGAAGATGCAACGTAACAATCAAGTACTGTTGGGTTGTCCTGATGAAGAAGTTTGCTAACTTCGAAACCCATTGAGAATAAATCTGCATAGACGTTCTGACACCGGTTTTTGGGACCTTTATTGTGAATACAGCCCATGGCTGGAGCAAATTTCTGGTGGTGACACATGGCAGTTGAAAGATGCACCAAATTCATTAAGAGGCATATGCCTCTTAATGATTAATTCCAGTACTGCCTTCAATAAAATACCAATCTTAAAGGGGTTTAGTACTTTAATGTTGATGGCCTATCCTTACAATAGATCATCAATACTAGATTGATGGGGGTGCAACAACTCGCTCCCCTGCCAATCAGTTGTTCTTGGTGCTGGCGGTGACCAGATGTGATCAGTTGTGGAGCTGCAGAGCACAGTTTCTTCAGTTTTATGGTGGTCGCGATGTGGTACTGCACGTCTGCCTTTATCCGAATGAATTGGGGAGAAACTGCAGATGATGGAGCTATGCTGTTCCACTCCCCAACTAAGCACATCCAGCTGCTGCCAGTACTGGGAAAAGCTAATCGGTAAGGGTCCCGGGTGTTGCACGCCCACTGATCTGGTACTGATGACCTATCCGAAGGATAGGCCATCAATATTAAAATATCGGACAAGTCCTTTAATATATGGTACCTGTTTTTTATATAATTCTCGATTCCATGTGCCTCCCTATGGTGATGCTACAAATTTTACTCAGTCGCCTTACTTCCACTGCAGAAAGGGTCTTGTCAGCTATACAGACATGTTACTGCAGAGGCTTTGCTCCTTCAATGGATCAGTTTTTTAACAGCATATAAATGGCAAACACTGGTAATTTTCTTTACACTCTATACAAGGAATATTATATCCAGGGGTGGAATAACCTCTGATTTGGACAAACGCTGTCTAAAGGCTTTTAGGAATAGCCGACCATCTGACAAGTATCAGGGCCTCTTAACTGTCCCTTCATGGATGATGTTGGGGTAGCAAAGGATCGGACAGTTCGATGCCTGATCCTTTTTTCTCAGGAAAAATAGGCAGCTGCCAATGAGGTCTGGCAGTGGCTTTCTCTCCCTGTGGAAAACACACGAGGTTTGGCTTGGCTGTGCATCCTTGTATATGGGAGAATCGGGAGAATTAGCTGTCTGCCGGATGAACGTTCGATTGACAGGTACAGCATCTCTTGTAAGGACAGCTTAAGATATTAGGCCACTTTAACTTAGTCATATTGCTGTCTTACTAGACCTGCCTAGTCAACAAGCAGCAGGATACTCAAACTAACAGAACAGGATGACAAAGTGCCAATGTATATTCATTAATTACCAAGTTTCATGCTGCTACTGGAAGCAATGTCAGCACAACTGTTCACGGGAGCTTCTAACATTGGGTTTTCATGGCTGAGCAACCACACACAAGTCTGAGATCAATATGCATAATGCAAATGGTTAGCATTAGAGTAATGTACAGCTCACCCCCATTAGATGAA
Source organism: Oophaga sylvatica (assembly GCA_033576555.1). Classification (NCBI taxonomy): domain Eukaryota; kingdom Metazoa; phylum Chordata; class Amphibia; order Anura; family Dendrobatidae; genus Oophaga; species Oophaga sylvatica. The sequence continues at coordinate 86,776,791 of JARQOD010000009.1, forward strand.
TCACACTACATCTGGAAGTCTGATGGATGAATCTCGGTTTGCTGGCTGCAAGGAGAACACTTTTTCCTCCAAAACAACACCATGTCATCTGTAATGTTTGAAGGAAGGAATAATGATCTGAGACTTTTGAGTCATGGTTTACATTGGACCTTTTGGTGTGCAAGAAGTTGGTCGACCTTCACAGAGCCCTGACCTCAACTCCATTTACAGTAATTCCTTTGGGGGAGAACTGGGATGCCAAATGCAAGCTACACCTTCTTTTCTAATACAAGTCCTTGACCTTATTGCAGCAACTGGGGCACCAAGTACTTATTAAAAGTTGTCAGACTACTTTTTAGAGGCCCTGAAAGTAAGCTTATTACAGAATCCATATTCTGGCACCTCCAATGATCGGCTGTAATCTGCAAGGGAAGAACCTTGCAACAAATATTGAAGCTACCCAGGAGTCCCATCTATGTAATGGACACGATTGGTCTTCCAGAGTGTGAGAGACTGATTTTTAGTAGTTACTCTCTACACCGGCTAATTAATAGAAATCACAAATGAGGAACCTCAACTCCATTAACATCAAAATCCCCTATTCTAATCTGTTTCTAAACCAGACAACCCCTTTAATTCCAACAGTTTTGATAGTCCTGTCTACATAGGCCTTTAAGCAAGCTCTGACTAGCTTGTATGTAGCCAATTGTCACTCCACTATCGGCAGAAATCTGACAGCCTAAATGGACCTTAGCACATCTGTTGTGTTTTGGTAGCTGAGGAGAATAAGCAAAAACGGCAATACACCAGAGAGGCTGGAACCTATTGGATTGCAGTAACCTGAACTAACCACACAACTAGAGGTAGCCGTGGAGAGTTCCTATGTTGATCCTAGATGCCTCGTCACAGCCTGAGAGATAACTACACCTAAAGGCAGAAAGATGAAAGCTATCTGCCCCGGAGCAGATCCCCAAAGAAAATAGGAAGCCCCCAAACATGTAATGGCGGTTAGACAAGAAGAAGCACGGACACAGACAGAAAATAGAATGAGCAAACGCTGGGGCCCAATCTGTCTAGACAGAAAAGTACAGGAAAGGATACTCACTGCAATCCAAAAAAAAACCTAAAAAATACTAACTCTTCTGATTGCAAAAACACCTGAGATCACACAATCTCTACCACCTAAATCAGAACTCTGGTGTAACAAAACTAAGCCGCAGCCACTGAAAAAACAGGAAAAAGCAAATGAACAAATAACAGTGGCTTCAGATAAACTGAGAGGAGCACAAGCCCCCCGGAGGGAACCTGGCTGACCTCCACAGAAGTGCAGGGAACAATGCAAAAAGCAAGCACAAAAATAAAAGCAGAAAATATCTTATCTGACAGCAGAAGATGCGGGCAGGACTCAGCAAACTTCCAAATGAACCAGGAACCACAATTGAGACAAGAACAATTGATCACCGACAACAATCATGGGAGGGAACCTCCCTTATATCAGACCAGTCAGCGATCCCAGATTGCCATTCCTCGCTGAAAGGTTCAGTACTGTCTGTAACCACCAGAGGGAGCCTCTGCTCAGAAACCATCTCTAGCACATTCATAACACACATCCCTTTCATTTAGAGCAATGTGCTGTTGACAGAGATCATTCTTTGCCACCATAAACTGTCCAATCAGTTGGTCAGCAGCATCTTTACATGGGCGAATTATCAAGAATGTATTCGTCAGGTGTAAATGGATCTTTCATCCTAATCCCAACAGGCAGTTCCGTGTCAGCTCCATCTCCAACCTTCTATCTTCACCTTAATGATTGTCTAATCTCAATTAATATTTGAGTCGTTTTTATTTAGTTTGATCAGATTTGAGTTTAGATTTCTTTTTAGGAGAAGAGAAAGGTGCTGTAGACTGACCTCCAAGGGAGCCACCTGTCTAGATTAAGACTGAACAGAATCATGCAGCTTGCAATGTCCTGTAATACATGAAAGCTGCAGAAGAGAAAGGGTTAAAAAAATTGTAATTAACACAATAAAAAAATGTGTATATTATGTCGTAATGAAAGAGAAGCTCACTTCAGACCCAACTGGAGAAAAGCAGCCATTAATTCACTCGCAAGGTGTTTTAGACTGACTTCACAGGGAGCCACCTATTGTGATTAAGACTGAACAGAATCAAGCAGCTTGCAATGTCCTGTAATACATGCAAGCTGCAGAATAAAAAAGTTTAATAAAATTGTAATTGACACCCTAAAAAACTTGTATAATCTGTTGTAATGAAACAGAAGCCCATTTCAGACTCAGCTGGAGAAAAGCAGCCATTAATCCGCTCCCAATCATTTGTGTATTTCATTTTATAAATTCTGTCATTGATTTACAATGCACTCAACTGAGTCACACTAAGTTGGGTGTAGCCAAAAATATTGTTATTTATGGGGTTTTTTTGTTATGCATTAGTTTCTACATTATCTGCTTGTGAACACACTTACATCTAACGTATTGGACTAAGATCAAAGTGAAGGATGAGTTTTATCACCAAGTTTATAAAAATCCAACTGGAAAATTACACTATTCCCAAAATATAAAAACCTTGATAGTTAAAATTACAGTAAAGATGCACACTTAATCATACACCGAATATAAACACAGCCCGCCTGGCTTCCGGGCATGAGCTATAATAAAACATAGCTAGCTATGCAAAGCCACAATTATATCTACACTACACATAAAAGACTGGGTGGAAATAAATACTTTATATTTAGGATCTGACAAGTACTTAGGGAGCCAGTAAATGGGTGTATTCATAGGGAAAGCCTAAAAAAGAAGTACGAAAAGAGGAGCAATGGATTTGTGCACACTTAGAAAGTATGTGTAACCTTTCCTCTCCCTTGCTGAGTACTGAGGCCATAGGTTAAATTCACCACAAGATCAAATTGGCCCTTATTCATATATTATAACATCTTAGACCGTAGCTGCCTTAAATCTCCACAAACCCTTCAGTCCAGTAATGTTTCTACGGAAGAATACTTTTATCATCCAAACGGTATATAATTCTAATATTCTCCTTTTCCAGCACCTTTAAAAACATGTTCTGCCATTTCTAAAGCAGGCTGTACACTAGAGAATTAGTTATGTTGTCCACAGCCCACTGTCAGACTGGTCCACCAAATTAACAATGGATTCTCCGGTGAACCTCGGCTTTGACCCAGTAATGGGACCAAGAAGTCCAGCAGAAGACAACCACTGTCCGTTTTCCCTATTAGGCCATACAGATGTTATAAAGGGTAGTTTTTTTGTGCAGGACGTCTCCTATAAATCAGCACAGAAACACTCATTCAAACAGATTTAAAGGGGTATTCTCTTTTCTGCATTGGAGGTTAGCGGTGTCAATGACACTACAACTTCACATACCTGCTGGGATGAGTGCATGATCAGCAAGTAACGTACACGTGTCTTACTCTAAGGGCTTGTCCATACCAATGTATTTTCCATCTGAATGAGATCTGACAAAACATCGGATCGAACTTGGACCAATGTTATTCTTTGGGTCCGTGCAAATGTCCAATTTTTTCCTTCGACCGGCCTTCAAAATCAAAGCATGTCTGAGTTTGATCCGATATTCGGATCGCATTCATCCATGCAAGTCAATGACTGCATGGAAATCATCGAACTATACGCGGATGACATCTGAGTGGAGTTTGATTACCGCGCACTGAATCAATGGAGGAGATGGAGAAGTTTTGCTCTCCATCTTTTCCTCACGGTGTGCTCCGATTCTCTCATCCGAAAGAATTGATGCACGATATGCTGACACTCTGATCAAACTCTGATCAGAATGTCATTTACATAATTGTCCCGATTCTCTCGGATGAGAGACTCTACAGCCGTCTGCACCTGCCCTAATGAACAGGACAAATGCAAGATTCCAGCCAAATGTGCACGAGTCTTGGCTGATATATGGGGCTCTAACGTCATCCACCTCCAATGTGGTAGTAAGTGGCTCCGGCCAAACTTTTTAAGCCGTCCTTGAATTAATCTGAATGGCCAACTTCTAATCTTACATTTCCCTTGCTGTGAATGCTATAAAGGAAGTGATGCTTGCACAGCAAAGTCAGCAGTTTTCTAGGGTTGCCAGGGGTGGGTTGACTTAAAGGGAATTATGAGACATCGCCTTCAATCTCTTCCAAGTTCTGCTGTTGGCATAGGACCACAGCCAATACTACAAAATGTCAAAGTGGTGCCAGTCTTCACGTTTAAATGAATGTAAAGTTAGGCATCGATTCAGTCACTCCTGCCCTTACAGTCCCTGCATTATCTATATCATCCGAGTCCCCAAGATCAGCACTGAGAACTTCCGTCATGTCATAAATACCTATGTTTAAAAACCCTTTTCTGCAAAATATTTCTAAGACGCTCTTGTTAACCGAGGATATAACCAAATGCAATCTATTATCAGGTTGTAAATGAAAAAAAACATGTGAAACGTGATATGCCAGTTACTCACCCTTGGACCTCTTTTCCCTGGGGGACCTGGTAAACCGGGAGGACCTGGAGGACCCTGAAGACACAGAAACACACAAGTATTTTACTGAAAGTCTAAAAATGACTAAGCTCCAGTGTCTCAGACTCTAAATCCCAAACTATCAATTATCAACACCTTCTAACAGTGCAGTAAGATCACAGAGCGCCCCGGCCTAAAGCTCTGACTTTCAGCTGAAAATAATCCAAGCATTTAATGGCGCTCCCAACACACTGATTCTCATTGAAGCCAATGGAATGTCTGATATTTCCATAAGGAAATGATGGTCGTCCATTATTTACAAATTTTGCGAAATAATAAATGGCTATAGTGTGAATGGTTTCGGGACCTCAGAATTGACCCTTGTGTAAAGCAGCCGCACTCAAGCAATGCAGTGTAGAAGTTTCCCAGGCTTTGTGCGTTTCATGTACAAGAAGTTTTCTGTATCCACACAGGGCTGAGGTTAACACCTGGTTCTGCACTTTTATTTTCCACAAATCCTTTGAACTGCGACCGACCGGCCTTGATCCCCTTCGAGCTGTGCTGTTGAGATGGCTGGTTTGGCTCTAGGATCTGATTCTCAATTACATTAGCTGCTCTCCAGACTTTGATAATGTAGATAAAACTTAACTTTGTTATTTTATTTTATGACAGCCAAAAGGTGTGTCTGGAATATGTCCTTAGGCCTGTCGTCTTTTCAAGGGCACTCCGGGACCCTTATATCTCAGATTTTGCCTTCTTTGTACAGTTTTATGTATATACACGTATTGTCTAGTTATGAAAAGTATCATATCGTAAATTACTTTAAAGGGGTTGTAGTAAGTGATTGGTCAAAATGGTTTTGATTGTATTTCAGAAACAGCGCCTCTGTATGTCTGGTATTGCAGTATCCCCTGAATGGAGCTGAATTGCAAAACTGGACGCATCCTATGGACAAAGTGACGCCATTTGAATATAAAAGCAGACTCTGTTTTAACCTCATGCAACCCCTTTAAAGTACAGGTGCATAATAAGATGGAACATTTGTTGTTGCTTTAAATTTATACTATCTATATAAATACTGTAGTTTCAGACAACATATTCGGCATATCGGAGTGGTGGACTTTCAGTTCGAGGCACTCAATGCTGGGAAGCAAGAGAGAGAAGCATGTACCAGCTCCTATAGTGCAGAAAGAAGATGAAGATGAACTGGCCACTCAAAAAGAAGGTATGATAAGTTAGATAGCAGGAGAATAAGGAACATCTGAAGGGGCCACTCATAGTTGGAAATTGTAAAGAATAGAGCTAAAAATTTGTAGGATTGTCACACGTTACCCAATATTATAGAACCTCAGAGAAGTGCGTGAAGTTGGCACCATATTCTGTCTGTAATCTGAGCTTCATAAATTTAAAATAAAAAAAAACTTCACTACAAGTTGAAATATTTGGCCCTATCTGTCAGAAGATAGAAGACATCTGAAATAATGTTCCTCTAAAATTATTATCTTTGCGCTAAGCCAAGAAACTCTAGTGAGTCATGTCAAACGCTCATCTAGCGATCCAAAACTCTATTCACAAGTCACACACACATTTTATTAACAAACATAGTCAACTTACTGGAGGTCCAGGATCTCCTTTATCTCCAAGCAAATCGTCCATCTCAAAGAGCATGTTCATTTCCTCGTAGTCGTAATCGTAGTTCTCCATGTTGATTTCATAGCTGTTTTCTGTTCCATAGTTATTTTCCGTCCCATAGTTATTTTCCGTTCCATAGTCAATTTCTCCTCCATAGTCATCATTCTCATTAGGGTCATCCCAATGGTCATGTTGGCTATACGTGTCACTACTGGCCTGATACAGCGTCCTGTTGACGATCTGATGGATACCCACCTTTCCACCTTTTTGCTCTTTTGTGTAATTGCTTTCGGTGGTGTTGTTCTTTGACCAAATCTTTTTAGAAGCCGTCGTTGGAGACAAATAATGAAGCTCCGTAACATTTCTCGCCCAGTTAGGATGGTGCGTTGGTTTCATTTTTGTTTCGGGGTGTTGAGTAACCTTCACTCGAGATGTTTCATTTTGGGCAAAACTAACATTTGTGAATTTTGGGGACAGCCGAGCTAAAGAAGTTTTAGATGTCAATGAATCTGGTTGTTTGGCCGCGTCTAATATAGACTGTGATTGGGGACTGTCCTCTACAGGTTTATTAGTTTCTATTCTCATGGATGGATGAAGACGTTCTTCCGATCCGGGGTCTCCATTTTGGGATCGGTAAGTATCAGTGTGAAGACAATGCTTTCGCACGTAGAGGCAATAATTTGCAGATGCTTCTGCTGAAGGAATAATCTCCAGTTGACATATTACTCCTTCAAACTGAACAGAATGAAAAGTCATTCTCCCCAAAGTAAATATAATACCGGGAGCGAAAGTCTGTATGTCAAATACAGCTTCCTTGTTAAAGTATTTCCTTCCACACTCCGCAAACAGAGAAATGGACTTGTTTCCAACACCAATTGCAAAGCTGTGCCACTGTCCATCCTGCACTGTATAGTCAAAAGACACAGACTGTTTGCCCCCTGTGTGTACCACTACCTTTCTGGGCAGCAACTGTACACCGAAGAATATCCTATTATTATTTCTAATACTGAAAAGGAAAGCATTGTTGATTTTGTCTGATCGAAGACTGATCAACAAGTAAAATGGAAGTCCCAATTTTGAGAGAATGTTATTTCCTAGTGGATATTCGATGGCTGTGTCTCTGGTGAGAACGACTCCTGGTTGTGCTAACTCCACCCTGTGGTCTTCTGTCCATGGTTTGACAGTCACTGATGATAATAATGGTGGCTCCGTCTTTCCGCGATCTAATCGATGAGAAGCATGAAAGCCTGCAATAAAAAAAAAAACGTTAAAAAAAAGTTTAGCAGTACAGAATTTTTTTCCTGTACACTTAACAGTCTGATTTGCAGATAGTATGTCCCAGAGCAGATTGAAACATAGTTAAAACTTTTGTATAACTTGTGTTTTATTACTCAAAATTAATTGCAAACCTGTACTTGGTCCTAATCAGTGACTGACAGCCTATATTGTGCACAGCCGATTACTGAGAAGGACCAAGCACTGGACTCCTAAGATCACAATCAGCAGATATAGACAAATAAGACTGAAAAGAGTAAACTTGTTCCAAGAAAAGAATATATTAATTCGCTCTATAACCGTTGCCCATAGTCCGATACCTTATTCGGGGTGACGTTTTCCCTTTCAAGATGACAATCCTAGACTTATGTCTATACAAAAATTAAAATTAGGCTATCACCTGTTTTTGTTTGCATACGTACATCGTCTGTGCAAACCTTTAATATTTGCTATTAAGGAATGGTCTCCACATAGTTACAACTAGTAGTATCTCTTATCATTGCATGAGTAAAAAAAAAAAATAAAATCAAACCTAATCTCCTTTTGTATCTCCTTTATTACTCTGTCAATGTGGACAATTAAGTTGTAGTCACAAAGGACTTTTAAGGCCATACCTTGTTGGGCTATCTTCAGGGTGGTCATCAGTGAAACAATATGTGATGATTTGAGTTTGTTTTCTTTTCTGATGTATGAACATACACAGTTGCAAAAACAAGTGCCTTTGAATATTCTTCAAAGATTAACACTGTGGTTTTATTAAATGAAGAAGAAAGTTTGTCTGTTTGCTTGACTGCCAAGTGCGGTGTGGGCATAATTCCATCAGTCTACTTGGAAACTCCCCAGTGAATAGTCAAGGAGATGAGAAACCATATAAGTTCCTCGATATATGAATTGACTTACAACGAGATAAATAAGAGAATGAACCCGCTGTCTTGACTTCATATCATATTTCAGTGGGTAACCCTCTGTCCACAAGGTGAAAAACAGTACACATTCTGACATCTTCCATTTTATCAAGTGTCAGCAAAAGCATCAGTTAATGAGTAAGAATAAAGAAGGAAACCCAACCAGCCACTTACCCAAAATTCTTCCAACAATTGGAATTTCCATTTTTTTTGCAAATGTGCATATTCAAAGGATCTAAATAGGCCACTCTTTCCAGAATATAGGATCATGTATGAGTAGAGCAGTGGCACTACAGAGATTTCTGAAGATAAGCTGCCATATTTGCACTTGACCAGCTGTCCAATTGAACACACATTTACCCATAAAAAACCTGCCTATGCAAACCTTACAACGCCACTTCACCTCTTTTGTAAGAACCAGTCAATGACATGTCTTGTTCCCAACACTACCTACCTATTTTTTTCTTTACATGTTACATATATTCTACTAGATTCATTCCTCTGCCTACAAAAATATACACAGTGGATCAAATTCAGGAATTCTGATAAACATGTGACACAGCCAGCATACCATGGAGAAATCCAATGTCCAGGTCCACATTGCCCCGGGCTTCTATAAACTGTTCCTCTAGTTTATAAAACAAGACATCCTTCTTTGTGCTATCAATTATTGCCGGAGGTTTAATATAACTCGCACAGGATGTTTACCTCTTACATCCTGGGTCCTCTTTTCAATGGCCAAGTGATGTAAATATTTCTGTCTGCGAAGCTCGCAACTAGAGGACATTAAAGCTTGGGCTGGAAGATGAATGGAGCAACAGATTTCAATTTAGACATCATCATGCTGGAAGATTAAATCCCTCTAGGACATAAGCCCCCGCTAGAGGTGTTCAGCACCAGCTTTCTCCTCTATCCCCATTGAAAACACATGTCCGGCATGTGTATGTATGGGAGAGTCAGTAGGAATAGTTGTGAACCAAATGACAGCTATCATACATGAAAAATGGGTTGAGATGCACACTGTATGTGTCAAGTTGAAATATACTGATGGTCACAATGTTGTAACCTTAGACTTTAAAAGTAACAGGTGGAGTAGCTTACTTCACAAAGTTATCCCATTCACCTTATATTTCAAAAATTACTCCTAGAACTGGCCTAACTAGCGTCATTTGTATCTGAACGTCAGATTTTGAAAGACACCCAAATTCTCATTCCCAAGGGCAAACTATATAGGTCAATTATTTGACTTTTGGGCTCTCAGAAAGGAAGGACCCAGCCCTTATTGGATTTCCTTTGGTACTAGACGTGAAGAACCTCTGCAGAACTCTTCTTTCTCGATTAGAAGCATTTTTGTTGTGAACAGGTTGGGTAATTGGCCAAAAGATCATGGAAAAGAACGAAGTGAGAAACAAAACACAGGTAATTTTTTAATGTGAGAAATGACAACTCAGGTCTTTCTTCTTCTCTGTACAGGGCAGTAATGTAGTATTTGGAGCTGGTGTTTTAAAAGTTTTCAGCTTATTGGATAAATGGACCTCAAAAGTGACAAGAATCTTCTTAAGTCACAACTGTGCTCAGAGCTCTAGCAGCTCATATAAAAAGGGAATTAATCAGCAAAGGGTAATGATCAGCACAGCCGACATTTATCATTTTTTGCTCGAAGCATCAATGTCTTGCCTGGGGTTCTTTCACCCATAGCAAAATTGTTATGTCTCCCAACTTAAGTTTGGCAGCCTATGCACCACCAGCACCCATGCAGCACCCTGGAAGGCATTCATCATAAGAACACGGTACAGCAGAACTAAGTTAGTGATTTATATTCCATAAGGAAATCTCCATCTGAGAATCAACCTTTAATTAATGAAGGAAAAAGTTAGGTATCTATTGCTTGTATGCACAGTAGCAATTAGCTTGTTTATTCCCAAACATCCTGGATCACAAGCGTAAATATTAACAAACATCACAAGCACTAACTGCAACAGGAAAATAGCTACAAACTACAGTAGTGTCCTCCTAGCAGCCAATCCTCCTGGTTGCCTTGAGTAATTGGGTTTGGTCTGAGAATGTATGTGAATAGCTTCTTCTTTCTCAATCCTACAAAGCTCTGAACAAAAGCCAAAATCGATCGCAGACAGCACTGATATATCGAAATAAAACTGCAAATACACAGTATATATTAAATATGCATGTGGATTGGTAGACCCTACTCTGACATCTGTCCCAGAGCAAGGGGTGTCCGTCATCCATTCATATTTCCATGATCATCAGTGTTAAAGAGTAACTACATTTTTTTTTTATATAGTTTGTGGGCATTTTAAATGCCTGTTGATCAGTGGGCGTCTGGGTCCTGAGACCCAACTGATGGATGAAAAGATGGCTAAGAATTGTGCAGCTCAGGATGTAAAAGCCAGAGCGAGTGCGCAGAGCCGAGTATGGATTCAACAGAAAGCCTAATCCTGTTGTTGGAACTGTACATGATCAGGAATTGCTGCTGTTTTGACACTGCGTATTTATGCAGCAGACAGATGTTACAGCATAGTGGATGGGATTTCTAGAAGTCCCATGTCCATTATGCCTGTACGTACGCCTGCGGATCACCTGCGGAAACGAATTCTTTTGCAGAGATGCTAGTCTCCGCAACAGAAACTTCATCAATACAATGTATTGAATGTGGTAAATCTGCACGGTTCAGTGAACACATGCGGATTTACCTGCGTTCAATAGAATGCAGTGTTTGGGACACAGCGAAATTGAGCTGCGTCCAAAGCGCTGCTACTTGCTGATCGAGAAAACATAGCCTAAGGCTGGTTTTACACTTGCCGCGCTTTTTCGGCCCATTTTTGCGGCCCCAATGCATTTCTATGGGGCCGCAAAAAAGGCCCACAAAAATACATCAGAGCGCCGTGTCCCATACGGCCGTGAGAGCCGTATATACGGCCGTGAAAAAATATCGAGCTTGCGCGATATTTTTCATGACTCATGGACACGGCCTCCATTTAAATCAATGGTACCGCAAAACAACGGTAGCTTGTTTTTGTGGTACATCGTATTTGCGGATCGCCGTTTTTTTCCCTGTTGTAACAAATTGCAGGGAAAAAAACAGCGATCCGAGAAGGTTTTTTGCGCCCCATTTTTGCAGGGGACCGCAAAAATCACGGCAATACGGCCCGCAAAAACAGCCAGTAAAAACGTGCCGCAAAAAACCCGGCATGTGTAAAAGAAGCCTTAGGGTCATAGAACTCTTTAATATGCTTATGAATAGAGGAATTAGAAAGTTTAAAGGGGTTATCACCTATATTTTGGATCCCATATATTCCATCCTTAGGAGTTGGAGCTCCCCACCGATCATCAGAACGGGTTATTTTAAGACCCCTCAGGGCGCATACAGACGTCTGTGTAAATTGGTCTGAGATTGGACCTCAATACACGGAATGACGGCAGGTATCCTGAGCTGAGCGTGACAGCCTCATAGAAATACATGAAGCCGTCACACTTGGGTTGGGAGACCTGCGGCTAGTCCGTGCATTACGGTCCGATTTTGGACCGATTTACATGGACGTATGAATGTGCCCTTCGGTTGGAACAGCTGTGTGCATCCTCAACTGGAGCTCCATCCATTCTATATCGGACTGCCGAGGACTGCGCTCGTTCTTTTCTGGCAAACCGTTTAGAAAATGAATGGAGTGGAGCATGGGCACCGCCATTCTCTTCTAGAGAGTATTAAAGTTCTCCATTCTGGTGATCATGGAGGGGTCCAACAGACAGAATCTTAGTGATCTATTTTCATTATCACCTATCCACAAGATATGTTAAAACATTCTTTTTTTCACTGGGCAAATCCTTTAATGGCCATTTTTACCCAGCTTATTTTGTGTCCATACTCTACTACGTTTTCTTAGTTATATAGCATTATAATGCATGAGAAATACTGACCATAGACAGCAAGACCTGATGCACTTGACCACAATCCATTCAGAATAACAAGAGCATTCTTGCACATTTTCCACTTTGCATTAGACCAATTTATTTATTTTTTAGGGTTTATTATATTTCAGACTACTGGGATTTTGTGTCAGGCAGAAGTATTATGATTTTGCTTAGAATATGGACTTTTTTGAGTTTGAGAATGAAAAATATAATATATGTATATTATTGTTATTAATATTATTTATACTGTGCAAATATTCTCTACAGGGCTTTTGCGAATTGCGATACATATATATTCGCAAAAGCCCTGCAGAGAATATTGGCGCTATATAAATAATATTAATAGCAATAATATATATATATATATAGCTTGAAAAACACTCCTACCATAGAGAATAACGCTTTTTAGCTTTCACTGCATTTTTTCTATGTTTTCATTCTAATATATGGTATTGCAGCGGATAAATATAATACACTGGTGTGTACCATGTAACAGCAAATATGTGCTGAGAATGTTGTAGCTTGTCTTAGAAAATTACTTTCTTTTTTTTTCTATGCTATCAGGTCAAATTCAGTCCACGATACGAAACAGGGTTAAAATATCCCACAATAGATCTTGGTCTTGTCCCCTCAGTCCACACCTCCAGGAAACAAAATAGTTTAGTACGTCATCACTTCAGTCAGGGGAGAGACAGCTTGTTCTCTCAATCTGTCAAATACGTGTCGGTAGACTACAGTAACTGTATATACCAGACTAAGGCCCAGTGAGAAGAAATGGGAAAAGTCTCAGGATCTCATCTACACATACAAACCTTCAAAAACAAGTAGTGTCCACAGCATTAATTTAATCAGATTTTATTTTGAATATTTTTTTTAGACAAATTTTCTCATTATCATAAATGGGTAAGATTGCAAAAGGCATGTAAAAAAAACAAGCAACTTTTGCAATTTACCTCTTATTAGAAATCCTTTCAAGAGCAGAGAGATTTTTAATTTCATCATTTGCTACTCGCTGCCTATGTTACAGACCATTGCTGCAGTCTGTAACATAGGCAAGGAGTACAGCTATGGTCCTGGTCTACTAGGAAAGAAGTCTCGGTGTTTTTCCACTTTTCCGTTGCTGCCTCTGCTAGCGAAAGAGCACAAGGTTTGGGCCAGCGGCATAGCCATTATGCCACCCCGAACTATCAATCATCAGTAGAGCACTGCCACCCGTCAGGCTGGAAAATAGGAGGCAGGGCTACAATGTGCTCCTGAAAATCAATAATGGGAAAACCCCTTCATAGTTAGCCCATAAAAGTCCATTTTCTTTCGTATCAGAGTTTTTTTAATAGATCTTTTTCAGCAACTCCAAGGAATTTTTACATCTTTTTCAATGTTCCAACATTTTGGAGTCTGATGATTTGTATAGATACTGAATTCACTTTGTGCATTAGATTTTTATCTGCCTTTAATTCTGTGTATCTTATGATTTCATTTATTCTTAATCCTTTCTCTATGTTACAGAAAACACAATCTGACTTCCCCATGCGTTATAATGGACACAATGTGGACAAATCTATGTTCCACTGATTAGTCTATTCTTTACAAAAATGTGAAAGTATTTTCTTTATAAAAATGTATAGAAAATGGGTAATTTTATACTATAGTTGCGATTCAGAGTTCTGAAACTTAACGGAATCAAAGGGTATTTACTACTGAATCACTGTTTTGGCATGTGATGTGAGTTAGCGGGATCTGGATGATAGGACCTCCAAAAAGACTAAGAATAAGGAGGCCCAGTTGCCAGTACTAGGAATAGAGGTGGCCGTTCCTGGGTGATTCTTCCATTTAAGTTAATAATATAGTTATTGGAAAAAAACTGACATTTTTGAGACTCCAGCAGTATAGATTAGCAAAAAGATTCAAACTATCCTGGTCCGGCATCCAATCTGGTCATCAATGGCAGCCATAAGAGTGCAGTGTTCACTTTTTGCGCCATCAATCCTGTGCCTATTGTTCTGTAGTGCATCTGCTGCTTACCAGGCTTCAGCACTACTCCCATCCTCCAATTGCAGAGAGATCTATGACAGAATTATTCCGAAATGTTCTAATCTACCATAGCATAGCTACATCCAAATCACTGTGACTGCGCTGGAGATCCCTGCACGGTGGTCCGCTGGGAGCGCTGCTTTGCATTGCAACATTTGGAATAACAAATGGATGTCCCAGTTAGTTGAGTTGCCATGATTAACAAAAGATAAAAAAAGAAACATGGAGCCTCCTAACACAATGCAAGATGGAGATGTCGGTAGATTAGAGGGGAATGTTTAAACCTTCCTGGGTTGGGAAATATCAGGCACAACTCTGGTAATGGTTGTAGAATTATGGTCTGTCAGATGTTGCTCCTTTCCTGAGCGATGGTGGAACAAACAACACGGCAGGATACACAACAATGTAGAAAAAAATAATTTCTCTCCAGCTAGTGACTGAAGTCAATGTTCCTTTATTGATAAAGTATTCAGGCTACACGTTTCTCCAAAGTCTGATGAAGACACCAGTTAGGTATTGAAAAACGTATCCTGAATTTACCATCTGCAGGCCATATGTACTGTATATACAGTACAGACCAAAAGTTTGGACACACCTCATTTAAAGATTTTTCTGTATTTTCATGACTATGAAAATTGTAAATTCACACTGAAGGCATCAAAACTATGAATTAACACATGTGGAATTATATGCTTAACAAAAAAGTGTGTAACAACTGAAATTATGTCTTATATTCTAGGTTCTTCAAAGTAGCCACATTTTGCTTTGATGACTGCTTTGCACACTCTTGGCATTCTCTTGATGAGCTTCAAGAGGTAGTCACTGGGAATGGTTTTCACTTCACAGGTGTGCCCTGTCAGGTTTAATAAGTGGGATTTCTGGCCTTATAAATGGGGTTGGGACCATCAGTTGTGTTGTCCAGAAGTCTGGTGGATACACAGCTAATAGTCCTACTGAATAGACTGTTAGAATTTGTATTATGGCAAGAAAAAAGCAACTAAGAAAAACGAGTGGCCATCATTACTTTAAGAAATGAAGGTCAGTCAGTCCGAAAAATTGGGAAAACTTTGAAAAAGTGTCCCCAAGTGCAGTTGCAAAAACCATCAAGCTCTACAAAGAAACTTGCTCACATGAGGACCGCCCCAGGAAACGAAGACCAAGAGTCACCTCTGCTTCTGAGGATATGTTTATCTGAGTCACCAGCCTCAGAAATCGCAGGTTAACAGCAGCTCAGATTAGAGACCAGGTCAATGCCACACAGAGTTCTAGCAGCAGACACATCTCTACAACAACTGTTAAGAGGAGACTTTGTACAGCAGGCCTACATGGTAAAATAGCTGCTAGGAAACCACTGCTAAGGACAGGCAACAAGCAGAAGAGACTTGTTTGGGCTAAAGAACACAAGGAATGGACATTAGACCAGTGGAAATCTGTGATTTGGTCTGATGAGTCCAAATTTGAGATCTTTGGTTCCAACCACCGTGTCTTTGTGCGACGCAGAAAAGGTGAACGGATGGACTCTACATGCCTGGTTGCCACCGTGAAGCATGGAGGAGGAGGTGTGATGGTGTGGGGGTGCTTTGCTGGTGACACTGTTGGGGATTTATTCAAAATTGAAGGCATACTGAACCAGCATGGCTACCACAGCATCTTGCAGCGGCATGCTATTCCATCCGGTTTGCGTTTAGTTGGACCATCATTTATTTTTCAACAGGAAAATTACCCCAAACACACCTCCAGGCTGTGAAAGGGCTATTTGACCAAGAAGGAGAGTGATGGGGTGCTACACCAGATGACCTGGCCTCCACAGTCACCAGACTGGAACCCAATCGAGATGGTTTGGGGTGAGCTGGACCGCAGAGTGAAGGCAAAAGGGCCAACAAGTGCTAAGCATCTCTGGTAACTCCTTCAAGACTGTTGGAAGACCATTTCCGGTAACTACCTCTTGAAGCTCATCAAGACAATGCCAAGAGTGTGCAAAGCAGTCATCAAAGCAAAAGGTGGCTACTTTGAAGAACCTAGAATATAAGACATATTTTCAGTTGTTTCACACTTTTTTGTTAAGTATATAATTCCACATGTGTTAATTCATAGTTTTGATGCCTTCAGTGTGAATGTACAATTTTCATAGCTATGAAAATACAGAAAAATCTTTAAATGAGAAGATGTGTCCAAACTTTTGGTTTGTACTGTATATATACAGTATATATATATATATATATATATATATATATATATATATATATATATATATATATATATTCTGTTGTGGAGACCTAGTTTTTCTTTTTGTAAGCAAAATTATTTTTTTTTTGCTTTTTAATTGTTTTTAATGTATCTTTGTTCACAATAACTACAAAATAAAGCTTCTTATTTTTATAATATTCAGATTGTCTGTTCCTATATGGTTACTAGTGCCTTTATACACCATCTTTTCCGTTTCCATTGATCGACAAACAATGGCATATCCTTGCAGAGGGGTCTGCGACCTGAGGTGTTTTAGTTGCTATAAAAACTGTAGCGCCGATGTTCCCCTGCGACAGCGTCCTCTGCCAGGCAGGGACGTCGCCCCCCTTACCCGCGCTCAGCGTCCTCCTTCCGTCCTGCTGGGGCCGCGCGCTCCTTCCCTGCTTCTGGACTTAGGGCGCGCGCCCGCGCGCTCCCCCGCTCTTAAAGGGGCCGCGCGCATCTTTCAAAAAAGTCCCCGGCCAATGCCGGAGGACTCCACCCTATATAAAGTACTTCCTCCTTAATGGAGGTGCCCGAGCAATGTTGTTGTTGCACTGTTTAACTCTGCTTCAGCCCTCAGGGTCCGTTACCAGTTACCTGCCTGTTTCCTGCCAGTTTCCTGTTTGCTACCTGTCCGCAAGCCTGCCTGGAGGTTCGGCCGTCACATGCGGTGACCATCGGCAATTCCAGAGACTCTCGCCTGCTCACTTGGGGGCGCTCATCTGCCATCTGCCTGCAAGCCTACCTGGAGGTTCGGCCATCACCTGCGGTGTCCATCGGCTATTCCAGAGACTCTCGCCTGCTCACTTGGGGGCGCTCATCTGCCATCTGCCTGCAAGCCTACCTGGAGGTTCGGCCATCACCTGCGGTGTCCATCGGCTGTTCCAGAGACTCTCGCCTGCTCACTTGGGGGCGCTCATCTGTCATCCGCCTGCTAGCCTACCGGGAGGCTCCACCATCTCAGGTCGTATATACCTGTCCATTCAGAGACTGCCCCGGCCCCTTGCCTGCCTGTTTATCCAGAGACTGCCCCGGTCACTTGCCGTGACTACCTGCCTGTTTGTCCAGAGACTGCCCCGGTCACTTGCCGTGACTACCTGCCTGTTTGTCCAGAGACTGCCCCGGTCACTTGCCGTGACTACCCGCCTGTTTGTCCAGAGACTGCCCCGGTCACTTGCCGTGACTACCCGCCTGTTTGTCCAGAGACTGCCCCGGTCACTTGCCATGACTATGTGTCGACCCGCCACCACAATTGTGGGTTACCAGGGCAATGGGGTACTCAGAGCCGAGCCCGTAGAAGTCTATGGGGATTCTTGTCACAGGTAGCTGTGGCTCGGTCTGTGGCCCGGGCGGTCTGGCGTATGTTGGGGATATATTTACAGGGGATAGGTTTATATACAGTTCGTGACGCCACCTGTAGTATTCTGGTAATTTATACCAGCGCTGCTGTAGATCTCTGAGGGGATGGTGATGCAGCTAGATGTCGGGTCCCCTACAGGTGGGACTGGTCCCTCAAAGTCTATGTGAGTAGTGAAGTCGAGTGCGGTTAAAGAACACAGTCTCACACGGTCAGCGTCTTTCCATACCTTTACTTGCAAGATGATAAGGCAGGTCCCAGGGAGGCTGATCCAAGGAGAGTGTATCTTGAGACGGCAGCTGGACAAGTTAGGGGCCTCCTTTATCTCCAATATGGCGAGTGCAACTAGCATGAAGCGTAGTTCCCTCAATTCTCCAGCTTATCCAAAGCTGTACCTGCCCAGTCAGCTTAGTGTTAGGGGCCTTCCTATGAAGGAGCTGAATTCTTACGTGGTCCTGCAGAACTCCGAAGTCTTCACTCCCCCTGACCCCAGTTACGTACTGACTATAAGGGGCTTGTCTGCCGCGACCTAGGGTCCGGTAGATTCCTGGTTTTCCTGTCACCGTGCCTGAAACAACAGTGACCCTTCGGTCCCCAGTGACCGGTAGCAACGTGCTGGACTTCTGCAATCCTGTAGCACTAATTCTATAATCCACTTGCCTTTCGCCTTGTCCACGCTGGTAACATAAGCACTCTCACTAGCCAAGGGTTGAGCAGTCACTTCTCTCCTTTTCCTTCCTATGAAGTTAGCCACGGATGCTCAGTTATCACAGGCAGGAGCACGTCACTGTACCTGATACCGTCCTCTAGACAGGAATGCTGATGACTTTCCGTGCTATTACTTCTCCTTTCTTCAGTGGGTGCTGAGAGGGTGATACAGCTCTGACCAGACTAAGGTGTATTCCAAACACCTATACCAGACTCCACTAAATGAACTGGGATGAAGCAGGCTAGACTCTTTCCTCCCTCCAAACGTCTTCTCACCAAGAAGTCTAGACTCTACTCCACACGTCCTCACTGTCCAAAGACAGGAACTAGACTAATCACTCTAACACCTACTACCTTGACCACTCCCTCTAGAGTATACTTCACTACCCTAGGGGTGTGTCTAGTGTGTGTCGAGTGAATGAATATTGAGCATTGAACTGCCGTCTCGCCATACACTCTCCAGGGTACTGCGTGTGCCTACCACCAGGGCTACACATTCCCCCATGGTAAACGACAGCACTCCCGGGCTGTGAAATACAAAAGACATTTTGTTTATGCAATAACAATAACATCTTCCCATCCGGGAGGTAAGAACACCTTGAACGTTACAAACTTTTATAGAAAAATACAAATAGTATCAAATAGCATTCAATAAATAAATATACAAGATACTTGTGAAGGACCCGCACCAAACCTTCAACGTGGGTCCTGGGTGGGCTGCAGGACGTCCGATTGCAGACCTCACTCAGTGCCACACCATACGGGTTTTGTTTTTCAGAGGTAGTTATGGATGGTTTTTGTAAAACCAAGATAGGGCACCGAAGCGCAACTATGTACAAGAAAGTTCCGGGTTAGCATAGTCCTTAACCTCAAAGTCCATTTATAAAGAAAGACATAATATATCACATTATAAAAGTGCAACTGTTTATCATCTATCATTTACCAATTATCAATTACCAATTACCCAGCCGGGCATTCTATAATTAGAAATATATATTCATTATATATAATCTGTGCAAAACTTTTTCAAAACATTTTAAACTTTCTGCTTTCTACTTGTGGTAGATCCGATAGGGACCTCACCAACTCTTCACTATTTATTCATCTTTTAATAATTCACCTTCCACTACATCTTTCACGCCGGGGGCTGGAATGATGCAATGAGCCCTAGATCCTAAGACCAACAAATCATGTGCTGCGATCAGGGTCTGGGTTGCAACAGTTCTGGTGCGAACCTCTAGGGGCGCAACGGGTATATCTTCTCCGCGTGACACCGATTGCGTCTCCATTACAGTCAACGATATAGACCGCGTCAGGGTTTGCGATCTGGACTGGGTCGCATGTGGCGATGTGGAGGTGGTTTTAACTTGCGATGAACTTTGGGTCGCTAGTTGCGATGACTTTACAGGGGGCGATGCTGGGGCACGGCCGGATGCTGCTTGAGCTGGAAACGGGGACGCTGCGGTAATGGTGACGATACCTGCGTCTGGGACGGGGTCGCGGACGATGGCGACATTCAGGGCATACCACCCCTTCATTCCCCAATGCCGCGTATAGGTGACTATATCTCCGTTTGCTAAGTCCCTCCCGGGATGACCTTGCGGCAGGTGAGATTCCACGTCACGCCTGCTGACGAAGACCGCTGGGTAGAGGCCCGGTTCACGGATAAAGCCCCAGCCCTTCCGGAGCTGGAACTCAGCCACACACCCCCGCCGCCGCGGTTCCCGTAAGGTACCTTTGTCGCGACGGACAGTCTCCTTGTCGGCAATCAGCTCGGCATACTGTCGCTGGCGGTTCTTCTGAGCTTCCCGCTCTTCCTCCTGCTGACGCCTCTTCTTTTCCTCACGACTCCGCCATTCTTGCTCCCACTGGGCGGTGTAGGCGACGTCATCCAGGCGCGCCATTTCGTCCCAGTCCACATCTGGTAGTGACGGACAGGACCCCTCCGGTGTCCCTGCCGGGGACCGATAATCTGCTGCGGCCTCTTGGCCGGGCGGGCGTTCCGGGATTGGCTGTACCTCCTCAACCTCCTCCGCTTCCACCGCTTCACCAGTGGGATCGGGAACGGTACTTTCGGGGGCAGCCTCCGGTTGCTCCTTCGCCTTGGGCAGCAGACTCTTCAGCACTCGGAATCGTGGGGGTTCATTGAGGGGAGAGGACGCCGTGTTTGTTAGTTGCCACTTCAGCAGGTTACAGCGGCGTCTCTCAATCTCCTCCAGTCCAGGTTGGAACATCTTTAGGCGTGCGTTCTCCTCCTGAAGCTCTAGCAACGCCTGTTGCAGGTGCAGGATCGCATAAGTCTCTGATGCCGATGGCAGCTTGGCGGGGCACGGGGCCTGCCTTCCTCCGCTGCCCCACTCGGCTGCGCACGTCCTGCCTCCATCATGTTCCAGAAGATTCTCTCTTCTCTCTGCGGAGACATCCGGTCTCTTCCGTGGAGGTGGGGTTTGCGTCTCCTCCTCCTCGCAGGGAAGGTGAAGAGGAGGCGGACCTCCTTTGCTGTAGGGCAGGACCGCATGTTGTAATAGCACTTTGAGAGGGCAGGCATTTTCTTCGCGCCACAGGGGGGTAGACGCCCACGAAGGTACGCCCACCTTCTTCTCCAGCGCCTGAGGGCGCGAATATGGCGACAAAAATGGCGATTTTGGCGCCAAAAGTGCAAACAGTCCTTTTCACAAAAACAGTTCTTTAGGCACACAGGGCTCGCAATTTCGCGAGTTTCGGATCCTGTTCGTGACGCCAAAGTTGTGTCGACCCGCCACCACAATTGTGGGTTACCAGGGCAATGGGGTACTCAGAGCCGAGCCCGTAGAAGTCTATGGGGATTCTTGTCACAGGTAGCTGTGGCTCGGTCTGTGGCCCGGGCGGTCTGGCGTATGTTGGGGATATATTTACAGGGGATAGGTTTATATACAGTTCGTGACGCCACCTGTAGTATTCTGGTAATTTATACCAGCGCTGCTGTAGATCTCTGAGGGGATGGTGATGCAGCTAGATGTCGGGTCCCCTACAGGTGGGACTGGTCCCTCAAAGTCTATGTGAGTAGTGAAGTCGAGTGCGGTTAAAGAACACAGTCTCACACGGTCAGCGTCTTTCCATACCTTTACTTGCAAGATGATAAGGCAGGTCCCAGGGAGGCTGATCCAAGGAGAGTGTATCTTGAGACGGCAGCTGGACAAGTTAGGGGCCTCCTTTATCTCCAATATGGCGAGTGCAACTAGCATGAAGCGTAGTTCCCTCAATTCTCCAGCTTATCCAAAGCTGTACCTGCCCAGTCAGCTTAGTGTTAGGGGCCTTCCTATGAAGGAGCTGAATTCTTACGTGGTCCTGCAGAACTCCGAAGTCTTCACTCCCCCTGACCCCAGTTACGTACTGACTATAAGGGGCTTGTCTGCCGCGACCTAGGGTCCGGTAGATTCCTGGTTTTCCTGTCACCGTGCCTGAAACAACAGTGACCCTTCGGTCCCCAGTGACCGGTAGCAACGTGCTGGACTTCTGCAATCCTGTAGCACTAATTCTATAATCCACTTGCCTTTCGCCTTGTCCACGCTGGTAACATAAGCACTCTCACTAGCCAAGGGTTGAGCAGTCACTTCTCTCCTTTTCCTTCCTATGAAGTTAGCCACGGATGCTCAGTTATCACAGGCAGGAGCACGTCACTGTACCTGATACCGTCCTCTAGACAGGAATGCTGATGACTTTCCGTGCTATTACTTCTCCTTTCTTCAGTGGGTGCTGAGAGGGTGATACAGCTCTGACCAGACTAAGGTGTATTCCAAACACCTATACCAGACTCCACTAAATGAACTGGGATGAAGCAGGCTAGACTCTTTCCTCCCTCCAAACGTCTTCTCACCAAGAAGTCTAGACTCTACTCCACACGTCCTCACTGTCCAAAGACAGGAACTAGACTAATCACTCTAACACCTACTACCTTGACCACTCCCTCTAGAGTATACTTCACTACCCTAGGGGTGTGTCTAGTGTGTGTCGAGTGAATGAATATTGAGCATTGAACTGCCGTCTCGCCATACACTCTCCAGGGTACTGCGTGTGCCTACCACCAGGGCTACACAACTACCCGCCTGTTTGTCCAGAGACTGCCCCGGTCCCTTGCCGTGACTACCTGCCTGTTTATCCAGAGACTGCCCCGGTCACTTGCCGTGACCTCCCACCTGTCTGTCCAGAGACTGCCCCCGTCACTTGCAGTGACTTCCCGTCCGTCTCCCCGGGCGCCACCCGCTCCTTTACAAGGAAAGCCTCCTTGTATAATAAAGCTCAGAGGTTCCGCCTCCCAGACCCGTTACAAAAACTACAACTCCCAGCATATCCTTCCACAATTTCTGAAGAATCGCAGGTTGCTGACTCCCGTCTTCGACACATTTTGTCACTTTTAAATAGAGGAAAGCCTCTTTAGGTTTCCGCTTGGGTTATAAAGGCTCTACCCCAATTTTTTATTTTTTTTATTTCTAGCCAAGCTCCTAAATAAGAAACCTCCAAAATGGTTGCACCTTGTCATTGTAAAATAAGGTGTAATCCCTTACAAATCCTAATTCAGTCCTATAATCCCGGTATGTGTGTTGCCACGCTAATGTTAACGCTCCGGTGTCATTTCTCCTTGTTGTCTGTCATTTATCAAGGTGTTTGCTGTGCAAGTAACCTTGAACTACTTCCTAATCATCCGGACAGTGACCGCCGTCGTCTTTCTGAGCTGTTGTTCTGGAAATATTTCTTGCATCAAATAAGCAGAAGCAGAAGACGCTCTTCTCATGTCTATGTGATGAATCGTCCTCCTCAGCTGCAAAAGCGGCGGCGGAGCCACCACCAGGCATTGTCATAATCATATCCTGCTGTTTTATTGATTTTTTCCATTTGTTTAGTAACACTCAGATACAATGTCATTCCCACTCGGCCGTGTCGCTCCCACCACACAACACCCACAGGCGGGAATGTCACAATTGCATCCTTTCTGCTGCAGGACAAAATGTCACAAGCTGAAGAGATTTTTTCCAAAGGTCATAACTCGTAATGTCCGTGTCTCGTGGTCTATGTGCTACAATGTCACGTGGACGTACATTAATAAAAAGCAGAGCTTCCCCTCACCTTGTGCTTGTTTCTCGGCCACACTGACAGCTGTGCATACTGCGACGACAACTAGGAGGCTTATCCTACAATGAAGAAAAAAAAAGTTAAATAACATAATAATAATAATAATAAAAATAGCAGAGCAGTCACCCATAGCAATCAGAGCAGTCACACATAGCAACCAATCCAATTACAGCTTTCATTTTTCTAAGGTAGATTAGAATATGAGAGACGTAACCTGATTGGTTGCCATTTCTCCTGCTTTTTTTTCCTATTCAAATAAACTTTAATCATGCATTAGCGTACATCACAAATGTACATTATTGTCAAAGGACATGAAACAAATATTTAGTAGGTAAATTGCGACTTTCAAGTGATTAGTTAGTCCGTTCACACCATCAGTATATCTTCAGTGGCTAGGCCTCGTGCCGAAGCTGTCTGCACAGTTACCTGTAGATGGATGCAAACTACGTAATATGGAGCCACTGGACTTTGTGTTCCTCTGAGATACTCTCTGTACAATGCTGTTTTACACAGATAGTAGGCCTCGATTATTTTAAAAAAAAACTCTAAAAGAAAAACTGCCTTTACTCTCCGTACCAACCAATCAGAGGTCACTTTTCATTTTTTCAACAGCTTTCCTAAAATAAAAGCAGCTCTGTGATTGGTTGCTATGGGCAACAAACACAGGCTTTCCTTTAGACAGTATTGAGAAATCTGTTTTCCCACCATAGTCTGGGTTTTTCATGAGGAACAAAAATGCATCAAACAAGCTACATGTGAACATACCCTAAATGGCATCCCATAAAATATTGAGATTTTTTTTTCTGTTGGATGTGTATGAAATAGGAGGCAGACAAAGGGACCCATAGATTTGTGTGCAAGTGCCCTTAAGACATTATCTCCATTATACCCATTTATAGCATAACCACTAGGGATGAGCAACTTGATTCTTGCTGCCCTGGTCCGGCATCAGAGTTGTCAACTTGTCTTTTTATTTTTTTCTGCACAGATTAACAAAAAAATCAGGGACAGACAATATTTTTTTATGGACACATTGGAAAACCATAAGAAATCATTATGATTATCAGTGCTCCATGTCTACAGCCCATCATTCTGATATGAAGACATCGGCTGCAGTCACTGTAAACTGCTGATAATTACAGTCATAATAATTTGTGTAAGTTTCTTCAGGATCAAAAAATCACAGACACCATCAATTTTTTTTTACCGATAGGGCCAAAAAGTGACCAATTTTTAAGGTCTTTCCTGGAATTTTTGGATGGTCGGCAACCCTGTCCGGCATCCAGTCCTCTGTGGCACCTGGTCTTCACATGTGAACTGGGCGCCTCTGGTGCTTGCTATTCCCTGCTATGTCATGTTGTTGCGTGAGTCCTACACACTAGGCCTGACATGGTGCCATGTTGTTTCGGAGACTAGTACCGTAAGTGGCGAAGAGAATACAGGATGCAACAATGAAATCTGGCTGCCACGGAGAATCAGACTGGAAGCTATGCCTTACCCATTCTTTCCAGGTCCAGCACTAAGTCTCTATCATTGTTCTCAGTAAATTGTGGTTTGCAGTGCTAACGTCATGTCGACAGTGCTGCAACTAATCACAGACCGCAGAGGCACTGCCCAAATTGACGGGCATAAAAATAAGGTGTATCCCATGCACCACTCCGTATCCTGCGCACCACTCCATATCCTGTACCGACTTGGTAGAGCCCCTTCACTAGGTTACAAAAATTGTGAGCACCTCCAGGACCCGAACAAGGGGAAGAAGAGGAGACAGGCTCAGTGTCCACTTTAAATACTAGGAAGGGGCTTAACTAGCCCCTTCCAGTTTCCATTGGCCCAATTGGAGCAATAACCTCCCAGACTGTAGGGTGGGAATGCACCGGTGTGCGCCTATAACAAAAGCAGGGGAGGGGCACGGCAGTCAGATGCACCTTCCTTATTTAGTACAGTGCCCGCCATTGTCAAGCCAAGAAAAAAAGAGCATAAATTGATAGGCATGAACTGCTCAGAGCCGGTGAGCTCACGGAGTCTGCATTGCTGTAGACATTACAAAAGCACAGCAGAAAGTAAAAGAAAATGGGAGCAACAGTGGAGACTCAGCGATGGACCCATGCAGGGTTGGTAAAGCATGGTTTATGTTATTTTTAAACAAAATGCAGCCAGGGAACAGGTGTTTTCCAAATTCGGACTCCAATTACACAGAATTCCAAAGAAAAAAAAAATTGTTCAATATTCTGCATCTGTACCAACAAAGAACAACACAAAAAATCCAGAAACCCTTAAAGGCTAAGGGATATATTTGTTTTTATATATCATCCAGACAAGGTGTGACAACAATTGATAACAGGAATTGCTGTTATGTTGGATGTCACTTTTGATTTGATTAGCCTTCCAGACACTGAAGACAGATGTCGTTTAGTTGCCATGTTCAATAACAAAGTGAAACTTTAACGAATTCAAAAGTGACGACAAGATGGCTACAATTCCTGGTGTCACTTTTGCAAATATGGCCGCCACAACCTCGCAATATAATATCCATTTTGAGCAACAACTCACCAGTTACATGGCATACAATTAATACTGATGTCACCATTGACCATGATGAACAGACAAAAGTTAAATCCCCATAAACACTAGCAAAACACTCTAGACTCCAGGACACCCTCTACCTTCATTCTTATCCATTGTGTACACAACACTCAATGTCACCTTCTTTTCTAAGTAGGACCCCAATTGTATGAGTGATCAGATGACACATCCCAAGGGCCATGTAAATCTAAAGACTAGTAGACATTAAACACAACTGTTAACCAAACAATCAGATGTCAGAGGTTACTTTTTTTTACTTTCCATGGTAATGTACTCCCTGGATCTTCTTTATCCTACCATGGTCCCGTTACACATAGCGACTCACCAGCGATCCCAACAACGATATGAACTTGTCAGAATCGCTGGTGTGTCGCTACACGATCGCTGGTGAGCTGCCAAACAAGCAGATCTCACCAGCGATCAGGTGCGGGTAACAAGCGATGCACGTCACGTTAGATACCAGCACTGGTGCAGGGAGCTGGTAACCAAGGTACACATCGGGTTTCTATGCGCCGCTCGCCATATATATTCTTTCTGCCTTTGTGATACCTCTGATACAACTCTGACCTATGATTGCTCCCTAAATCTCCTGAAGCATTGTATACAACTACTCTCTACCTTTACTATTGACCAAATTTTGATTGTACATACTTTATTTTGTTAATATAATTTTTTCTTCTGTTTTTTATAAATGTAGTGACTGATGAAGGTCCATGATATAGGACCGAAACGTTTCGTGTTACTACTGTGAATAAAAATCTTTATTCTCACTATACTAAAGTTGAGTGCCGAGTTCATTTTCTGCTCGACGCTTAGAAACCCGATGTGTACCTTGGTTACCAGCTCCCCTGCACCAGCGCGCTGGTATCTAACGTACACATCGGGTTTCTAGGCGCCGCCCGACGCCTGGAAACCCGATGTTTACCTTGGTTACCAGCTCCAGCTCGCATATCGCTGGTCTCCCGCTGTCACACGCAGCGATGCGTGCTGGCCAGCGGGAGACCAACAATCAAAAAATGGTCCAGGACATTCAGGACAATCAGCGATACCCAGCAGGGGGCTGATCGTCGCTGCGTGTCACACTAAGTGAGATCGCTGGCTAGGTCGCTGCTACGTCACAAAATCGGTGACGTTTCAGCGATCTGGCTAGCGATCTCGCTATGTGTAACGGGGCGTTTAGGAGCAGACACAGACAGAGAATGGCCCTTGTGCAAGAAAATTACATGAGCCCTTTACAGTCCAATAGTTCGTCATAATGAACAATTCCACCTACTTTGGAGGTGGTAGTGGCCCCTTTACTTTTTGGACCCCTGTGCGGCTGCACAGGTTGCACCAATGGCATATCCACCTGTGTTGGGCATTATGTAAGCATAACATAATCTTTGGAAGGCTGGGGTTCTCCGAGAAAATCAGTCAGATTGTGCTAGTCATACTCTGATCAGACTGTGATCAGAGTGTAATCCAATTTTCTCGGATGTTGAGAATTAAAAAAATTAAAAGTTTCTCCATCTTCTTCATTCAGTCTGTCTGTGAAAATGGGACTGCAGTCAGATGTCATCCTAGTTCGGTCCAATGTTTTCCACGGACCCATAGACATGAATGACCGATTCTCGGAGGCAAATTGAGCATGCTGCATTTTTAACTCTGACCGACTCAGTCAGAGAAATAAATCGTATGACTGCATAACCCCATAGAATAACATAGGGAAGCAACTGCGAATAGCACTTGTCTGATTTTTACTGTCGGTCTGCACGAGCCCGTAATCAAACACAACTTAACAAAACCGAGACATGTAAGTTTATCTTGTACATTCCTTCCTCAAGCTCGGAAATCCCAAATTAGAGTAGATGTTATATCTTTTACCTTTTTCAGTATAGGGATGCTAAAATATGACAAAGGAAAAGTTTGTCTGAACTTACAAACCATCCCCACTTCAGGCTGTTTGGTCAATCTCACTTTAAATACCTGACATTCCTATAAGGCAATGTCAGCTGGCCTGATGCATAGATGTAGTCACTGGAATATACACAAAAGTTCACACTCAGGGGTGGACATATCACCGGTGCATCCTGCGCAGCTGCACAGGGGCCAAAGAGGTAGGGGGTCCACCACCACATTGGCGTGCAAAGTGCCCATATACTGTTCTTGCAGATGAGCCCTTTTCTGTCTGTGTCCACACTAAAAAAAAATTCTGCATATTTGAGCAGTAGGGAAAAAAAGAAATACTCAGACATAACATGTGAGATTGACATTTAAAAAAAAAAATCCCATTAAATGCTTGTTTATCCCTATTGTATCGTATAGGGTTGGCCTCTAGGTCTCTGTGGATCATTGAACGATAAAGTCCCAGTGGGCCCTTCATCTATTTCAAATTTTCCTTCTCACCTTTCAAGAGTCTTATCTTTTTAAATTTTGGGTCAATAGAGCTGTATCAGGACTTGTTTTTTTTTGTGTGGAATGAGCATTTTTTTTTCCCTTGCCATTAAGGGGTCCATACAACTTTCTGATCTCTTTTTGGGAGACAAAGGGACTGGGATTTGGGATTGGTTGGATTCACGTGTTCATTATCTTTGAAGCATAATCAGGATGGTCCTTACAATTGGACGGTTTACCATACAGGACCTTCTAATGACACCCCCAATGGTGTACAGAATACAAATAACTGAGCCTTGTTATTATATAACATACAATAGCATACAATATAGTACCCAAGTTATACATTGGACAAATAACACCTAAAATAACAAAACTACAAGGCTATAAAATGAAAAAAAAACAACATACAAAATATACTGTATACTGCCTAAGTAGCAATGCCACATAGTGCCAAAGTGGTCAAATAATACACACATACAATGACTAAAGAATAGCTCCACACATATAGTGTGTAAGGGCTAAAACTGCTATACAGTTGGAGGTTGGAAGGGTATCAGGACAAAGTGGCGCCATAACCATGGCCCTGAGCCTCATACTGTAATAATACGTGCCAAATCAAGGCAAAAGGTGATGTACACGTGACGCCAGACACTGCATGCTGACACCTGGTATATCAACTGTATATATCTTTACATGTTTTGTCCCCCATTATTAGCTTCAATGAATAGTCATAATCAAAAGTAAAAAACACAATTTCCAGCAGAATTTTTTATGAACTGCAGTAAAATGAGCATAATGGGTATAATCTCCAGGCAGCAGCTGCACAAACAGATGTTTTTATATAGAAAATGAAGCAAACAAACAGATGTTATTGCTATTCTCCAATGGAATATTGCTGTTTGGGACATTTCTCAGGATTTTATTGCAGTTTTTACCAAACTTAAGAAACATCATTAATGAATAAGTTAGTTCGTTTACAGAGAGTCTAAAAAATACCTATAATATACAGTATGTGACTATATGCAACGTCCCTCCCATTCCTTACAGTGTTCCAATAATCTGTAACATAGATCTGGCCTATAATAAGAATCCAAAAAGTAGAAATAACATTTTAAAAGTCTTCCTATAGCAATCCAGCAATCCACAGCAGATTGTAGTTTTTTTTTTAGCAATCTTACCCATACGCTGCAGTTTTTACATGCAGAATGCAACTTGTGTCGGAAGATGTAAAACCTGCAGGATGTCAATTCTATTGCGGAAGGAAAAATCCACAATGGAATCCGCAAGTTTGGGTTTTAAACCAATGATTCATTTTAGTTTTTTTTTTAATCCACATATTACACCACCGTTCATACCAAAATCTGCAGAATTCAGTGCAAATTTATTTTGTGGATTTCACACCGCGTTTATCACACCACAAATCTAATGCATGTAGACTGAGGCTAAAAAATTGAGCTATGCAACTAACGTGCTGATTTGCAACCCCATTCACCTATATTATTCTGTGTAATGTATGTTATGGCTAAAGTCACCGTGTAGTCCCAGCCATAATATACAGATGTCTTCTCGTTCTGCCAACAGTTACTTCTCTTGATCCCCTCATTAAGCCGATGTTTTTTAACAGCTGCTTACCTCCCATGGAGATATATGATTGGGTGTTTTGAAATCCAACATGCCTGATCCTTTTTTCCCCAAAAAAAGATACCCTTAAAGGCTCATCCAGATGTCCGACTTCCACGTATGAGTACTGTTCGTATTTTCCTCGGATAGCACTCATACCTGTGACAGTCTAGGGAGCCATTCACATGTCCGTGATTTTTCATCTCAGAGACATGTTTGATTTTGATCAGAGGGTCGGATGAAAATCATCTATGCGAGTTAATGGGTCCGTGAAAAAAATCGGATGACATCTGAGAGCGGTCCGTTTTTTTCACGGACTGTCAGAAAGGAGAAAGCGGAAAAACTTTTTTTTTATTTCTCAACGTACGAGAAAAACAGATGACACTTGGATCACACGCTCAACAGAGTCTGATCAAAAAATCTGTCCTTTTTTCTAATACGTGAAAAAAATTGGATGTCTGAACGAGCCCTTAGGGAGAATCGGGGCATCACTATAGAGATTACATAATAGTCCATTCCCATTTTCATCACATATATAGACATTTAGGAAACTCCTCTAGTGAAAGAACAGACATTGTATTAAAGCAGATTGGTCACTGGATGTTACAATGCAAATTGCATACATTATTAGACACATCTTTTAGACCTGATAAGACTGGTGTACTTTCTCTGATACCATACCATGAAGCCTGGTACCATCCACATTAGATTAACGGGAATTTGTTGTCTGATTCATACTGCCCGAATCGGAGTAGGGAAAAGCAGCTGCGTACCTTCCTTTGACTACTCACCTGAAGCACATATTATGTGTCCGAGTTTTCAAAGTATATGAACTCTGAAACACCGAAGCATCCCAAAGTAAAACATCAAGCCAGTGACTGAATCATGCCGCCTGTGGTTCGGGCGACATGGGTCTGATAGGTTCTCTTTAAAATCCGCAAAGTTAGACCATTTAATGTGCGGCCAATGTTAAGGAAAGAGAGGTGGGGCTGTTGGATTTCAATATGCCTCATCCTTTAGTTTTTTCTTGTTATTTACAGAGGATAAACCACCATTAGGGGTGTCTGGCAGCAGCTTTTTCCCCTCTCCCTATTGAGAACATAGGAATGTTCGGCTAAGTGCGCACATGTATGGGGAGGATCGATAGGAATTATCGGCTAAGTGCACACATGTATGGGGAGGATCGACAGGAATTCTCAGCTAAGTGCGCACATGTATGGGGAGGATCGATAGGAAATCTCGGCTAAGTGCGCACATGTATGGGGAGGATCTATAGGAATGTTCGGCTAAGTGCGCACATATATGGGGAAGATTGATAGGAATGTTCGGCTAAGTGCGCACATGTATGGGGAGGATCGGTAGGAATGTTCGGCTAAGTGCACACATGTATGGGGAGGATTGATAGGAAT
Source organism: Oophaga sylvatica (assembly GCA_033576555.1). Lineage (NCBI taxonomy): Eukaryota > Metazoa > Chordata > Amphibia > Anura > Dendrobatidae > Oophaga > Oophaga sylvatica. Next base: position 86,808,428 of record JARQOD010000009.1, read on the forward strand.
GTTCAGCTAAGTGCGCACATGTATGGGGAGGATCAGTAGGAATGTTCGGCTAAGTGCGCACATGTATGGGGAGGATTGATAGGAATGTTCGGCTAAGTGCGCACATGTATGGGAGGATCGATAGGAATTCTCGGCTAAGTGCGCACATGTATGGGGAGGATCGATAGGAATTCTCGGCTAAGTGCGCACATGTATGGGGAGGATCGATAGGAATTCTCGGCTAAGTGCGCACATGTATGGGGAGGATCTATAGGAATTCTCGGCTAAGTGCGCACATGTATGGGGAGGATCTATAGGAATTCTCGGCTAAGTGCGCACATGTATGGGGAGGATCGATAGGAATTCTCGGCTAAGTGCGCACATGTATGGGAGGATCGATAGGAATTCTCGGCTAAGTGCGCACATGTATGGGAAGGATCTATAGGAATTCTCGGCTAAGTGCGCACATGTATGGGGAGGATCGATAGGAATTCTCGGCTAAGTGCGCACATGTATGGGGAGGATCTATAGGAATTCTCGGCTAAGTGCGCACATATATGGGGAGGATCTATAGGAATTCTCAGCTAAGTGCGCACATGTATGGGGAGGATCGATAGGAATTCTCGGCTAAGTGCGCACATGTATGGGAGGATCGATAGGAATTCTCGGCTAAGTGCGCACATGTATGGGGAGGATCTATAGGAATTCTCGGCTAAGTGCGCACATGTATGGGGAGGATCTATAGGAATTCTCGGCTAAGTGCGCACATGTATGGGGAGGATCGATAGGAAATCTCGGCTAAGTGCGCACATGTATGGGGAGGATTGATAGGAATGTTCGGCTAAGTGCGCACATGTATGGGGAGGATCGAGTCACATACGTTCGGCCATCAGTAATCTAAAATGTATGACCATGTTAAGTGTTTTCCCATTTGCTGCTCCCTTTAGATGATGGTCTCTGGTATGTATGACCAATAATGATGTCAGTTCAAGTATGAACCAACATGTTAATGCTATTTGCTCAAGTCCAGCAGAGAAACCCCAGGGGATCTGCTAGGTAAGGTTTTCCATGGTCTCCTGAGGGTCATATCACATCACCTTGTTGTTTGGTCACCGCTAAGGGGGCATCTCCAGCAGCTGTCATAACACCGCACACACGTCTCCTACTACGCAGTTTTGTTACTGGTGTGAACACCGGCACTTGGCACATTGCACCGGCTCAGTGAGCAAATCATTTTCTTTGTAAGATCCTTAGAAGATCAGGGTTCAACATTGAAAGCTAGATAAGAGAGAAGGCCGAGGCAACCGATAGATCAAGTGCATTGTCATGAACTTTCTTGAACTGCCTTCTGCTTGACATCAAGCCAAGGTGACTTCATGGATGAACGCTCAGTAGAAAGATCGATCTTGTGTAAGCCTAGATAGGTCCACCAGGGTCTTCTCCGCCGTTATCTTGATAGTATAAAGCCATTGGGTTGCTGGTCTTTCTCTTCGCCTTGTTCCTTCTATTCTTCCGACCATGATGTCCTCTCCAGTGATTGCTCTCTTCATTCGATGTGTGCAGAGCTTTATCTATTATATTACTTTATATTTTTATTGTTATTTATTATTATTTATTATTTAACTTTTATCTATTTTGTGGATACATTGCAGTCTATGGACCGTATGCAGTAAAATACCAATACTTCCAAAATATATTAGAAGACCTCATACTCATGACTGTATGATCCTTATAATTGTAGTGGTGAATATATACGGATGGAGCAAGTTATCTTCTAGAAGCAAAGTTTTTGAAGTTCACAAGGAAAACTCATTCTGTCATACGAGAGGCAGAAAAAGCTTTTAGAGTTTTAGGCAGGGTTTTCTGAATGCATCCCACTATCACTGTCTCTGACATTTAGTATTGCAGCAGATAAATAGTCCATCATTCATTTTAATTTTTAAATGACCCTATAGCACTTAGAGGGGTTCTGTACTCAGTTGTTAAATGGAGTCATGGTGGTAAAACAGTCAAAGAAGGTGGTAGAACAGTCATACTCACCCCTGAACTCTGCTTCTCGCTGTCCTTCGGACTGAAAACTATGGCGTCATGGAACCCCAGTGACCTGACCACCGATCACCCCATTCATTGTCTAGTATAAATGTGCTGTGTATTGGGGTTATTGATTAATTACAACTGGTGGCCCATCCTCAAGGGAGGATGTTAAAGGGGTTATATCTCATCATACACCCCTAGAATATACCATAAATGTCTAATAGATGCAGGTCCCACTCCTGGGGTCCCCCAATTTCCTGTTCCTGATGCCTAGACGGCTGGCAGGTTTTGTGCGGACTTATGCATTCACTACTATGGCAGTCCAGAATAAAACTGAGTGCACGTAAATTGCTGTTTTTGGGTCTGCCATAGTTTTGAAAGTCCACAAAACCCTGATTAAACCTTTCTCTGTCTGAACATGGGTAAAGAATGAGCGATAAACAATTCCCAAGTAATTTATTGTTGGCACAAATAAGAAGTCAATGCCACACATGTCTGTATGCGCCCTCCATATACAAGCTCCAGTGAGACCTCGGGGGCTCCTTAGAAGTCACCGAATTTTATTACAGCTAAGTGCATATTCTTCGCTGAAGTTATTTCTAGAAGCAATGGAACATTTCCCAGTGTCAGTCTCTGATCTCGAACGCTAATGAAACACATGCACATAATGATTTCATCACTCTCGGCCTTCTGCTGTTCACATATATTGCGCTCGATGTATAGCTCCTCTCTCTCGCTGTCTCCATTGCTGGTATTTAATGAAATGCACACGCTGATGAAAAAACGATGGGTCCCCATCAGGAATGTCAACGCAAAGTCCAAAAAAAAAAAGACCTGGCAGATGAGCTGCATGTTCCAGCCACAAACTTTCATGTAGCTGAAGGATTGTGGTGCCAAAAACAGGGAGACACTCCAATTTGCGGAACTCAGATGGAACACATTACGTACCCTAGAAAGCTCAGGGTGTATTTGGTGGGAGACCAAGAACCAGTACCGGTGCAGATGAGTATCTGTCTTCTACAGGCCGAGCCTTGAGTTCCAAGTCTGTGCGTATGCACAAGGAGTCCTTCTGTACTAAGGAGCCAACGGCACATCATGTGCCGCCATATGGACTTTCATGGAGTACTGCCTTGAGATGAATCTCCTAGACGAGAAGAAACTGTACAGTACCAAGCCCAAAGTTTAGCTAAGGTTCAAATGCCAGGAATGTAACTATGAGAGGGCAACTGGGACATGTGTCGTAGATGGAGGGTGTAAAGAACATGGAGGCACCGACAAGCCAATTTGGTTTAGACAGGCTATTTCGGTCCAGGGTTAGGGAAATGAATGAAACCTTTGGTCCAGATGAAGGAAAGCCTCGCTAAAGCTTTGCAAAATGCAATAACTGCCACAATTTTCATTACTCTACCTGGAGTCAAATTATGGCAAAAACTGTTGGATGCACACCAATGGGAAGTCCTGGTTCAGAACTAACACAGGTATATGGATCGTTATTCTGACTCTCTAATTGTAAAATGAAGAAAGATCCAGCTCTACGAGCAGTGATTGTTTTATTCACAAAAATACTCGAAGGACATACAAATACAGCCTACAACCATGATTAAGGGAGTGCAGACACCTGAAACGCGTTGACGCGTGTTCTGAAAGCCGTATTGCTGACTCTGTACATCCTTCAAGCATTTTTGTGAATAAAACAATCACTGTTCGTAGAGCTGGATCTTTCTTCATTTTGCATTTTCTACGCCTTGATGCAACGTTTCCGTGCTCCGGACACGTCAAGGAAGCAATCCACGATGAGCTGGACTATATTTTCCTTATGACTCTCTAACTGTACCTATATAGAGCATATGTACTAGCTAACTAATGATTTATGACCATGGGTGTTAATTAACCTAGACATGTGCACTTTATGTATGCATTATTCATTTTATCCATTTATATCATTGGGCTGACCGATACAATTGCTTACCCAGGGAACGTATAGTAACTTCTATTATGGACATATCCATTACTATTATTTACTTGGATTTTTATATACATTCTTATACAGGCACGGTGTCAGTGGTTACTTCTGTTGCTTTTCAGCGCTAGGATCCTGGGTTCAAATCCCACCAAGGACATCATCTGCAAGGAGTTTGTATGCTCTTCCCATGTTTACGTGGGTTTCCTCCGGTTTCTCCGGTTTCCTCCCAGATTCCAAAAACATACTGATAGGGAATTTGGAGTGTGAGCCCCAATGGGGACAGTGATGATGTCTGTAAAGCGCTGTGGAATTAATGGCGCCATATATGTGGGTAGAATAAAGTAGGTTTATTTGGGTCACCACTGATTGAGAACACGTTCATTCTCCAGGTAGAAGACACCTGAAAGTCCGGGGTCACACTTGCGAGTGTGATGCGAGAAACTCACGCGAGTCTCTCGCATCAATACCAGGCCCTGCCGCCGGCACTCGGGACCGTAGAAATACATGCAGCCGCAGACTCCGGTCCCGAGTGCTGGCGGCAGTGTCGGGTATTGATGCGAGTTTCTCGCATCACACTCGCAAGTGTGACCCCCTGGTCTAAAAATAAACATCTTTGCAATCTACACATCTTTTCTCAAATACAATGGATTTTATAATTTTATAGTTTACTGATCATTGCTTGCCAGAGTTACTGACCACTTTTGCAATCTATCAGAGGTGGCTGCAAGGAGCACAGCACTTGCAAGCTCTTTTCTTTAGAGCTGGTAAGCACTTCTCTGAACCAGGCCAGAATGCTATTTCTTGGTCGCTTCTGTGCCCCTGCGCTCCTCTGAGGCTGCAGCGACAAATCTCCTTCTGCTAGTAATTAGGAGAGTCCAAAATTCGGGCTGGTGGCTCAGCTGTGCTGCCAGCCCGAACTGTCAATCATCAGGAGTGCACTGCCCCCTGACAAGCAGGAAGCTGAGACACAGAGGAGCGGTGCGCTCCTGGTGGTAGAAGACAAGAATAACCTTTTAATGCTGGCGATACACTTTTAATATACATATGGCTAATAATTGATCCCCTCAATCAACTAATACACAAACTCTGAACTTGAATGTATCCTGAACAGACAGAGGTAAGAAAACTGCTGACATGTCTAAGGGCATCCTGGGAACAAAAGATCGGGCATCTAGAAATTCAACATGCCCAATCATGACATAGGTTGGATAAACATCGGCCAAACATGTCATACACATTACGTGATTAGACAGTCCATTATGGGCGATGTAAGTCTAATTTATATGTCCATCTGTCCAACCTTCTACTCTCTGCAGGTACACAAGAAACAGAGCGCAGGTAGAAAGGGTAATATATAACGGCATGAGCTGTATACACAAAACGGTAGATTTTTTATTCAGTGTTACCAGACTGGCTATTTTTTTTTAAATTTTAGTTACACTAAAGTAATACGTTTACAAGAGTTGTTATATTGTAGCACGATTCTGAACCGTGGCCATACTGGACCTTTTTGGCGCCCTGCAGGACCTTTATATTAATAGGACCCTACTAATTTATGATGTTACAATATATTGTAACTGTGAGTCAGAATTGTATCATCATTGTATATAGAAGTGGCTACAACTGAAAAGAAACATATGCAACAATGAACGTAAAAAACTCGGCATACTGGAAAAAAAAACATTCCAAGCAAGTAACAGTGACGGTAATACACAAAGGCCATGAACATATAAAATATGGAGTGTATGATGTCAACATGCCAGCGACTGGTCAGAAGAAGAGCAAGATCAAAGGTGCGACTGATTTACAGCCAGACAGATCGGCTGCTCTCAGACGGGGTTGTATCAATGGCGGATCAGAGTGGCTTACCAGATATATGTTAGAGCATTTGTCCTGCACTTAGTGGGAATGCAGAACTAATGTTGAACCGTCACACAGTGCATAACATACTGCGAAGTGGAGTGCGTCCATGTGCTAAACCAATACAGGAAATACAGCCTTGTATAAATTACCACTAGAAAACATAAGGGATATTATTAATTATAGGGCCAGAAGCCTCAGTAGAAGAAGTGGTTCTAATGACATTCACACACATTCTAGAAGATCAGATTTCCCAAATTATCAGAGATAATGACCATGAAAATCAGGAAAAAAAATCTTCAAGGTCATAGCAAAGCTAAGAAATCCTATCTGGGCTATTTTAGTTATAATTAAAGACTCATTCCACCCCCCAAGAAAATAAATTATACTGTGACCCCCAAAATCGGGGATTTAGAAGTCCAAGAACAGGGTTCTGCAGCCTCGTCCTGAATGGAGCAAAGCTGCGCATGTGTGGCCTCCACTCCATTCATTGTCCATGGGAGTAGCAGTAGTCAGCAGTCTCATAGACTGGAGCCGCGGCCGGGCTAAAGCCCCGATCTCAGGATTGCTGGGGGGTCCTTGCAATCAGCAGGTTATCTCCTAGTCTATAGATGGGCTAACCCTGTTTTTATTTTTCTAACACCCATTCTGAATCTCTATGTTTCCCCCCAATAAAATAATAACACTTAAATTCACTTCCAGTGCAAGCGGTGTCAGCTCTACCTCTCCCGGGCATTGTGTGATATTTTTATGCCATGCGATCCCTGAGGCCAATCAGCACTGACTTCACACTCTCCACCTTCGGACAAATCACTCTCCTCTCCTATGGACGCAACTGACATCTGGAGGAAGTGGGAAGGCAACTGCAGCTCTGGCTTCCTCGAGTTGTCTTGATTTGTCCGAAGGTGGAGAAAATGAAGCTAGTGCTGATTGGCCTCAGTGATTGCATGACATAACAATATCACACAATCCCTGGGAGAGCCAGTGCAGACACTGGAGGTGAGTATAGGTGTTAATATTTTACAGGGAGGAAACATAGGAATTCAGAATGGGTTGTCCATGTAATCCCTTTAAATTCTCAGGATTATTTCTGCCGTGTCTTATTGCTTTCATTGTTTTTAGTAAAATGTCAACATTTTAGTATATTTTTGTTTCTTCGGTCTAACATTCTGTTCTAATGAAATTTTAATATATTTTGACAGTAGCCAGAGCTTAATTTTTCCGCTGCAAAGCTCTGTATCCCAGCAGAGAAAAATGGAAAAAGACTTATCCCCGCTCCTCAGATGTCTGTATTAATAAATACTGCTAAATCCTAATAATTCTAGAGCATCTATTCTTAGGGAATATTCACACGTTGCGTATTTGCAGCATTTTTTTTCTGAACCAAAAACCAGAGCGGTGAAAGGAAATACATATGCTTTTTTATAAGCTGTGTAAAATACATAGCAAAAGCACCACGTGTGAACATACCCTTAGGGTCCTCTGCTGTGC
>JARQOD010000009.1:86815854-86840446 GCA_033576555.1 Oophaga sylvatica
AAGAGAGACCCGATCTGGGTCATCATATACCAAACCCAGGGCAGTAAAAAATCGATCTACTGACTGTAGAGCCGGGGATCCCGGAGGAAGGGAGAAGGCCCAGGATTGAGGGTCCCCTTGTAGGAGCGAGATAACAATTCCCACTCTCTGCTCTTCACTCCCTGATGATCGAGGCCGAAGCCGAAAATACAATTTACATGCTTCCCTGAAGGTAAAAAATTTGTCTCGCCCACCAGTGAACCTGTCCGGGAGAGCTACTTTAGGTTCAAATCTGGTTTGCTCCGAGGGAGACAAAACTTTGGACTTAATGTCCGTCAGCTCCATGGATAATCCCTGCAACTGCAGAGCCAGCTGGGCTACTGGATCCATGGCAACTGGGAATAATTTTATGGGCCAGTGAAAATGTCACGCGGTCTTATGATATGTGTACGATGTCAGTAAACTATTCTTAAAAGAACAACACTCTATACAACATATAGATTAGCAACATCAGCATGTAAATATAGAATAGATTTACCTGACACGATATCCGTTGAACTCAGGGTTAATCTTGAGGACTTGATACACTGTCACAGGAAAGAGGAGGACCGGGGGTCTAACCTGACCCTAAACTGGGGTCCTAACTAATCCCTCACCTTGGAGGTACTGATAATGGTTCAGAGGTCCAAGTCTCCAGCCTAACCCTGTCTCCTATCAGTCCCTGAACCCTGTAATCAGTCCTAAGAAGGATTCTGATTACCACCAAAGGGATATGGGCTGATCTCTGCTAAATACACAGATTAGACATATAAGACAGACTGGAGAAAACACAGACTTGCATACACACTCAAACACAGAAGGAACATAAATGATCTGGGATATTAAACTCTAAGAAAGGTGAGCTTAAAACAACTAAGGAGCTCTTTAACTTAAGTCTATACAGATACAATCCTATCTGTGGTCTGCATGAAGAATTTCACTGGCAACTCCCAACACAGACAACCAGAGATTTAAAGGAAACCAATCAACAAATAATTAATTGCAGCCGGGAGAAAACTGCACCCAGTCCCAGAACTGAGCACAGACAGAATTAACTCCCTAACTGCCAAACACAAAGAAACAGCAACTCAGCTGTGAGAAGTCAGAATGTGCAACCGCGACGATCTTCGTGGCGATGCACACATGACACTCCTGCTAACAGATAAGACATTTTCTTCTTTTTGTTTTTGTGCTTGATTTTTGCATTTTGTCCTGCACTTCTGTGGGGCCCTTCTGGGTCCCCTCCGGGGGCTTTTGCCCTCTCAGTTTAGTTCAGCCACTGATGTTTGTACATTTGCTTTTTCCAGTTTTTTCAGTGGCTGCTGTTTTGATTTTGTTACACCAGAGAACTAATTTAGGTGGTAGAGATCGTGTGATCAAAGGTGTTTTTGAAATTAGTAGAGTTGGTGCTTTTCAGGGTTTTTTGGGATTGCAGTAAGTGCCCTTCCTATCCTTTTCTATTTAGGTAGTTTGGGCCCCAATGTTTGCTCATACTATTTTCTGTCTGTGTCAGTATTTCCTCTTGTCTAACCGCCATTACATGTTTGGGGGCTTTCTATGTTCTTTGGGGATCTGCTCCGGGGCAGATAGCTTTCCTCTTTCTATCTTTAGGTGTAGTTAGTTTCTCAGGCTGTGACGAGGCGTCTAGGACCAACGTAGGAACGCTCCACGGCTGCCTCTAGTTGTGGTGGTTAGTCAGGGTACTGCAATCTCATAGATTACAACTGCTCTGGTGTATTTCCTTTTTTACCTGCACTCCTCAGCTACCGAAACATAACACTTTGCCTGATGAAGAGACCTGAGTAGTCTCGAAAGCTTGCAATTTGTTATCATCTTTTCAGTTAGCCATTAAAAGGTATCAACCACTGAGGACTCTCAACTCTAAATATTTTTCTATCTACTGGCTAACACGGTACTAAGATATACAGTACAGACCAAAAGTTTGGACACACCTTCTCATTCAATGATTTTTCTGTATTTTCATGACTATGAAAATTGTAGAATCACACTGAAGGCATCAAAACAATGAAGTAACCCATGTGGAATTATACATTACACCTTACAAAAAAGTGTGAAACAACTGAAAATATGTCTTATATTCTAGGTTCTTCAAAGTAGCCACCTTTTGCTTTGATTACTGCTTTGCACACAGAAAAGGTGAACGGATGGACTCTACATGAAGCATGGAGGAGGTGGTGTGATGATGTGGGGGTGCTTTGCTGGTGACACTGTTGGGGATTTATTCAAAATTGAAGGCATACTGAACCAGCATGGCTACCACAGCATCTTGCAGCGGCATGCTATTCCATCCGGTTTGCGTTTAGTTGGACCATCATTTATTTTTCAACAGGACAATGACCCCAAACACACCTCCAGACTGTGAAAGGGCTATTTGACCAAGAAGGAGAGTGTTGGGGTGCTACGCCAGATGACCTGGCCTCCACAGTCACCAGACCTGAACCCAATTGAGATGGTTTGGGGAGAGCTGGACCGCTCACCGTTTCAATTTTGAATAAATCCCCAACAGTGTCACCAGCAAAGCACCCCCACACCATCACACCACCTCCTCCATGCTTTACGGTGGGAACTAGGCATGTAGAGTCCATCCGTTCACCTTTTCTGTAGCAAAAGGTGGCTACTTTGAAGAACCTAGAATATCAGACATATTTTCAGTTGTTTCACACTTTTTTGTAAAGTGTAATGTATAATTCTTCATGTGTTAATTCATAGTTTTGATGCCTTCAGTGTGATTCTACAATTTTCATAGCCATGAAAATACAGAAAAATCTTTAAATGAGAAGGTGTGTCCAAACTTTTGGTCTGTACTGTACATCTTTCCTATAAGAAAAAAAAATAATTTTTCTTAGAGAATAACAGCCGACACAGTCATGCCACTACTTCTGTATGCAAAAAATAAAATTAAAATGTGACGATGGGTTCTCTTTAATTGAGCACAGGAGATAACTGTATAATATTGAGACCTGTTTCCTTCAAGTGGAGGCTGAAGACAATCAGAATTTTTACATTAAGCTGTCTGCAGGGGATTTACATGTATCAGTAAGAAAAGATCTCCATCCGCTCTAAAGATAAGAAGTGTCAGTCCTATGTAAGCGAGCAGAGACGTTTCTTCTACATGTGGATGAGCTCTTGATAATGTACGACCATCCACACAGACCTGCACTTAAGTCATTGGCATGTCACAATAAAACTTCCAAAAACTTAGACAGGTGTCGCCGGGGACTATACGACCAAACCCATTCGCCTGCAGGGCAGCAATCTCTGACATGTAGCATTGAAAGCTATTTTGGATTCATTTCTCCTTTATTGGCCGCACAGAATTATGCAGGAGAAAACAGCTTGAACTGACTAGGAAGGGGGTCTGTTAGCCCCCCGATCTGTTATTTTAAAGTCCTGTAAAACCTCTTTAAATGAACTACTATTAGCAGGGTCCTTCTGATGATAGAAACAACAGGGTGCCCATATAATCAGACCTCATTTAAAGGGGTCAGCGGTGGAGTTTAGCAGTACCGATGACATTCAGACCCCACATATTTGCTGAGACACGTTCACAATTGGCAGGTATCATTCATAAGTCCTGCTGATTGGGGTCACAACTTTATTGGCACCACTTACCTCTTATGTGGAAGTGATGCTGGACAACCCCTTTAAGGAGTATACTTGGCAGGTAAGATGGAGTCTTTCATAGCTCCCCTTGAAATCAATGAGTAACTTAAAGATGTACAGGGTCCTTCAAAACAAATAGCTTTCTCTATTGTTATCACTGATAGGAACGTGTCAGAGTGTGTAAGGACATGCCCCATCGACGAGGGAAAGGTAGATCCCAGCTTTAGTTATACATTTCCAGGAGGAATAACAGAGGAACATCGCAGACAGTGCAGAGTTCTAGGTAAAGATGCCCAATCATTACTAAACCAGACATAGCAATGACCGCAGTGCCACTCACAGGCTGCAAGAGGGAACTACACTTCAACAATTGAAACATTTGCCAAGCACTGCATGGCTTTTGATTATTGTGAATTACACAATACATAGGATATAATTATCTCGCCTTATACAAAAACTGAATAAGAATATATATGTGCTCTCTCTGTGTGCTCAGGGCGCAAGATAAATGAAAAAAGAAGGGAACCGCGTGTTAGGGAAGGCAGATCAAGGAAAACATTGTACATAGAGAAATGACAATTATGAACAGTACAGTATACAGTATGCCTGTATGCCAGTTTTTGGTATTTTTTGTCCATTTTTCATTTACATCATATTCTACTTTTTAATTTGTGCTTTTTTTTTTTTAAAGTGAAGCTGTCATTAGACTCATGCTGTATCAGAATAATGGGAACAGAAACGTTCCCGAAGCTTCAGAGACGAGACAGGTCAGATGACGTAACTGGCCGGGATCTCCCTGCACCATCAGAATGATAGGTCTCTCACTTTTTAAAAAGTTGCAAAAGTTTTGCACAAATGTACACTGGGATTTCTTGGCACAACTTTTGTGACGTTTAGGGGAACACGAGACTTTCTTGGGTTTTTGCGGACGTTCCCACTTGTTCAGTACCCAAGACAGCTGACTGCTGTGCACGCCACTAAGTTAGGAGCTGTCAACTTGCTCTGATATGTGTCTAATTGCTCTCTTGTTTTTGCAAGATTGGGAGGCCTCCACCCCTCCCTTATGGGCCATGCACACCACACAATAGCCATCTTCCATATCGTGTCCAGATTGGACATTACCTGCGTGAATCCTGCTCATATAGGTACTATACACATGATCAGGTTTTTAAATACATCAGTTAGGGATTGCATGCATTAGTCAGGGACTGCTCTGGGATGGGTATACCTTGACGTTTGGTAGAGCGGCTTAGTATACATTTTTTGCAAAAAATGTACACTGGGATTTCTTGGCACAACTTTTGTGACGTTTAGGGGAACACAAGACTTTCTTGGGTTTTTGCGGACGTTCCCACTTGCTCAGTACCCAAGACAGCTGACTGCTGTGCACGCCACTAAGTTAGGAGCTGTCAACTTGCTCTGATATGTGTCTAATTGCTCTCTTGTTTTTGCAAGATTGGGAGGCCTCCACCCCTCCCTTATGGGCCATGCACACAAAAGCCATCTTCCATAGCGTGTCCACATTGGACATTACCTGCCTAAATCCTGCTCATACAGGTACTATACACATGATCAGGTTTTTAAATACATCAGTTAGGGATTACATGCATTAGTCAGGGACTGCTCTGAGATGGGTATACCTTGACGTTTGGTAGAGCGGCTTAGTATACATTTTTTGCAAAAAAACGTATCAACTTAATACCCTGTTTTGTTATCATCTTTTTACTAGCACTTGCTGTTAACTGTTACTTTTTTACAACAGAGTATATTTGTACGTTTGTTTTACTGTGTTTTTGCTCTGATATGTGCTGCCAAATACATCTCTTCTCAAGATATTGGCCCAATAGTCAACGTCACTGGGACCTGTATTAATGAGTAATGTCCGGGACTTATCGTAGTGAATGTGAATTACAAAAGACCGCGGGCTCCCCGCTGATCAACGCTTTACGACCTATTCTAAATGAGTCTGCACAGGCGTAATCTGCAGCCAGGTGACCGTCCTACGGCTATGAAGGTGATGGGACATTAGCAAATGCCAACAACTTCCATCTTGGAGAAGCCGAGAGACATGGAAATTACAACGTGAGCCCTAATGTGGACAGGAACTGATGTATCTGGTTGAAGAACATAGGAAATCTGTCACCAGGACAAATCGTGAAAATATGCAAACTTCATTGACTCTTTTGTAATGGACTAATCAAGGAATGACATTTCCATAGAATGTGAGTTTTCAATAGATACCCTAACCCTTAGGGCTCGTTCAGTATTTGGTCAGTATTTTACATCAGTATTTGTAAGCCAAAACCAGGAGTGGGTGAAAAATGGAGAAGTGGTGAAGTGTTTCTATTACGTTTCCTCTGATTGTTCCACGCCTGATTTTGGCCTCCAAATACTGATGTAAAATACTGACTAAATACTCAACGTGTGAACTTGTCCTTAAGGGAATTATCCCACCAAGATGATCATTTTCAAATGAAGCCGCCCTGACGATCCGCTGATTGCAAAAGCTCCGGCATTACTAACCCTTATTGATCATCCATTATTGCCAGCAAGGTGCTAAACTTGGACGGCAGCCCATTCAGATGTGTGGTTGATCATTAAATATATAGGTCGTGTATACAATATCAATGCGATACAAAATACAAAAGATCATCATGAAAATAAAATAAATAAATACAAGTAAAATAAATAAAATACAAGATCACATCAGTCCCTTTCCCCTCTCGGAATAGAAAGGATGGGAGTCCCAATGTCCTGTTAATAGTATCTGCATTTTCATAAAACTTTTGACAGGTCAGAAGTTTTTATTAGTGGGGTCCAAGTTCCGAGACCCCCATTGATCACTGAAACAAAGGGGCAGAAGTGTTCAGCTGAGAATGGAGCTTCTAATATAGATGGACATAGCTGGAGATGGACTCAGAGGCTCCGGTTTACCAAGGGTTTTATGTCAGAAAACTGTTTCAAAAAGTTTATAAAAGTCGCAAGATTTGCGACTTTTGGCAGGTTCATGCCACTTTCTCTCAGCTCTGACAACATGGGTGAAGCAGGGGCCGGATGGTGACCCCCGCTCATCAAATTCTCTGTTAAGTAAGCTTTCTGGTGTGGCGCATAGAGCCACTTGCCACTTGTCAGATGCTTCTCTCAATGAATCCGGTGCCTCGCAGTCCACGCTGCTCATCAACACCAGCATGAAAAATTTTGGTCTTTATGAATTGGGGTCATAAACTTTCTGATGAGCTGATCTTTACCTAATTCTTCTTTCCCGATTAGAGAAGCACTCGGCCCTTTGTGCCTTTTGGTTGACGTCTTAGCACAAGACTTCTGACACGTCAAAAGTTTTTTTTAAAGTATAGAAACTTATCAAGCGATCGGTCATTAAAGGGGTCTTTCATGGTGACTGTTTTTCCACTGTACTCTGCCAACCCAACTCCGGATCGGCACCATTCAAGTAAAGGGTACCAGCTGCAGGCGGGTGATTGAATCGTTAGGGTACGGAGAATAGAGGACACCGATCTGCACCAGCGCTACATTCCCTTCATTCTCAGGATTTGGGATACCAGAGGTCGTACCTGCACCGATTATAGCGTGTTGGCATGTACAAGCTTTATAAAACGGAAATGCTCCTTTAATTCCATTGCCTTTTTATCCAATATATTGATAATTGGAGCTTATGATTGTACAGCGCCGCAGAGTATGCTGGCGCTTTATCCACAAAGTTCATTATTATTATCGGTTTTAACCAAATTTAATCACAGGAAAAAAAAACGAAAAGAACAAAGGCGGTGGGGTAAAAGCTTGAAGATTCACAATTTTAATTGCCTGACATGTGAAAAGGTTATTTACAGCTTTGTATCAGTGCCTGCATCATTGCACACGCCAAGGAGCATCCGGAGAGCAGCACACAAACAGGAATCTGGAATGTGTTTCATCTGTAAGAGGTGACATTAAGGCACAGAACAGTAAAGAAATGCCCAGAATACTAACCTCGGGGCAGGTCACCTTTATAACACATGAGCTTTCTGTTGCGGGATATCATTCAGTGGAAATTGAAGTCCAGACAACTTCCTTTTCAGCAATGCTACAAACCACAGATTACTTATTGACACCCTGTGATCTATATCCAGCTGCCAAATAGATTCCAACACCCACATATGCCATCACATCGGATCACTGCCGCTCAGCCTTGGACTGGCCCACAGGAATACAGGAGAATCCTCCGGTGGGCCGCTCTGCAAGAGTGTGACACCACTCTCTTATATGAGCAGTACTTTTCACAATGTACTTTGTACAGACAAAGGCAAAATCTTACTCATTTAAGAATTTATCCATTTCATTTGCATGTAGCTGAAAAGAGGGGGCCTGGAGTTGGTTACTGGTGGCATCCCAGTCCGACACTGCCAGTGCTGCTACCCAAACAGAACATTTCCACTAGCAACACTCCATGGCGGACTGGCTAGGCACGCACGTTTCCTGACCCATGGACGTCTGCACTTTGGGGTCCATAACACCAGCATTGGTTCCATGGAGTCACAGGAAGGGGTCTCCAATATTCCAGCTGTATACGGACCCTTATATGCGGCTATTGCGTCATGTCTGTATGTAACGGATCTTTGAGGCTCTCCAAAACAATAAATTTTTCAAGCAGAAGCTGATTCAGGAAACGCTCTTCTTTTGGAAAGATTTTGGATTAATTTTTCTTTTCCTGAAGAGTTTTTGAATTGTTTTTGGAATATTTTTTTGCAGCTTTTTTAAATTGGACAGTGACTAGTTTGGAGTGGATTACATCACTATGTGGTTCAAAGAAGTGACCTGCACAGTTTTTTTTTTCTCCACCAGGCATTTTTTTTCAAAAACCTCTTCAGGAAAAAAAAAAAAGTTTAGAAAACTTCTCATAGGAACAGTAAACTAGATTTCCTATGGAAATTAATACGGTGAGTTTCCAAAGAGTTTTTGAGGAGGATTTTGGAGCAGAACCTCTCCATAAAACTACTCAGAAAACTCAGAGAGAACTATGAGAACCACATTTCCACTTAGGGTACGTGCACAAAACGTCTTTTTCATCTGGAATCCATTTGGAAATGCGCCATAATAAATGAAGATTGTGCTCAGCAATGTAAAAACGGCATTGCTGTTCACATGTTCTGTCTTATGTCACATCTTTAGGCCTCATTCACATTCGTTTTTCCATGTACAAGCAAAACAGACCGATAATTCTGATCAGAGTTTGTTCAGAGTTTAATCCGATTTCCTCATACATGCAGAAATTTAAAAAAAAATGACTCCACCTTCTCCATTCTGATAGTCCATGACAACTGGACTGCACTCGGATGTCTTCTAAGTGCAGTCCGATTTTTTAACAGACCCATTGACTTGCATTGCAGATTTTGATCTGACCCTTGGATCAAAATAGGACATCTCTCCTCGAATTTCGTGGACCTCTCGGTCCATGAATAGTCACCGGCATGCGAGTGGCCCCATAGAATATCACAAGTACAAGTGATAACCGTGAAAATCATGGATAACACTCATATGCAAAAATCGAATAGGTTCAGAAACCGTCAAGATTTAAAAAAGTGATATGCTCATTCATTGGGAGAAAAGATGCCAGCGACGGAGCTGCTTCAGGAAAGACCCTTAAGCGGCTTCCCCAGCGGAACAAAGGCGTAGTGTGAACATACCTTTATATTGTAGCTGAAAGCCAAACCATTGATACATAGAACCCTTAAAAATTCTGCAAAAAAATGTATTTTGGAATGCAATTTGGTCAATTTTTTTTGCCCTAAAGAAATAAAAAAATATGGCTTGTTGCAATTTGTCTAACATTTGGCTACAGCAGTAAAAAAAAACTTCACTCAGACGCAAAGTGCGCACAGGCCCTTATTTATACCGACACGAAAATTTCTCAAACATCCAAAAAATCTGCCCGCTGTTTATCAATAGGCCGCCATATCCCCCGTGCATGTGGCGAGCCTGTGTAATGTGACTCCTGGTTATACATTTAGGATCTGAGAAGCCCTCAGTGACTGCAGCCCGAGATCCTCTCACAACAAGTTCATACAAATATGTGAAGGATGGCGTCTCCCAAACTGCTAACATATGGGGGCTCTCAGCTCGCAGCCCGCTACACCTCCAGCTAGTGTCATTCCTGTCACAAATAGACCGGCTAAGAATGGCTGTCAGTGACATCCTCTGGAAATAGCTTTTACACGGAGCTCTGTTCCGGGTGGTGGATTCCATTTTTGGCCCCAGAATGGTTTCATACCCCTCTATTTTCATACATACTTTCCACTCCAGCGCAGCCCTCAGGGGGCGAGGGGGGATGTATTGACTCTGTCACGTAGCTGACGGTTCCTTACACTATGTGCCTAGGCCGCTATACAAACAGATTCACCTCCTGTCATCTATAGAAGATATTTCTCTATTTAAGAAGCCGGCGCACGGTGACAAGTCGCAGCACGTGATGTATTTATTTCATCGCCTTCGCGACACGAGCCGTCAGAATGGACGGCCACGGTTCATCGAGCCGGATGACGTCCACCCCATGTATAGTTCCTATCCCGGCGCGGGATCGTCGCAGGTCATAGCAATTCATAGAGTCGAACGACGCTTACGATTCAGTGCGGCTGCGCTTCCAGCCCCGGCCGGGACAACCTGATCCGGTAAGAGGGTGTTCGCCAAGATTGCAGGTTGGCCCAGCTCCAAGGGAAGCACTAGACATAGCAAACATGACTAATAACCTGAAAAAAAAACCTCAAAACATGACTTGGAGACGAACGCCCATTAAAAATCGGCCTTTGAGAGTGGGTGGTCTTCTGAAAGGACATGGGTAATATATGGTGGGGCTGAAAAAGAGTCTAGATAAGGGGTGGCCTTCTGAAAGAAGATGGGCAATATATGGTGGGGCTGAAAATGAGTCAAGATAAAGGGTGGTCTTCTCAAAGAAGATGGGTAATATATGGTGGGGCTGAAAATGAGTCTAGATAAGTGGTGGTCTTCTCAAAGAAGATGGGTAATATATGGTGGGGCTGAAAATGAGTCTAGATAAGTGGTGGTCTTCTGGAAGAACATGGGTAATTAGGGCTGGACTGAAAATAAATCTAGATAAGGGGTGGTCTTCTGAAAGAAGATGGGTAATATATGGCGGCACTGAAAAAGAGTCTAGATAAGTGGTGGTCTTCTCAAAGCAGACAGGTAATATATGGTGGGGCTTCAAATGAATCTAGATAAGGGATGGTCTTCTCAAAGAAGACAGGTAATATATGGTGGTACTGAAAATGAGTCAAGATAAGAGGTGGTCTTCCGGTAGAAGACGGGTAATATATGATGGGGCTGAAAATGAATCTAGATAAGGGATGGTCTTCTCAAAGAAGACAGGTAATATATGGTGGTACTGAAAATTAATCTAGATAAGGGGTGGTCTTCTCAAAGAGGTGTTTTTTTCTGGGTGCTCCGCTAGGGAGGGAGCTTTCTATGCAGCGCTGTGGAATATGTTGGTGCCACATATGTAAGAATAAGCAAACAATTAACAAACTTCTCATAAAGGAGATGACGGCAGCGATACAAGGAAACTATCTAGCCACCGAGGCTTGCAATCCATCTTTCAGAGTCGAACAAGACATTTAGCACCTTAACAAGCAAGTCAAAGCAACCGGGGGAGTGTAAATGTTCTCTACGTGCACTGACACCCAAAGGCTTGCACTCTATGTAGCTGCCAATGACTGCGGTAGCGTAGAGGGGTGTGCAATCTATTCTATGAACACCAGGCATCCCAATCACTGCACCCATGCCCCCACCGGTCACTTACGTTTTTGCTGTGGGAGAGATGTATCCACTCCTTGTCCTTTGAGCTCCTAAATGCATTTGTCTGCATTTGTCCACACAGCTGAGATCTTGTCGAAATCAGAAGCCAAGTGGGAGATTCAGGTGGCCGCAGGCACATCCACACCTTGGCATGGCTTGTAAGATCCAGGAACTGGCACCCATCAGTGGCACATTGCACCTGGTCCTGCGCCTTGGGCTCCAAGTTAGGGACAAGTTGCAGAGCTCTTTGGGCCAGCAGAACAACTGCAGCTCCTTCTGTGTTCTGTGCAGATTGTCTGTGACTGCAGGAGAATCCTGCCTGGTGGTGTTAGATTTCAGCACAGTGATTCCTGATGACATCAGCAGCTGCTGTATAGTATATGGGACTGTGAGAGTATATGTGTGTATCACTGGTGGAAGAGCTCCTCCTGTTCTTCACATACTGTAATCTCCTCTTTTTTTTGGACCACTGATTTGCCAACATTACAACCAGATAAATTCAGGACAGGAAGTAGCTCGGTGCAATATGAGCCAAGATGCAGAATTAAGGAGGAGAACACAGCTTCTGTCCTGCAACATCGACTCTATACCTTCCACCGGTGGTCTTGAACCTCCAGCGGTGGCAAAACCATAACTCCCAGCATGCCCTGACAGCCTGCAACCGGGCTGGAGGCTACACGACAGCATGTTTCACGCAACAACAGTTCCCAGACGCAAAACACTGTCTCGCAATTCTTTTAGAATCGCAATTTTGCTGGGGGGGGAAAAAAACATCCAAATCGGACGCGACTTGTATTGAAGTGTATGGCAAGAGAGTCGCGTGCGACTTATAACCAGCGACGGAATGTTGGACACATTTGGGAACAACATTGTGTGATACCGTAGGAAATCATTAGATGAGATATCACTATGCAGAAAAAACTGGGGAACGAAAGAGCGCAATAGGGCTCAAAGTCACGCGTTTCGAAGTCATCCGACTTCTTCATCAGGAAAAATACAAACTGGTGAAGGAATCGGATGACTTCGAGTTAAGATTCCAATCCGATCTCTTGGAATCTTGGCACACTCCAACACTGGGATCTCAATGTCGTAGCCTTAGCTTTACGGTTTTGCAACCACTGGATGACCGCAGGTTGGAGACTTCGGATATAGGATGTAGAGTAGCGCCATCCAACTAATCTACAGACATGATCAGGGCGTACGTGTAGAGCTATGTTCACACGGGATGGACTTGATATAGATTTGGTACCTGATTTCCTAAATCTGCATACAATCCATTTCCACTAGAGGCAACAGGAAATCTTGAAACCATGGGACAACTTATTGGTACAATTTGGGTAGGATAAGTTGAACGAACATTTATTTGCTTATCTTGGGAAGAATAATCGGATCAGTTGGGTGGAAATCTCAGCTGCCCCCTCTGCGGTCACCATCGATATGAGAGTGCTGATGAAACCCAACAAAATATTTACGGCCGCCCTCTCAATGTTATGTGCTTTAGTAAAAATAATCATTATATCTTCTCAAAGTCTGAGCTTCAGATGTTTGGCATTATGCAGCTTTCCAACAAGAACCTTTCATCAGTCCCCTGTGATATTTGATGACTACGGTCTGTTTCCCTCTTCATATTAGGTCAACGCCTCTGTCACTTGTAATCCTGTCTCCAGTAACGTAGTTAGAAAAGTGGACAGGTCATGGCGTGCCACCAGCACCTCCACCACTCATACATACCAATGATCTGACCATCAACATGCCAGACTAAACTCATCAAGGAAGTGGTTTAAAAAAAATGTAAAGCATTAGATCGAAAGTTCTAAATAATAGATTGATCGCGCCATGCACGTTATTTCGGCAAAGGAGGTGGAAAATGTTCACTTTTTTTGGCCCAAATTGGCAATTTCTGCTGAGGTTTGTCCAATATGTATGGGTATCCCAAAGAGATACCGCCTATTCCTTAACATTTCTCTAATACACAAGGAGTCAGCCCTGTCCTGTGTTCAGCCCTATCGGGTCACAAATAAAGCGTCTGACTCCACAATTGGTGAAAAAATGGGTTATCCGCGCTGCTGGTTTCGTATCCACAAAAGATATGGAATATGTGGTGGTGTCAGAGTATCACCCACTTTTTCCACTATTTGATTACCACATTGGGCCCTCCTCCATCCTTTGGTGATGCAGCCCACTGGAGCATCTCTTTTCCAAAGCTTAACAAGTGTTGGGGTTCAAACAGCCTCCCAAGGTGAGCAGTTTCCACTTTCATATTACATACCAGTTTGGTGGATAAAACCCTTTTGCGCTTGTATCGCCCCCCAGTGTCTCCACTATTTAGCATCAATGAACCAACCCAAGGAGGTTACCGAAGAACATGATGCTAGTTATCGAGAACATACAGAAGTGTCCACCTCAATTCATGAGATAGCGAATAATGTGCTGATCAATGGGGTTCTGACTGCTGGGACCCCCGGTGATCTCCGCTCCATTCATCATGATTAGGACTGTTGGAAATAGCCGAGGGCTGTACTCTGCTTTTTCTGGCAGAAAGTCCTGTAGACAATAAAAGGAATTGTAGCCGAGCTTCATTCAAGAAGCTTTGCAGATCGTTCTTCAGCTTTCAAAGCCCTCTTCTCGGGATCACTGAGATTGGACCCCCAGCAATCAGCACAATATCCCCTATCCGAATTTTAGGAAAACCTCTCTAAGAACATGGACAGACCCTATACTGGACACTCTAGTATTACACATCCTTAGAACCAATGTTTCTAGTAGAAGATCTCTGTAATTCGCACCATCTGCTCCACACACGAGACTTTTACAGATCTTGTCCAAAAACAATCCCTTTGGACTAGATGGACAGATCAAGATTGGGCAATTTCACAACAATTCTGCAAAAAGTTCCTTTTAGAAAAACCATTCTCTTAATGACTTTTTTTTCGCAAGTTTAATTGAGGTGAAACATTTCTAAAAAAAAAAAAAAAATTAAAATTGGGGACTATACCTGGAAGAAAGATGGATTTAATATATATACGATCCAGGTTGACGACGTCAGTTCCTGCTGCTTTGAAACATTTCATAACTGTGGATTTCCTCTGCAAAGATTATTCCCATCTGGAACTTTTTGGTAGAAAGTGAGGGCATTTGGCCTGTAGTTACAGGACGGAGGAGAGTCGGGTATGTGCACTTGGTCCTTTAATGGTTCAGTATAGTTGGTTTGCTGCATTATTTTCTAGGATTCCTACTGAAAATACAATATAAATAGAGAAAAACACTGATCAACCAGGTCCATTCCATAGCGTATGTGTGTAAAAATCTGTATTGACTACCATTAGTTCAGGAAAGAGGGACAGGTAATAGACTTGTATGAACAAGGACTAGTATGGTGGTTGGACAATATGGAAACATTTAGTTAAAGGGAACTTAGCAGTAGAAAATGGCCTGTTTTTATGTTAAATCTGTTTTTTTTCTTCAAAAATCAATCATTGTAGAGAGGGAGGAGGTGAGCTGTGACATCACCTATTGTGAATGGTGGATCCTGTGTTTTCTACTGTATATAGAGGTGTTATCAGTCATTGTACAGGAGGAGGAGGTGAGCTGTGACATCACCTATTGTGAATGGTGGATCCTGTGTTTTCTACTGTATATAGAGGTGTTATCAGTCATTGTACAGGAGGAGGAGGTGAACTGTGATATCACCTATTGTGAATGGTGGATCCTGTGTTATCTACTGTATATAGAGGTGTTATCAGTCATTGCACAGGAGGAGGAGGTGAGCTGTGACATCACCTATTGTGAATGGTGGATCCTGTGTTATCTACTGTATACAGAGGTGTTATCAGTCATTGTACAAGAGGAGGAGGAGGTGAGCTGTGACATCACCTGTTGTAAATGGTGGCCCCTGTGTTATCTACTGTATATAGAGGTGTTATCAGTCATTGTACAGGAGGAGGAGAAGGTGAGCTGTGACATCACCTATTGTGAATGGTGGATCCTGTGTTATCTACTGTATACAGAGGTGTAAATCCAACAAATGATGTACCACACTTCAGGATAGTCTAAAATATATTACTTTATTAGATCTATTAAAAAAACATATTATATCACATTCAAATACATGTATGCCAGAAAAATACAAGAAAGAAATAGGTGGACCAATAACGGTAAGGGTATAATTAAGTATCAGATCATATAATCAATTATAAATAAATCATACTGAGTAGTACAAAAGATAATAATAAATAGTAATAATACATAGGCAATCCATCAATTTACAATGTCGGTGCAGATATACACTACTATACATGATCCTATATCAAATAAAGAATGATCATTAATATAATAAATAATTACCTGAACCACATAAGAAATTGCTGCAACGCAACGCTTGTTTTGCATACTGATTTCTTGATCCCCTTGAGAAAGCAGTGTGTGCGAAACACACAACGGGGTTCATCCATTTCTGTTGCTCATCATTTTAGATTTCAAGATCCTACTATTTTCCCACTTTATTTAGAGCCATTGCGCAACCACACCTTACCTTGGTCCCATTGTGTTGCTCTCAGAGATCCTCTTGCACTAGGTACATATCTATAATACCCACTGCCATATCCTTGGGCCATAAGTGGATAAAACATGATGGTCAGTTGATTTATATGTCAGCTCTGGTGTTGTTCCATCAGCACGACATCATAAGGAACATTACACATAATAAAAGAGGACACTGTACACTAAGGAATGGTTCTATAATAATAAGAGAGCACACTGTATTAAGGGAAAGTGTTATATATAACAAGTGAGGACACTATATACCAAGGAATGTCACTGTTCATAAAAGGAGAGGACGCTATATAATAACAGGATGGCACTAGTCATTGCAAGAGAGGATGTCATGCAATAAGGAATGGTATTATACATAACAGAAGAGGGCACTATATACTAAGGGATGTCAATATACATAAAAAGAGAACACTATGTAATAAGAGATGGCATTATACAGTACATAAAAAGAGAGGGCCAAATATATTAAGGAAGGATAGTATACATAGCAACAAAAGACCTTGTATAAAGGATGACAATAAACATAATAACAGAGAACACTATATATTAAGGACTGGCCATACACATAACAAAAGAAAACACTATGTGATATATGTTATAAGGAACAGCTCTATAAATAATGAAAGGCTACTATGCTAAGGGACAACACTATACATAACAAGTAAGGACACTATAATAATGGGATGGTGCTATATAAGAGAGGGCACTATATGCTAAGGACTGGCATTAAATACAACTAAAGAGAACACTATGTAATAAGGAACAGCACTTTACATAATGATAGGACACTAAACTAAAGGACAACACTATACATAACAAGAAAGGACACTATATAATAATGGTGCTATACTTAATAAGAGAGGGCACTACATACCCAGGAATGGCACTATGTGAGAAAGAGGGCACTTTGTAATAAAGTAATAAAGTACTGTACCCCTTCAATTCATTACAAATCAGTCTCCTGTTTCCTCAGCCCCCCTAGGGTGCTTCTCTTGCCCCCTTCATTACCAGCCGTCACTATCTACCTCCCCCGAGTTCATTAGTATTCCATGTCATCTTCTTCCTGAATTTATTACAAGTCCATGTTCTGTATCCTCACCCAATTCTTAATTTATGTATGGCAGATGTGCACACTGGGTATATAAAATGGGCTCGGGAGCAATGCCCGCTACACACAGTGCAGGTGCTGGCTGAGTTATACAGCCAGTACCCAAGTATAATTGCTATGGTCAGAGGTAGATTCAGGCCTCTTTCACACATCCGTTTTTCTCATTGCGGCGCCCCCGGCATTTTTCAGCAGCGCCGCATCACAAAACCGTATGCACCGCATGCGGTTTTTTTCCCATAGACTTTCATTAGCGCCGGATGGCGCCGCATGTCACTGCGGCGCGTCCGGTTGGTGCCGGATGCGGTGTCTGGTCACCGTCCGGTGTCTGGAAAAAACGTTGCATGTAACGTTTTTTGTCTGCAGCGAAAAAGCCGCATGCGCCGGATGCGGCGCGTGCGGTTTTTTTTTTACAATGAAAGTCTATGGACGCCGCAATGCGCCGCATCCGGCTTGAGCCGCATCCGGTAGCCGCATCCGGTTTTTTAATTGATATACCAGCCCACAACAAACAGATACCAGACAGATACCACCCCTCAGCAAACATATAAAAAAAAAAATTGGTGGGACATCAGACACATCCACAGAAGCCACACACACGCAGCCACCGGAGACGCAGCCACCGGAGACGCAGCCACCGGAGACGCAGCCACCGGAGATGCAGCCACCGGAGACCACCGACGCCTCAGTCACCGACGCCTCAGCCACCGGAGACTCGCAGCCAGGATCATGGAGCGCCAGGAAAACAGACGGTAAATATGACTCCCCCCCCCCAAAATCCAAAATGTACAATACATATGTCACCAATGCTGTGTGAGATGATGTTTATTTTTGGCACCCTGGTACATTTTATATTTCATGTTTTTTCTGTGATGGGGATTGGTTCCCCTGGTATTGTATGAAATTAAATTGGCGATGATGGGGTGGGTCCCCGAGTTTAAAATGCATTTGTTTGGGAACTTTATTGTGTATTCCCTGCTACTGTTGTGAATGTTGATAATGTAGATCTACTGGTACTGTTTTTTTGCAGTGATGTGCTTGGTCTCCCTGCGACAATATGAAATGTGGATTTGTGTATGATATAATTTTAATTTTTTTTTTCGGCCTGTGATGTGGTTGCTTGTCCTGCTACTATCTGAAATGTGCATGTGTTTACTATGGTAATGTTTATCTCCATTTTTTTTGCCAATGTTTATTTTTTGGGGGGCCTGTGATGTGGTTGCTTGTCCTGTTACTATCTGAAATGTGCATGTGTTTACTATGGTAATGTTTATCTCCATTTTTTTTGCCAATGTTTATTTTTTGGGGGGCCTGTGATGTGGTTGCTTGTCCTGCTACTATCTGAAATGTGCATGTGTTTACTATGGTAATGTTTATCTCCATTTTTTTTGCCAATGTTTATTTTTTGGGGGGCCTGTGATGTGGTTGCTTGTCCTGCTACTATCTGAAATGTGCATGTGTTTACTATGGTAATGTTTATCTCCATTTTTTTTGCCAATGTTTATTTTTTGGGGGGCCTGTGATGTGGTTGCTTGTCCTGCTACTATCTGAAATGTGCATGTGTTTACTATGGTAATGTTTATCTCCATTTTTTTTGCCAATGTTTATTTTTTGGGGGGCCTGTGATGGTTTTTCTACTAATGCTCTCTTGCATTTGTTTAGTATGCTAATGTTTTTTTCTTTGCAATCTTTGTTCTTTGTGGCCTCTCACGGTTTATCTACTCATGGTCTCTTGCATTGTATGCTAATGTTTTTTTGTTTGCAATCTTTGTTCTTTGTGGCCTCTCACGGTTTATCTACTCATGCTGCTATTACATTTGCATGTGTTTAGTATCCAAATGTTGATCTACTTTTCTTTTTGTTGCAATTTTTTTTTTTTGGGTGCCTCTGACCTTAAATTTACTCATGCTTGTATGTGAAATGTCCATGTTTTTATTATCATTATGTTTGTACTGTTTTTTTTTTTTGTTATTGGGGATCGGTTGATTAAAAATGTTAATTTTTTTTTTTTTTTTTTTGTCCAGGGATACTCATGCTACTGTTGATGGCTACAAATGATTGCATGTGGTCGGAATAATGTCCTTGTTTGAATGTTATATTTTAAAACAGGGACAATCAATACATATAAACACAATTCCTTTTTGTCTGTTAATTCCACAGCAGAAGAATTGATGCTGCTGATCCAAGGGCGCAGGAGATCCTGGATGCAAGGAGGCAAGCCAGTAGAAAGTAAATATGACATCCCCCATGTGCCTAAAAATTAAATGTTTGTTTTTCTCTTTCAGCCAGGGACAAGGAATCCGCATATATTCACTGTCCGTTTTTGTGTCCTTAGCAGCAATGGTGCACCGCTGGGAGGAACTCAATCCTAGGTCCCAGACTAAATTACGTAAGTATAGTTCATGTTGCTGACTGTAAAGGTGTATTTTCAAAACTTCTGTCCTCGTGTAACCAACGCTTCTTGTTTTCCATTTTCTTTGGTGAAACACTATGGAAACAATGAAAACATTAACTCTGGGGGACACGAGGACTAAAGTGTGGTTGTTGTATAGTAACCAATGTGTGCTTTCTCGTTTCAGGGGAGAGAATTATGAAGCGGTGGCGGTCTGTGAGGGATCGCTTTAAGAAGGAATTTAACAAAGAGATGCGGGCCCCGAGTGGATCTTCAGGACGCCAGAGCAAGTACAAATATGCACGAGCTCTGGCGTTCCTGCGTGAAACAATGGTCACCAGAAGGTAAATATAACTATAAAATGTTAAATTTTTTTTTTTTACAGCCAGGGCCATTCCACATCTGTATATTAATTTTATGTTTTTTTTCTTCCACAGCACGGTGAGCAGCACTCGGGCGCCCGCAGAGTTGGAGCCTTCTAGAGCGATCCCTCAGGAGACCGACACCGAGGGACACTTTGACCAACCCTCCACATCTGACCCTTCCCAGACTTCACACACATTAGATCCCGCAGTCCCCTCCACCAGCGCTGGAGCATCGTGGCCGGCTGCATTACATGAATCTGCTGGTCAGGATATAGCATTCCCTTTACCCCACCCATCTGACCCTGCCACCTCTAGTACAGCTGCGGGTACTGGGCAGCAGCGTCAGAAGGGTCAGGAAAAGAACTATGCGCCCGAGTTCTTACACATGAACGCATCTTTCCAGAACTGCCTTAAGTTGCTATCTGAACAAGTTGCCGCAGGCATTCGTCAAATAACCACACTAGTTGGTGAGGTCAAGACACTTCTGGAAACTGTGCGTTCAGAGGTAAGAGCACCCCCGAACTTCAGCTTTTTTAGGTCAGTTGCGGAGCGCATAGATCCGCTATCTTATGACCAGCAGATGTATGTGATGCACACGTGCCACTCTGCTCTAGCGCAGGTTGTCTCCCATCCTCAATCCACCCCAGTCATTCCACCACCTCCCCCCCCTACAGCCGCCGTCCATCTTCCCCCCCCTCCACCTGCCATACCTCCTCCTCCTCCTATTCAATATCAACCTCCCCAATACCAACCACCTCCCCAGCTCCCTCAACCTCCATTATATCAACCACCTCCCCAGGTCCAACCACCTCCCCAATATCAACCACCTCCCACGGTCCAACCACCTCCCCAATATCAACCACCTCCCCAGGTCCAACCACCTCCCCAGTACCAACAACCTACCCACTACCAGCCACCTACCCCCTACCACACTTCTACCTACCAATCTCCTTCCCCCTTCCAAATACCTACTATGTCACCTGTTCCTCATGCACAACCCTCCACTCCACCACCACCCACCTGTTCTGCCTTGTCTTCCCATTCTTTTGGTCTTTCCACCCCTTCACCTCTTCCTGTTCCTTCCCCACCACCATCCCGTTCGTCCCTCCACACTCTCCACACTCCCACGGTCGAAGTGTCCCGCAGCCCCTCCAGCAGTATTTCCACCCCACACTACACAGACCTATAAATATGTTTGTTGATACTTTTTTTTAATGAAAAAAAAAAATGAAATAAAGTTGAATAAATAAAGTTTAATATAAAAAAAAAGGTTATTTCTATGTTAAACATTTGGCCAAAAGGCCTAATTTATAACAATTATATTAAAAAAAAATTTTTTAAATAAATTGTTCATTGGTTTAACATTGTTGTCTGTCTTTAATTTATAGGATGTTAGTTTTAAATTTGTTATACAGGTACAGATAACTTTGGCTAAAAGGTTCATAAATGCAACCTTTTTTACAAAGTTATGTCCCGGTTTTCTATTATCTTTTCACTAAAAATGTGTACTTTTTTAGATTATCCCCTACCCCATGTTTCCCCAACTGCAGTCCTCAAGGCCAACCAACAGGTATTGTTTTCAGGATTTCCTTTGTATTGCACAGGTGAGGCAATTATCACCTGAGCAATACAAAGAAAAGACTGAAAACTTTACCTGTTGGTGGGCCTTGAGGACTGGAGTAGGGGAAACATGGCCTACAATATACACTTTTTTGGACAAAAGGTGAAATAAACAGCCATGGACACAACAATGGCAAAAAGGTTACAGTAGAAAACACACAAGAAGGTAGACAAGTAAAAATATTAAAGGTTTATTGTGGGTGAAGAAGATTATTAAAAGAAACAATACATTTATCACACTCTGTCATCCTGCCAGTCAACACTACCTTCCGGTGACACAAAGTATTGAGCAAACTTGTCCCTCATTCTGGAAACCGCGACTGTACTGCGAGTGGTAATGTTGCTGTAGTCGTGAAAAGTTGTTTCTTGATTGTGGTCCTCCAGAGAAATTGGTTCCTTGGTTAGTACAAAATTATGGAGGACCACGCACGCTTTCACTACATCATCAACAGTCTCAGTCTTCAAATTAATTGCAGTCAAAAGGACACGCCATTTTGCTGTCATAATGCCAAAGGCACACTCCACCATCCGTCTGGCTCTTGTGAGGCGGTAGTTAAATATCCGCTTTGTATGTGTCAATTCTCTGCTGGCATACGGCTTCAATAGGTGTTGGGACAGCTGGAATGCCTCATCACCTACACAAACGAATGGCATCGGTGGGCCTGAGGTTTGAGGCAGTGGCCTAGGGGGGGGGAAATGAAAACTGTTTCCATACAATTTACGGCCCATGGCAGATAGTTTAAAGACTTGGGAGTCATTAGACCGTCCATAAGACCCAATGTCCACCGCGATAAACTTGTAGTGCGCATCTGCAATAGCCATCAGGACGATAGAGAAATACTTTTTATAGTTAAAAAATTCAGATCCAGTTCCTTTTGGCTTTTGAATGCGGATGTGCTTTCCATCAACGGCCCCCAGGCAATTGGGGAACTGGCAGATGAGTAGAAACTGGTCCGCTATTTGAAGCCATCGCTCTGTTGTTGGCTCTGGAATAAATTCTTCAACCAAAGTATCCCACAGAGCACGACAAGTATACTTTATTATGCCGGATAGTGTTGAGATTCCCATCCGATACTGAAAATGTAGCGATGCCAGCGTCTCACCAGTTGCAAGAAATCTGAAAACAA
Organism: Oophaga sylvatica; assembly: GCA_033576555.1. Classification (NCBI taxonomy): domain Eukaryota; kingdom Metazoa; phylum Chordata; class Amphibia; order Anura; family Dendrobatidae; genus Oophaga; species Oophaga sylvatica. Next base: position 86,838,457 of record JARQOD010000009.1, read on the forward strand.
ATTAGAAAATACAAATTATTTTAGAAACGCAGCATTACATACCAGAACTCAGCTACGACTATTGGAGATACCAAACATAAGTGCGCTCAAGCAAACAGATCCAATACATATAGCTTACCTTATAGTGACCATGAGACGCTCCGCCGGAGATATTGAGAACCGACAGTAGGTGTCCGATTTTTTAATTTTGTCTCCAACACGCTCCAGCAAGTCATCAAAGTTTTCTTTCTTCATCCGCAGATAGGCAAAGAACTTATCTGGATTTTGTCGCAGCTCCATGTTTAGTGTGGAATAGACACCATGAGTTAATCTCTGTGCCGTAATGGGGTGGATCCACAAACGGCGGCGGCTTCGCTGACGTCTAATGCGCTGCTCCTCAAACTTTCGCTCCTTCTCCAGAACGATAAACCTCAATCGATTCACCTCCGCAGTAAAATCAACAAGATTCCTGAAGATATTGCCGATAATGACATCCATGTTCGCCAATCACTTGCTACTTGCTCTTCTCTCAAAACTGCACTTGCTCCTCTACAACCTGTCAAAGATGGGCTGTAGGAGCAGTGTATATATAGGATTACAGTAGCCAATCATGTTTGGAACCCCAAAAAGGGTGGTCTTAAAAAACCGGATCCGGCGCATACGGCGTCAACGGACGCCAAACCGGATACACCGGATGAGACGGATGCGTTTTTTTGCCGCATTTGTGAACCGGATGCGGCAAAAAACCGGATGCGGCACATCCGTTTTTCATACAAAATACCGGATGCGGCACTGCGGCTAAATGCCGGGGGCGCCGTTTAGGCGCCCGCCGGATGTGTGAATGAGGCCTCAACTGCATCAGTTTAACCTCTGATATTCTGCTGTCAATAGTGACAGCGGCATTTAAGAGGTTGGAATAATCGAAAGCGAAGAGGGTCCCACTGATACTGTGTCGTCTATGGGGACCGGAGACGACCCCGGCTAAGCCAAATCCTTTTATTAGATTAGTTTTATTCAGTCCTATTCACATTCGTGTCATGGCTTCCGTTCCTAATGGGACCATGATGATAACTATGTTGGATTTGTTTTTGAATCTGTCCTATAATGGAATCTGTCAGGTTTCCAGTTCTGTAAACTGTGTTATGTTTTTTTTGCAAAAAAATACTAATACCCCTGATTGAAAGCAGGGGGAGAGTACCTGACTACACTAATTTCCTGGTGCCTGTTCCTGCTCCAATTACTTGGTGACAGTCAAATAAATCAAAATCAATCACTTAAGGGTATGCCACACTAAACAACATCACTAACGGGATCGCTAAAAAACGTCACTATTTAGCGATCCCGTTAGCGATGTTGTTGTGTGCGGCATCTGTCAGCGACGAGGCCCCTGCTGTGATCTCGCTCGTCGCTGACATCGTTCCGGACCCTATTTAGATCGTCGGCGCTCCCGCTGGGTAAGTATATATCGCTAAGTGTGGCACCTTTTCTTAGCGATTTAGCGGTACTTTTGTACCGCTAAAGTCATTAAGAAGATCGCTAACCGCGATAGCGTCGTTAACTATATCGCTAAGTTAAGCCGCACTTAGCGATATAGAAACAATCCCGCTAGCGATCGCATTAGTATGCGTCTTTATCGCTATCGCTAGCGGGATTGTTTAGTGTGGCAGTACCTTTACGCTATTTTTTTAAATCCAGCCATGCAAACTTTAAAAAAAAAAATGTCATCCTGCGCAGATATAATATATCACTGCTAGACATGATGTGCCCTGAGTCCGGGGTTATGTAGATCAAGACGTCAATGTTTACATTCGAACACGTGGGGCGGAACAAAAATATTAAGGCTCAGATAAAATGTCAGTCAGTGTAAGAATGCGTACTTGTCTTGATGGTCCTTTGGGACCCAAAAATATTGCTGGAACCTGGAAAGGATTAAACTGCACATTCCCCCCATGTCCTGACACATCACAAGACTTGGGTGCAATACTCATGTCTGCCACAAGAGGGATTTATA
>JARQOD010000009.1:86840546-86947689 GCA_033576555.1 Oophaga sylvatica
TTAGTAACCGTGTCCCAGTAACGTCAGCTGGTCCTCGGTTGTGCCATTGGCTCTTTCCCTTCTGCTGCCCCTCCGGGTTCCAGCACAGTCAGCTGGTCCTCGTTACTTGGATTGGCTCTTGTACCTTCTGCTACCCATCCGGGTTCCAGTACCGTCAGCTGGTTCTCCGCAGTGCCTTTGGCCTAGGTGCCTCCATCTCGGTATCCGAGTTCCAGCAACGTCTGCTGGTCCTTGGTAGTGCTTTGGAGCACAGGTACCTCCTGCTTAGTAACCGTGTCCCAGTAACGTCAGCTGGTCCTTGGTTGTGCCATTGGCTCTTTTCCTTCTGCTGCCCCTCCGGGTTCCAGCACAGTCAGCTGGTCCTCATTACTTGCATTGACTCTTGTACCTTCTGCAACATTTACAAATTGAAGATTTTTTCAATGCTTTTTTGGGTAATCACTCTGGATCTCCAACAATGAAGACGACGACCCTGATGACCACCCCGAAGAAGATGACGACCACAAGGACGACGAGCATCAAGCCAACCAGCCTAAACACCATCACAAAGAAGAAATAAAAGATTACCAAACAGGACTAAGAAGGTTAAGACAAACTACAAGATACAGAACAAGAGACTTAAGAACAATAAGCAGAAGATCAAAAAGCAGAAGAACATGAAGTATAAGACCAAAATGAAGAGCAAAATATATGCTCTAAATTATAAGCAGAAGAAGACTAAGCAGTGTATGGGGGTGAGTCCGTTCCTCCTCGTGGTGCCCCTGGAAAATGCCTGCTGCTGCAGGCTAAACTGAACACGGACAAATACTGTTGTAATTTAAATCTTTTGTGACAGCAAGAACGGAAGGATGAAAAATTCATACTTTGACAGATTACAAGTACAGGATTCTCTGTCACAAATAAGAATATGATGAAGAAGATGAAGTACAATATGAATAAGAATAAGGCTAAGTGCACACGTTTGCAGAATGTTTGCAGAATATTCCTGAGCAAAACCGGACTTTTTTCGCGGCAAAAACGCGAGTTTTTTTGCGCGGATTTTGCGCGTTTTTGGTGCGTTTTTTTTGCGCGGTTTTGACGCGTTTTTACCGCAATTTTTTCCTGAACTTTCTAGGTCAATAATAAAGAGGGAAAAACGCTAGAAATCCGCAAAATTAATGGACAAACTGCTAGATTTTCCGCGATGCGTTTTTTTTGCAGAAAAAAACGCACCATGTGCACAAAATTTGCGGAATTCATTCTAAATGATAGGATGCTTAATACATGCGTTTTTGACGCGTTTTTTTCCCGCGAAAAAACGCGAAAAAAACGCAAATATTCCTGAACGTGTGCACTTAGCCTAATAGTTTAATAAGAAGAATCTGAGTAATGTTAACAAAAAGATGAATAGCAAGAAGTTTAAGAAGAAGATAAAGAAGGTGAAGATGAAGAATAATTTGATGAAAAAGATGATGCTGCTGAAGATTATGAAGGAGAAAGTGTGTGAAAAGTTAAAAAGGTGAAGAGCATGGAAGTTGTGAAATATACATATTTGCCAAAATAGAAAAAACGTTAACAACATTGTCAATTTCTTCGTCAATCCGAACATCTTTAAAAAAAAAAATATTTATGCTATTCCATTTGATTGGGTTAAAAAATCTATGCCTTTAATGTCTCCTCAACCTTCCACAATACATTGTACATTACTCTTTGTTGTTTTCCTTCATGTACAATTAACCAACAAGGCAAGAATGGGTTTTTTTTAATTCCGATATTTTGTTCCCATAGACTTACATTGGATTTCCGGTATCAGTATCGGGTATCGCTGATATTTTTTGGGTATCGGCGATACCATTCCGATTCCGATACTTTTGGATATCGGAAAGTATCGCTCAACCCTAGTGATGCTACTTTATTGGATTATGGTCACATGACATCATAAATTACCCGACATTTTATTTTTCGTGCAAATAGAAAAGGTTCAGAAGAACTTTAAAACAAACACATTGCTACTATTGTTTTAAATGACACCTTGCATCGTGTTATATTAATAAATTGAATTATTATTTATTTATTTTAAAGTACTATTAATTTCAATGTGCTGTGTATGTGAGAAGGGATATCTATCTATCTATTATCTATCTATCAATTAATCTATGTATCTATTATCAATCTATCATCTATTATCTACATCTATGTCTTATTATCTGTCTATCTCACCATTATCTATCTATCTATCTATCTATCTATCTATCTATCTATCTATCTATCTATCTATCTATCTATCTATCTATCTATCTATCTCTATATATACTGTATCTATCTATTTATCTATCTATCTATCTATCTATCTATCTATCTATCTATCTATCTATCTATCTATCTATCTATCTATCTATCTATTATTATTATTATACATTTATATAGCGCCATTTATTCCATGGCGCTTTACATATGAAAAGGATCTATCTATCATGTATCTATCTATTATCTATCTGTTATATATGTATGTATGTGTGTATCTATCTATCTAACTATTATCTATCTATCTATCTATCTATCTATCTATCTATCTATCTAGTATCTATCTATCTATCTATCTATCTATCTATCTATCTATCTATCTATCTATCTATCTATCTATCTATCTATCTATCTATCTATCTATCTAACTGTGTAGCCCTGGTATGTAAGGCACACAGGATCTGGAGAATGCACAGTAAGGTAACAGTTAAAGCTTGACACTCACTTACACTTCAGACACACCCACAGGGGTGTATAGGGGAGTGACGTGTAGCACAGGAGAGAGTGAGTCTAGCTTCCTGTCATCGTACAGAGAAGTCAGGGCTAGTTCTTCTTAGACAGTGAGGATTCCTGTCAGAGCTCTGGGTGAGCAGAAGATTAGTTCCTGCCAATTCAACGAAGTGGAGTCTAGTAACGGATGACTAGTTATCATCCCGAGTCTAGTCAGAGTTACCTTTTACTCAGTCTGAACTTTGAGGAAACTGAGAGTTACTCAGTGAGACCAAGGAAGAAAACTGACTTTCTATCTTCACGCTTCAGTGCTACATTGAAAGCAGAAGCAGGGCGAAGGGCATAGTGGGAAGGATTCAGAAGTGCCTTAAGGATCGGATTATCCTGCACATTGTCACCGGTCACTGGGGACCGAAGCGTCACTATAGCTCCAGGCATAGTGATAGAAAAGCCAGAGTCTTACTGGACCTTAGGTTGCAGAAAGCCGCCCTTAGAGTGCCAGTACGTAACCGAGTCAGGAGAACAAGACTTCTGAGTCCGGCGCGCGGCAAAAGAAAGTACTTAGTTCACCACTTATAAGGCTCTATCACAAAACTGACCGGGCAGTACAGCTAGTGGAAAAAGCTGAAAACTATAGAGTTAACTTAGCTACAGGCAAGCTTGGACTCACTCATCATTTGGAAACAGAAGGAGGCCTGTAACCTGCTCAACTGTTCCCGCTACGAACAGCCTCCCTGGGACCTGCCTGAACAACTTGAAGTAAAAGGTATGGAAAGAAGCTTCTATGTGTGAGACTGAGTTATTTGATTGCATCCCTGCACAACCCCACCATAACTATCGACCTGAGGAAAGAGTCCCACCTGTCGGGGACCCGACATATACCTGCCTCACCATCCCCTCAGAGATCTACAGCAGCGCTGGTCTTAGTGATCAGAGAACTACAGGTGGCGTCACGAACTGTATATATACCTATCCCCTGTAAATATACCCCCCAATATACGCCTGACCGCCAGGGCCACAGACCGAGCCACCGCTACCTGTGACAACCCCATAGACTTCCATGGCTCGGCTCTGAGTACCCCATTGCTCTGGTAAACCACAATTGTGGTGCGGGTCAAGACAAACTTGGCGTCACGAACAGGATCCGAAACTTGCAGCATTGCGAGCCCTGTGTGCCTGTGGAGTGTTTTGGTGAAAAAGACTGTTGCTATTGTTTGGCGCCAAATACCGCCATATTTGCCGCCATATTCGCGCCCTGAGGCGCTGGAGAAGAAGGTGGGCGTACCTGAAGGAGCGCGCAAAGTCTTGGACACGCCCCCGGCTCTGACTCAGCGGCAGGTCCTGCGACAGGAAGTGGACGCTCTGACATCAGAGCGCCTGCGACGAAGGTCCTGTTCCTACTGCTGTGCCTGGGAAATAGCAGCTTCTGAAACCGGTAGGCTCCGTTTAACCAAGGGGGCGCTAATATGTTGCAACAACCGGCCGACAGTGCGGCCCCAGCCGGAGGACCCGACTCCGCACCGCGTGGCGTTATAGCGCCAGATGGGGGCGCAGGCCCAGCACTCAGTCCGGTGGTCCCGCTCATGCCACTAACGCTTCCATATATGCCTGGGGCGAAATGGCTTCCCCAGTACAGCGGCGAGCCAGGCACTTTAGCAGGATTCAAACGGAAGATATGCAGTGTCCTGGAAATGTACTCTATGTCTGAGAGGCAAAAAGCTGCAGTATTAATAGGGCAGCTAACTGGCGCTGCTGAGAGAGAAGTGGAGACTTGGGCTACCACGGACCAGGAGTTGGTGCCTGCAATCCTCTTAAAGTTACAGGCCATTTTTGAAGATCGCACCGAAACAGATCTCCGGATGGCATTCTATAACTGTTCACAGCAACCAAGTGACAGCACAAGGGACTATGCCTGCCGACTACAAGGGGCCCTGAGAGCCCTCAAGCAGGTTAATACCATAAGTGTCATTGATGAAAATAAGATGCTGAAAGAACAATTTGTGCAGGGACTGAGGTCCCAAGCGGAGCGCAGAACTGTGAATTGGTGGTCTTTAGATCACCCTGATGCTACCTTTGATGCCCTAAAGGACATGGCAATAAAAGGGCTGCGGCCCCTGGGCAAACCTGAGGTGGCAACCCAACATCGTCAGGGTGAAGTCACTCTGGAGCCGGCGGCAACCCCCTTTTCCTCGCTAGTGGCCGAAACCAAAACGCAGGTGACACCCCCTAGTGAATTGGACTGTCTGCGCTCAGAGGTGCGCCAGCTGACTAAAAATCTGGCTGCTGTGATGAGTGCCCTGCAGCTGCGGAAAGAGGAAGAAGGGAAGATCTTATTAGCTGATTGCCCAGAAGACGTCCCGTGGATGAACCGGAGAAGAAGGAAGACGTCGCCCCCCCCGGAGGAGGACAACGCCACCCCAAGGAGCGACCTCTGATCAACACCCTCCTCGTCGGGAGATCACCTGTTACCGATGCAACCGGAAAGGTCATATGTCTCCACAGTGTCCTTTAAACGGGCAGAACCTGGGTCTGAGGGCCAACACCCAGGAGGAGACCCGTCAGGCCCCCTAGACTGGAACCGCAGGTATGTGGGTGGACGACCCTACCTGTCTATCATTCTAGATGGTATTGCTGTTCCGGCATTGTTAGACACTGGGTCTCAGGTGACCCTAATACCTGATGCCCTATATACTAAGTTCTGGTCAATGGACAGTCTTAAACCCCGAGCCCTGACTTTACCGTGTATGCTTCTAATGGTCTTCCTGTAGAAGTACTCGGGACAAAATGTGTAGATGTGAAAGTGGGCAGAGAGGAGTTGAAAGACCAGGGGCTTCTGGTAGTAAAGACTGTAAATGAGGAGAACGGTTTAAATATAATTTTGGGTACTAACATTATCAGTAATTGTTTGGGAGAAGTTGTGTTCTTACTCCAACAGCTCGCTGAGATTGCCCGACCAAGGCAGAAAGGAGTAATCCAAAGAGAGATCCGGGCCCTGGTGTGTCAGCAGCAAGCGAAGCTTACAGACGGCGAAATTGGTAATGTACGGGTCACTGACTCGAATCCCATTGTGATACCCCCAATGAGTGAAATGATAATCTGGTGCAGGGCAGCCATAGGTCTGAGAGGACAGAATTACCAAGCTGTAGTAGAACCCCACCATTCAGAACATAGACCTACACTTATGACTGCTAGGGGAGTAGTGGAAGTGGTGAATGGAAGAGTACCGGTACGGCTTCTCAACTGGGGAGATGATGAGGTAAACTTACCCCGTTATGCAACCATTGCTAAACTACATGCTGTTGACAATAATTCTATTCTCCCGGCTGAGTCCTTAGACTCCCGCCAAATAGCGGAGGACAATGACCCGGCAACCCAGGTGGCGGAATGGTGTCAGCAACTCCATGTTGGGACGGACACCACTCCCGCTCACCAGAAGCAAGGGGTATTACGGGTGGTGCAAGAGTACGCCCAAGTATTTAGCAAGAATCCACTTGATTTTGGGATAATTAAGGGAGTACAACATCATATCCCTACAGGCAGTCATCCTCCCATCAAAGAGCGGTATAGGCCTATACCCCCAGCCCATTATCAGAAGGCTAAGGAAATGTTGCGAGATATGAAAGAAGCCGGAGTAATCAGGGATAGTTGTAGTCCCTGGGCAGCACCTCTAGTCCTGGTTAGAAAGAAAGATGGTAGCTTGAGAATGTGTGTGGATTACAGGCAGGTGAACCGCATAACACACAAGGATGCATACCCGTTACCACGTATAGAGGAGTCATTAGCTGCTCTGAAAACGGCTAACTACTTTTCTACCCTTGATCTGACTAGTGGATACTGGCAAGTGGCTGTGGCTGAGGAGGATCGTGAGAAAACGGCTTTCACCACCCCAATGGGGCTCTGTGAGTTCGACAGAATGCCGTTTGGGCTCAGCAGTGCCCCAGGAACATTTCAGAGAGTGATGGAGAACTGCCTGGGACATCTCAATTTTGAAACCGTGCTGCTATACTTAGACGACGTCATCGTGTACTCCAAGACATATGAGGACCATCTGAAGCACCTGGCAGAAGTATTTGAGTCCCTGTCCAGGTACGGGATGAAGTTGAAACCCTCAAAATGCCATCTACTCAAACAGAAGGTACAATATTTGGGGCACATCGTCAGTTCGGAAGGAGTAGCGCCGGACCCAGAGAAAGTCACTGCCATCCGGAAGTGGCCGGAGCCGAAGAACCTCAAGGAAGTGCGACAGTTCCTGGGACTAACGGGTTACTACAGAAGGTTCGTGAAAGATTACACGAAGAAGGCAGCGCCTCTACAGGACCTCCTAGTAGGCCAATCCCTAAAGAGCAGAAATCCTCCCTTCAATTGGGGTAATGAACAGGCTGAAGCATTCTAAAAGATGAAAGAGATCCTTACAGGCGATGAGATCTTGACGTATCCTGATTACAGCCAACCGTTCCTGCTGTACACCGATGCTAGTAATGAAGGTTTAGGAGCAGTTCTCAGTCAGAAGCAGAATGGCCAAGAAAAAGTCATCGCTTATGCCAGCAGAAAACTCAGGCCAACTGAGAGGAATCCGGAAAATTATAGCAGCTTCAAGCTGGAGTTTCTGGCGCTGGTCTGGGCCATTACTGAAAGATTTAAGCACTACCTGGCCTCCAACAAGTTCACGGCGTACACAGACAACAACCCGCTAACGCACCTGGAAACGGCCAAGTTGGGCGCCATGGAGCAGCGTTGGATGGCTCGGTTGTCTAATTACCAGTTTACTATCAAGTACCGGGCAGGCCGAAAGAATGCTAATGCTGACGCATTGTCCCGAATGCCGCATGACTCTGACACGGAGGAAGAATCGGACGACCTGGAAGAAATTGAGCTACCTGCGTTCCATCGAAATGGGGTAGTCCACGAGCATCGAGTCTACAGAAAGCAGTATGGTGCAACGTTAAATCCTTTACCCCATCACAGCTGGAAAGAGACTCAGGACAGCGATCCAGTGGTCAGCCGTATCAAGGAGTTGTTAAGACAGGAAGGTTCCTCCTTGGAAAAAGATGCACCTATGTCAGCAAAGCTCCTGTGGAACGAGAGAAGCAGGTTATTCCTATACCGTGAGAAGTTGTGCAGGAGATACGTCAATCCCAGGACCCACGAGATGGTCTGGCAAATAGTGGTCCCCAAGGCAGACGTCCAAATGGTGTTGGAAGCATACCATGATCAAGCAGGACACTTTGGCTGGAGGAAGCTGGAGACCCTGTTGAGGTGCCGGTTCTACTGGGTAGGGATGCGCAGCTCCATTGAGAGGTGGTGTCGGAACTGTGGACCCTGTGGTCTCAGAAGAAAGGACTACGGTAGTCAGAGGGCATCCCTACAGCCTATCCGGACGACTCGTCCCTTGGAGATTGTGGCCCTGGACCACGTCAAACTGTCGCCAAGTAGATCTGGATACTCATACGCCTTGACCATGGTGGACCATTACTCTAGATTTCTGGTGGTTGTACCAGTTAAGGATCAGACAGCAGTGACGGCAGCAAAAACCTTTCAAGCAAGCTTCTGCAGACCGCATGGGTATCCGGAGCAAGTATTAACCGATCAAGGACCTGCTTTCGAAGCTGATCTATTCAAGGAATTCTGTCACATGTATGGGTGTAAGAAAATTAGAACAACACCATACCATCCTCAAACCAATGGTCTTTGCGAGAAAATGAACCACATTGTCCTTGATTTGTTGAAATCCATACCGTTGGAAGACAGAAATCGATGGCCGGACTTACTACCTGATTTGGTTGACTTGTATAACCATATACTTGTAAGTTCCACTAACTGCACTCCAGCCTATCTTATGAGAGCAAGGCCCGGAAGACTACCAATGGATTTAGAACTTGGAGTGGTAGAACCAGAGGCAGATGACGCTATTGAAAACTGGGACATCAATCGGCAAGAGCAATACAGAAGAGTGCAAGTCTGTGTAGAAGAAAGTCTCAACAAGGTACGGGAAAAACAGGAAGATATTTACAACAGGAATGCTCCTGCCAAGCCTTTGATGCCTGGAGAAGTGGTATTGAAAAGGAAAAGGAAAATGCACAAATTGGATAACCAGTGGGAGCAAGAACCCTACGTCGTACAAGATTCCAAATATGACAATAGAAAAGTTTGTATCATCAGTAAGGACGGAGGAAGAACAATATCCACTGTGTCCAGAGACCATTTGAAATTGTGTCCAGAACCCTTAAAGTTTCGTGAAGAGAACTCTGTCATCAATCAAGAAGAAAGAAAAGAAGAGGTCATACACACGGATCTGGGAGATTTCCCTGCAGATTGGCCGAGACTGGGAGATGCTGTAATAATTCCGGTGTTGCAATTTTATCAGCCACAAGAGGAAGTTCTACCTCCAGTTGTGCCCATGGTGCCAGTTGAGCCAGTTCAGGAGTTACCTACTCCAGCAGCACCCCAACCTGCGGAACCTCAAGAGGAAGAATCATCGGAAGCAGCGCCCCATGCTATGGGAACCCCTGGTGAAGCTGACTCACACCGCCCAGCCATCAGTACGCTTGCCAGATCCATAGAAAGATTGAGGCAGTTCTATAGTTTGCCGTTACGTAGAACAGTTGGGTTAGAGATTAATATACCTGAAGCTACTCCACGTAGATCAGAACGTACAACGAAAGGGAAAATACCTATTCGTTATCAACAGTAGTCCTAGCAAACTAGTTTACTAAGTATGGATAATTGTATAAAGTATTGTTATGATATGTAAATTACTTGAAAATGTTTCATGATGGACTCTGAGGCTGAGGACTGAGCCAGCCCAAGAACTGATCTTGTATATAGTTGCACTTTGTGCATTCTCTACCAGCACACCTACCTCTGAACATAAAACCCGTATGGTGAGGCACTGAGTGAGGTCTGCATTCAGATGTCCTGCAGCCCACCCAGGACCCACGTTGAAGGTTTGGTGCGGGTCCTTCACAAGAATATTGTCATCTATTTATATGAAAATGTCTATTTAGTATTTTGTATTTTTCTATGCCTATTGTTATAATGCAACGTTCAAGAAATCCGTACCTCCCTGATGGGAAGAGTTTAAAATGTTACTTGTTTAAATGGAAAACAAAATGTCTTTCTTCTTATATTTCACAGCCCGGGAGTGCTGTATTTTACCAAGGGGGAATGTGTAGCCCTGGTATGTAAGGCACACAGGATCTGGAGAATGCACAGTAAGGTAACAGTTAAAGCTTGACACTCACTTACACTTCAGACACACCCACAGGGGTGTATAGGGGAGTGACGTGTAGCACAGGAGAGAGTGAGTCTAGCTTCCTGTCATCGTACAGAGCAGTCAGGGCTAGTTCTTCTTAGACAGTGAGGATTCCTGTCAGAGCTCTGGGTGAGCAGAAGATTAGTTCCTGCCAATTCAACGAAGTGGAGTCTAGTAACGGATGACTAGTTATCATCCCGAGTCTAGTCAGAGTTACCTTTTACTCAGTCTGAACTTTGAGGAAACTGAGAGTTACTCAGTGAGACCAAGGAAGAAAACTGACTTTCTATCTTCACGCTTCAGTGCTACATTGAAAGCAGAAGCAGGGCGAAGGGCATAGTGGGAAGGATTCAGAAGTGCCTTAAGGATCGGATTATCCTGCACATTGTCACCGGTCACTGGGGACCGAAGCGTCACTATAGCTCCAGGCATAGTGATAGAAAAGCCAGAGTCTTACTGGACCTTAGGTTGCAGAAAGCCGCCCTTAGAGTGCCAGTACGTAACCGAGTCAGGAGAACAAGACTTCTGAGTCCGGCGCGCGGCAAAAGAAAGTACTTAGTTCACCACTTATAAGGCTCTATCACAAAACTGACCGGGCAGTACAGCTAGTGGAAAAAGCTGAAAACTATAGAGTTAACTTAGCTACAGGCAAGCTTGGACTCACTCATCATTTGGAAACAGAAGGAGGCCTGTAACCTGCTCAACTGTTCCCGCTACGAACAGCCTCCCTGGGACCTGCCTGAACAACTTGAAGTAAAAGGTATGGAAAGAAGCTTCTATGTGTGAGACTGAGTTATTTGATTGCATCCCTGCACAACCCCACCATAACTATCGACCTGAGGAAAGAGTCCCACCTGTAGGGGACCCGACATCTAGCTGCCTCACCATCCCCTCAGAGATCTACAGCAGCGCTGGTCTTAGTGATCAGAGAACTACAGGTGGCGTCACGAACTGTATATATACCTATCCCCTGTAAATATACCCCCCAATATACGCCTGACCGCCAGGGCCACAGACCGAGCCACCGCTACCTGTGACAACCCCATAGACTTCCATGGGCTCGGCTCTGAGTACCCCATTGCTCTGGTAAACCACAATTGTGGTGCGGGTCAAGACATAACTATTATCTATCTATCTATCTATCTATCTGAGTCGCACTTAGTACCAGGGCAATGGGGTACTCGGCACCGAGCCCATGAAAGTCTATGGGATTTGTCACTGGCAGCAGGACTCGGTCCGTGGCCCTGGGCACTCATACAATGGGGGGGATATTTACAGGGGATTTGTAGGTAGTTCGTGACGCCACCTGTGGTATCTGGTCAATTGGACCAGCGCTGCTATAATGATCTTCACAGGGGATGTTATGGGGGCAGCTGGGTGGTAAGTCTCCCACAGGTGAGACTGGTCCCTGGAAGTCTATGGTGGTGATGCAGGGTGTAGATAAGAATTCAGTCACACACAATGCAGCTTCTTTTCATACCTTTTACTGGTAGATGGTTCAAGCAGGTCCCGGGGAGCTGGTCGGGGTGGAGAGTGCACATTCGGGTAACCGCTGAGCAGGTTAGAGGCCTCCTTTACTTCAATATGTATGTGAGTCTAACTTGCCTGAAGCGAAGTTAACTCTGAACTCTCCAGCTTTCTCTATAGCTGTAATGCCCGGCCAACATTGTGGTGGAGCCTTCTAAGCGGTGAGAACTAAGTCCTTACTTTTGTCTGCGCTTGACTCAAAGTCCCCGTTCTCCCTGACTCCGGTTACGTATTGACACTTTGGGCTGCACTCTGCGACCTGTAGTCCAGATGCCTCCGGTTTTCTTGTTACTAAGCTTGAAACTCTAGCAACGCTTCGGACCCCGGTGTCCGGCAAATTAGTGCAGGCAATCCAATACCTAAAGCACTTCTCTATGTCTTTTCCACTGCGCCCTTCGCCCTGCTTCCCGCTCTTAACATAAGCACTTGTAGCTTTTCATGGAAATGTCAGCTTTCTCCCAGAGCTCGCTGCACAGCTCTCAGTATCCTCCAAGTCCAGACTGGACTGAGACTGAATGGCTGCTCTGTCCTTAGACAGAAGCTAACTGACTGAAGTCAAACGGAACACTCCCTGAGCTTGACTGAACTGAGCTCTTCTCAGACAGGAAACTCTCCACTCCTCCTGACTGACTGACTAACTAACCCAGCTACGTGTCACTCCCTTTTGTACCCCTGATGGGTGTGTCTAAAAAGGTGAGTGTAGTGAATGCATATCAAGCGTTGCGATTACCTTCCTGTGCACTCTCCTGGATTTTATGTGTGCCTTACATAGCTGGGCCACACATCCCCCCTTGGTTAAACACAGCACTCCCGGGCTGTAAAAGAGAAAAAGAAAACATTTTTGTTTTGCATTAAACAACAACATTTTAACTCTTCCCATCCGGGAGTACGACTTCTTGAACGTTACAATTTGTACAATGAAGAATACAAAAGTATCAAAGTATAAAAATATCAAACATGTTCATAAATACAAGATACTTGTGGAGGACCCGCACCAAAAACCTCCCACGTGGGTCCTGGGTGGGCTGCAGGACTTCTGACTGCAGACCTCACTCTAGGCCCACCATACGGGTTTTTCTTCAGAGGTGATAGATAGTAGTGGTTTCGTGTAAAACCAAGATAATGCACCGTAGCGCAACTATTTACATAGAAAGTTTTGGGCTGGCACAGTCCACAGCCTCTCAGTCCATTGGCATGGTAAAAAGACACATAGATAGATATAAATTTAGAAATCAAGTATTCACATATATCTCAATAACTCACTTTACTTGCTTTACCCAACCGGGGTATTCTATGCAACTATGCAATCTACACATTTACTTTTTAACTTTTCAAATCCTCTACCCTTTGTACCCAGCCGGGTATCCTACTCAATATATAAAACATCATCATACACAGCAATAAAGTGCAAATTGGCAAATCTTCCTTTATCAACTTTTTACAATTCTTGGATACGGTAAACCCCTGTCTGGGTCCTACCGGTCTTCACTTTTCTTGCTAATTTCGATAACGTCTTCCACTCCTGGGGCTGGAACGACGCGGTGTTCTTTTGAACGCATTACAAATATGTCGTGACCTGCTATTAGCGTTTGAGTGGCCACAGTTCTCATTTTAACGATGGACCCAACGGGTACTTCATTTCTGTAAGACGCTGATGGCGTCGCTGCAAGGGCCACATTAAGTTGCGATGCAGAGTAAGTCGCCGATTGCGATGCAGAGTAGGTCGCCGATTGCGATGCAGGGGGCGATGAGTATGCAGGGGGCGATGCAGGGGCACGGCCTGGTGCGGTGAGAGCCTGGGACCGGGACGCCTTGGTATTATGTACGGTACCGGCGTCGGGGACGGGGTCACTGACGATGGAGACGTTCAGGGCATACCACCCCTTTAAACCCCAGTGACGGGTGTAGCTCACTATGTCCCCATTTATCAGGTCCCTCCCAGGATGACCGATGGGCAAATGGGACTCCACGTCCCGGCGGCTCACAAAGACCCCCGCGTAGAGGCCCGGCTCGCGGATAAAGCCCCAGCCCTTGCGGAACTGAAACTCAGTAACGCACCCCTGCCGCTGCGGTTCCCGTCGGGTACCTTTATCCCGGCGGACTGTTTCTTTATCCGCGATGAACTCCTCATGCTGTTTTTGTCGGGACCGCTGTATGTTTCTCTCTTCCTCCTGCTGCTGTCTCACTCTCTCGCAGTGCTGCCAGGCGTTTCCGGTTTGGAGGTCGTAAGTCACGTCGTCCAGACGCTCCATCTCATCCCAGTCGATTTCCGGCAACGATGGCTGGGACCCCTCCGGTGATCTTACCGGGGAACCGCACTCTGCTGTGGCCTCCTGGCCTGGCTGGCACTCCGGACCGGGCAGGACCTCCTCAGCCTCCTTCTCCTCCACCTCCGCATCGGTGGGATCAGGTACAGCACTCTTGGGGGCAGCCTCCGGTTTCTCTTTAGCCTTCCTCAGCAGGGAACTTGGGAAATCAGGAGACGGCGTTATGCTTGTGGGAGAGAGCACTGCGTCCCACAGCAGCCGCTGTGTCTGGGCACGCCAGCGTCTCTCCGTCTCCTGTAAATCTGCATGACGCTGGATCATTCCTTTTAGCGCCTCATTCTCCTTCCGCAGCTCCAGCATAGCGGGGTCAGTGTCCCGATCTGGGGACAGCTCCGGCACAGGTAGGGAATCTTCCGGTAAGCAGGAATTGTATGCCTCCGGTCTTCTGCACAGATTCTCCTGTCCTTCCGCCATCTCGTCCCAGGCCAGACTGTAGTTTCCATCAGGAACAGTCCGGTCTCTTCCGTGGAGGCGGGATTTGCGTCTCCTCCTCTTCGCATAGAGGATGAAGAGGAGGCGGATTTCCTTAGCAGTGGGGCAGGACCGCACATTATAGTAGCATTTGGAGAGGGCGGCCATAACTTTCGCGCCTCAGGGGGGTACACGCCCACGAATGCACGCCCACCTTCTTCACCAGCGCCTTAGGGCGCGAATATGGCGGCAAAATGGCGGTATTTGGCGCCAAATGCAGCAAACAGTCTTTTTCACCATACAGTTCAATATAGGCACACAGGACTCACAATTGCAAGTTTCGCATCCTGTTCGTGACGCCAAGGAATGAGTCGCACTTAGTACCAGGGCAATGGGGTACTCGGCACCGAGCCCATGAAAGTCTATGGGATTTGTCACTGGCAGCAGGACTCGGTCCGTGGCCCTGGGCACTCATACAATGGGGGGGATATTTACAGGGGATTTGTAGGTAGTTCGTGACGCCACCTGTGGTATCTGGTCAATTGGACCAGCGCTGCTATAATGATCTTCACAGGGGATGTTATGGGGGCAGCTGGGTGGTAAGTCTCCCACAGGTGAGACTGGTCCCTGGAAGTCTATGGTGGTGATGCAGGGTGTAGATAAGAATTCAGTCACACACAATGCAGCTTCTTTTCATACCTTTTACTGGTAGATGGTTCAAGCAGGTCCCGGGGAGCTGGTCGGGGTGGAGAGTGCACATTCGGGTAACCGCTGAGCAGGTTAGAGGCCTCCTTTACTTCAATATGTATGTGAGTCTAACTTGCCTGAAGCGAAGTTAACTCTGAACTCTCCAGCTTTCTCTATAGCTGTAATGCCCGGCCAACATTGTGGTGGAGCCTTCTAAGCGGTGAGAACTAAGTCCTTACTTTTGTCTGCGCTTGACTCAAAGTCCCCGTTCTCCCTGACTCCGGTTACGTATTGACACTTTGGGCTGCACTCTGCGACCTGTAGTCCAGATGCCTCCGGTTTTCTTGTTACTAAGCTTGAAACTCTAGCAACGCTTCGGACCCCGGTGTCCGGCAAATTAGTGCAGGCAATCCAATACCTAAAGCACTTCTCTATGTCTTTTCCACTGCGCCCTTCGCCCTGCTTCCCGCTCTTAACATAAGCACTTGTAGCTTTTCATGGAAATGTCAGCTTTCTCCCAGAGCTCGCTGCACAGCTCTCAGTATCCTCCAAGTCCAGACTGGACTGAGACTGAATGGCTGCTCTGTCCTTAGACAGAAGCTAACTGACTGAAGTCAAACGGAACACTCCCTGAGCTTGACTGAACTGAGCTCTTCTCAGACAGGAAACTCTCCACTCCTCCTGACTGACTGACTAACTAACCCAGCTACGTGTCACTCCCTTTTGTACCCCTGATGGGTGTGTCTAAAAAGGTGAGTGTAGTGAATGCATATCAAGCGTTGCGATTACCTTCCTGTGCACTCTCCTGGATTTTATGTGTGCCTTACATAGCTGGGCCACACATATCTATCTATCTATCTATCTATCTATCTATCTATCTATCTATCTATCTATCTATCTATCTATCTATCTATCTATCTATCTATCTATCTATCTATCTATCTATCTATCTATCTATCTATCTCATAAACTGCTCAGTGCAATCTACTTTGATGACATCTTGTGGCAATTTTGTGTAAGTGTAGGTGCCATGGGTGACCATTCTGTAGCTTTTCCATGTGAGACCTCTGCTCCTTTACAGCGCCACTCCAGCGGGTTTTTTTTCATTGCAGCTCTGGAGTGGCGCTACTATTGTAAGATCCCTGCACCTAATATTACACCTACCACCCGCTGTCTTCAGATCTTCCCAGCGCCCCTCCGGTTACCATCTTGTGGAACTTCTGATGGGCAGTAACAGTCACAAGCTCCCAATCCCAGCATGTGAGACACAGAACGAGGCTCTCATAGACTTGCATTGAAAAGTGACCTCGGCTCTCTCAGCAAACACTGGAGCGATATGGAAGGCCACAAACTTCTGGAGACCGACAGGAGCAGCGCTGATGAAAGATGAATATGGCGGCTGGTGAGTTGTTTTTAATCCATTAATGTGCAGCCATTCCAGCATCCCTATTAGATGTCACACAGCTTTCTTAGACTCCTGAACAGCAGATCTGCCTTGTTATGCAGTTTCCATATCTTTGTGTGACTGGGAACTCTTGGTTATGAGCTCTGCACCCTCCTTGGGTCCAGCACTGAGTCTTCCGCGCTGCTTCTGGTGTCGGTTAGTGTATAGTATTGCAGACAATAACAGATTCTAGGTGCAGCAGTGGAGACTCAGTGCTGGACCTGGGGATGGTGAGAAAGGCCTTTTTAATTAAAGACCGTAACTGGGGAACAAGCATTTTACGAAACCGAGAAACCCCTTTAAATCAACTCCATTCTGTTGGGTACTTTGTAGACAGCTCGGCAGCTTTTTGGCTGACATAAGGCCATTGTCTTGGACCGTTGAAGTTGGTTCTATGATCGATTGATAATGGAAATGATTCTTCGGTGTTACTACATCTCAAAAGCTTAGTTACTTGTGACCAAAATTGGGGATATTCCTTCTTGATATATTGTGGATATTCCTGTTATGGAAGTCATTTTCCTTCTTCATCTCACACGTGTTGGGGTCACCGATTAACTCTTCATCGTCTTTGGCTTTCTTGTTATTAGGTATCCACACACTTCATGTACAAGGAAGAGCGGTCGCTGCAGACATATTGCTGCCATCATCCTGCCCATTACTCATGGATGGAGGAAAGTCCATAATCCCAACTCTATTAGCAGAAAACAGAACGTGAAGAAATGTCGGCCCATAAGGATCACACTTTCCCCATGTTCATGATGGCTTGGAACATCCAATACCGAATCCTAGAAATACTCTGGGTCTTTATTCATAGCCATGGGACATATATAGAGATGACTGGGAAGGTTTGTATTTGTTTTGTCTAGTTCATTGTTCACTTGTATCTGTGTCAAACTATTAAATCAATTCATACTAATGACTATTCTTTTTTTTTTTTCGATGTCCATCAACCTGTATTTTCCTGAGCTCCTCTCTGCTGATATCTCTATTTTCCTGAGCTCCTCTCTGCTGATACCTGTACTTTCCTGAGCTCCTCTCTGCTGATACCTGTACTTTCCTGAGCTCCTCTCTGCTGATACCTGTACTTTCCTGAGCTCCTCTCTGCTGATACCTGTACTTTCCTGAGCTTCTCTCTGCTGATACCTGTACTTTCCTGACCTTCTCTCTGCTGATACCTGTACTTTCCTGAGCTCCTCTTTGCTGATACCTGTACTTTCCTGAGCTCCTCTCTGCTGATACCTGTACTTTCCTTAACTCCTCCCTGCTGATACCTGTATTTTCCTGAGCTCCTCTCTGCTGATACCTGTACTTTCCTGAGCTCCTCTCTGCTGATACCTGTATTTTCCTGAACTCCTCTCTGCTACCTGTACTTTCCGGAGCTCTTCTCTGCTGATACCTATACTTTCCTGAAAGCCTCTCTCCTGATACCTGTATTTTCCTGAGCTCCTCTCTGCTGATACTTGTATTTTCCTGAGCTCCTTTCTGTTGATACCTGTATATTCCTGAGCTCCTCTCTGCTGATACCTGTACTTTCCTTAACGCCTCTCTGCTGATGCCTGTATTTTCTTGAGCTCCTTTCTGTTGATACCTGTATATTCCTGAGCTCCTCTCTGCTGATACCTGTACTTTCCTGAGCTCCTCTCTGCTGATACCTGTATTTTCCTGAACGCCTCTCTCCTGATACCTGTACTTTCCTGAGCTCCTCTCTGCTGATACCTGTATATTCCTGAGCTCCTCTCTGCTGATACCTGTACTTTCCTGAGCTCCTCTCTGCTGATACCTGTACTTTCCTGAGCTCCTCTCTGCTGATACCTGTACTTTCCTGAGCTTCTCTCTGCTGATACCTGTACTTTCCTGAGCTTCTCTCTGCTGATACCTGTACTTTCCTGAGCTCCTCTTTGCTGATACCTGTACTTTCCTGAGCTCCTCTCTGCTGATACCTGTACTTTCCTTAACTCCTCCCTGCTGATACCTGTATTTTCCTGAGCTCCTCTCTGCTGATACCTGTACTTTCCTGAGCTCCTCTCTGCTGATACCTGTATTTTCCTGAACTCCTCTCTGCTACCTGTACTTTCCGGAGCTCTTCTCTGCTGATACCTGTACTTTCCTGAACACCTCTCTTCTGATACCTTTATTTTCCTGAGCTCCTCTCTGCTGATACCTGTATTTTCCTGAGCTCCTTTCTGTTGATACCTGTATATTCCTGAGCTCCTCTCTGCTGATACCTGTACTTTCCTTAACGCCTCTCTGCTGATGCCTGTATTTTCCTGAGCTCCTTTCTGTTGATACCTGTATATTCCTGAGCTCCTCTCTGCTGATACCTGTACTTTCCTGAGCTCCTCTCTGCTGATACCTGTATTTTCCTGAACGCCTCTCTCCTGATACCTGTACTTTCCTGAGCTCCTCTCTGCTGATACCTGTATATTCCTGAGCTCCTCTCTGCTGATACCTGTACTTTCCTGAGCTCCTCTCTGCTGATACCTGTACTTTCCTGAACGCCTCTCTCCTGATACCTGTACTTTCCTTAACGCCTCTCTGCTGATACCTGTATTTTCCTGAGCTCCTTTCTGTTGATACCTGTATATTCCTGAGCTCCTCTCTGCTGATACCTGTACTTTCCTTAACGCCTCTCTGCTGATGCCTGTATTTTCCTGAGCTCCTTTCTGTTGATACCTGTATATTCCTGAGCTCCTCTCTGCTGATACCTGTACTTTCCTGAGCTCCTCTCTGCTGATACCTGTACTTTCCTGAACGCCTCTCTCCTGATACCTGTACTTTCCTTAACGCCTCTCTGCTGATGCCTGTATTTTCCTGAGCCCCTTTCTGTTGATACCTGTACTTTCCTGAGCTCCTCTCTGCTGATACCTGTACTATCCTGAGCTCCTCTCTGCTGATACCTGTATTTTCCTGAGCTCCTCTCTGCTGATACCTGTATTTTCCTGAACTCCTCTCTGCTGATACCTGTATTTTCCTGAGCTCCTCGCTGCTGACACCTGAACCAAAACTAGCCAAAACTGCATGCGTTAAAGAAAAGAAAAAATGTCCCCATGACTGTACAACCTCTAGATGAGCTCAAAAAGGAGTTTAACAAAAAAGCTGGATAAGGCTATGTTCGCACATTGCATTTTTTCAGCTTTTTTTAATGTAAATTTTCAGCTGTGATTTACAGTACCAGCAAAGCGTATGAGTTTTCAGAAATCTCATGCACACAGTTTGTATTTTTTTTGTCCTCAGTATTTTGTGCAATACTTAGGTTTTTGTAAAATGCAACATGTCACTACTTTCAGTGTTTTTTTCTAGCATTTTTCACCCATTGAAAATAATGGGTTTTGCAAAAAAAATGCTAAAAAAAACACAGGTACCAGTTTTTCTGTGTGTTTGATGTGAAAACCTGATAAAGTAGAATCAGATTTTTTTGTATGCACTAAAGTTTATCAGCATGCACAACGAATGTACTCTGACAAAAACGCAGGAAAAAATGCACCAAAAGCCAGCAAAAAACGCAACAAAAACTAGGCAAAACCTGCTTTTTTGAAGCAAATTTCTCACTGCCAAGAAAGCAGGTTTTGCCTGCAGAAAAAAAATGCAACAAATACGCAACGTGTGACCATAGACTTACTTTTCAATCTACCCAACATCACTCCTAGACATGATCACACAGAATTGCCATCTTTTGCATTTCCTCCCCCAAAATTTTGCAAATGAATATAGCATATGTAGTAATATGACTGTAGGATCAGACTACACCGGGTTTATTTGTAGTCTGTAGCCATGGAGACAGGTAAGTCTGCATATAATAATAAAGCCGGCGTCACACTGGCGAGTTTGATGCGAGTAAGTCGCACGACTTTCTCGCATCAACACCCGGCACGGCCGCCCGCTCTCGGACCCGAGTGTGCGGCTGCATGTATTTCTATGCAGCCGCGCACTCGCATCAAGCTCGCCAGTGTGACGCTGGCCTTATAATAATAATCTTTATTTTTATATAGCGCTAACATATTCCGCAGCGCTTTACAGTTTGCACACATTATCGTCACTGTCCCTGATGGGGCTCACAATCTAGATTCCCTATCTGTATGTTTTTTGGAGTGTGGGAGGAAACCAGAGTACCCGGAGGAAACCCACGCAAACACGGGGAGAACATACAAACTCCTTGCAGATGTTGTCCTTGGTGGAACTCAAACCCAGGACTCCAGCGCTGCAAGGCTGCAGCTCTATCCACTGAGCCACCGTGAGCTGTATTCACAAAATAGTAGAAGATATTTTAATAAAACTATTTGTAAACTTGTAACTTTTTTATTTTCAATTGAAAACTTTGCAGTTAACTTGACTAAGTAATAAAAAGTTCTGTCTGCCCCGGCACTGACTAGCTGCAATGTGTTCTCCTGCGTCTGCCACAAGTCAGCATTTCAGAAACCGTCTGTCTGACACTCGGTCCTCGGAGAGTGGAGTGCGGTAACACAATACAAGCAGCCCTGAACAATGCATTGCCTTATATCAGCATAAGGAGCAGATTGTTTGCTGCACTGCGCAGTGATCCTCCAGCGCCGCCGGTACACCGCCATGACACACACCTGGTTTACACATTGGAGTCAGTGTTTGCTGGTTGGAAGCCACTCGGGACAGCGCTGGCCTTCTCCGGTAGGAGGATAGCCCCTACAGGAGGTTCCTTTCCTTGTGCTGACTCCAGTCCTTCCTCACAGTTTGATTATGGAAAGTATCAGACTTTTTATCATTACAAGTCCTGATTCATACAGCAGACTGCTGAAAAGTCAGAAAGCAAGTGCTGCAGCCTGCAGGTAGCACTGGATCTCACTGGACAGTATAGTCATATAGTGGAAAAAAGGGATCAGATCAGGAGACTAAAATATCTTGGGCTTAGAGGGGTTGCCCACTTTAGGCTTCTTTTACACTTGCCATGTTTTTGTGGGCCGTTTTTGCGGCCCCAATAGATTTCAATGGGGCCGCAAAAGCGGGCAGTAAAAATTCGTCGGAGCGCCGTACGCCATATGGCCGTATTTACGGCTGTGAAAAAATATCGAGCCTGCACGATATTTTTCACGGCTTATGGACACGGCCCCCATTTAAATCAATGGGGACGCAAAAACAACAGAAGCTTGCCCAGTGTGTTGATTTTGCGGTACACCGTGAAGACCGTATTTGCGGAACGCCGTATTTTTACTAGGACACAATTTTATTTACAATTTCCTTTTTTTTTTTCCCCTACTTTTCAAAACCAATTCCAAACCAGAAAAACGGCGATCCGAGAAGATTTTTGTGACCCGTTTTTGCGGCAGACCGTGAAAATTACAGCAATACGGCCCGCAAAAAAGGCCCGCAAAAACGTGCCGCAAAAAACACGACGAGTGTAAAAGAAGCCTTATTTTAACAAATGTGTTGGGGACATGATTGTGTGGCACTTGCTATTATATAAGTGTTACAGGTTCTTCTCCTTTCTAATAGATTGCACAGCTCTCCTGTTCTCAGCATGGCTGCTGATGGAGGAGCATGTGACCATACCCGCCCATCAGCCTCCTCCAATAGAAAAACATCTCCTATGTGCAGTGTTTTCCTATTGGAGGAGGCTGATGGGTGGGTATGGTCACATGCTCCTCCATCAGCAGCCATGCTGAGAACAGGAGAGCTGAGCAATCTATGAGAAAGGAGAAGAACCTGTAATACTTACATAATAGTAAGCGCCACACAATCACGTCCACAACACATTTGTAACAAAGATAAGGCCTACAATTTTAATCAAGAAAATAGACCTTGTGCTCCTCGTTTTTTGTTTTTTTAAAAAAAACGGTACATACAGAAATCAGCAAATGTACGAAAATGTTGACATCTTTGTTACCAATATTTTTTTACTTATTTCAAGTACGTTTTTACTCTTTATTTTAGAAAAACTCTTACAATATGGAAACCATGAACAAGCAGGCACAGTTTTTTTTTATATTAGACTTGTTTCAACTTTTTAATGGGAGATTAAGGAATAGCAAGAATGTAATCCAATGGAAACATAAACAATGATATTAAAAGGGTCATCCAACATGCGCTAAAATAACAAAATAAAGCATCCTCACCCTACTGATACCGTGCTGTTCCCCTGCCAATGCATGCTGGGTGGTTTTTGAAAACATATTCTAGGGGTGGACAATCCCTTAAAGAGCATGGGTCATACAGAAACTTAAAAAAGAGAGGGAGCGGGAGGGGATTTGGGTGAAATAAAAGACAACTAACATGAAAGCTAGGCCTACGGTCACTTTGAGTGTCTGTGAAGTTATCATGAAAGTTGGTCACACCAACTGGACTGACTGATCAGCAAAGGTGCATAGGGATATCCCAGCTATCCTGATGCTAGGTGTTGAAGGCAGTAGCATAGCTATCATGGGGCAGAGGGTGCTGTTGTGCCGGGCCGGGGGACCGCAGGTCGCTTTAAGCCTGTGGTCTACAGAACGGCCGAGACTCTGGCGCACATCACACTACGCCAGGACTGATATCTGGGATCTGATGTATTATTCCAGAGAAAACCACGTTTTTCTTAATATGTAAATGAGCTCTTATGATCTCTGGGCCGGACATAGATCTCCCCGAGTATCGGCCTCCAGGGATTCTTTTACATAAATGTGGCATTACCAGTGTGAGTGTGAGACATGTAGATCAGGAGAGGAGACTGTCAGTCATTACATGTCTCACACTGGTAACACCTCCTTCCATTTATAATAAGTTCTTGAAGCAGATTATCAGGTAGATCTATGTCCCTCCCATAGATCTTAACAACTCATTTACATACTAAGAACAATTTGGATTACTATGGAATAAAACATTGGATCGCAAATATCAATGTATCAACTTTCTAGGACTTCCATGGTCACATAGCTTAGGGTTAATTCTACTGACAGATTCCCATTAATCCCCTTTAAAGCAGGGGTACAATGAAAATTATCAGGATCAATGTATCTAGAGAAGACTTGAAGAAAAAAATTGAAACAAACAAAATGAGACAGAATTGCAGCACCAGACACAGCCTATGAATAAAGGTGGTGCTGTTTCTGAAAAATCCAAAATCTTTTTGAAGTCTTAGACAACTCTTTTAATAGATACACACTAGGCGATTGTATTTTATGCAAATCCCTAATACTTTAGGGAGCATTACTCCAAACCGGAGGTTGTGTTTCGGCTACTGAGCGATTATACTACCGCATATTTGTCTATTTGTTAGAATCTCCCCCCGAGCGATGTATACAAAGAGGAAATACAATTAGGCGCTGTAAGAACACAATGTAATTGTGAGTTTTGGGGTTTAATGGGGAACATCGTGATTTATTTAGGTTCACAGGGTCAGAACAGGTAGTGAAAAAGCAGAGGCCAAACATTTGGAAGTCATTGAACTGACAGGGAGATGCCATATGGATTCCCTGTGTAAATGCCGAGGGCCCCCCTGGTTTCAGTGAGTACATGGAGCGCGTGTTTTTAGAAATGCGCCTTCGACACATGTGGTTCACGTCACCATTTCCCTTATTGTTTATTGTCTTATTTGGCTGCTTGGTTTGATGTTTGGAGATCTTGCCTGCAATCTGCTAATGGAAGAAGTTTACGGCACACGTACTTTCCACATGACCGTAATCAGCCTTTATAGCGTTATATTACTGTCTGATGGATTCACGTTCTAAATCTCTACAGTAAAGTATCTGCTCGCCCCGGAAAGCTATCATTTATTACATGGCACCGTCTAGCAATGATCGTTTTGCACTACATCTTGATTGCACTTTCCTAATGAGAAAACATGGAAAAAGTGCAGAGCCGAATATGCGCTGTCACATGGAATATAAGGAATGAAAGGCTATGGACACCTTTGACCTGAAAAAGAATGATACTTACATGTGTTAGTTATTACCTTTGGTTTCAGTTTTTTAGAAAAGAGCTGGAAGCATATAGCCAATTAACAAACACTTTATTGAAAAATAGTATAAAATTACCTAAGACAACTATTAAAAATGAGATGTGCATCCAATAATTTCCCATTGGTCAAATATGTAAATGAAGATATCAATTACACTCTCCGCAGACACAATAAACAATTGCTGTATTATTCTAATATATTAGCTTTGTGCTTATCAAAAGAGATTATAGCAGTCATGTTGTGTAGTCATAATCATATTGTAAAGTACAAAATATGCAATAAGGTATGTGCAGAACAATAAATGACTATGATGTCATATTACTAGTAGCAAATAAAGATCTCAGTTATCTGCTAATACAATAAGCAAATGCTCTATTGTTCCAATACATGAGCTATAAGTTTGCAGAGAAATGTCTCTTAAAACCATATTGTATAGCCATTACCATATTATAATGCACAAAGTGTGCAGTGGAGTAAATAATGTGTACAAATATATGCAAGATAATAAGTGACTTATAGTGCCATATTACTACCAGCCATGTATATGCATAAAGTACCACCAATAGTCTATATACTGGGGGGACAGATAAATGATACAATTGTGCTGCTATGCTAAGCCTAAATAGGATGGTATAGAAAAATAATGTATATATATGTGAAGCAGCTAATGCATCCCCATTCAAGTAGCGTGCCAGGCTAAAGTGGCCCAGGCTTTAATATCCAAGTAAAGACATATGGATCAAAACAGCGGAAAGTTCACACATACGACCTTAGGGAAATGACACATGAATCTTTTCCCCAAGACGAAGCTAACGCGAAAC
Source organism: Oophaga sylvatica (assembly GCA_033576555.1). NCBI lineage: Eukaryota > Metazoa > Chordata > Amphibia > Anura > Dendrobatidae > Oophaga > Oophaga sylvatica. The sequence continues at coordinate 86,865,655 of JARQOD010000009.1, forward strand.
GCGCGTCGGGACATCGGGATACTTCTGTCATTTCCCTAAGGTCGTATGTGTGAACTTTCCGCTGTTTTGATCCACATGTCTTTACTTGGATATTAAAGCCTGGGCCACTTTAGCCTGGCACGCTACTTGAATGGGGATGCATTAGCTGCTTCACATATATATACATTATTTTTCTATACCATCCTATTTAGGCTTAGCATAGCAGCACAATTGTATCATTTATCTGTCCCCCCAGTATATAGACTATTGGTGGTACTTTATGCATATACATGGCTGGTAGTAATATGGCACTATAAGTCACTTATTATCTTGCATATATTTGTACACATTATTTACTCCACTGCACACTTTGTGCATTATAATATGGTAATGGCTATACAATATGGTTTTAAGAGACATTTCTCTGCAAACTTATAGCTCATGTATTGGAACAATAGAGCATTTGCTTATTGTATTAGCGGATAACAGATCTTTATTTGCTACTAGTAATATGACATCATAGTCATTTATTGTTCTGCACATACCTTATTGCATATTTTGTACTTTACAATATGATTATGACTACACAACATGACTGCTATAATCTCCTTTGATAAGCACAAAGCTAATATATTAGAATAATACAGCAATTGTTTATTGTGTCTGCGGAGAGTGTAATTGATATCTTCATTTACATATTTGACCAATGGGAAATTATTGGATGCACATCTCATTTTTAATAGTTGTCTTAGGTAATTTTATACTATTTTTCAATAAAGTGTTTGTTAATTGGCTATATGCTTCCAGCTCTTTTCTGAATAATTTTCATAAAGGGAAGTGCCGTTTTCCTAGGCTCATATTCCTAGGATATACTTTGGTTTCAGTTGTCTGCAAGCTTCATTCATTCTCAGGACCTTTGCTATGTAGTTTGCAGTCTGCTCCTAATTTGGGAATTTTCTTTTGTGGATGTGTCCCACCTGTAATACATGCTGGATGTGAGGTCTGTGTGTCCAGGATATTACTCTAGTCACCAGCTCTCATGTATCGGCACAGCTTCATTTCTGGACTGATTTCCTATGATGGATCATAAGCTTTCCTACCTATCTACAGCCTGAGACAGGTGCCCTCCCCAATACCTTCAAAGCTTTCCTCCCTCTATTCCTTGCTGCTATCTCTAATACTGAGAGAAAAGAGGATTAGAGCAGAAGGAATTGTCACAACTAGGAGCAGACCAGCTAGATAGCTGAAGGACTTGCAAACACACACCAGCATCAAAATGGTAGGAAGTATTTTTAATGATGACAAATTTAGAAGGTTACTTCATTTTTTCCCATCTCATTATTAGTTTTCATGTATTAGAACAGCTTCATTTTTTAATTCATTTCTCTTGAGGGATCATATGCTTTCCTCCCTATTTACAGCCTGAGAGAGCTGTGCTCCCTAATAGCTTCACTGCTTTCCTCTCTCAATTCTCTGCTACTATCTCTAACACTGAGAGAAGGGAGGATTACAAGCAGAGGGAACTGTCACAACTAGTAGCAGACCAGCTAGATAACTGAAGGACTTGCAAATACATCAGCATCACAATGGTAGGATTTTTTTTTTTAATGAAGATTATTTGGAAAGTTGCTTAATTTTTGCATCTCATCACTAGCTCTCATGTATCAGCACATCTTCATTCCTGAACTAATTTCCCATGATGGATCATGTGCTTTCCTCCCTATCTACAGCTTGAGAGAGCTGCCTTCCCTTATAGCTTAAAAGCTTTCCTCCCTCTCCTCTGCTGCGGTCTATAACACTGAAAGAAGGGAGGGGAAGAGCAGAAGGAACCATCTCAAGTAAGATCAGACAAGCTAGATAGGCGAAGGACTTGCAAGCACCCTGCAGTTTTAATTAGGACTAATTAGAAAGTTGCTTAATTTTGGGTTTGGGAACCAAGGAAGATTAATAATAAAACAATTAATGCAAATGTGTGTAAGGTCATTCACAGGCAGCACAGAAGGGTATTACACTTATTAATGGCTTCATGCATTTAATGATTCACCTTATCAACGGCCTCATGGTGCCGCATAAATTAAAAAGAAAATGACTGAAGTTTGGGAAACACTTGGCTAAGACTCACCTGTAAAAAAAAAATGCAGAAAAAAAATATCATGAAAGGATGATGATGTTTTAACCAAAAAGCCCCATGTGTTTTTCTTTTCCATTTACCTAAAATAGTAACTTGTCAAAGTCATTAATGAGTGGTGGTGTCATTTGTGTTTTTATTACGATTGCATTTTTTATTCTTTTCAGAATCCAGCAAAACATTTTTTTATGCCAAAAAAGCACAATGTCTTTGCACCATGACTTATGCAGATGCCTTTTGTATGCCAAGCCCAAAGACAAGAGTTTCCAACCATTGCACGAATCCCGTCCGGCAGAACATTCTGCAGCACAGAGGCTTCTTCGGTTATTTTATCACGTTTACCAAAAAACATGTAATGTATCAGGCAAAGCAACGTTTTCGGAAATTCTTCCCCCTCCACTCAATGCGTTCATATCTGCAGGCGGTCTCCTGTCTCTCTCGGATCCATCTTTCCATGATCGTGTACTAGCTTGCCCTGCGACTCGTACTCGAGCGATTTTCCAGTCCATTACATTCCATGTCTTACAATCACTTCTGGAGAAAACATTCAGGGTTCAGTCCATGTAATAAAAGCACATAACTCAGAGCGATGTCTCGTCACTTGTCCAGCAGAGGCGGAGACTCTTCTTATAAGGTCGGGGTCACACTTGCGAGAAACTCACACCTCAATACCCGGGACCGGAGTGTGCAGCTGCATGTTTTTCTATGCAGCTGAGCGCTCCGGTCCGAGTGCCTGGTATTGAGGTGTGAGACTCGTGTTTCTCCCAAGTGTGACCCCAGCCTAAGGAAGGCTTTCTGTCCTGCTGTATACAGCAGTATCTAAGTGATTAGAGCTGGCGGGTCCACAGACCCCCATACAGTGGCTCATGTACCTACAATCATACAGACACGAGGTAAGATATCCCCCCACCGAGAAATATTGTGAACAAGAATGTTAAATGTAAACTCAATGCTAGATCTCAGTACTGATCAGCTGGGGTCTTCTGACCCAAAATTGAGACTGTTGTGTGTGGGTCAGAGATCCACAGCCAGTCAGGACATCGCTGATGTCTGAATTGGGCCTTAAAAAGGAGTCTAACCCTAACCCCCCCCCCCCCAACTATTTATACATCCATAATAGACTTAGCCCCCATACAAATCATACTTGTGCAGGTGTCAGACATGCATATTCCCTGCCAAAGAGATAAAGTGCAATGTGCAGGGCAAGCATACAATGGGTATGGAAAGTATTCAGACCCCTTTACATTTTTCACTGTTTCACTGCAGCCATTTGGTAAATTCAAAAACGTTCATTTTTTTCTCATTAATGTACACTCTGCACCCCATCTTGACTGAAAAAAAACAGAAAGGAAGACATTTTTGCAAATTTATTAAAAAAAAACCCTGAAATATCAGTCATAAGTATTCAGACCCTTTGCTCAGACACTCATATTTACGTCACATGCTGTCCATTTCCCTGTGATCCTCCTTGAGATGGTTCTACTCCTTCATTAGAGTCCAGCTGTGTTTAATTAAACTGATAGGTCTTGATTTGTAAAGGCGCACACCTGTCTATATAAGACCTCACAGCTCACAGTGGATGTCAGACCAAATGAGAATCATGAGGTCAAAGGAACTGGCCAAGGAGCTCAGAGACAGAATTGTGGCAAGGCACAGATCTGGCCAAGGTTGCAAAAGAATTTCTGCAGTACTCAAGGTTCCTAAGAGCACAGTGGCCTCCATAATCCTTAAATGGAAGAAGTTTGGTACCACCAGAAGTCTTCCTAGACCTTGCCGTCCAGCCAAACTGAGCAATCGTGGGAGAAGAGCCTTGATGAGAAAGGTAAAGAAGAACCCCAAGATCACTGTGGCTGAGCTCCACAGATGCAGTAGGGAGATGGGAGAAAGTTCCACAAAGTCAACTATCACTTCAGCCCTCCACCAGTCGGGCCTTTATGGCAGAGTGGCCAGACGGAAGCCTCTCCTCAGTGCCAGACATATGAAAGCCCGCACAGAGTTTGCTAAAAATCACATGAAGGAGTCCCAGACTGTGAGAAATAAGATTCTCTGGTCTGATGAGACGAAGATAGAACTTTTGGTGTAGGAAAGATGTGTAAATGTCCAACTGGGGGTCTGTATGTGGGGGAGACCGGGCAAAAACTGAGAACAAGGATGAATTCTCATCGCCACACGATAAGAGAAAAAAGAATGGATTTACCTGTGGCCAAACACTTTTGTATGCCCGGTCATAGCATGACAGATATGGAATTACTTGTATTAAAATCTAACTTCAAATCTGAGAAGGATAGAAAAGTCTGGGAATATAAACTTATGATGACCTTTGACACTCTTAGTGCTGGGATGAATATATCCCAGAGTTTTATGTCGTTCTACAACAATTAAGGAATCTGCCTCCCTGACCTTTTAGGGTCATCACAACACAATACCAGACCCCAATCAGAGGGTAATAAAACCTTCACTCCTTATCTATGAACTAGTCATATTTATGTTAATCCCTCTGCCATAATGACAGTTCTGCTTCATGTCACTTGTCCTACCTATTGCATTTTTTCTGTGCTATTTTGTGTATAAATATGTGATTCTTCAGATGTTGTATTAGTCTATGCCTGATGAAGAGACCTGAGTAGTCTCGAAAGCTTGCAATTTGTTACCATCTTTTCAGTTAGCCATTAAAAGGTATCAACCACTGAGGACTCAAGTCTAAATATTGAACTTTTGGTGATAATTCTAAGTGATGTGTGGAGAAAACCAGGCACTGCTCATCACCTGCCCAATACAATCCCAACAGTTAGGCCGGCGTCACACTGGCGACAGAATCAGACGACTGCAATGCGATGAAAAATCGTATTGCAGTCTGCCCTATGTTAATCTATGGAGCAGCTCCCAGTATCAGATTTTTTGTGGTCCGTTTTAAACGTCCGTGTGCAATCGCAGCATGCTGCGATTGTCACCGATTGTGGGTCGACTATCGCCAATGCAAGTCTATGGGAGCGATGAAAAATCTGATTACAAACGGACCGCATGTGTGACTTGCGATTAAATCGCATCGGTGTCCTTTAGAAAAGCCGGCAATTCATCCCCGGCTATACTGTAAAATCACACTGACAGCTTTAATAAAGAATAGAAAGAATAGATATACACACATAGAATACATATATATATATATATATATATATATATATATATATGTGTAATTGTGACATGTATATATATATATAATATATATATATATATATATATTTATATTTCCTAGACTTCTACATACTGTAATAGCGGCAAATTCAATTGCCGGCTTCTGTGAAATCACAGAAGCCGACATGAAATGATACATTGTTTCCACACAGTTAACCATGTCATTTCCTGTATTTTGATATTTGTTTAGAACTTACAATTACATGAGTGTATTTGTACTAAATTTCAGACATGTAGGGGTTAATTAAAGGTGTAAATTCGTTGACAAAAAAATGCGTGAGCTCCCGCTGTATTTTCTCAACCAGACAAAGCAAGCGAGTGGGGGCAGATAATAATAGCCTAGGGAGGGTACTTTTTTTTTGTGCCCCCCCTGGCTACTAACATCTGCCCCCAGACACCCCAGAAAGGGCAAATCTATAATTAGATTCGCCCTTTCTGGCACTTTGCCCGTCTATTCCCATTGCCCTGTAGCGGTGGCGAATGGGTTAATAATCTCACCTTAATGTCACCTTAGTATTGAAAGGTGACCTTAAGGCAGGTTAATAATTGAGAGCTGTCAATTAGACAACTATCAATTATTAATCCTATTGAAGTAAATAAAAAAACACACACACTTTAAGAATAAATAATTTTAATGAAATAAAAACACATATTTTTGACCATCTTTTATTTCACTCTTAATCCGTTCGAAGCCCTTGTTCTTTTAAAATAAATATAAAATAATAAAACAACATTATTCTTACCTATCTGGCGATCTGTCACGTCCCACGCTGTAATCCTTCACAAAGGGTTAACTAGCAATCAGATAAGCAGCGCAAGTAATCCTGCGTGCTCATCTGATAGCTCCTGAATGAATGAGCTTATCTCCTGCCGACAGGAGAGGATGTGATTCATGAATGAAGCTTAATTGATTGTATCCCACTTTCACGTTAGGTCAGGTCACTCAAGTGAAAGTTGTAATAAATAAATTAAGCTTCATTCATGAATCTATTCCTCTCCTTTCGCTGGGAGAGTAACTGATTCATTCAGGGGAATACAGGTCTGAGACAGCATTATTAGCTCTCTGCGACCTGTAACCTGTTAACCCTTTCTGATGGATTACAGCGTGGGACCTGACTGTACTTCGGATTGGTAAGAATCATTTTGCTTTTTTATTTTATTTTTATTACAGGAAATGGTTTTAGCAGGAAAATAAAATATTGTCAAAAACTGTGTGATTATTTCATTAAACTTCTTTTTTATTAAACTGTGTGTTTGATTTTTCTATCATACAATAGGATTAATAATTGATAGTTGTCTAATTGACAGCTCTCAATTATTAACCTGCCTTAAGGTCACCTTTCAATAGTAAGGTGACATTAAGGTGAGATTATTAACCCATTTGCCACCGCTACAGGGCAATGGGAATAGACGGGCAAAGTGCCAGAAAGGGCGAATCTAATTATAGATTTACCCTTTCTGGGGTGTCTGGGGGCAGATGTTAGTAGCCAGTGGGGGCACAAAAAATGTACCCTCCCTAGGCTGTTATTATCTGCCCCCACTCGCTTGCTTTGTCTGTCTGGTGGAGAAAATACAGCGGGAGCCCACGCATTTTTTTTCAACGAAATTACACCTTTAATTAACCCCTACATGTCTGAAATTTTGCACAAATACACTCATGTAATTGTAAGTTCTAAACAAATATCAAAATACAGGAAATGACATGGTTAACTGTGTCTAAACAATGTATCATTTCATGTCGGCTTCTGTGATTTCACAAAAGCCGGCAATTGAATTAGCGGCTATTACAGTATGTAGACGTCTAGGAACTATAAATATATGTATATATACATGTCACAATGACATGTATATGTATATATATATATATATATATATATATATATATATATATATATATATATATATATATATATATATATATATATATGTGTTCTATGTGTATATATCTATTCTTTTTTTTGTGATTGAAATACTATTCTTTTGGATCCATTAATCCATTATATGTCAGTTTTGCAAGCCTGCGAGAAAATCTCGCAAGTCGGATGAAAATCGGATGTTACAAGGTACACACACATGCGACTAAATCGCATCTTTGAAGGAAAATCGGATGCCAGAAGGATGTGTGATGTTTGCATTTTGATCCGACAATCGACCGTCTAAAACGGACCGATTTTTTGTCGTTGTGTGTGACGCCGGCCTTATAGAGTGCTCTCAGTGGGAGAAACAAAATAGGAATCATGTGGGTGTGATACCTTTTAATGGCTAACAAAATATAGTGAATGATGTTACGAAGCAAGCTTTCGAGACTGCTTAAGTCTCTTCATCAGGCTGATAAAACAAAATATTTTAAGAAACCCAATTATATACAGTAAAGAGCACAGGCATGGTGTGATACATGGACATTTAAATAAACACTGAGCTTAAAGAGAGAATCCTTAATTAGATCCTTAATTAACCCTCTTTAAGCTCAGTGTTTATTTAAATGTCCATGTATCACACCATGCCTGTGCTCTTTACTGTATATGTGGCAGCCCAGGGTCTGGTTGCCATGGTGACATTGCCTCCCTCTAAGGGGTGATGTCATGCCTGGAGGCGGGTGTCCCCATGCTAGGTAACACAGTGTACATGTCAATTCCTGCTCCAGGCCAGAAAGGGGAGCTTATTTATAAATTCTGGCCAGCAGGTGGGGTTAGTGAGTCAAAGAAGTCAGCTGTCAGAGTAAACAGGAAAGTTGTCATGGAAACGGAAGCCAGCTGGAGCTTAAGGGACTGACAGTGGGTGGGAGGAGTTAGTGCTGAGGTAAGAAGATTGTTCTGGAAAGAGTCAGTGAGTTTCTCTGTGGATAAGGAAGGGACAGTAGCAGAGTCAAGAGCTCAAGGGGATAAAAACTGCGTTTAGCTGACCCGAGCTGAGCGCTGAAGGGACGCCAGAGTCCTTGGCTGGGCGGGGGCTGTATGCCCTGACAGCCAAATCTGGAGGGCAAGGGACTGCAAGCTCCTTGGCCACGCCGAACACCTGAAGGCACGGCAGCACACCAAGAGCCCGGGGCTGACAGTAGGACAGTGCCCATGATATAGGCTCACACTGTCTGCCATACAGGTTAGAAACCATCATGCAGAAGAGGGCCGCAGCTTAGCTGCAAGCAGCAGGGACCCGAAAAGAGAGCGCAGAAGGAAGGTCCCCAACCCCACCTGGCAGGATGGATCCCCTGAATGCCTCCAGGCAAGTCGGACTCGATCCGTCATCTGTAATTGGTACCCCAGATTGCATCTACTTTCAAGTAAAAGGTAAAGAAAACTGCACCTCTCTGCGTCCTTCACTTATTCTCTGCTCCCCAACATTCACCACTATCTGAACAATCAAATATATATTTGCCCTGGGGCCCCGCTCTACCCGTGGGAAGCGGAACCATCTTTGCTGCGTCACCATCAGCCTCAATGGACCAAAACCGCAGCGTCGGCCACCCATTGCCGAACACCAAGGGTGGAGTCACGATTAAACACCACATAACTATCCTCTATTTTATGATACGGCCAGGGCCACGGAAACTGATCACAGCCCCGTGACCTCCCCCATAGAACTGTCCGGTCCGATTCCGGGTACCCCACGGTAATGGGGCCTCTTAAAATTTTGTTATATCAGCCTGATGAAGAGACGTAAGCAGTCTTGAAAGCTTGCTTTGTAACATCATTCACTATTTTGTTAGCCATTAAAAAGGTATCACACCCACAAGATCCCTATTTTGTTTCTCCCACTGAGAGCACTCTTTTTTTTTTCTACTGGCTAACACGGTACCAAACCACTTTTTTTTTCGTTTAATCCCAACAGTGAAACATGGTGGTGGCAGCATCATGCTATGGGGGTGTTTTTCAGCTGCAGGGACAGGACGACTGGTTGCAATTGAAGGACACATAAATGCTGCCAAGTACAGAGATATCCTGGATGAAAACCTCTTCCAGAGTGCTCTGGACTTCAGACATGGCCGAATGTTCACCTTCCAACAAGACAATGACCCTAAGCAGACCGCTAAAATAACAAAGCTTCTTTCTGGGAGAGTCTGTAACTTGGCTTTGCAAGACCTATATACACATGTAAAACAAAGTTTGAGGGTAAAACCCCCCTAAAAAAATAAACCCATCTCTAATGTGTCCATATGCTTTAAAGGGATTGTTCAAGACTATTTTTTTACAATGTGCCTAAAAAGTAACAGACAGGTAGTTGCTAACAGACACCTACCTGCTTGTTCTATCTGGCGCAAGCACAGATGTCAATTCAGCAGCTCCAGTCAACAGAGAAGCTCTACAATCGGGGCTGCTCTGCCATCATGCTGATTGAGAGCCGGCTCCCCTCAGATAGGCAGCTGGGAGTCACCTGTTCCCATCAGCTTCATGTTGACAGACATACCCCATCAACCGAACAGAGCAAATGAAAAATTGCTTCTGCTAATGTGACATCACAAGCCACTGAATCGCTGGTAGTAGCGGTATATGACCGCTCTGAGCTGACAGATCGTTGCCGGGCACAACAGGCAAGCAGCAACTACCTGCTTAATCATTCTTAGGTAGTAAAAAAAAAAAAAAAGTTTCCAGATCATCCCATAGATGCAACTGAGATCTGGAGACAAGTCGCTACGTTCAACACTTGAACCCTTCCAATCGTCGGCTTACAGCTGGGTTCACACTGGTGGTAAGAAAACTGTAGCCATGCAGATAAGTGCAGTTTTCACATTGCTTCTAGAAGCAGCAAATACTTTGAAACTTGTCTGCAGTTTTTATTCCACATGGACTGTAGCAGATTTGCAGAGGATTTTGTCTGGGGATCAAGATGGAATATGGATGTACATATGGGGAACTGTGTTAAATCATGATTTAAATCAAATGATTTTTTTCTATTTAAATCAGATCGATTTAAATCGTGATTTTAATGATTTAAATCACTGATTTAAATCAAAAGATTTGTTTAATATAAATCACGATTAAAATCTAAAACTTTCAATCATTGTTCAATTAACTCCACACTTCTAGCTTGGTTTCACTTTCTGTAGCTTGGTTTCAGTTTCTTTTTCCATTCAGTTGACATGCCCAAACTTGTTGGATAGTCAGTCAGCAGTACTTGGCTGTAGTAACAATCAAACTTCAGAAGTGATCTGCGTGAGCCATGGCAGGTCGTAAGAGAGACCCTATTTGGGTTCATTTTGTTGAGATGCCAGCAGAGCTTGGAAAGAAAGGTGGAGAGCAAAGTGCAAATACTGTCAAAAGGATATCCAAGGACTTGTTTGCCGTTTGAAATCACATTATGAAAACTGCAACCAGAAGGGAAATGAAGATGTTGATAGTGATACAACTAATGTCAATGAAACCCCACAGCTTCTTATGCACCAGGACCCTAGCACTAGTGGTAAGTCTGACAATTACAACCCATTTTAACAGACGTTTTACTGGGATGGTTAAAGTCTATGAAAAGAAAAATTTCTAGCACTAGTTCTGGAGTATAGAATTTAAATTTATGTTAAGGCAATATTTCACAGAAGATTAACGTTAAGTAAAAATAAAAGAGTGTGTATACGCCTATTTTTTTTTTTTTATTGTAGGCTACAATTCACTTTTGAAGTCTGCCAAATTGACCATTTTTTAAAAAAAAAAACATTTTTAAAACTTGTGACATAATTTTTTTCAGTTGCTCTGATATTACTAGTATTACAGCAACTTCACCGGAAACTTGAGTAGCATAACTTTTGAGACAGCCCTTATAGGACGAGGACCATTACATTGTTCAAAAAGTTTGTTTCAAAATATTTTCGTTATATTTCTTCAAATACGCAGTCGAATTATATTTTTAATTACTGTGCTTTCAGGGTCAAATATGGCTTGTGCTGCACGTGACAATCAATATCTGGGTACAACTGCAACAAAGCAGCCCAACAAAAAACTTTGCGTGCAAAGTGTAGAAAAATTCCTCTTAAAGACTACGACGAGCCAGAAAGAACATTTTGATGAATTAATTGCTAAATTCATATTTGCAACCAATTCTTCTTTCCGACTAGTTGAACACCCATTGTTTGTACAAATGATCGAAGGAATAAGACCAGGCTACAAACCACCAAGTAGATTTGATATCTCAGGAAAACATCTTCAGGCTGTATACGACAAAGAAAGAGCGGCTTGTACAAAATATTTGAAAGACAAAGTTGTTAACATGAGCTTGGATGGTTGGAGCAACATCCACAACGACCCCATAATTTACACTTGTGTCACAACAGAAGATGGTGAAACTTACCTTACAGACACAATCGACACATCTGGAAATTCACATACTGCTGAATATTTACTTGAAATTGCTAAGAACTCAATTCACCAATGCCAAGAACAGTTTGGATGTAAAGTAAGGAGCTTAGTTACTAATAACGCAAGCAATGTGGCAAAAATGCGAGCGGAACTGGCACATGAGGATGACACAAATGTCATTACATACGGTTGTTCTGCCCATTTGTTGCATCTTTTGGCAAAAGACCTGCATATTTCGGGTGTCAAGGAACATGTTGTAGAAATTGTTAAATATTTCCGCAATAATCATTTTGCACATGCAACCTACAAGGAAATGGGAGGACTGAAGTTGGTTCTACCACAAGATGTTAGATGGAATACCTTGGCTGAATGCTTGGAACTGTTTATTAACAACTGGTCAAAATTAGTGTCCATTTGCGAAACACATCGGGATAAAATTGATGCTAATATACGAAGCAAAGTATTAAATCTTGGTGTGAAGAGAAATGCCAAGGACCTTTTGGAAAGGTTAAAGCCAATATCTATTGCGTTGGATAAAATGCAGAAAGATACTGCAACCATAGCTGATGCCACAGAAGTTTGGAAAGATTTAGAAGGTTCGCTAGATCGCTTGAACCTCTCAAACAATGTAAAGGTTGCAATACACCACCGCAAGGACCAAGCATTAAAAGAACACTATTTAGCCAATATCTTGCATCCCATCTACAGAGGGAAAAAACTATCTGAGGCGGAAATCAACTCTGCAATGGAGTGGCTCGCCAATACTAACCATGACATTGTGGCAACTGTGCTGAAATTGAAGTGTGAATCTGCACCATTTCAAAAATACATGTTTGCAGATAACGTCGTTAATGAACTAAAACCACTGGACTGGTGAAGTCGCAATCACTTGTTCTTCCAGCGAAGATAATAAATGTAGCTACTCAGCTACTGACTGCATCGGCAGGAGTAGAGAGATTGTTTTCTTCATTTGGTTTTGTGCACACAACAGTCCGAAACCGCTAAGGAACTGCTAAAGCAGGACAACTAGTTTTCCTATTAAAAGTCCTAAATAAACAGTAGGCTTAAAGGACTGATGTATTCACTGAAGATGTTTGCTTACTTCAAACGTTAGAGATAGGCTATTGTTAAAAAGTACTTACTCTCTGTAGTTCAATTCTGATTGTTTAATAGTGCAAATAAAAATTATTAGGTTTCATAATCATCAACTGTTTTAATATTTTTATTTGTGTAAAATAATTTGATTTGCAAAAAGACAAAGTTTTGCTTGTGTACAACTTGAATAAAAAATCCTATTTAAATAAAAAAAAAATCTGATTTAAATCAAAAAAATCCGATTTTTTTGATTTTTTTTTTTTTAAAAAAAATCATGATTTTTATCCACCCTGCCTCGCATGTCTCCCTAGCTGCAGGCTCTTCACTATATTGCACTAGAGCAACCAGCAATTGCATCACTTTCAATGCAGCAGCTTTGCATCATTGTAATCACGATGTGTAATGCAAACTGCAAATTGTAACATTGTCAGAGGTAGTAAGACCTTGTGTATTGGTGACAGACTGTTTCCTACTGATCAGATTTCTTCACCTGCATAATTGTTTGAAATTTTTTGAAAAGACCTCAAATTTTCAATGTATAGAAGTGAATTTTTTTTTTCAAATAAAATAAAGTAAAAATTCAAATTTGAGGTTTTTATAACATTTATTTGACCTGAAAGAACATCTGATTTACATTTAAAACTTCTGGAATTGTTTCTTGGTTCCAGCCGCTTTTGTTACTTTCAGAACATTGAAACGAACAGTTTTGCTGAGAGGACGGCACTCTCCAACAGTGACGATATCTCCAATTTGGACGTCCCTGCAAGACAAGAACAAAAGCGCTGTCATTTCAAGGATGGAAATTGGAAGGCATTGATCCGAACAAAAGACAGGTTACTTCCATCATCACAATCTGCACTGAATCAGTGACACCGCTCTGCCAATCAATAAAGATGTCAGGTCTTGGTACCATATGGTAAAACTACCCATGGCTGGTGACTGATATCTGCCGGGTCACATGCAAGTATTATGCACCTTCCCTATTCCATTACCAGAAAATAGTCATGGTTGGCACTCAAGGCTTTTCCAAGGTGCTCAGTAGAGGATCTGAGAAAATCCACAACAGGAACAGAAATCCACGAAATTCATGTGTGAAGCAAAGTGCAATTCAATTATGCTTTTGTTGGCAGATCAGTATGAAGAAATCCCAAAATCATAGAACCACCCTGTACTTTATGAAGGCCTCTGTCCAGTAACATCAGTATCTAATGCCATCTCCTTGGGCGTCTCACACATACATGTCTTGGAAGATATAAAACGGGATACCACGTGCACCATTCACCTCCCAATTTAGCCGGCACTCGGGACCGGAGCATGCGGCTGCACGCTCTTGTCCGAGTGCCGGGTATTGACATGCAAGACTCGTGCGAGTTTCTCGCATGTCTGACCCCGGCCTAATGCAGATTATCTCTGACTATACCAAAAGGTAGTGAGGTAATGTATTAGTCCTGGACACCTTCCCAAGAAGTTCCCCCTAACAGATCAGATTCAGCAGGTTCTCACATAACCAAGAATATCAGACCATAAATCACAAAAATCGGTATTAGTTATTTGACGTCAATCATTTCTCTTGAATCTAGTAGCACAACTAAGTATAGATCCTTTCGACGACTGAAGTTCAGCTGCTGATACAGACTGCAAAGCAGTCTTCTGAACACTCGCACAACTTTTAATATGTTTAGGTCTATATTTTTTTTTTTTAATTAACTACTGAATGATCGATTACCATTCTTTCACACAAAACCCATTGATTCACAGCTGGCAGCAAATCAAGTCAGATATGTGAAAGAAAACTTGTTGCAAAATTCTAGAGAATCAGCAAGTGCCAAACTTCTTGTTTCTTTAAAAACCCATCCCATGTTCAAATGAAAGAGGGTATTCCCAGCATAAGCATTTCTGGCATAGTCACAACAAAATCAAGATGGCCCAAGAGCCACTGCAACCTCCTTCATAGCAACGCACATATTGTAATACATTCAACAGAGCCCGCTTTCTACTGAAGCCCAGGAACATTTAAAGGGGTTGTGCAGGCTTATCATTAAAGTCTGCAGTCGTTATATGACTGCAGACATGTGACTCCTCAGTGCCCGCTGTGAGGATTCTCCAGGGCAGAGACTGGGCGGACACGTGACAGCAAGTATGCGATATGCACACTCCCATCCACATTACGACTAGACATGCGAGGCCTCCCTCAATTCACTTGTGTTGAGCAAGGATGTGCATGTCTAGTCATAATGTGGCCACAAGTATGGAGATCACATGCTTAGTCACATGACCACTTAGTCTTGCCGCTGGCACATGAGGATGCTGATAGTGATTGTAAACCTGCATAGCCTATTTAAATACAGCAAATTGCAAATCTCTAAATAGGCGAAATAGTTGGCTAAAAGAAAGGCTACAGTCTCGGAGGTGGGGCCCATCACATGAGCATATTCTGTGGACAAGTAGCCACTGGCCAAAAAAAAACAAAAAAAAAACAACACCATAGGGTGTATACTGAAGACTGAAGGGTCAAGTTCACATTGCACATAAAGGGGCCACATCATGTCACTGCTCTCATGTCACCTCAAAGCATTCCTCCCATGTTTTCAATACTTGGATTCTGTGGAAAATGGGAGTTGTTGCAGAACAAACGCACACTGAAGCAGGAGGGCCCATTTGGTTTAGCTTTGAGTCCACTTTTTCTTTCTTGAATATCGCAGCACAAGTGAACAGAGAAGTCAAAAATCAATATGCCAGTGTGAACAGAACCCAAGTATTGCCAGTAGTTTATATGTGGTGGGTGAAAGGACTACCATGAACACATGACACTGAAGTATAAACTCTCTATTCTTAAGGTGTAATGGAGTCAAAAATACACTGAACATACCGTCAGACATTTTGATTACAGGGGGTGCGGGAGTTGGACACCGATCAATGGCTGAATTGGATCGCAGGATAATTGATGCAGCAGTTTTTTATAAGAAACTCAGATGAGTTCACCCCAGATGTTCTCTAGCCATTACAAGTAGATGGAGCACCTCGGCAAGTGAGCACTTCCGACCCAATCAATGTAAAAGTAGTGGACAACCTCTAATATTCTGTACTGCAGACTTCATATCTCACCTAAAGCAGGGGGACAGATGCACTGACATGTTCTTGTGGCGTTTCTCGAAACGGTTGTACTTGCGAATGTAGTGCAAATAGTCCCGGCGGATGACAATTGTGCGCTGCATCTTCATCTTGGTGACCACTCCTAAATAGAGAGAGAGACAAGTGTAAAGTCTATAGTCAACACAAAAAATTATACAGATCGATTATACAATACTATTGTGGCAGGACTATCAAGCCTCAGGATGTAAAACCTTACCGGACAGAATGCGACCACGAATAGAGACGTTGCCAGTGAAGGGACATTTCTTGTCAATGTATGTGCCCTCAATTGCCTGAAAATGAAAGCAGCAAAAGATCAATTGACTTCCATTAAATGAAGGGAGATGCTGATTACAGGGAAATGTCCACTTAGAATAACCCATCATAATACTGATATCTATGAACCATCCTTAAGGTACTGCCACACTAAGCAATCCCGCTAGCGATCTCGTTAGCGTTGCATACTAATGAGATCGCTAGCGGGATTGTTTCTATATCGCTAAATGCTGCCGCATTTAGCGATATAGTTAACGACGCTATCGCCGTTAGCGATCTTCTTAACGACTTTAGCGGTACAAAAGTACCGCTAAATCGCTAAGAAAAGGTGCCACACAGCGATTAGATACTCACCCAGCGGGAGCGCCAGCGATGAAATAGGGTCCGGAACGATTCCAGCGACGAGCGAGATCACAGCAGGAAGCTCGTCGCTGGAAGCTGCCGCACTGAACAATATCGCTAACGGGATCGCTAAATAGTGACGTTTTTTAGCGATCCCGTTAGCGATATTGTTTAGTGTGGCATACCCTTTAAGATGCACTATCAGATCGGGGATGGACCAACTCTCAACACCCCCAAATAAATGTCAGGTGACCGCTGTAGTCTCTTCATTCTCTGCCTTCATCCTGTACATCCAATAGTGACTGCTGGATATTGTAACGCTGGGACAGGCAGTGATTACAAGGCTCATAAGCGTCAAGATTCCCGGTGGTCTGATAATACTGGTTATCAATACTGTGATCATAGATTTTCTGAGGTGGACATACCCTATAAGTATCAAATGAAACATGTGCATACTTAAAGGGACAAATGTCACTGGTTTTCTCTACATGATGTAGTGCAGGTTGTACGTCACTTCTCTTATGATGCAGCATAAAAAAAACTTAAGTTTTGAAAAAGAATCAGCAATGTCATTTAGCTATTTGCTCCACACTGGATTTATAAGGCAAAGACCACAACAGTTACCTCTTTGGGCGTCTTGAATCCCAGACCAACATTCTTGTAATAGCGGGGTAGCTTCTCTTTGCCGGTCTCCCCAAGAAGCACACGCTTCTTGTTCTGGAAGATTGTCGGCTGCTTCTGATAAGCCCTCTCAGTCTGCAAAAAAATGAAATATGTTAGTGTGTGAAACCAAGAAAACGTTAGAGGCATCGCCATTGTATGAGCAGCAGAAAAACCGATGACCTTTCATAACTGCCCTGAAATGGGACAGACTGTAGCTAGCAGTACAGAGCCAAAGTCTGGCCCCCTACAAACATCCGGGGGGGCAGGTAATCCAGGTCAGTCAATCATTTACCATCCTCTATTCACATAGACATTTTTCTGATGTAATATTTTTAATTCTTTTAATTTTTTTTTTAAACACGGATTTCTGCAGACCCTTTCAGATGAACAGGACAGTTTCAGAATGTTCTGTAAAACCTTATCACGGGTGAATTTCCCATGTTAGGGGTATAGATACTTGGTGCATGAAGAATTATCCCGAGCCATTAAACTTTTCCAACGTTTTGATAAGACTCGAAAAAAACAAAAAATGATCTGAAGGTTCAAATGCACAATGCAAAAATAAAAGTCATGCGCATAACATAATAAAAAAAATTGGAGTCCGGCTCAACAGGACTGTATTTTTCTTTTTCAAACGAAAATATAGTGCATACAAAAGAAAATTTTCATGGTCGACGCATTTCGACTGCACTATGCAGTCTTACTCATCACTAGTCATGAGTAAGACTGCTTAGTGCAGTCCAAACTCGTCGACTGGGTCATGTCGACCATGGAAATTCTCTTTTGTATCCACTATATTTTCTTTTGAAAAATAAAAATCCAGTCTATTGAGCCAGACTGCAATTTTTATCTATTGTCCTTGATGGAAGGCCAGGGCAAGGCCGGTGTCTGAGCCCCAAGTTTATGAGCCTGGAGCAACTGGGTGAGCTGGAATCAAGTTTTTGTATGTGCATAAGATGTCAGAAATTTATTAATTTGGCTGGTACTGTAAAACACTGCTTTTGTATCCCGCAAAAATGCAACATGTGAACAAGTGCAGCATTATGACATTTACAGCAGAGGATGAAACCTCATATTCAGCCCTGCTATTAGACATTTGTCACAGTTGTATCCAATTCTCTAATTCTTACTGCAGAATGATACATTGTAGTAAACTATGAGGACAGGAGAAACATGTACAGTAGCAATGGACAGTTATCAATGTTATAACAACCTTATAAAGTGTTTTTTCTTGACAAATCTACCCTTACCCTCTTCTCCCCAGTCCATTTACACACAATGCCCATACATTGTACATGTACATACACACCAGTATCTTCTGCCAAATACAAAGGCTAGAACTTTGGCGCAAAAGTTTTACACAGCAGTTGCCGTTAATGGTATAAACTAACATTACCCAAATGTTCTACCCGCCTCCAGCGCCTGCAAGGGCCCTCCTTGTAGCAACACCCCGCTCACCACCTGGCGGGAGCGATGCACTTCTTAGCAGACAGCTCAGACCTGCAGTGTTGTCGCGCCACCAGTCCAAAAGTGCAAGCGCTCCGCTGCTGCAAGCAGACATTGACGGGAGGGAATGGGAGCCAACAGTGCGCTCCAGCAAGACTCAGAGCAGCTGATGCTCAGCCATCGCTAACAATGAGCAGCAAGTCAAATTTAAAGGGATTTATTTTATTTTACACAAGCACTTTGCAACTTTACCCATTAACAAACAAGGGAAGGGCACTTTACATTTATTTTCGGGGGACCCCTTTAAGACATTTTAAAGGGGCAGAACGCTAAATAAATGGCGGCTCTTATTAGCACAGCTCCTGAGGTATTAATGCCGCACGGGGCAGAAGACATCAGCACTGGTACATGTGGTCGGCACCGGGAGGATTAACTGCGGCCCGACCAGTGGACAGGAGCGGGGGACGGAGTCACGGGAGCCCGGGGATGCAGAGCACACATGGAGGCCACATGTACTGACACCCCGGCCTCACACAGGAGCTCAGGCCCCCGCCGTCACGACCTCCATCCAGCACTCGTGTCACCTTCCCAGCTCCCCCGGACTCATTACCCAGGCCTCGCCCTCTATGCGTCGCAGCCGCAACGCTAATAGTGGCCTTTCTCTTCCGACCATACGGAGCCCTCACCTGAATATCCGCCATCTTGGCCTGCCGGGTGAAAAAGAGACCAGAGCGCAGGCAAGGGGTTTCCTAAGGAAAAACGAGGGGCGGAAGTGACGTTTTTAATCTCGCGAGAACTGCACTGGGTAGGCCGTGATCTGGTAGGTGGGTGTGGTTTGGTATGCAATGTTTGAAGAGGCTTTAGTAAAATCACGTGACTGGTGACTTATCAGTGCGCTTGCGCGTGTAACCTCGCTAACGCTAGAGAAGTCGCAGGGGCTGCTGAAACTTGTAGTTCCCCTACAGTTGAAGGGTCACAGTTTGTTTGTTTTTTTGCTTGTGTTAAAAGATAGACATTATTTTATTTGAAACAACAATTGAAAATTTAGTGAAAGGAATGCAGAACTATGAGGTGTGACGACAGAGGTGCTGCCCAAAATGGCTGCAACATAGATGTCCCTTCCGAGAATGTCAGGGGCCAGCTAACGCCATGCCGCAGTGGTTTACCTCAGGACCTGTTCACATTGGATCTTTTTGTGGAGTTTTTTTTTTTTTTGCTCGAAAAATCCTCAAAAACTAAAAACTTGGGAGGTTCCTGTAAAAACTCATCAAACAGACTCAGTGTGAACACACCCCAAAGACCGCGCTCAGGGTCTGTACACACAGAGAGGCTTTTAGGTCAAATCTGAAGAGTATTTCAAGTGGAAACTTTCAGGAAAGGCTTCATTTTGGACATCGGGAGGTTTTTTCTTCAGTGACTTTACCCCACATCCCCGAAAACCTACACCGGGGAAAGAAAAACAGTTATTTGAGGGTTTTTTTTGGAAAATCCTCTCTAAAATCCTCTTCAGCTATGTGCTCACAATGTCTCTTTTAAGGCTATGTTCTCACTTTGCATTTTTTTCTGCAAGATGTTTTTTATGCACAGTTTAAGCTGCTTACAAAAAGCCGGTTTTGCTTGGTTTTTGCTGCGTTTTTGTCGGGGTACATTTGTCTCTTGTGCTGATAAAGTTCTTCATCAGGTTTTGGCAGCAAAAACTGATTGAGTTTTTTGCAGCGGTTTTTGCATTACCACAATGGATGAAAAACGCTGAAAGAAGTGACATGCTGCATTTTGCAGAAAGGCAGCTCTTTGGCAAAACAGTCAGGAACAATAAAACGAGGTGTGTGCATGAGATTTCTGAAATCTCATAGCCTTTCTGGTACTGTGAAAATTTGCATAAAAAAAAAAATCTAAAAAAATATGCAAAAGCGCAACGTGTGAACATAGCCTTAGGTTGGTTCCACCTGAAGAAAAGGACACAGCTGCATAAAAAAGGGAACACTATGCGTAGGCAAACCTCAGCGGCTCCACCGTCGGAATAAAAAACGTCTTGTGCACGTACTCTAAGGGAACTGGGTGAAAACTGTCCAAATCCTACTCAAAAATGCAAAACTCCTGAAAAACTTGCCATTTCTGTTAAGTTTCCACTCCAAAAAAATGGCAAAAACCCCCTTTCCCCCCAAAAAAGGTTTTCACTGCAAAAACCTCTTACACAGAAAGGATAAAACATCTACACAAATCACAATGAAGCAGGACCCCAATAAAGAGCGTAATATACCGAATTATTACTAGAGAAATAATTTAAATAAATATTTATTATATTGGTTAATATGATTAGTTAACAGGCACAAAATAACAGAGGAAAAGATGACCAGCGACAAGGGACATAATTAGGTAACAGGCTGTTTGGACTGGGTAATAAGAGAATTTTGCATTAAAAAAGAATATACCGTAATTGCATAAAATATATGTTTAGCAATTGCAATTAGGTTTTCACAACATGACAGGTGAAATATGATAACTAATCATTAATTATATATATATATATATATATATATATATATATTAATGACAAGTGATCTATATAGATATAAGAACTGTGCCAAAAATAAGTGCTAGTGCGATAACTGCACAATGGAGGATTTGAATAGGTGACACAATAGAGTTAATAGCATCAACCCTGCATGTTGACGGTGCCCAGCCATGCAACTCAACGCGGGTTTCGCCTGAGCTTCTTCAGGGAGTGACAATAACAATTAAGCCCCTACACAAATCACACCTGTATTATAGATATTAGTGGTTTAGTTACCAGAATCAGGGGGCTTTGGTGCTCCATTGGTGCAGGCAGGCCATCAGTGCACTGTTGTGCCCCCTCAATTTACACATTAAACACTGTTGCCATATCTTGATAGCGTTGAAAATTGAACTCTATCAGTGGCTCTGCACTGACATTGCAGCCGCTCTCGCGTAGTGTCGTTGCCGGCTCCTGTCTTCGGCCGCAGCTTGCTCTTACGTGCCTATACATTCTGCACCACTTCTGGTACAAACTGAGCGGATCCCAATAGCGAAGCTCCTTCTATAGGAAATAAAATGAAAAAAAAAACATCACCTATACGGCTACAGGGAAAACTGTGAAAAGGAACATAATTCATATATAAAATCTTTCCTGTGCCTCTGTATAGAATGAGTATACTATGTGGCCCTATAGCGGTCAGTACGTACTGTAGTACAGATCTATATAGATATATATATATATATATATATATATATATATATATATATATATATATATACATGTGGCCTGATATATTGATATCTTTCCCTCCCGCAATTTTCTGCAGCCATGTGATAAGCCCTTGACTAAGGTAACCTCAGGTCTCTCTGCACCTGTGATTTCCCATCTCGCTGTGAAGTAATCATTTCCATGTAGGAGTTTAGTCACACGATGGCCTGGAGTGTGATATGATATTTAAATAATACCGCCCGGGGCGCTTGGCAAGGCATGTCTGCGCCAGATATGGAGGTCGTATCAAATGCATAGGGTGATGGCAGGTAAGTAAATGTCCCCCCAAGCAATGTAAAGATCATCCAGCTAAAAATAAAATCTACGGACAGGTAAGATATGAGATGTCCAAATGTGTGAAGCCTCTTAAAGGGATTGTCCAGGATTAGACAAACATGGCTGCAGTTTTTCAAGAACAGCGCCACACCTCTTTACAGATTGTGTATGGTATTACAGTACCCAGCTCCATTAAAGTGAATGAGGCTGAGCTGTAATACCACATTCCAGTAGAGAGGAGTAGCGTCATTCTTCTAAGGCACCATCTTTTGTTTTTATTTTAATAAATCAATAATGCACATAAAATAAACTTTGTAATATACACTGATGAGCAAAAGGATAGCAATGTTTTATGTTTTGTACCTTTGACTTTCAGGCTCCATAACCCACCATCCACTACCGTTTTGAACGTGAGACCACGGTGATATAGAATCAATTACCGTAACTTAGTAAAAAAGATGTAGATATACAACAAGTGGTGTACCTTCCACAGAGTCAGGAGCGAGGAAAGTGGAATAGGCAGCCGCAGACACCTCTGGTACTATGGGGAGTAATTGCATTTAAAGGGGTTGTCATTTCTGCAGCTGGAGGTGAACAGTGCTGATGCCGTCATGTCTAATCATACTTGCTGGACACATGCATGATTGGCAGATATTTATTGTACTAACTTATATGGTACCATTAATTCCACAGCGCTTTACAGACATTATCATCATCACTGTCCCCATTGGGGCTCACAATCTAGATTCCCTATCAGTATGTCTTTGGAGGAAACCCACGGGGAGAACATACAGTCTCCTTGCAGATGTTGTCCTTTGTGGGAGCTGAACCCAGGACCCCACCGCTGCAAAGCAACAGTGCTAACCACTGAGCCACCTATATTGCAACTTGTTCTATTGTGATCGGCATGTGCACGTTACCTGTCAGTCATACATGCCAACACCATCATCTTCCAATGCAGAAATGAGCAGCACCAGACATGCCCTTTAAATTTCTCTCTACAGCCAGTTAGACACTGTGTCGGGGCAGCTGATAATTCTGTATGACACAAGCACACAGTATAGATTTAGGCACATAGCCATAGGGAGCAGATGCCCCGGTCGCTGGTCTCTTATAGGATCCAAAGGTTCCTCTGCCACATCTCATAAATGTTACATGGTAAGTTGGGGCCCTGTTTTCCATTGGGGCCCCTAAGGGTATGTGCAAGCTTTGCAGATTGCTGTGTGCAGTTTTCTGTGCGGAATCTGCATTTCTTGACAGAATCCCCAGGTCTAAATCCGTGCGTTTTTTTATGCGGATTTATTGCAGATTTGGTGCGGATATGGCATGCGTTTTTACACCTGCAGATTTCTATAATGGAATGGGTTTAAAAAGCTGTGGAATCCGCGCAAAGAATTGACATGCTGCGAAAAAAAAAACGCGATTCCGTGCGGATTTTTCCGCAGCATGTGCACAGCAAATTTTTTTTTTCCATAGGTTAACATTGTACTGTAAATCACTTGCGGATCCGCAATAAATCCACAACGTGTGCACACAGCCTGAAAGTTTTAAGTTACTCCTTTGGTATCTAATTACTGCCCCTTCAAATGACAATGTGTCATTATATCATAAAAATCTATACAAATACCTATTTGTTTCCCCTGTCGTATTGTGAACGCAGCGACCTCAGGATCCTAAGTTATGTAATTTGTCTCCTCTGGGTCAGCCATGTTTATGGAAACTTTTATAGAAAGTTCTGTATTACACGTAGTAACCAGTGTTTTCTGAACTCTTTTGCAGACATTCTTCCAGTTTTGGAGACAGAAGCCTCAGAAAACCACTAACATGTTCCCAGTATTTCCTGCTGTTTTGGTTTTGCAGGTTGAGTTGTAATTTTACTAAGTCAGCAATTTATTCTCCAACCCGGTCTGTTTCCACTGCAGAGTCATAATGACTTTCTCAGACACTTTCTCATATAACTATATTTCATACTGAACCATAAAAACCACACAGCAGTACAATAGCATCATTCATATGGACAGGGCCGGCTTTAGACAAAGTGGGGCCCTGGGCAAAAGTTTAAAATGGGGCCCCAAATGCTCACATATTGCACATCACACAAAAATATTTCGAATGTATTTGCATTCGCTGAGTCCAGGCCGCTAAACGAGCGTGATCGACAACATTGAAGTCGTACTGCGCTTTTTTCTCCGCCTCTTTACACCAACTGAGGAACAATGATGGGGACAGAGTGATCATTAGTAGATCAGTGTGTCCACATATGGTATCTTGTTATCAGCAGCATATCTGCAGTTTTTATCGGGCAATGTGCTGCTGGGAACATTGATTTTTGTTCCAGCATAACCACTTGTTATAATCACATCGATGAATAGGCACCATTTTGCTTGTTTAGTATAATGCACACCATAGTCCTCCATATTGTATAATGCATCCCCCACAGTCCTCAACAGAGGTATAATACAGCCCTCACAGGGGTATAATGCAGTCCTCACATGGGTATAATGCAGCCCCCACAGGAGTATAATGCAGCCCCTATAGGGTATAATGCAGCTCCACAGGAATATAATGCAGCCCGCACAGAGTATAATGCATCCCACATAGAGTATAATGCAGCCTGCACAGAGTATAATGCAGCCCCCACAGGAGTATAATGCGGCTCTATATATTGTAATGCAGCCCCCATAGAGTATAATGCAACCCCACAGGAGTATAATGCTTCCCCATTGAGTATAATGAAGCACCCACAGGGGTATAATGCAGCCCCCACAGGAGTATAATGCTGCCCCCTGACACAGCATGGTGCACTGTGAAATGACGTAATCGCTCCCGCTGCATCAGAGGTAGAGGGGGGATGATGGGAGAGGGTGCATCAGCTGATGCTATCTCCTCCATCATTACTTTCAACTGTATCGGCATCTATGATGCCGATACAGTTGAATGTGGGGGGAAAGCACTGGCACTGGGCCCCACTGACTCATGGGCCCCAGTGGCTGCGTGGTTTGCAGCTATTAGCGGCGCGTCACAGGCTGGGGGGTAGTGGGGGCCCTAGGAAAATGCTTAGTTTGCCTGCCTCTAATGCTGGCCCTGCATATGGATGCATGCTTATGACAAGTGGGAAAAGCGAGGCTAAGTGCCAGAATTGGCGCATCTTAGAGATGCGCCTTCTCTGGGGCTGCTGAGAGCAGATGTTTTTGCCAGCAGGGGGCCAGCATCCATGGCCCCTTCCTAGGCTATTAATAGGAGTTTGTATGTTCTCCCCGTGTTTGCGTGGGTTTCCTCCGGGTACTCCGGTTTCCTCCCACATTCCAAAAACATACAGATGGGGAATCTAGATTGTGAGCCCCATCGGGGACAGCGACGATAATTTGTGCAAACTGTAAAGCGCTGCGGAATATGTTAGCGCTATATAAAAATAAAGATTATTATTTTATTATTATCAGTCCGCAGCTGTCTGCATAGCCTTTGCTGGTTATTAATTATAGGGGGACCCCACATCATTTTTTTTAGGTCCCCCATTTTAATAGCCAGTAAAGGCTAAGTATACAGTTGTGAGCTGATATTAATAGCCTGGGAAGCTCCATTGGTATTACCCCCTTCCCAGGCTATAAACATCTGCCCCCAGCCGTCGTCTTTCCCTCCGTTGGTAACGAAAATTGCGCGGGAGCCCACGCCATTTTTTTCAGAAAAATCTTTTAATTAAATACATGTACAGTAATTTGCACACACACTGTACTCATTTTATTTGTCACTGACGTCTTTATAGCTACCTATTCTATTTGTATTTATTGCATGTAATCCATCTCTTCTATCCTGTCGTCTCCTGCTGTGATTTTACAGAACACGGCAGATGAATTACCGGCTTTTCTTCTATCTATCTATGTAATCTATATACATATATATATATGTGTGTGTCACTGACATCTATATATCTATGTATTCTATATGTATATATCTATTCTATCTATTCTATTCTATCCTGTCGCTCTGTGATTTTACTGTATGCGGCACATGAATTGCCGGCTTTTCAAAGGACACTGGTGCTTAAAAATCGGATGAGTGCTGCGCGATTTTTTTTCTCGCACCCATAGGCTTGCATTGGCGAGTCTCGGCCAAATCTCGGTGCCAATTGTGGCATGCTGCGAGATTTTATACGGTGATGTGAGCTGCCCCATAGATTAACCCTGGGCCGAGTGCTTTGTGACGTTTTCTCGCATAGCACTCGTCCGTATTCTACGGTAGCGTGACGCCGGCCTAACTATATTAAACTGATACATTTGTCTTAGTGGAGCCCATTATGAGTTTTCCTATTGTCCTCCATGATTTGTAGGCCTCCAATTACAATATATTGCGTCCTCATTCTTGCTTCTCAAAATCTGAAACTCTTTTTTGTAATTAAGAATAGTGAAATGTTTTACTTTAGATGAAAACCTGGCGCGTCATCTGTCTCTGATGCAACTGATAGTTTTCCTTTGTTTATTGCAAATGCATTAAAAGGAAGATCTGGCTGATTCCCATCCTCCAGCCCCGGGTACGATGTCCGCAGCTCTTGAGAAAGAAAAAAAAAGCTTTCTGCTCATGTTTAAGATCATGGTGGCATGCGTGCCTTGACATACCTGCTGCCCCTGAAGTGCTGATTCATGGAAAATATGACATAAAATGGAAAATAGATATTAAATTACAAACATCTGGCTGAACGTCTATAGTAAAGAGCTGAAACCTTCCAAGGAAAAAAACAAATAGTAAATGTGATTTAATATCTTGTCTTTGCCAAGTAACTTTTACTTACCACCTATGCACAGTAGGCAATGGGGCTCCCGTTCTTGTGATCGGTGGGGTCCCAGCGACCAGACGCTTATCACATCGCCTCTGAATAGGTTATAAATACCAATCTGGAGACAATTCCTATAAAGGAACATTTCCTACGTTTTAACACATAAAGTTTGTTCTTTGCTTAATGAAAATTATTTACAGTTTTCTATATGTTTTCTCAAAATCTCTGCTTGCTGTCATTTAATAGGAATCTTCATTGCTTAGTTCCAGTGGATAAATGTCTGCTCTTGTCGTGTGATAAGATGAGGGTCACTTTGTCCAAGAAAGGACAGGACGTGACTATGGAAAATGAGGAGAGGAGATCGGTGAAAGCTTCTGGGTATACAGCTACACGTCACTGGTAGGAACAGTATAGGGGCCCTTTGCAGTCCAATAGCTCATCATAATGAACAATTCTGCCATATTTGGAGGAAGAAGTGGCCCCCTTAGCTCTTGGGCCCCAGGTTGCAGCAATGATGCGTTCGCCCCTGACTTATGCAGTTAAAGGGAACCTGTCACCAGTGATTTCCCATATGAGATAAGACCACCACCTTTCAGCCCTGATATACAGCATTTCATAATGCTGTATATCTGCCCCCAATCCGGCCTGCAAGACAAGAAAAAGACCTTTTACTATACTCATCTGCGGGGCAGTCCCGTCTGAGGTGTGTCGCTGGTCTTGGTCCAATGCCTCCCTTCTCCGTGCGATGCCGTTGTGCTTCGTGTGGATGACGCTTCCTGAGTCATCCACACAGTCTCCCCATCAGGCGTACTTCTCTACCCTGACTAGGGCAGGGTAGAGTACTGCAGTGCACATGTGCCGGGGCTTTTTTTTACCCTGTGCACCACGTTACTTTGCTCTGCCATCGTCAGGGCAGAGAGAAGTACAACTGCGCAGGAGCACGATACTGGAGGACACTGTGTGGATGACGTAAGACGCGTCATCCACACAAAGCAAGAAGGAGGATGGCATCGCTAGAAGAGAGGAGGCACCGGACCCAGACCGGCGACACCCCTCAGACCGCACCGCCCGTAGGTGAGTATAATAAAAGGTCTTTTTCTTGTCTTGCAGGCTGGATTGGGGACATATATACCGCATTATAGAGTGCTTTATATCAGGGATGAAAGGTGGTTGCCTTATCTCATTTGGGACAAACCCGGTGACAGGTTCCCTTTAAAAGGTAATTCCCAATATTGAAAGTGATCCCCTATCCCCAAAATAGGTGATAACTTTTGATCAGGCCGAATGCTGGGATCCCCATCAATCCTAAGAGCGTGGATCTGAAATGACCATGTGAATAGAGCAGTGGCCATCACTCCAGTCATTCTGTTTGGGGCTGCCGGGAAAAAAGGTTGAGTGCTGCACCAGAGAGAGTGAATGGAGTGGTGCACAGCTGTCGGGGTCAGTGGGGGTCTTAGCACCGATCCTGGAAGATGTAACTATTTCATGTTAGAATGGATACAAGTGATGCAATAAATTATCAGTATTCTCCACGCTACATTTTGCTTCTATATCAATAATGTTGAGGGTCGTGGCTTCACTGTTATTAAAACCATAGATTGCAAACCAATAAAATATAGACACATGCTTGTTCTGAGTGGTCTCCGGACCAAACCGAGGTCCCCATAAATCAGGGATCAGGGACAGAACGTCGATATACATAGTATGGTGACGTTACATCTCTACACTATCTATAACACTAGAGCACCCGTTTTTATACTGGTCGTTGACCCCATTATTAATATTAGGATTGCTTCATCCAGAAAGTTCAGTGGCTTTCATCTAATAAAGACACGTACATAAATCAACAGTCGCTGAAAACGAGCCAGCACGTAAAATGAACCAAATGACGGCCGAACTGTGATCGCTATCAGTTCTATGGAAAGTTTGCAGCCAGTGTTTAGGATAGGGGCCCCTCTTCTCTTGGCATCCCTGCAGGAAGCAAGCGGTGGAATTTATGTTTTTCAGATGTGATGCGCATATTGTGTATGGAAATGAAGGATCGCTAATAAGCAGTGCGGGGCCTTATCCTGCCTTCTGGGCAATGTTCCCTCGAAGCTTCTGAGAATGCAGTTAAGTGGTTTTATAAATGTATATAGGCCATAAAAGTGGAGCAATAAATAGGCAGAAAAGTTACCGCTGATACTTTTTGTTTTCCTGAAAATATCATGTATTAAAATATTGACATTTATGTTTATGGAGCAGTTGAACATTTCTGACATGCTACTGCCATCTAGTGGCCTGTTTATGCATTGATTGGTCACACATTTTCTCTGCTTTGGAGTTACACTCTCTATAGAAGAATATTGGGACACATCTCAATCATTGAATTCAGTTTTTCATTCAGTTCCATTACCCACGGAGTATAACATCTGACACCATACACCCGGTGTATAACATCCAGCCCTATTACACTCTATGTATAACTTTTGGCTCCTTGCCCTGCTGTCAGCCATTACTAAGGGGTGGTGCAGAGCTCACTGATACCAGCGCGGACCTGTAATAGGAGCCACCGGGGTAACAAGTCCGTTCAAGACATTTCTTCCCTCCTAAATCTTCCCCCATCACCTGTGAGTGAGTGGAGGTCCGAGTGCTGAGGAGCAGAGGGCAGAAAAGTCACCAACGCTCTGCTGACCCCATAACTGCAGGGTCCAGACCTCCTCTGGTATAACATCAGCACTCACACTGGAGGAGGATAATGCTACGGGCTGTTATCAGGGGACGCCCTCAGCCTCTTAGTTCCAGTGAGGGGAAATCTTAACTTTTCAACACAAGACATTGTGGACAATTGTAGCTTCAGCTTTGAGGGAACAGGTTGGGGAAGACCCTTCTCTGCTCCTCATGACTGTGCCCAGTGCACGAGGTCCATACAGACATGGTTGGGGGAGATTGATGGAAGAAGAACATGACCGGCAGCACAGAGCCTGGACCTCAGCCTCATCAACCAATTTTTGGGATGAACTAGACCAGAGATTGTGATCTCCCCAACCTCAGTGTCTGACCTCACTAATGCTCTTATGGATGAAAGGGCAAAAATTCCCACAGCTGCCTCCAAAATCTTGTAGGAAGTCTTCTTGCTTAGGTGCCTACTACAGGTTCCAGAGGTGGACGAGGACCAGTATGGACACTTTGACCATACCCAGTACGGTGTCATGCTCTGCCTGTATCATGGCCAGCAGTAACTTTTCTAGCAATTTGTTCCAGAGGTTATCATAGTGGGTTTGGATCAAACAGACTAATCTTCACTCCCCATGGACATTAAAAACCTTTGTGACCCTGTTATCAGTTCACCAGCGTCCTTTTCTTGGACAACTTTTGGTTGGTACTAACCACTGTATTCCGATAATGACCCACAAGACCGGACATTTTGGAGATGCTCTGATCCAGTTGTCTTCTCATTACAATTTGGCCCTTGCCAAAGTCACTGTGATACTAAACTTTTCCTGCTGCCACCAGATTAATGACTTGTTTACTGCCTTATACAAGTATACAGATCACTGTAATACCTGTGTAATACTTTTATACTTCAGATTGGAGTCCACCTGGTGGCCATTTGTGGTAGTGCAGTATTAATACCAAAAGTGCCAGTAAGAAGTAAAACAACCAAAATTGGTAGAAATGATTAAATTAAATGCAAAAGAAAAGCATATATTATATAGATAGATTTTTTTAATATAATTACAGTATAACGTATCATAGATGGAAGAAAAGTATTTACTGATTTTCCATGTAATTCCTCATATTCCAATCATTTCTAATAATTACAATCTTTTGTTTTCATTGTGGTTGATCATTAAAAAAGGCTGCTTTGGCTTTGCACAGCCACCAGGGGGCTCTAGCTGCTTATATATTTCAGTATATTGTTCCTTCTGGCTTCAGTGAATTTTAATGTAAGTAGGTAGCTCCCTCTAGTGGTGACTGGGGGCAGCCAAAAATTAAATAAAATTAATAAAACTCCCTAAAATCTTTCTGCTTCCAAAGTCGGTAGAAACAATTTGTATGAAATGTCTCTATTGCTGCTGTACTCCCGGTTCTGTGCCGTTTAGGTCCTTAGCTTCCAAAGTTGTAAATTCTGGAGCATGTCATATTTGTGCTAAAAGCTGCATCTAGGCATGAATGAATCGATCCGTAACAAATCAAATTAGTCACAATTTTCCCCCAAAATTTAGATGATGAATCTGAAATTTTTCAGTTTCGATTTGCATAAATCCTGGAAAAATAGCCTGCCTCCTCATGTCTTGTTTTGAGTGGCGGGAAAGGGTTTAAATAATACATTAGAGTCACCCGTCCTTGCACCCACTCTGCCGCAGCTTCTTCTGCCTGCATTTTTTTTTTGGGGGGGGGGGGAGAAGATTCACTCACCTCTAGTTGCAACTTTTTACTCCTCCGGTCACTTTTGAACAATAGTGAGAAAAATGCGGGGGTAACTTCAGAAATAATAGCTGCACTCAGTCCGACACATTTATTATTATCTACGCTAGAAGTTGGTGCAAATATGCTCATCTTAGGTGTAGATTTTATTTTTTTTCATCAGAGCTGGCCAAAATATCACCAATTTTAATTTTTTTTGCCTTGATAGAATAGGGGGGGGGGGAACATGGGGCGCCTGTCAAATTAGAGCAGACGCCTCTGTAACAGATCTCAGGTGTGTTCTGGGTTAGTTCTTGTCTGGCACCGGCTGGCCCTCTGCAGTGGGGCATATAGGTTTGGGCTTAGATGGACACTTTACAGGTTGTTTTGGGGCAGATGTGGACCCCGGCTTACAGACCTGGATATGATTTGCCTTACAGGTTGTCCTTTTTTGTGTAGGGCACTGGGTGACACCTGGCACCGTAGGTAACCTGATGGCAGCCTGTGCTATATTAGATGGTGCTGATTTCTGCATGTTTTTATCCACAGCAATTAGAGCAAAATAAAAGATGGCGGCGTCTTCTGTATCGCGTTTGGGAATAAACGTGAACGTCTCCCGCGATCCGGCTGAGCTCGGTTTCAGATCGGTGATGTCCACGACGGCAGAACTCTCAAACTTATCCCTGAGTTCTGTAATGTTGCCGCTCACTCTCAAGTCGTAACTCAGAGCTGGAAAAAAAAAAGGAAAAGAAACAAAAATGTATTTTTTACTTCCATTAAATAGAATACATCAGAACTGTAACACCTTCCTAAAGGGGACAATTTTTCTTTTTCTTTGCACTTTATTATTTTCTTTTTCTTCCTCTTCCGAGAGATCTAACTTTTTAATCACTCCGAAGACATGGCCATACAAGGGTGTACAATAAGTGCATGACCGGTCAGAAACCATTACCACCAGACATGGTTTTTTTTGCAGGTGAACAGCTATTTTCCGGCAGAAACCTCCTCCCATTTAAAAATCAATTTAGGAAACACAACATCATTTTCATTGTGATTGTTTTATTCTAAGAAAGCTAGGAAGACGACTTTCTAAATATATATATATAGTTAATTTTTCCCCAGTGTAGTATAAACTCTCGCACCGTTTCCTTGGTCCAGATCTTCTCCAGGTGCTGTCCAGGATAAGACAATTGTGTCAGCTCTACTCTTCGCCTCTAAATCTGTAATTTTCCCCGGTGGATAAACATCTGTATTTGAGTTAATGACATCAGACACCATGAACGATCCTCCAGCAGCCGTTCTCGTGAGTGGTCCCAGCGCAGGAAGAACATGGTCTTCTGGAGGCATTGATGGGTTCATCACGACCTTACCTGTAATGATAGAGAACAGATCGTCCCGCGTCAACTCATTTACAGCTGAGATTTCACACATGGCTGAGCCCAATCTTCACACAGGGCCGACTCATGGTATATAGAGGCCCCTGAGCAAAAGTGAGACCCCCGCTGCGATAATATGGAGAGCGCTGTTCGCATCTTATTTTTTGCTGCCGTCAGAGTATTCCCAAAACATAATGGATGTCAACCTAATAATCGTTGAATTCAGTTTTTTTATTCAGCCCCATTGCTCCCCTAGTGTATGACATCTGGGCGCTCGAAGTATAACATCCGCCCCTCCCTGGTTTATAACATCCACCCCCCCGGTGTATAACATCCGGCCCCCCTGGTGTATAACATCTGGCCCCCCTGGTGTATAACATCCAGCTTCCCTATGGTATGACATCCGGGCCCCCAGTTATAACATCCAGCCCCCTGGTGTGTAAAATCCTGTCCCCCTGGTGTATAACATCCGGACCCCCTGGTGTGTAACATCCGGCCCCCCTGGTGTATAACATCCGGCCCCCCTGGTGTATAACATCCGGCCCCCCTGGTGTATAACATCCAGCCCCCTTGGTGTATAGCATCCAGCCCCCCTGGTGTATAACATCCATCCCCCAGTGTATAACATCCGACCCGGTTAATCGCCCCCTGGTGTATAACATCCGGCCCCCCTGGTGTATAACATCCGGCCCCCCTGGTGTATAACATCCGGCCCCCGGTGTATAACATCCGGCCCCCCTGGTGTATAACATCCGGCCCCCCTAGTGAATAACATCCGGCCCCCCTGGTGTATAACATCCGTTCCCCCTGGTCTATAACATCCGGCCCCCCTGATGTATAACATCCGGCCCCCCTGGTGTATAACATCCGTTCTCCCTGGTCTATAACATCCGGCCCCCCTGGTGTATAACATCCGGCCCCCGGTGTATAACATCTGCCCCCCCTGGTGTATAACATCCGGCCCCCGGTGTATAACATCTGCCCCCCCTGGTGTATAACATCTGCCCCCCTGGTGTATAACATCCGGCCCCCGGTGTATAACATCTGGCCCCCGGTGTATAACATCCGGACCCCCTGGTGTGTAACATCCGGCCCCCCTGGTGTATAACATCCGGCCCCCCTGGTGTATAACATCCGGCCCCCGGTGTATAACATCTGCCCCCCCTGGTGTATAACATCCGGCCCCCGGTGTATAACATCTGCCCCCCCTGGTGTATAACATCCGGCCCCCCTGGTCTATAACATCCGGCCCCCGGTGTATAACATCTGCCCCCCTGGTGTATAACATCCGTTCCCCCTGGTCTATAACATCCGGTCCCCCTGGTGTATAACATTCGGCCCCCGGTGTATAACATCTGCCCCCCCTGGTGTATAACATCTGCCCATTGTCCCCCGTGTATAACATTTGGCCCCCGCTTCCTCAGTGTATATCATCCAGCCCCTCACCCCTGGTGTATAACATACAACCCCTGCAGTGTCGTCTGCCTTTACAAACATATAACAGAACGGCGAGTGGTCCGGAGCTCACTGATACCAGTATGGCCCTGTAATAGGAGCCACCGGGGTAACAAGTGTGGAATGACGGATCACTGTTTTCTAATTGGCATCTGATGAATGAG
The DNA here is from genome assembly GCA_033576555.1 of Oophaga sylvatica. Classification (NCBI taxonomy): domain Eukaryota; kingdom Metazoa; phylum Chordata; class Amphibia; order Anura; family Dendrobatidae; genus Oophaga; species Oophaga sylvatica. The sequence continues at coordinate 86,899,888 of JARQOD010000009.1, forward strand.
TTTGTGAGCCCCTGTCTACCCCTCCTTCATATTTACAACCATAGACCACCCTTTGTCAGACTACTATGGGCCCCACAATCTCAGGGGCCCTAAGCCTCTGTCCAGGTTTGCCTCTTGATTGCAAACATTGGTGCAAACATTGAGCTAGCAGGGAAAGTATGGAGATTTCCTCTCTGGAGCCTGAAAAATTGTGAATGCAGCAGTAGACTGTGATACAGGCGTGGAATCAGTCGTCATCTATCTATCTATCTATCTATTAATCTATATCTATTTATTACTATCTATCTATCTATCTATCTATTATCTATCTATCTATCTATCTAGCTCCGTAATTGCCTATTCTTACCATTTTCAACTAAACCGGGTAAGGCGAAAATGCGATTCTTAGGATAGGTGAGTCCGCACTCACTCTCAGGACAAGCGACACGCACTTTCAGACCGTACCGTCCGCTGACATTGAAACTGAAGAAATATTTGGAGTAGACGCCGTCATCTTTTACAGTATCAGCACCTGTGAATAGAAATGTTCTTTATGTAAAGACATGTAAAGATACAGAAAATGATAGAATTCTGACTTCCTTTAGTCACCACTAGGGGAGCTTACTAAAAAGCGTTTATACAGCTCCTAATGGACTGTCTAAACTCTCAAGCTCCCTCTAGTGGTGGCTGAAGGCTGGTAAAATTCAATTATTTGGAGACAATCTGTCCTCATATTATGATGTCCTTTTTAAAGGGGTTTTAGGAGGCTAAAATATCTATGTATAGGCCTTCAATAGTTGATAGTGCGGGAGGGGGTCCATCTCCTATTACTACTCTCGATTGGTTAATGGACTGGAGCACAGCATCCTCTTCATTGTTTACCAGGTAGAGCTGCATACTTGGTTGTTAAAGGCTGTGGCTGGGATGTGTGTCATTCTGAATGCAGCTCTGGGTGTGAATGGAGGGTACAGTATGTGAAGTATAAGATGTGTACTAATAGGAAAACAGAAATCTAGTTAAAGGGGTTATTTGGTTTTGGAAAACCTCTGTCTTTTGGTGCACTTTATTTAAAAAACAAACTGTGCTTTTCTCATACTCCCCAGGTCCACAGTGTATGGTACTGTCTTCAGCACTGACGTCAGGTCAACAGCGCTGCAACCAATCAGCTCTGCCTGAGTAGATGGCATTAGCCTATCAGAGATGCTAATCTCTCCAATAGGTTGCAGCCAATTGCAGACACGAGGAGCAGCAGTGGAGACTCAGATGTGGACCCAGGGAGGGTGAGTAAAGCCCAGTTGTATTTATTTATTTAAAAAAAAAAAACTTCAGGGGTTTTCTGAAATTGAAACCCCCCTTTCAATAAAAATAACAATGCATTCTAGAAAGTTCCACTACCTGCTCCGTTGTCCAGAAGTTCGAGAACCGTATTGTTTCCCTTTTCTGGGGTGATCATTGCTGTGACTTTCGCCCCTTTCACCGGTAGTAGCCCTGGCTTACGGAAGCGTAGACAATCATGGGGTTGGGGTACTTGTTGGTGTCTTTGTTCATATGGACATTCACCGTGATCGGCGGTACGTTCACATCAGGGGATTTGGATGTCACTATTATACCCAAGACCTGAGATTTTGTACATTTGTTGCAGAGCATGAAAATCCAGGATCCTCTCTGGAAAAAAAAAAGATATGAAGATAACAAAGGTCTCTCTGTAAAGTCAGTGCAAAAAAAAATAAAATAGAAATTTCCCATTATGAGGGATAGCACTTTCTCCTCTACTTTCTGCATCGCTTTCAGGTTTCGAGGTGTCTGCTTGGTGTCACATAATATTAATATGGTTTATTCCCATCATTAAATATTATGGCATATGGCAAGGAAATTTAGAGGCTTAAAAAAATCCCATATTTTTCCACCTCCTTGGCAAATTTCTCTGGTGCAGCCGCATTGTTTGGAGCTCACCGCAAAAAGCTGCACTTCTAGAAGCCTTCTGCCATGGCGGTGTGGATGGGGTGCAGAAACATTGTGAAAGACGTTCGCAGCCTGATGTCCTTGGTTTTTATTTTTTACTGTTTTGTGACTTAGAAATTAATCGGAAGGGTTTTCCAAGAGTTTTGTAAGCAGTTTTTGAGAAGGATTTTGTAGGATTTCTGCTAAAAAAAAATACTATTTTCAAAAATATAATATGCAAATTGCCTCTTCAAACAAAGAGGACTTGTACTCTATAGCGCCACCTATTGGAAGTAGCGATCCTACAAGTCACAATCAACCCTTTAACGAGTCTTGTAATATGACTTAGGATAAAAAAGAATTTCCACCATTCTGTACACGTCTATATTTTTGTCTACAGGGGGCAGTACACTACTATTTAGTGTATAGTGATGAGACTAAACTTAGTTTGTCTGAATGAGTTTGGAAAAGTGATAACCAATTTCAAACAAAAAAAAAATGCTGAAAGGTTCGTGTAAAATTACTCAGTAGGTGGCGACAATGAGCACTGTAGAAAGCTCCTTGCAGGTGGATGACAACATGATGTCTATGCTGTAGCCTGAGAAATCAGTATTTGTAAGCCAAAATCAGAAGAAAAGTATAATAGAAACACGTCACCACCTCTGTATTTTTCACCCACTCCTTATTTTGGCTTCCAAATATCGATGTAAAATACTGACCGAATACTGAACGTGTGAATGTGGCCTAGAAGTGACAGTCAGGATTAAAAAAAACAACACAATAATTGGAGGATCCTCTCTTTTGCATTTCACTTTATGTTACTGCATATTTACATATAGATGCAATTTACTATTACCGTGGCCATTCCTGGAACCTGCATTCGGCTCAAGTTGGAAGCGCTTGTCTTTGTAAAGTTTGCAGTAGAGTAGATTTTTCCATCCGGGTCTTCCAGTTTGATAGATAGCTCAGAAAACTGCCAGGTAACTGTGAAGAAAGTTTCTGACCTCGCTGCCCCGTCGATATGCGCAGTGTAACTGATGCACATTTCTGAGTTCAAATTGATGGTGGCGCTCTCCATCTGTCAGATGTAATGGAAATTATTAAATATTATACGCGGTAAATGTCATGTAACATTTTTCCGACATTACATAACTGTCACGAGTGTGTCACATCCTACTGGGAGATCTGGGGTTTAGAAGATCACTATGTATTGTGAATCGCAGATTTTCCATTTAGCCTGTGTGTTTATATTTCATATTAAATGGATTATGTTTCCTTTGGCGCTGAAGAGGTTAACAACCCTTTCTATGCTGGTTAGAAACTTGCAGTTCCATTTCCCAGCTGTTCCTGACCTGGTCATTTCCTCTCCCTATAAAATCTGGTCAGACCTTCTCTTCCTTGCCAGTGAAAGCTTTGCTTCCTACCTCCTTGGAGATCGTTATTGCTACTGGAGATTGTTGCGTGCTGTTTTTGGGTGTATGCTTGTTCTATTCCCATTTGGTTAGTACATTCCTATCCTTCCCTATATACCTCTCTATCTTTTGGTGAGTGTTTGTATGTTTGTTGCTTTCTGTTATATTTGTCTGTCTTACGTGTTGATACACTAGCATTTCTGTCCCAGGCCTCCTGGGAGAGGCGACAGCTTAGGGAATAACAGGAGAACAGAAAGGCTGGTGGCCCGAACCTCCTCACCTTTAGAGGTACCTTTGGGAGCAGAGATAGTTAGGGCCCCCGTCCTAGTGACGGTTCAGTGCCCTTTTCCCTAATCGCGTACAGTCACAGCGTGACAATAAATGGATTTTCTGCATTGGAGCATCTCTACTTCTTAGAAGGGTCTCTAAACAATAAGTAGATCACAAAGTGACCCTCAATGATGAGGAAAATCTCACAGCAAGTGATCAATTTCCCTGCAGCGCCACCACAGGAGAAATGAAGTAATACACAATGTCCATTCAAATCGAAGGGTTGTGTAATGCAGGACAGGACAGATTCTCCAGAGCAAGAGATGCTCTTTGTAACCGCTCTGGACAAGAGCCCAAAAAATGAGGAGTCAGAATAGAGAACGTCCTCTTTTACATTTTTACGTGCCCTAAGAATAGCAGTGTATAAAAATGGTCTTTTTAACTTTCTAGTTAGTATGTGAAGTGTCATATGACTACCTGCTTGACAGTGGAAGAATGGCCTCCGTTTTCATTTGCAATTCCGATAAAAGCGTCAATCAAATCGTTGGATCTCACTTCATCTGTCACAAAGTATTTCAGACCTCCTGTAAAAAAAAATCCTTTGTTACATTTCTGCTATTAGACTTGTCTTGTGTTAGTGGTGGTGGAGTTCTTGTGGTTCGATATTACTGTGCCGCCATATGGTGTTTTTGTACCCCCACTGTATTACAGAGACAGAGAGTTGTTGTATGTCCGCTCCCCTATAGTTGTGGCACTGTTAATAGCAGAACTGGATATTCTATGGTTGTTCCTTCCCTATCTCTAACCTTTCACAATTTACATATAGATGATAATTCTCCGTCTACTCCTCACCCGTCATATCAGCAATCTGCTCCAGTTCCTTAGACGCCTCTTTGCTAAGGGCTATAATATGGATGATGACTCCGCTGTCTTCAATCTCAGGAAAGCAATCAATTGAGCTTTGAAGATTATCTCCATCTGCTACAAGTATGATTTCAGTGCCATGTAATGATCCGCTCTTCTGGTTGACCTGTGGAATATTATATTGAATTATTTACCCATGTAGAAGGATATACAGTATATCTGGAAGCCAAGCATATTTTAAGGGCTCATGCACTGGCTCTGAGTTGTATAAAGCCGTAATATGGCATATAGAATCATTTTATAAAGTGTTTTTTTCTGATGGATTCATGTAATGTTCTACCTGATGCATTGTATGGTGCTACAGCGGGCGCAGGGACTTTGGATAGATTTTGCCATTTCAATGTGGACCAACACATTTTTCTTACATACACTATATGGATGAAAGTATTGGGACAAGTCTTACTCATTGAATTCAGGTTTCTTATTCAGTCTCATTGCCCCCCCAGTGTATAACATCCGGCCCCGTTGCCCCCACTCTGACTGTAGGCTTTTGAATCCACCCAGTACATGAGGCTTCGCCGGTTTCTGAGCTATTGTAGAATTTACAATACATATCACTCATGTAATGTAAGAAGTGAGTGAAATCTGTGGCATTGTACTATATCTACAGTTGTGCTCAAAAGTTTACATACCCCTGCAGAATATTTGCTTTCCAGGACGTCCCTCCTGACAGCACCGCCAGGAGGTTGTCCTTCATATCCTTGATAGGGACAGGAACACAGAAGAGGTTAAATAGCCCCTCCCCACCTCCACCCTTCAGTGTTTTCCTGTCCCTATCAGGGACAGACGCAGGAAGAGGAGCACAGACGTGCAGAAAATTACCTGCCCGGTCGAGCTGGCTGCTCCCGGGGGAAATAGTACTCCGCCCCTCCTTAGGGGGCTCCGGGGTAGTAAGGGCTCTGCATTCGGGGTCCTTTATCGCTGATACCGCGAGAGGTCCCTCAGCGGTCCGGTCGAGCTGCCTGCTCCCGGTGGCGGCAGCATGCCCAGGTAAAGGGCTCATGCTCCGCAGCTGCTGCAGCGGCGTCCCAGTAGCAGGGGCCGCTGGATCCGGATCGCGTGCTCTCCCAGGCGTCCCCTGTCATTTCCGGCGCGCCGCATCATCGGAGGTGCGCCGGTGACCGCTTCCGGGGGGCGGAGCCAGAGAGGAAGCTCTGAGCTCCATGATAGAGGGGGACGCCGGCGGAGGGGACGCCGATGGAGGGGCGCAGATTCCACAGGTGCGCTCCAGATGGTGTGCACACAAGCGCCCGATTACCAGCAGCTGAGCTCGGAAGGAGGACGAATCAGATGACTTGAAGCCGGGTAAGGCAGACTTCTTAAGACGGACGCCTGACAGCACACACTGACATAGTGAACATGGAGAGTGCTAGTCGCCCGGACGTCCAATCCTTAGCGCTAACCATGGACCACGTAAGTGGGTAATTAGGGGGTCTGTTCAGCTGGGCTAGTTCAGATAGCTACAGGACTCTCATTTCACATTGCTTTTAGGACAAGGAGACTCCCAAGCAAACCACGTCAGCAGCCAGGAAAAGATATAACAAGTGCCCGTTATGCTCGGTCAAAATTCCCGCAACAGACATAAAAACGTTATGCGAGACATGCGTGGCTAAAATGCTTAAAAAGGAGCAGGACTCTTTATTAGCTAATATACGCTCCATGATTAAAGAAGAGGTTCAAGCGAGCGTATCTTCGCTGACGCCACCTCAGCCTCCCTCACCCAAGAGGCCTAGATGGGACATGGACCCTAGCTCGGAAGAGGGAGAAATGTCGCACTACTCGGACTCCGAGCCAAGTGAGGCAGAAGTCCCCTTAAAATTTCCCACGGAAGAGAGGAAGAGATATTTATTTTCCTCAGAAAATACGGATACCCTATTGCAGGCGGTTAGGGATACCATGAAAATAGAGGAATCCTCAGAGCCGCTAACCGTCCAGGACGAGATGTTTGGGGGCCTGAGGGCTAAGAGAAGCAGGGTGTTCCCGGTGAACAAACATATCACAGCCATGATATTGGAAGAATGGGAGGATGTTGCAAAAAAGCTTGTAATTCCGAAAGAATTTAAGTTTCGCCTCCCGTTTAACCCAGACGATACTAAAGTCTGGGAATCCATACCAAAAATCGACATACCTGTAGCTAAAGTATCGAAGAAAACCGCCATTCCATTTGAAGACTCCTCAGGCCTTAACCCCTTCACCCCCAAGGGTGGTTTGCACGTTAATGACCGGGACAATTTTTACAATTCTGACCACTGTCTCTTTATGAGGTTATAACTCCGGAACGCTTCAACGGATCTTCGCGATTCTGAGATTGTTTTCTCGTGACATATTGTACTTCATGTTAGTGGTAAAATTTCTTCCATATAACTTGCGTTTATTTTTGAAAAATACGCAAATATGGCGAAAATTTTGAAAATTTAGCAATTTTCAAACTTTGAATTTTTATTCCCTTAAAACAGAGAAATATGTAACACAAAATAGTTAAGAAATTACATTTCCCACATGTCTACTTTACATCAGCACAATTTTGGAATCAAAATTTTTTTTTGTTAGGAAGTTATAAGGGTTAAAAGTTGACCAGCGATTTCTCATTTTTACAACAAAATTTACAAAGCCATTTTTTTTAGGGACCACCTCACATTTGAAGTCACTTTGAGGGGTCTACATGACAGAAAATACCCAAAAGTGACACCATTCTAAAAACTGCACCCCTCAAGGTACTCAAAACCACATTCAAGAAGTTTATTAACCCTTCAGGTGCTTCACAGGAACTAAAGCAACGTGGAAGGAAAAAATGAATATTTAACTTTTTAGCCACAAAAATGATCTTTTACAAACTTTTTTTTTATTTTCACAAGGGTAAAAGGAGAAAATGGACAGATAAGGTTGTTATGCAATTTCTCCTGAGTACGCCAATACCCCATATGTGGGGGAAAACCACTGTTTGGGCACACGGCAGAGCTCGTAAGGGAAGGAGCGCCGTTTGACTTTTTCAAACTAAAATTGGCTGGAGTTGAGATTGGACGCCATGTCGCGCTTGGAGAACCTCTGATGCGCCTAAACAGTGGAAACCCCCCACAAGTGACACCATTTTGGAAACTAGACCCCCTAAGGTACTTATCTAGATCTGTTGTGAGCACTTTGAACCCCCAAGTGTTTCACAAAAGTTTATAATGCCTGGGTGTGAAAAAAAAAAAAAAAATTCCACAAAAATGATTTTTTAGTCCTAAATTTTTGAATTTTCCCAAGGAAATTGGACCCCAAAAGTTGTTGTCCAATTTGTCCTGAGTACGCTGATACCCCATATGTGGGGGTGGAAAACTGTTTGGGCGCACGGCAGGGCTTGGAAAGGAAGTAGTAACGTTTTGGAATGCAGACGTTGATGGGGGTCATGTTCCGTTTGCAGTGCCCCAGATGAGCCTAAACAGTGGAAATCCCCCACAAGTGACCCCATTTTGGAAACTAGACCCCCTAAGGAACTTATCTAGATCTTTGGTGAGCACTTTGAACCCCCAAGTGCTTCACACAAGTTTATAATGCCCGGGCATGAAAATAAAAAATCCTATTTTTTTCCCACAAAAATTATCTTTTAGTCACTAATTTTTTATTTTCCCAAGGGTATCAGGAGAAATTGGACCACATAAGTTGTTGTCCAATTTGTCCTGAGTACGCTGATGCCCCATATGTGGGGGGGAACCACTGTTTGGGCGCACGGCAGAGCTCGGAAGGGAAGGAGCACCATTTGACTTTTTCCAACCAAAATTGGCTGGAATTGAGATTGGATGCCATGTTGCATTTGGAGAGCCCCTGATGTGCCTAAACAGTGGAAACCCCCCACAAATGACCCCATTTGGGAAACTAGACCCCCTAAGGAACTTATCTAGATCTTTGGTGAGCAATTTGAACCCTCAAGTGCTTCACACAAGTTTATAACGTAGAGCCGTAAAATTTAAAAATCATATTTTTTCCACAAAAATGATCTTTTCACCCGAATTTTTATTTTTTCCAAGGGTAACAAGACTCCAAAAGTTATTGTGCAATTTGTCCTGAGTACACTGATACCCCATATGTGGGGGTATACCACTGTTTGGGTGCATGGCAGAGTTTGGAAGGGAAGGAGCGCCATCTCACTTTTTCAACGCAGAATTGGCTGGACGCCATGTCGTGTTTGGAGAGCTCCTGATCTGCCTAAACAGTGGAAACCCCCCACAAATGACACCATTTTGGAAACTAGACCCCTCAAGGAACTTATCTAGATGTGTGGTGAGAACTTTGAACCCCCAGGTGTTTCACTAAAGTTTATAACGTACAGCCTTAAAATAAAAAATCCTTTTTTTTTTTTACAAAAATGATTTTTTCTCCCCCAATATTTTATTTTCACAAGGGTAACAGAAGAATTGGAACCCAAAAGTTGTTGTCCAATTTGTCCTGAGTACGCTGATACCCAATATGTAGGAGAAAACTACTGTATGGGTGCACGTCAGGGCTCGGAAGGGAAGTAGTGACGTTTTGGATTGCAGACTTTGATGGAATGGTCTGGGGGCGTCATGTCGCATTTGGAGAGCCCCTGATACGCCTAAACAGTGGAAACCCCCCACAAGTGACCCCATTTTGGAAAATAGACCCCACAAGGAACTTATCTAGATGTGTGGTGAGCACTTTGAACCCCGAAGTGCTTCACAGAAGTTTATAACGCACAGCCGTAAAAATAAAAAATCCTTTTTTTTTTACAAAAATGATTTTTTCGCCCCCAATATTTTATTTTCACAAGGGTAACAGGAGAAATTGGACCCCAAAAGTTGTTGTCCAATTTGTCCTGAGTACGCTGATACCCAATATGTGGGAGAAAACTACTGTATGGGCGCATGTCAGGGCTCGGAAAGGGAAGTAGTGACGTTTTGGATTGCAGACTTTGATGGAATGGTCTGGGGGCGTCATGTCGCATTTGGAGAGCCCCTGATGCGCCTAAACAGTGGAAACCCCCACAAGTGACCCCATTTTGGAAAATAGACCTCACAAGGAACTTACCTAGATGTGTGGTGAGCACTTTGAACCCGAAGTGCTTCACAGAAGTTTTATAACGCACAGCCGTAAAAATAAAAAATCCTTTTTTTTTTTACAAAAATGATTTTTTCGCCCCAATATTTTATTTTCACAAGGGCAACAGGAGAAATTGGACCCCAAAAGTTGTTGTCCAATTTGTCCTGAGTACGCTGATACCCAATATGTGGGAGAAAACTACTGTATGGGCGCATGTCAGGGCTCGGAAAGGGAAGTAGTGACGTTTTGGATTGCAGACTTTGATGGAATGGTCTGGGGGCGTCATGTCGCATTTGGAGAGCCCCTGATGCGCCTAAACAGTGGAAATCCCCAACAAGTGACCCCATTTTGGAAAATAGACCCCACAAGGAACTTATTTAGATGTGTGGTGAGCGCTATGAAGCCCCAAGTGCTTCACAGAAGTTTATAATGTACAGCCGTAAAAACAAAAAAATCTTATTTTTTTTACAAAAATAATATTTTCGCCCCCAGTTTTTTATTTTCCCAAGGGTAACAGAAGAAATAGGACAAATTTCACAATAACTCTTGGGGTCCAGAGTACGCTGATACCCCATATGTGGGGATAAACTACTGTTTGGACGCATGGCAGAGCTCAGAAGTGAAGGAACACCGTTTGACTTTTTCAACGCAGAATTGGCTGGAATGGAGATCAGACGTCATGTCACATTTGGAGAGCCCCTGATGTGCCTAAACAGCGGAAACCCCCAATTCTAACTCCAACCCTAACCCCAACACACCCTAACCCTAGTCCCAACCCTAATCCCAACCCTAACCCTAATCCTAACTCTAACCCTAATCCTAACTTTAGCGCCAACCCTAACCCTAACTTTAGCCGAACCACCCTAACCCTAATGGGAAAATGGAAATAAATACATTTTTTTAATTTTATTATTTTTCCCTAACTAAGGGGGTGATAAAGGGGGTTTGATTTACTATTTATAGCGGTTTTTATGATTGGCAGCTGTCACGCTAAAAGACGCTTTTTATTGCAAAAAGTAGTTTTTTGCATCGCCACATTTTGAGAGCTATAATTTTTGCATATTTTGGCCCACAATGTCATGTGAGGTCTTAATTTTTGCGGGACGAGGTGACGCTTTTATTGGTACCATTTTTGAGCACGTGACATTTTTTGATCGCTTTTTATTTCGATTTTTGGGAGGTTAGAATGAACAAAAATCAGCAATTCATGAATTTCTTTGGGTGAGGCGTTTTTATTGTTCCGCGTGTGGTAAAATCGATAAAGCAGTTTTATTCTTCGGGTCAGTACGATTATGGCGATACCTCATTTATATAATTTTTTTATGTTTTGGCGCTTTTATAGAATAAAAACAATTTTATATAAAAAATAATTATTTTTGCATCGCTTTATTCTGCGAGCTATAACTTTTTTATTTTTTTGCTGATGATGCTGTGTGACGGCTCGTTTTTTGCGGGACAAGATGACGTTTTCAGCGGTACCATGTTTATTTATATCCGTCTTTTTGATCGCGTGTTATTCCACTTTTTGTTCAGCGGTATGATGATAAAGCACTGATTTTTTGCTTCGTTTTTATTTTTTATTTTTTAAGGGGTTCACAAAAGGGGTTAACTAGTGGGACAGTTTTATAGGGGGGGTCGTTACGGACGCGGCGATACCATATATGTGTACTTTTATTGTTTTATTTTTTTTATTTACAATAAGTAATGAATTTATTGGGGAATATTTTTTTTTTTTTTTTTTGGATTTTTTTTTACACATGTTTATTTTTACTTTTTTTTACTTTTTTACTTTGTCCCAGGGTGGGACATCACTGTATTTCATCAGATCGCTGGTGTGACAGTGTGCACAGCACTCTGTCACACCAGCGATGTGACAGGCAGTGCAGGACGCTTCCTCATGCCTGCTCTCGGCAGGCACTGAGGAAGCCGCCTCCCTCCAGGACCCCAGCGCCATCTTGGATCCGGGTCCTGGGAGGGAGGAAGCCCTCAGAGCAGCGCGATCACATCGCGCTGGTCTGAGGGTCTCAGGGGGGCGCGCAGGGAGCCCCCTGCCTGCGCGATCCTCCCCTGTGCCCCCAGTACACCGCGATCATGTTTGATCGCGGGTGTGCAAGGGGTTAATGTGCCGGGAGCGGTCCGTGACCGCTCCTGACACACAGTCACGGGTGTCAGCTGTGATAATCAGCTGACACCCGGCGGCGATTAGCTGCGCTCCCGGAGGGAGCGCAGCTAATCGCCTATGACGTACTATCCCGTCCATGGTCAGAATGGCACGGGTTTTATGGACGGGATAGTACGTCTAATGTCAGAGAGGGGTTAAAGAACCAATGGATAGGAGAGCGGAAGACCTCCTTAAAAAAGCATGGGAGGCATCGGCATCAGTCATGAAGACCAACATAGCGGCAACTTCGGTGGCGAGATCAATGTCTCGTTGGGTGGAAGAATTGGAAAACCAAATCTCCAACAAAACCCCCAGAGAGGAAATTACTTAAAATGGCAACAGAGTTTATAGCAGATACGTCTGCAGAGTCAGTCCGCTTTGCGGCTAGAAATAACGCATTATCCAATGCAGCACGACGTGCGCTGTGGTTACGATCATGGGTAGGTGACACACAGTCAAAAAATAAACTCTGCTCAATACCATTTTCAGGGCTGCAAGTGTTCGGTCCGGTATTAGATGAATTATTGGACAAAGCGTCCGATAAAAAGAAAGGTTTCCCGGAGCAAAAACAAAAAAGAACGCCAGCCTTTCATAAAACCCGATCTCATCCGAGACAGGACTACAGGGGCAAGGGTAAGACCGGAAGGTGGAGTTACCCTAAGGGCGGCAGAGGTAGAGGCTCCTTTTGAGACCAGGGAACTGGGTCAGGTAGACAATGACGCCAGACAAATTGGGGGGAGGCTCCAATACTTCATAGATCGATGGAAACAGATCACAAAAAATCAATGGATCCTGAGCACAGTCGCGCTCGGATACAGGGTGGAATTCACCCAGCCTCCCCCCCGAAGATTTTGCCTAACTCAGAGCCAATCCCCGGCGGTCCACCAAAGGCTGGTCGCGGATATACAGGAGCTCAGAGAGTTAAAAGCCATAATACCGGTGCCCCAATCTCAACAGTTTTAGGGCCATTACTCCAGCCTGTTCTCTATAAAGAAACCAGGAGGAGAATACAGGACAATCATAAATCTGAAACCCCTAAACAGATGGGTGGCCTACAAACGTTTCAAAATGGAAACACTTCAGTCTGCCATACCGCTAATAAGAGAAAACTCAGTGATGTGCACACTAGATCTCAAAAGCGCATATTATCATGTGCCCATCCATGCAGCACATCAAAAATACCTGAGGTTCGCAATAAAGGACAGAGGAAAGATACGTCACTTCCAATTCCGTTGCCTACCATTCGGCCTCTCTTCAGCACCTCGTATATTTACCAAGATCATAGCAGAGGCAATGGCCTTTCTAAGAACAAAAAACGTCCTCATAATTCCATACCTGGACGACCTGTTGTTAGTGGCGGATTCGCACCAGCAGATGGAGGAATACCTCAGAGAAACCAGATCTCTTCTAGAAAATCTAGGTTGGGTGATAAATCTAAAAAAATCCAGTCTAGAACCAGAAAGAAGAAAAATATTTCTGGGAGTTATTCTGGACTCAGTCCAAGAACACTCTTTTCTTCCTCCCCACAAACAGACAACAGTCCAACAGGAAGCCCATATGCTACAGGAACAAAAATACACCACAATCAGAAAAGCCATGAGAGTGCTGGGCTTAATGACTTCATGCATAGCAAGTGTCCAGTGGAGTCAATTTCACTCAAGGACGTTGCAGAGAGAAATCCTCCGGATATGGGACGGAAGAGATACATCATTGGACAACAGAATAAAATTGTCAGCAGAAGTAAGGCGGTCCCTAGCATGGTGGACCGACGTATCAAATTTAAAACACGGAAAACCGTGGAGAGTATTCCCCTGCATAAATATCGCCACAGATGCAAGTCTCAGCGGCTGGGGAGCCCATGTGGAGGGACGTTATCTCCAAGGAACATGGCCCGGTGCGATGCGCAACAGCTCATCAAATTGCAGAGAGCTCAAAGCAGTCTGGGAGACGATCAGGAGATGCCAGAGACAGCTGTACAACCGTCACGTCAGAGTATTCTCCGACAATTCAACTACGGCACCAGGGAGATCCGAGACACCGTCATCTACAAAGTATTTCGGAAAGAATATTCACCTGGGCAGAAATAAATTTAAAATCTCTGACAGCAGTACACCTAAAAGGCGAAAACAATCAGATAGCAGACTTCCTCAGCAGACAAAAGATACAACCAGCAGAATGGGTTCTAAATCAGGAAGTGTTTACACAACTGACCAGTATGTGGGGTTTTCCCGAGATAGACTTATTCGCCTCAAAAAGAAATACAAAAACAGAGCGATTCTTCTCGCTAGATCCAAAAGACAACCCAACAGCGATAGATGCCCTAGCGCAGGATTGGGATACAGAGCTAGCATATGCCTTCCCACCACTACCCTTGATACCAAGAGTACTACGAAAGATTCAGGAGAGTCATACGGCAGTTATTCTGATAGTGCCATACTGGCCCAAAAGAAGCTGGTTCCCGGTACTAAAGCAGATGGCGTTAGAAGACCCGATTCATCTTCCACTACAGCGGGACCTCTTGACGCAGGGCCCTCTCGTCCATCAGAACCTACAGTTCTTAGCGCTTTCAGCTTGGATCCTGAAAAAGAGATCCTGAGATTTAGGGGCTTATCTGAATCAGTTATAACTACTCTACAGAAAAGCAGAAAGCTTGTTACCTCATCTATATACCTCAAGGTCTGGAAAAAATTTTGTTCACACTATGCGCAACCAGTATCCCTTACTGAGGACCCAGATATTCCTAAAGTCCTAGACTTTCTACAGGCAGGATTCGATAAGGGTCTAAAACCTAGTACGTTGAAGGTACAAATCTCAGCACTAGGGTCCTTTTTTGATTACCCATTAGCGGACCATCCTTGGGTGTCAAGATTTATTAGAGCTACGCAACGCATGAGACCCACAATACGTAGTTCCGTTCCACCATGGGACCTCAATCTAGTACTGAATGAGCTAAGGAAGACCCCTTACGAACCACTAAACCAGGCAGACCTCAGATCAATAACGCTTAAAACAGTTTTTCTGGTAGCAATAACCTCAGCCAGACGTATAGGAGAGATCCAGGCTCTCTCCATGAGAGACCCATACCTAAAAATCCAGGAAAACTGTATAATTTTGAAACTGGACCCGACCTTTCTTCCAAAGGTGGTAACAGACTTTCACAGAAATCAGGAAATAATACTTCCCACCTTCTGCCAGAACTATAGAAATGAGAAGGAACGCTCGCTCCATTCCTTGGACGTCAGAAGGACAGTCCTACAGTATCTCAAACTGACAGAAGATTGGAGAATAGACTCAAACCTTTTTATACAAATGGCGGGCAAAAATAAAGAAGAAAGCATCAAAACCACCTTGGCTAGATGGCTAAAATCAACCATTACTGCAGCATACACCTCGGCAGGAAAGACTCCGCCAGAGGGTCTTAGGGCCCACTCGCTGAGAGCAATCTCGGCGTCTTGGGCAGAGAGAGCAGGAGCTTCTATGGACCAGATTTGCAAAGCCGCAACCTGGTCCAACATAAATACGTTTAGTAAACATTATAGATTGGACGTTCTGTCAAATCAACAGACGGCCTATGGGAGAAAAGTTCTCCAAGCAGTAGTCCCACCCTAAAGAGGAGTTATTTGGTACTTCTCCTGGCGGTGCTGTCAGGAGGGACATCCTGGAAAGTAGGAATTAATCCTACCGGTAATGTTGTTTCCAGGAGTCCATCATGACAGCACCCCTTATATACCCCCCCTTGCATTGTTTAACTATGATGTGTCATTAACATTGTAGTAGAGAAATTCAATAAAATTGTGTTGCATCCATCCTGGTGTGGTACTTGGAAAATCACTGAAGGGTGGAGGTGGGGAGGGGCTATTTAACCTCTTCTGTGTTCCTGTCCCTATCAAGGATATGAAGGACAACCTCCTGGCGGTGCTGTCATGATGGACTCCTGGAAACAACATTACCGGTAGGATTAATTCCTACTTTCTTGGCCTTTTTTCAGAGAATATGAATAACATCAAAACTTTTTCTCCACTCATGGTTAGTGGTTGGGTGAAACCATTTATTGTCAAACTACTGTGTTTTCTCTTTTTAAATTGTAATGACAACCCAAAATATCCAAATGACCCTGATCAAAAGTTTACATACCCCATTTCTTAATACCATGTATTGCCCCTTCTAATATCAGTGACAGCTTGAAGTCTTTTGTGGTAGTTGTGGATGAGGTTCTTTATTTTCTCAGATGGTAAAGCTGCCCACTCTTCTTGGCAAAAAGCCTCCAGTTACTGTAAATACCTGGGCAGTCTAACGTGAACTGTGTGCTTGAGATCTCCCCAGAGAGACTCAATGATATTGAGGTCAGGAGACTGAGATGGCCACTCCAGAACCTTCACTTTGTTCTTTTGTAGCCAATGACAGGTCAGCTTGGCCTTGTGTTTTGGATCGTTGTCATGTTGGAATGTCCAAGTATGTCCCATGCGCAGCTTCTGGGCTGATTGCAAATGTGCCTCCAGTATTTGTTGATAACGTACTGCATTCATCTATCCTTCAACTTTGACCTAGTTTCCTGTGCCTTTTGTAACTCACACATCCCCAAAACATCAGCAATCTACCTCCATGCTTTACAGTAGGAATGGTGTTCCTTTCATCATAGGCCTTGTTTACTTCTCGCCAAATGTAACGTTTATGGTTGTGGCCAAAAAGTTCAATTTTGGTCTCATCGCTCCAAATTACCTTGTTCCAGAAGTTTTGAGGCTTGTCTCTATTGCTGTTTTTGTGTATTGTAGGCAAGATACTTTGTGGCATTTGCGCAGTAATGGCTTTCTTCTGGCGACTCGACCATGCAGCCCATTTTCCTTCAAATGACTCCTAGTCCTTATTGTGCATTTTCAAACAGCCACACCGCTAGTTTTCAGAGACTCCATTATTTCAGCTGATGTTATTTATGGGTTTTTCTTTGCATCCCGAAGAATTTTCCTGGCAGTTGTGAAAGTTTTGTTGGTCTACCTGACTGTAGTTTTGTTTTTACAGAGCTTCTGATTATCCATTTGTTAATCACAGTGCTGACCGGCATTATCAATTCCTTGGATATCTTTTTGTATCCCTTTCCTGTTTTAGACAGTTCAACTAACTTTTCCCATAGATCCATTGACAATTCTTTTGCTTTCCCCATGACTCGCAATCCAGAAATGTCAGTGGCTGGATGAAAGATGCAAGAGTCTGTCTGGATCCCAGAAACTCACTCAGCTTCTATGCACACACACTGATTACAAGCAAACAGGTCACAGATGAGGATGTTACCTTTAGTAGCCATTCAAACCCATTTGTGTCAACTTCTGTGCATGTTATCAGGCCAAAATCACCAGGGTATGTGAACTTTCGATCAGGGTCATTTGGATGTTTTGGGTTGTCATTATGATTTAAAAAGAGAAAACACAGTAGTTTGACAATAAATGGCTTCACCCAACCACTAATCATGAGTGGAGAAAAGGTTTTGGTGTTATCATTCATAGTCTCTGAAAAAAAGGCCAAGAAAGCAAAAATTTTGCCGGGGTGTGTAAACTTTTGAGCACAACTGTATATTTCTTATCTGGGCGCCGTCATAAATTGTAGTATGTGTGAAGGGCCCAATGAGACTCCTTCACCCCGGACCCACAAAAACCTGGAGCCGGGCCTGATCACAGACATCTGATACAGCCCTTACTCTGCCTGAAAATGTACCTAACCTGTTGCCAGTAGGTTGTGTCTTACATCCAGTGTTCGGGTTTATGTGTATTAGAATAGGACTCTTTGATAAGGGGAGTTGTAACAGTTAATTTTCATTCTATTCACAAGTTTCTGGGAGGAATAACGGAGGATATGCACAATGCAGAGTTCTAAGAAAATATATTCCAAAATTGTTATTTTATAAAGCAACTCACCTTAAATGCAGTTAAAATACCCACACAGAAGTCAGATCCGTATTTGCTCACTGACGGTGGAAGGAGAGATTTCAGAAACTCTCGGTTGCTGTCATTAATGATTTGTAGCAGCTCAGAGCCGATGTATGGATATAGCGAGAACTCAACAATACCAACGTAAGTCCCTGCTGCAATGGCCTCGGTGAGGAACATGTCTGCCGCTTGATTTACTCTCTGCATGCGTTGGTTCTACAATAATCGAAAGGTTCAATTTCTGTCTTATAAACACATGGATGTAAGGTGGCAGTCATGATCAGTACAGGATCAGTAATGTAATGTATGTACACAGTGACTGCACCAGCAGAATAGTGAGTGCAGCTCTGCAGTATAATACAGGATGTAACTCAGGATCAGTAATGTAATGTATGTACACAGTGACTGCACCAGCAGAATAGTGAGTGCAGCTCTGGAGTATAATACAGGATGTAACTCAGGATCAGTAATGTAAGGTATGTACTGTGGTGTAGTGACCCCTGATGCAGCTAGGGGGCACTGTGTATGCTCCTCGGGATATGCATGGAGGCATTATTTGTGTTGTGGTAAAGGACCTGTGATGAGGTCATGACCAGGTGACCTAACCATGTGATCCTGACCTCATCTATGGGTGGGGTTACACCTATGTTAAGAAGTGTGTTTTGCACCTGGAAGAGAGTGAGTGGGAGTCTGCCAGTGTGGACAGGCTTCCATGTGTCCAAGGCAGGACATTACAGAGAGGACTCTGTGACTGAAGAGTGAGGCTCCAGGCAGGAGCTGAAGCATTGAAGAGCTGTATTATATGTTACCATATGGTTTATGATGTAATAAACCTAAGGACTTTTTGCATAAGATCGAGTCTCCTGATTTACCTCTGAAGCAGCCGAGTGAGTAGGAGTTCCACCATTCGTCAAACTCAATCTGACAGGTCGTCACGCCCCCTATCATTTAATCCGTCTCCCTGGGATTTGATCTGGCTGGGGAATCAGGACTGCTGAATCTGTGAATTTCAATCAAAGTGATTCATGAATTTATTCGTCTCTATTTATATTTTATCCAACGCCTTGTGGATTTGATCAGACTGTGTGGAAAAGTTGTATCAAGGCGAAGCTTGATTTTTATAAGGTTCTTTTTGTGGGCGAGATTTTAAGTCCAGCAGTAAATGTATGTAAAGGGATTTTCTAGCCTGCCACAGCCGCAGAAGTGAGTTTGTGAAATGAAGGACATGTTTTATTTGAAGTTTCGCCTTATAACACATTTGATTTATAGCTTAGCAGCCTATGTACAGACTAAAGATAGGGTACGTATCTTTTTAGCAGGAGTGCAGCAGTGATATGTTTCTGACTCTTATGGAGTTTATTCTACAGTATTATCCAGGATATAGGAACATAGTGAATTAAAGATAGGGTACGTATCTTTTTAGCAGGGGTGCAGCAGTGATATGTTTCTGACTCTCATGTTGAGAGGTACAATTGAGAGATGGTCACAAGCTATGGTAATTCAGTGTTTGATCTGTTAAAGATAGGTTACGTATTAGCAAGGGGGTGTAGCAGTGTTGTGTTGTGACATGATCTGTAAAGTCAATTGAGAGAAGGTCGATGGTATTTAGCTGTTGTAATTCAGTTGCCAGAAACTACATATAGTAATTAGCCTTGCATTGTGTATAGTTGGCCATGCACAGATGTGAGAAGGTCATAGCTTAACAGTCTATTGAATTTATTTGTCTCTATTTAGCAGCAAATGTGTGTAAAGGTGTTTTATCTGTGTGTCTGATACTGAGCTCTTTTAAGTCCACCAGTAAATGTATCCTTTGATCACTCTATTGTGTGGGGAAAGTCAAGGCGAGGTCACATTATGAAATGTTCACGGGGATATTATGTATATGGCCATGTTACGATATTACACACGCGAATGTTTTATTCGTATTTTTAAAAAGCAATGACACGGTATTGTAAAAACAAGGTTACAGGATTTTATTGTAATAAATACAGCTCAAAGACATTTCAAGCATTGAACTAATTGTGAAACCAAAACGACTCTACAAATGGCGATACACCCCGGTTATGGTGTTCTCTCTAGACATGCACAAGTTTGGTGAATATTCCAGCAGATATAGTGCGTTGTTTTTAAATTTGATTTTCTCTCAGCAATAAAATTTCTCACAATTGTATCATTACGTGGTTTATCAGCAGAAAAGTGCGCCAATATCTTACTGAACGGCATGTTCCGAGCTAAAAAATGTAAAAAGTACACGCAGTAGTGACCACAGACGGTGCTATACGTGTCTTGGATTTGGCTGCCTTGATAATAATAAGTCTCACAATTCTTGTTCAGGAAAGTCACAAACTCGCTCGGAAAGATAGCGTTGTCAGCACATAATCCGTAGCTATCAAAAATATGGCGTTCTTATCGTCACAGAGGACGATTAATATCCAGTGGCGGCCTGGTTGGTGTGCGAGGTCTGTATTTACGATGAATCCGACAGGCCGTTGATTTACCCGTTGTGGAAGCAAATCACACGGAAACACACCGCCAAACACTCGCTCTGTAAAGCTATCCCCCTTCAGTATGGTCGTGAGTTGTAGGCTATCCATCACTAATTAAAATCGTACAAGATCTCTCTTCTATTATTAATTTCCAGAATGGCCGGGTTGATTGCAAAAACAAGCATGTTTATCGTATGGGGTGTCGGTAGAGCAAACCGGACTTCAGCACGTAGGTTACCTGTTTTAATGAGGGAGAAATGGCCGCCGGGTTCCTGATCAGCTGATAAATCAAACGCAAACAGAGTGAATCCGGACATAAACTTTTCACGATCCACGGCCATGGCACAATCAGCTTTCTGCTTGTCGGATATATGGGCGAGAGCCATATACTCTCTGACGGCTAAGTAGTCATTAAAGTTAGGGTTATAAGGCCTCGCAGGGATCTGTTGCCCGTCCAGGTAGAGGGCTGCGTGGTTGACGTTGTAGTGATGGAAGAACAGGGGATTTCTGGCGTAAGACCCGCTAAATGCTTCATTATCTATAAAACCCAATATAACAGTTTTCGGTATCTGGCCTAGGAAGAGATTCTCGTGGTTCATGATCCGTGTTCCAGCGGCTATACTGTACACCTTCATGCATGTCCGGTCAATAGCGTACTTGGCTGTCGCTGCCAAGAAGGCCTGGCTGTGGCCTATTCGGACCGCTGGGGACACTTGTACTCTCTTTACAAAGAGAGCGGCTTGCATGATTTGCACTTTCAGCGGATCGGCCTCAGCCGACATGAGGCAGAAAGCGTCCTTATTTCTCGTTAGCTTAACCTTAAGATCGAGTCCGTTCAATATTAGCTTTGGTTGATTAAATATATCACCAAAAATTGGACCAATGAGGTCCAGGGGTTTGGAGCGGTGGGTTGCAGCGGCTCTTTTAATAAATCCAGCATTTGGGCCATCCAAGCTTCGGTCATTATGGTGACCAGCTGTGTCTTTATAGAACAAACCTGCAGTAAATTGCGAGGACAGCGTCTGTGAACTGTAATTTAAGAGAGTCTCTATGTACGCTCTATAGCTGTAGAGATTGTCCGATTGTGAGATAACTCGGTCCCCCAGAGTAATATCAACCTGATTAAAGAGAGTAGCAAGAGGGTAGTTTATGAGGGCTACACGTGCGTCATCGGCGATATTCGAATTATCCTGCTTGACAATGCGACAATTTATGTACAGCAGGGTGTTATTCAGGTCGTAATAATAATCCCCGCTACCCGATATGAAAAATTCCAGCGGGGCATTATCCGGCATGAGCGGCAACCGGCTGAACTTCTACAAATAGGGATTTCTCTATACTCGTCTGTGTCGGCGGTATGTCAAAAATATCCAGTTTAGATTTAGCGCACTCTACAGAAGCATCGTGCAGGAAAGCCATGCTGATCAGAAGATGTCCTCAGCACTACGTCTCACTCGTTTCTGACGGGGTCGACGCTTGGTTGGTTTTTTATTCATGAGGATCGGGGGTAAAGCGGGGCATGAGCGACGCTTTCTTTTATGCGATTTTTTAGCGACATAAACTAGACCTGCGCCACCTTGGTCGGGCTGTGTATTTATACGATTCATAAGCGCTGACGAGACAGATGTGACGGCGTCTTTAGCAATGTTTTTGACAGCCGTCTTCACGTGTGGTTTTACCAATTCTAAGCCTCTTCTGAAAAGCGGTACAGCACGCCGAAATAAGCCTTTAAATATCCCCGCCAGGCCCGAACCGTACATGTACTCGCTCCCGCTGAACCCCTCTAATCCGTGCCCCGACTGTGCAATATAGTAGCGGGCATAAACAGCGGGGTCCCCGTACGGCCTCTGAGCCACCATTTTCTAGCGTGCTAATCGCGTCTCTTCCGGAAATGTAGTCTCACAATACACTTACCGTACTTGAATTTAACGGGAGTGCCCTGGTCCGATAAGATGGAGATTGTTACAGAATCAAAATGATGTTTGCATAAGGGCACGTAATCGGGACATGTGTATTGAAGCGTGGTAATTTCACCGCTCTTCCCGCTTATTTGCGCCGTTCTCAGAAGTTGTATCGTAGCTGCCGCCCACAAGCTGATGCTGGATGATGTCGCTGTAAATAAATAATGTATAAAAACCAGCTTTTATATCGGCATAAATCTTCTTCCGCTCAGTCTGGTTATTATCATACGCTTCGATGTATGGCTGGAGGCCTAAAATATGCCCCAATTTCTGACCCGGGGCAAACTGTATAGTGGGGGAATCCAGTAGGGTAACACTCCTCCGCACTTCGTCATAGCGCAGCTCAAATCCGTCGCTGGCAATCTTCAAAATATCAATTCTCTCATTAATAGCACGTATGAGGTCGCCAATTGAGGAATAAAAACTTGGCTTTACATAATATTCCTGCAGCACATCCCCCACTTGCCTATATAGAAATTCCCTTCACCCCGCTCAAACGTGTACCATGTATGTGGGTATTGAATCTCAGTTAGAGCAACTTCGTATTGTCCTGAAAGCTGAACGGGTTTAGATAATTTTGTGGTATACTCGGCGATTGTGTTTTCCGGATATATATCGCCAGAAGCGTTGGAGGGAAGGGTGATAAAGAAGGATTCGGATTCCATGGTTATATGTCCGTCAGCGCCGACGCGGGTACCCACGAATTAAATTTATCAGGATAACCTCTCCATTTAATATAGCAATGAATCGCCCCCCTGACACGTTTTTTTCTCAAAATCGCCTCAACGCGGTAGACGTGGTTTTCATTGAAATGTATTTTTTGCAGCTCCTCCTTATAAAATGATCCCTCGATAGCGTCGCCCGCTAAATCGTTAATTTTATAGAGAGGCTTATGAAATTTATTGGAAATGGCGCTAATTAAAAATATCTCCTCGCTGAATGTCTGCTCATAACCCTTCGTAAAAGGGTTCTTAAAACGAGATATTCTGACATGATCTCCAATTTTTAAAGATGGCTTAATACGTTTTTTAGTCATGCTACCGCTATAAATATTTTTCCATATTTGTAACGAGTTCTGTTTCGTCACATCGCACGGCCGTGTCTGTATCGTGGTGTGAAAGGTGTGGTTGTAACTGTGCACCAAACCTGGTAAAATGTCGATATACCTAAAGGTATTATGTTTCGTCAGATAGCGCCACATACGCGTTTTTAATGTGCGATTAAACCGCTCAACTATAGCGGCCTTTACTGTATTGTTGGTGAAAAAATGGTGAATTTTATGCATTTTACAAACACGCTTCATGTGTGAATTCATAAATTCTTTGCCACGATCCGTCTGTAGTTTCTGCGGCGTACGTCGGTCGCTTTCAAATATTAACTTGAACGAACGAGCTACAGCCGCACCGGTTTTGTTGGGCAAGGCGGCAACCCAGGCGTGTTTGGATAGCACGTCTATCACGGTCAATAGATATTTCACGGCGTCATTTTCCCTAGAATATTCAATTAAGCTAACCAAATCAGCCTGCCACTGCGAATCAACGTCCGCGACAAAAATCTTATTGTTGGTGAATCTTGTCCTTACAGGCTTATGAAGGGTGTAAGCATCTTGTTTATTCAGCCAATCGATCACCTCGTGTTGTTTTATACCACGCGTTCTGACCGATCTGTATAGATTTGTAATGCCACTGAATGATGCAGGGGCTTCGGGCGTGAAATATCGCTTCTCTAATATTGTT
Source organism: Oophaga sylvatica (assembly GCA_033576555.1). Taxonomy (NCBI): domain Eukaryota; kingdom Metazoa; phylum Chordata; class Amphibia; order Anura; family Dendrobatidae; genus Oophaga; species Oophaga sylvatica. Next base: position 86,923,713 of record JARQOD010000009.1, read on the forward strand.
TCAACGCGGTTAGCCGCCATGATACCTCTGTAAAACATGAATGGGATTTTTTTTTTTTCTCATCATTGGGGGCAGTGACAGAGGGCGTGTTCTCTCTGCTAGCCCTAATAAATACAGGCAGCTCACAAGCAATACAATGCTCACCTGTAAGGGTTCACACATCACAGGACACACGACCGACCTGAACAGGACTAAAGTGAGTATTTTTATGTCTTTCGTTTCAATTATATTTAAGTTTGTGTAGTATTTGAATGAATATCTTATCCGTGTTTTCATAGTTGTACTTTATTTGTTTTAATAATATACCACGTCTGTGGTGATTAATAGCTGAATATTTACGCTGTAGTGGTAAATTTAGCTCGCTTACTATTAATATTAATAATTACTATAGATTGACGCTAAAATTCATACAGTTAATTTTATTTTTAGATGGCGGAGCATATTTTTTCTAACAGTCTTTCAGAAGTCTTACTGGCTTTGCAACAGGGTATGCTTTACGCCTTATATAGACACAGCGGGCTATTCTAGTTAAGAGTTGTTTTGCACATTATTTTTTATACCGCTTTATTCTATCTCATTTAAGAACCGTGTATAATGAACGAGCACGTACCTGCTGAGATTTCACCAACCATGAACTATTCTGATCCCGGCCACACCATTTTAACCGAGACCGCGTGTAGTAACGCTACTGATGGGTGGAACGTGAGCGGTCAGGCGGCGCTGCCCAGCGCGGGTACGTTGTGTGGATGCGCTGTTGTGTGTATATATATATATATATATATATATATATATAGATATATAGAGTTGTTTTGCATATTATTTTTGCTTTATTCTTTAAGAACCGAGTATAATGAGCTGCGACCTGCCTGATGAGGTTTTTGCCACATTGAACTATTCGGATCCCGAGGCCTGTATTTTAACCGATGCCGTTTGTAGCAGTTCTGGCGCTGCCGGGCCCTGGGACGGGCTTTCAGCGCCGGTCATCGATGGTACGCTGTGTTTCTGTGTGTCTGTGTATATATATATATATATATATATATATATATATACACAACTATATATAACACTTAACTATGTGAATTTAAGCGTGTAAGTGAATATTAACTCCTTACAGATGTCGCGATGATAGCGGAGCTGGATTCACCCGAAATGCCTATGAACCCTGGCACTAACAGAGCCCAAGAAGACGCCGCGTTTTCTAAAGCTCCTAAAAAGCGGAGCCTGGCGGCGGTCAAGAAAGGTAAAGGTACGTGCCGCATGAAAAGGTGTTTTGCCCAAACGCTTGAAGAAAATTGTTGATGCCCCTTCTAATGATTATTATTATTTATAGCGCGTAAAGTGAAACCTAGGAGGATGATATTTACAAAAGAGAATATACACCTGCTAGTGGAGAACGCCTCAGACGTCCCAGAAACCACTGCTACAAACGTGCAGGCATCATCGTTAACCGGTAAGTGTATATTTTGATATATCAGACTAGTCTTAATACATCGTATGTCACTCTTGTCACACCTAGGATCACGATGTTCCGCACGTATCCGCTACATGTAGAATCTTTCCCTAAAGATAGTTGTAAAGTCAGATTGACACATATACAATCTCATCCACAGATAAATCTAAAGTCGAGAGAAAAACAACCACGACCCCTCTGCAAACACTACGTCTCAATGAGAACCACGCAGCGCCATTCTTGACGTCGATACAGACACCTATGGGCCCTGCTGGACCACAGCCGCAACAGCAGTTCTATCTGATGCCTGGCGTGTTGTCCCATTCAAGCGGCGCGCAACCATCCAGCAGGGCTGTGAATGACGCTGAACTATACTCTGAAGTGCAGGAGCGGCCACGTAAACACACGCAAAAAACTAAGCGTACTTCAGAAACATCACCAGTCACATTTTCCGCCATGAATCCCACAACCCGACAGACTCGTGAGGCGCTTGACCGTAAGATTGATCAGCTCGCTGATGGTAAGAAGCGCACCGTAGAACCGATCATTATACGGACCACTCATACTATACAGCCTTTACCGTCATCTGTAACTGTGACCGCTAATTCCGCCGGTGTTGAACTGTCAGATACCATTAATTTACCCAACACATCACACGTTGATGTAGCTAATCCAATTAATGTTGTGATGGGGTTAAAGAGAGTGTTAACGACTAAGCATAAAGTGTGTAAAAAGCCGAGGCTTCATACAGCTGTGTCTGTACCTGTTAGCAGTGCGGATTCTGCGGTCTCTGTACCTGTTAGCAGTGCGGATTCTGCGGTCTCTGTACCTGTTAGCAGTGCGGATTCTGCGGTCTCTGTACCTGTTAGCAGTGCGGATTCTGCGGTCTCTGTACCTGTTAGCAGTGCGGATTCTGCGGTCTCTGTACCTGTTAGCAGTGGGGATTCTGCGGTCTCTGTACCTGTTAGCAGTGCGGATTCTGCGGTCTCTGTACCTGTTAGCAGTGCGGATTCTACAGTCTCTGTACCTGTTAACAGTGCGGATTCTGCGGTCTCTGTACCTGTTAGCAGTGCGGATTCTGCGGTCTCTGTACCTGTTAGCAGTGCGGATTCTGCGGTCTCTGTACCTGTTAGCAGTGCGGATTCTGCGGTCTCTGTACCTGTTAGCAGTGCGGATTCTGTATCTGCGACCGCTACAGCGCAGATATATGATTGCATTGGGTGGGCCCCCGCCGAAGCCGCAGTGTTTAAGGAGCAGTTAGATCGTTACTTACGCTACAAAATCTGTCTACCCAAAATACTGTTTTTCTGCGGTACTTTTGAAAGCTTGTTGTCTGAAGCATTCCCGACAGATGCTCGTAAGGCCGAGCTATACGCGCTTCTCCGGCTGCAAGTAGACACCGAGATACCAGATGGTGCTAGCCCGTTATGACTAAATATGATCGGTTCGGGTCTGCATAAACAAACTAAAACAGCCCGTTATAATAGGTCCAGAGTTATAAAACGAGCTTTAAAACTACTGGTCAGTGCTCGACGCGCAATATGCGCTAGGCGGCGGGGTGGCGGTATCTGTGCTGCTATACCACCACAGACAGCCCAGGAGCCACCACGCACAAATGCTCCTGTCTCACATAGCCATGATGTCCCTGAAAATGCTGGCCGTAACGGTACACAAAGCTCACAAGCCTCTGCTGCGGATGCTGACTCTGCTGATGATGTGAGGGGATCATCCCATACAGTATTTTTACAACACTTCCATCATCACCAGAGGGACAACCGTAATTTCAGTGCGCGCATACATACCGATCATTTTAGGTTTGTAAATTTGGAGCGTGTACGATCGTTTGTCGAGGCTGTGAACATTGTTCACGACAGTATTCAGTCATTACTTGATAGAGTCATTAGGGACATTGAACCCGGTGACTTTGTGCAGTTAAGGCTTGAAGGTGGCCATGCTTTAGACCCCATTTTCACTACAAAGCAGAGCCGCGAGGATTTTAATTCTGAATCTTTTTTAAATGCTGTTGCTCGCACACTTCAAAGTAATGCTGAATGCTTGGCAAGCAATACCCTAAAACTAGTCATCACTACCGTTAAAAACCGCCGAGGCGGTGTAAAAAGACGCTTGAAATCTATAGCGAGCAGTCGAATCATTAAACAAAAGAGGCAGTGGCTGTATGATTTTAACAATTACAGTACAAATCTGTGTTTGGCCGCTAGTGTGTGCGCCCTGATAGAGGACGCGGCTGTCGGTGATGCGGTTTTACTGAATCGCTCTAAAAACATACACACGGCGCTGGGGATCCCTGATGAGCGATTAGTGAGTTTTAGCAACATTCCAGCATTTGAGAAATATTTGGGGGTCACCATTAAAGTACTGTACTACAGTCAGGGTGATTGGCGCTACTTTCAGACCGACAATGCAACTAGTGGTAAGACCGTATTCATACTGTTCCATGATAACCACTACTACGGCATCAAGAATATAAAAGGTTTTATTGGCGCTAAGCACTTTTGCGAGCTCTGCAAGTCATTGTATACTAAGAAGAACACTCATTCATGTCAATATTTTTGTAAAGCGTGCCAAAGACTGGATTGTGTGGAGAGTGTAGGTGTACAACAAACACCGCGTTGCCCCGTATGTCGGGTTCATTGTCGCTCTAGTGAGTGTTTAGATCGTCACAAACAATTAGCTCTGGATGATCCGCCATTCTGCAGGCTTAAAATATTTTGTGATGAGTGCCATCGCTTTGTGTTCAGGAATAGCGAGGGCGTGCATGAATGTGCCGGTTTACGATGCCCCGTATGTCGTGCTCGTGTAAATAAATTTGACGCCCATCTCTGTTACATGCCGGGCGCTACGATTCTTACTTTATTGTTAAGGAGCTGATTTTTGAAAAACTACAGGTAAAGCTGATAGCCCAAGGTGGCCGGCTCTTGTGTGTGACGGTGCCCGATTTGTCTATAAGGTTCATAGACTCGCTAAATTTTATCCCCATGAAGCTCAGTAAATTACCTCAGGCCATGGGCTTTTCAGGCGCCAAAGGTCATTTTCCACACTTTTTTAACACCCAAGAAAACCAAAACTATGCAGGTCCCATACCCGATGTGAAATATTATGGGTTGGAGTACATGGCACCGGATGAGAAGGTAGAGTTCCTGGCGTGGCATGAGGGTCAGAAACACACAGTTTTTGACTTCAAGAGTGAACTAAAAGCATACTGCAAACAGGATGTTGAAATTTTGAGACGCGCCTGTGAGATCTATAGAGAGCGCATTATGGAAATGACGCTGAAAAGTGTTAAAAAATACTGTGACATTCAAAAAGAGATGGTTGTGGAGAGCAGCTGTATTGATCCTTTTCAATTCATCACCCTGGCCTCTGTATGTATGTCAATGTATCGGTTTAAATTTCTACCAGAAAAAACGATCGCCATTTTACCGGGTGATAATTATCACAAGGTGAAAAAGCGCTACTCATCCGCCGCTATACAGTGGCTCATGTATGTAGTGCATACCGAGAACATTGACATTCAGCATGCCTTAAGAGGGGGTGAGAAACAACTCGGTCAATATTTTCTAGATGGCTATGCCTATGTTAACGGACAGCACATAGCTTTTGAATTTCAGGGCTGTTTTTTCCATGGCTGCCCGTCGTGCTACAATGAGAATGATACAAATAAAGTTACAAACACCACCTACGGTCAATTATATCATGCTTTCTTACCTAAAAAGCGCTACCTGCAGCTGCGCGGGTACACCATAAGAGTGATATGGGAGCATGAGTGGCGTGAAATGGTTAAAAATGATTCTAACCTCCAGGCATTTCTCCAGCAAATGGATTTTCCCCGCTCCCTTAGACCCCCGCGATGCGCTTTATGGGGGTCGCACTAACGCCATTAAGCTCTATCACCAGGTGGAAGCTGATGAGACTTTACATTACTACGACTTCACCAGCCTGTACCCCTTTGTAAACAAAACTAAAACATACCCTGTAGGTCACCCCGACATCATCTATGACAACTTTGGTTTCATTAAAAAATACATTGGCTTAGCTAGAGTCAAGGTCTATCCCCCGAGAGATTTATTTTTTCTTGTTCTACCGGTAAAACTCGACAAAAAATTGATGTTCCCCCTTTGCTATACATGCGCTGTAAATTCACAGGCCGAGGAATGCAAACATAGTGATGAAGAACGCTCCCTGACAGGTACCTGGTGCACTATAGAGCTCAAAGGGTACCGGATCGCCCGCATGTATGAAATATGGCATTTTCCAAACACCAGCAATGATCTGTTTGCTCGCTACATTAAATTACAGCTTAGGGATAAGCAGGAGGCGTCAGGGTATCCTAGCTGGTGCACGGATGATGCCAAGAAAAAGCAGTACATTGACATTTTTCTTGAAAAAGAGGGTGTGCGGTTACGACCTGAAAATATAGCCGTCAACCCCGCTAAAAGGCAGATCTCCAAACTTTTCTTAAATTCTTTATGGGGGAAGTTTGCTCAGCGGGCCAATCTACCAAGCACCAAGATTGTTAGGGATCCTAATGAGCTTTTTAGGTATCTCTTCCTGCCCTACTATGACATTTCTACGCTGGATTTTATCGATGATGAAACCGCAACCATTAACTGGAAATATGCGGAAGGGCACCACACAGTCAACAGAAACACAAACATCTTTATAGCCTGCTTTACCACCGCGTATGCGCGGCTAGAGCTCTATTCCCTGCTGGACAGGCTACAGGAGAGGTGCCTTTATCACGACACAGATTCAGTTATTTTTGTGCACAGGGAAGGTGAGTGGCAGCCGCCTCTAGGCGATTACCTGGGGGAGTTGACGAGTGAGATACCCGAGGGCACGTACATCACAGAGTTTGTTTCTGCAGGGCCCAAAACTTACGGGTACAAGCTCAACACAGGGAAAACTGTCTTAAAAGTGAAGGGAATAACGCTAAATGTTGGTAACTCTCAATCTATCAATTTTAGCAGTCTGAAAGATCTAGTTCTGGACTACCCCCGTAATTCAGCCCCTGAAACTCAGAAGCGCATCGTCGTACAGCAACAGGGCATTGTGAGAGATAAAAAATATTGGAATATTGAATCCCGTGTCCTACAAAAGACCCAGAAGTGTGTCTACACAAAGCGCCGACTATTAGACGAATTCACCACCCTGCCGTATGGCTATTAGCACAGTATTGTGATGGATACGAGGCTACAACATCCGCTCTCGTGCATTCTAGCGGGGCCGTCTAATTCTGGAAAGAGTTATTTTGTAAAGCAAATGCTGTATAATATTGAAAGTAATTTTTCTCACAAGCCGGATAATATTGTTTGGTTTTATTCATGCTGGCAGAAACTATATGATGAAATCTCTCTCTCTTTTCCCAACACCAGATTTGTGGAGGGTTTGCCGAATACATTTGTAGATGACGAATTATTCCCACCGGACAAGGTGAATTTGGCGATTGTTGATGATCTCATGGATAGTGCTAGCGAAAATTGCGAGATAGAAAAAGCGTTCCCCAAGTATGTGCACCACAGAAATCTCAGTATTTTCTACCTGGTACAAAACATATTTTGTCAGGGTAAGAAAAGCCGCACCATAAATTTAAACACAAAGTACATGGTTCTTTTAACAACCCTCGAGATAAATTACAAATTTTAACACTAGTGTTGTGAATGGACTTGAAATGAGTTCTGAGCAGAGGCTCCCTCTGGTGGTTACAAGCGGTACTGGACTGTCCAGTGAAGATTGTGAGGAGTGGGAATCAGGTGTTACTGACTGGTCTTATATAAGGGAGTCGCCTTCCCATCAGGGTTGCCGGTGATCAATTGTTCTGGTCTCAATCCTTGAGTCCTGTTTCCTTTGTAGCCTGCTGTGTCGTGTCTGCATCTCCTGCTAACAGATAAGACATTTTCTTCTTTTTGTTTTTGTGCTTGATTTTTGCATTTTGTCCTGCACTTCTGTGGGGGCCTTCAGGGTCCCCTCCGGGGGCTTTTGCCCTCTCAGTTTAGTTCAGCCACTGATGTTTGTACTTTTGCTTTTTCCAGTTTTTTCAGTGGCTGCTGTTTTGATTTTGTTACACCAGAGAACTAATTTAGGTGGTAGAGGTCGTGTGATCTCAGGTGATTTTGAAATTAGTAGAGTTGGTGCTTTTCAGGGTTTTTTGGGATTGCAGTAAGTGCCCTTCCTATCCTTTTCTATTTAGGTAGTTTGGGCCCCAACGTTTGCTCATACTATTTTCTGTCTGTGTCTGTATTTCATCTTGTCTAACCGCCATTACATGTTTGGGGGCTTTCTATGTTCTTTGGGGATCTGCTCCGGGGCAGATAGCTTTCCTATATCTATCTTTAGGTGTAGTTAGTTTCTCAGGCTGTGACGAGGCGTCTAGGACCAACGTAGGAACGCTCCACGGCTGCCTCTAGTTGTGGTGGTTAGTCAGGGTACTGCAATCTCATAGATTCCAACTTCTCTGGTGTATTGCCTTTTTACCTGCACTCCTCAGCTACCGAAACATAACACACTAGCTCGTCAGATGTATCCTGGAAAAACATGTTTTTTCCTAGAAGCATTTGAGGATGCTACGTGGGAGCCTTATGGGTATTTGCTGATCGATTTGAGAGCTAATACACCTGAGGATCACCGCTTACGGACGGGGTTGTTTCCACCGGCGTTACCAGCTGTCTATGTGCAGAAGAAAACCGCTTCTAAAAAGTGAATTTTATGCGGGCTCGCACATTCCACGCTGTGTGCGCTGTGCTGTAAAGATGTCCGAGAGACTCCGGCGTAACTGGGCTCTCTTAAAAACTCTGGTGAAGGCAACCCCGTCTGTCCGGAAATCTATTTTGCGCAATGCGAGCGTGGATTTAATCACCGCTATAGGTGAGATTGCTTTAAACATCTTAAAAGGCAGAATCCCATTGAAAGAGCGCCAAAAAGGCATACTGAAGAAGTGGCGTAAAGCTATAAGAACCATTAGCGATAGAGCGCAATCCATAAAGAAAAAGAAACGGGTACTGAATCAGACCGGTGGCTTTATCAGTCCTCTTTTAGGCTTTGCAATACCCATAATAACGAGTCTGCTCGCGGGCAAATAAAGGAGCATGCGGAGAAAATGTATCTAGTCCCCAAACAGGAGCTACACAAGCTAAGGCCACCAATCACCGGGAGCATACGCGAAACTGTTATTCGACGCCTCGATGATGAAATTAACTCCGTTTTACAGCGCCGCGACATCCCCGACGATGTGAAAATTAAAATGTATAGCACCGTGCTGGAGCGCTACTTGGTACATACGAAACGCAGCTCAAAAGAATTGACATCTTTAAATCTCGTTAGCCCTCAGGATCCTGAGCATCAACAGCCGCCTGTTATGATCTGCTACAAGCACTAAGGAAAGGTGGGAATTCTGTCCCTACAATAGGACTGAGCTGGATCCCTACGATGTAACGGGGAACCTGATCCTGCGACCAGACCCGCTAAAGTCCTCAGCTAGTCTGAACGAAGACCTATAGTTGCGAGGGAGGAATCCCTACAAGATCTAGGGACTGGGTGAAAAGGTGGACACCTCCTAACAGAAAGTGTAGCAGGGAAAATAAAACAGAAAATAAATACTAAGAGATACTAAGATCTAGCAACTGACAGAGTAAGGCACCTAAGCACCCGGCTAGCTTAAGAGTAGATAATACAATGAAGTCCAGCAAGGCCAGAAGGGCGGAACCAGACTAAATAGGGTAAAAAGGTCATGTGACCAGCAAAGTGAAACAAAACCTAACAAGAGGGTTCTAACAGTACCCTCCTTCTAAGAGGATCCTCCGGATCCCCTAGGACTTAGGATTATCCGAAACCTCTTGTGAAACGCTCTGACAAGTCTAGACGCAGAAACATCATCCGCCCTCACCCATGAGTTATCCTCGGGTCCATAACCCTTCCAAGCGACGAGGTACTGTAAACTCCCTCTATACCGTCTAGAATTTAGGATGCGGGAAATCTCATATTGCCCGTCCTCCACCACCAGGGAACAGTGGCTGAGACGTCTCCATCTGAGACCTCAGCTTTTTTCAAGAGAGAAACATGAAATTCCGGATTAATCTTCCAGGAGATGGGAAGCTCCAACTTAACAGCAGATTGGTTAATAACCTGAAGCACCTTAAAGGGCCCTACAAACTTGGGACCCAATTTCTTAGACGGAATCCTCAAGCGCAGATTCTTAGAGGACAACCAAACCATGTCACCAATAGCAAACAAAACCTCTTGTCGTTTTCTATCAAAATACACTTTGGATCTTTTGTTAGCCTCCTGAAGATTACCACGCACATCAGTCCAAACTCTCTCCAAAAGACCAGAAAAATTCTCCTCTTCAGGTACAGCCGATCCCAACTTGGAAAATGACCCAAACGACGGATGTCTCCCAGTACAACAAAAAAAAGGCGAACAACCAGCAGAAGCGGATGTATGGTTGTTAAGAGCAAACTCAGCAAGTGGCAGAAACTCAGACCACCCCTCTTGATTATCAGTCACAAAACAACGCAAGAACTGCTCAACATCCTGTTTTTTTCCTTTCTGTCTGGCCATTAGACTCCGGATGATATCCAGATGAAAACGACAAATGAACTCCCAACCTGTCACAAAAAGCGCGCCAAAAACGAGCCACAAACTGAGGTCCCCTATCGGAAACAATGTCAGTAGGAACACCATGTAGTCTGACAAAGGCCTTAGCGAGAGTCTTAGTGCAGGGCAGTTTGATGAAAGGAACCAAGTGACACATCTTGCTAAAACGGTCCACGACCACCCAGATGACAGTGAAACCCTCAGAGGGGGAAGGTCAGTAATAAAGTCCATAGCCAAATGTGTCCAAGGTGCACTAGGGACCTCCAGAGGGCAAAGCAACCCCGCATCAGGAGTATGAGAAGACTTAGATCTAGCACACACAGTGCATTGACGCACCCACTTAATGACTTCCTTCTGCCATCCTGGCCACCAAAAACTGCGACCCACAAGTCTCTTGGTCTCAGAGATTCCAGAATGACCTGCCAACCGAGAGTCATGACATTCATCAAACAAATCTCTCCTCAGGGTACCAGGCACAAACAACCTCCCATGCGGCGTGTTAGATGGGGCATTCTCCTGTGCTTTAAGAATCTCATCTTCCAGCACGGAGTCCAAAACAGCAATAACAACCCCCTCTTGCAAGATGTTTTCCTCCTCCTCCTCAGTACCCACCATAGGAGAAAAGCTGCGAGACAAAGCATCAGCTTTAACATTTTTAGTACCTGGGATGTAAGTAACGGTAAAATTAAACCGTGAGAAAAACAGTGCCCACCTAGCCTGACGGGCATTCAAGCGTTTGGCAGCATCAAGGTAGATCAGATTTTTATGATCGGTGAAGACTTGAACGGAAATTCCGCTCCCTCCAAAAAATGACGCCAGTGTTCAAATGCGAGTTTAATTGCCAACAATTCCCGATTACCGATATCATAATTTAGTTCAGACTCAGAAAATTTCTTTGAAAAAAAAGCACAGGGATGTACTCCATCCGTCTTTGCCTGAGACAACACCGCGCCGACCCCCACAGAAGAAGCATCAACCTCAACCAAAAATGGTTTAGTCACATCAGGCTGCGTAAGGATGGGAGCAGAGCTGAACCTCTCCTTTAGCAACACAAAAGCCTCAATGGCCTCAGTAGTCCACTGAACCGCATCAGCACCTTTCCTGGTGAGATCGGTCAGAGGTTTGGCAATCACAGAAAAATCTTTTATGAATTTTCTATAATAATTGACGAACCCCAAAAACCTCTGTATTGATTTCACACCAATAGGTCTAGGCCAATCCTGCACAGCTTGCACTTTCACCGGGTCCATCTCAAAACCTTCACTGGAGACAATGTAGCCCAAAAAACTAAGTCTCTGTACAGCGAACTCACATTTTTCTAGTTTGGCAAAAAGTGAATTATCACTCAGTAACTGTAATACTTCACGCACACTCCTCCAATGAGACTCCAAATCCGGTGAATAAATCCAAATACACAACCACACTTCTGCCGATCAAAGGTCTAAGGATGTCATTAATAAGATTCTGAAAAAATGCCGGAGCACTGGAAAGTCCAAAAGGCATGACCAGATTCTCAAAATGACCCAGTGGAGTGTTAAACGCAGTCTTCCATTCATCCCCCTCCTTCATGCGCAACAAATTGTATGCCCCTCGAAGATCAATTTTCGAGAACCACTTGGCCCCCACTAACTGGTTAAACAAATCAGGAATCAATGGCAGTGGGTAAGGATTGCGTACAGTAATCTTATTAATCTCACGAAAGTCTAGACAAGGCCGTAAACCGCAGTCCTTTTTTTTAACAAAAAAAAAATCCAACCGCCACAGGAGACTTGGAAGGCCTAATGTGACCGGCGGCCAAACTTGTCTGTATGTATTCCTCCAAAACCTTTCTCTCAGGAATAGTCAAATTAAATAAGCGACTTTTAGGAAGAGTCGCTCCAGGGACAAATTCAATTGCACAATCATAATCTCTATGAGGAGGCAATACCTGCGATTCTTTATCAGAAAAAACTTTCCAAAAATCCTGAATAGGTACAGGTAACTCCCCCTTAACTACAGCAGCAATACGCCCGTTACAACACTTGTCATAACAATTGGGACTCCAGGACTTAATTTCATTGGTAGACCAATCCAGTACCGGATTGTGCAATTTTAACCAGGGTAACCCCAAAATCACCGGTGAGGGCAAATTATTCAAAACCACCAAATCCAAATTCTCTTGATGAACACCATTAATAGTAAGAGGAAATTCACAGATATGGTGAGTAACATTTTTCAAGTGAGAACCATCCACAGACACCACATTAATAGGGGAAGACAGAAGTTTGGGTTTTAATTTTAGTTTTTCCAAAAATTTCCCATCAATCACATTGAGAGTTGAACCACAATCCACAAATACCTGAAACTCCATTAATTCCTCCTCAACAGCAGTGGTAGCAGAAAAAAGACACCTTTATTGTTTAAACAAGCTATACGGGCGAAACTGACCTCATTTTTTTTTCTCTCTTTATTCATTCGAAGCGCACAGTTCTTAACCCCTTCATGACCCAGCCTATTTTGACCTTAAAGACCTTGCCATTTTTTGCAATTCTGACCAGTGTCCCTTTATGAGGTAATAACTCAGGAACGCTTCAACGGATCCTAGCGATTCTGAGATTGTTTTTTCGTGACATATTGGGCTTCATGTTAGTGGTAAATTAAGGTCGATAATTTTTGCGTTTATTTGTGAAAAAAATGGAAATTTGGCGAAAATTCTGAAAATTTTGTAATTTTCAAATTTTTAATTTTTATTCTGTTAAACCAGAGAGTTATGTGGCACAAAATAGTTAATAAATAACATTTCCCACATGTCTACTTTACATCAGCACAATTTTGGGAACAACATTTTTTTTTGTTAGGAAGTTATAAGGGTTAAAAGTTGACCAGCGATTTCTCCTTTTTACATCAAAATTTACAAAACCATTTTTTTTAGGGACCACCTCACATTTGAAGTCACTTTGAGGGGTCTATATGGCAGAAAATACCCAAAAGTGACACCTTTATAAAAACTGCACCCCTCAAGCTACTCAAAACTACATTCAAGAAGATTATTAACCCTTCAGGTGCTTCACAGAAACTAAAGCAACGTGGAAGGAAAAAATGGACATTTTAATTTTTCCAACAAAAATTTTCTTTTAGCATCAATTTTTTCATTTTTACATGGGCATCAGGATAAAATGGATCCTAAAATTTGTTGGGCAATTTCTCCTGAGTACACAGATACCTCATATGTGGTCATAAACCACTGTATGGGCGCACGGCAGGGCTCAGAAGGGAAGGAGCGCCATTTGACTTTTTGAATAGAAAATATGCTGGAATATTTAGCGGTTGCCATGTCACATTTGGAGAGTCCCTGTGTGCCTAAACATTGGAGCTCCCCCACAAGTGACCCCATTTTGGAAACTAGACCTCCTAAGGAACTTATCTAGATGCATAGTGATCACTTTGAACCCCAAGGTGCTTCACAAATTGATCTGTAAAAAAAAGAAAGTATTTTTTTTTCACAAAAATTTTCTTTTAGCCTTAGTTTTTTTCATTTTCACATGGGCAACAGTATAAATTGGATCCTAAAATTTGTTGGGCAATTTCTCCTGAGTACACAGATACCTCATATGTGGTCATAAACCACTGTTTGGGCGCACGGCAGGGCTCAGAAGGGAAGGAGCGCCATTTGACTTTTTGAATGGAAAATATGCTGGAATATTTAGCGGTTGCCATGTCGCATTTGGAGAGTCCCTGTGTGCCTAAACATTGGAGCTCCCCCACAAGTGACCCCATTTTGGAAACTAGACCCCCTAAGGAACTTATCTAGATGCATAGTGAGCACTTTGAACCCCCAGGTGCTTCACAAATTGATCCGTAAAAAAAAGAAAGTACTTTTTTTCACAAAAATTTTCTTTTAGCCTCAGTTTTTTTCATTTTCACATGGGCAACAGTATAAATTGGATCCTAAAATTTGTTGGGCAATTTCTCCTGAGTACACAGATACCTCATATGTGGTCATAAACCACTGTTTGGGCGCACGGCAGGGCTCAGAAGGGAAGGAGCGCCATTTAACTTTTTGAATGGAAAATATGCTGGAATATTTAGCGGTTGCCATGTCGCATTTGGAGAGTCCCTGTGTGCCTAAACATTGGAGCTCCCCCACAAGTGACCCCATTTTGGAAACTAGACCCCCTAAGGAACTTATCCAGATGCATAGTGAGCACTTTGAACCTCCAGGTGCTTCACAAATTGATCCGTAAAAAAACTAAAGTACTTTTTTTTCACAAAAATTTTCTTTTAGCCTCAGTGTTTTTCATTTTCACATGGGCAACAGTATAAATTGGATCCTAAATTTTGTTGGGCAATTTCTCCTGAGTACATAGATACCTCATACGTGGTCATAAACCACTGTTTGGGCGCACGGCAGGGCTCAGAAGGGAAGGAGCGCCATTTAACTTTTTGAATGGAAAATATGCTGGAATATTTAGCGGTTGCCATGTCGCATTTGGAGAGTCCCTGTGTGCCTAAACATTGGAGCTCCCCCACAAGTGACCCCATTTTGGAAACTAGACCCCCTAAGGAACTTATCTAGATGCATAGTGAGCACTTTGAACCTCCAGGTGCTTCACAAATTGATCCGTAAAAAAACTAAAGTACTTTTTTTTTCACAAAAATTTTCTTTAGCCTCAGTGTTTTTCATTTTCACATGGGCAACAGTATAAATTGGATCCTAAATTTTGTTGGGCAATTTCTCCTGAGTACATAGATACCTCATACGTGGTCATAAACCACTGTTTGGGCGCACGGCAGGGCTCAGAAGGGAAGGAGCGCCATTTGACTTTTTGAATGGAAAATATGCTGGAATATTTAGCGATTGCCATGTCGCATTTGGAGAGTCCCTGTGTGCCTAAACATTGGAGCTCCCCCACAAGTGACCCCATTTTGGAAACTAGACGCCCTAAGGAACTTATCTAGATGCATAGTGAGAACTTTGAACCCCCAGGTGCTTCACAGAAGTTTATAACGCAGAGCCGTGAAAATAAAAAATCATTTTTTTTCTCAAAAAAAGATTTTTTAGCCCACTATTTTTTATTTTCACAATGGTTACAGGAGAAATTGGACCCCAAAAGTTGTTGTCCAGTTTGTCCTGAGTACGCTAGTACCCCATATGTGGGGGGGAACCACTGTTTGGGCACACGTCAGGGCTCGGAAGGGATGTGGTGACGCTTTGAAATGCCGACTTGATGGAATGGTCTGTGGGCATCTTGTTACGTTTGCAGAGCCCCTGATGTGCCTAAACAGTAGAAACTCCCCACAAGTGACCCCATTTAGGAAACTAGACCCCGCAAAGAATTTATCTAGATGTGTGGTGAGCACTTTGAACCCCCAAGGGCTACACAGAAGTTTAAAACGCCCGGGCATGAAAATAAAAAAATCATATTTTTTCCACAATCAGGATCTTTTAGTCCCCAATTTTTTTATTTTCCCAAGGGTAACATGAGAAATTAGACCCCAAAAGTTGTTGTCCAATTTGTCCTGAGTACGCTGATATCCCATATGTGGGAGAAAACTACTGTATGGGCACACGTCGGGGCTCGGATGGGAAGTAGTGACGTTTTGAAATGCCCACTTGATGGAATGGTCTTCGGGCGTCATCTTACGTTTGCAGAGTCCCTGATGTGCCTAAACAGTAGAAACTCCCCACAAGTGACCCCATTTTGGAAACTAGATCCCCCAAGGAACTCCTATAGATGTGTTATAAGCACTTTGAATCTCCAAGTCCTTCACAGAAGTTTATAACGCAGAGCCGTGAAAATATAAAATCATTTTTTTTCCACAAAAATAATTTTTAGTCCCCAATTTTTTTTCCCAATGTTAACAGGAGAAATTAGAACCCCCAAAGTTGTTGTGCAATTTTTCCCGAGTACGCTGATACCTCATATGTGGGGATAAACCACTGTTTGGGCATACGTCGGGGCTTGGAATAAAGGGAGCACTGTTTGACTTTTTGAACGCAAAATTTGCAGGAATCAATGGTGGCGCCATGTCGCGTATGGAGACCCCCTGATGTGCCTAAATAGTGGAAACCCCTCAATTCTAACTCCAACACTAACCCCAACACACCCCTAACCCCAACCCTAACCCCTACACACACCTAACCCTAATACAAACCCTAATCATAACCCTAACCCCAACACACCCCTAACCCTAATCCCAACTCTAACCATAAACCTAACTACAACCCCAACCCTAATTCCAACCCTAACTCAAATTCCAACCCCAACCGTAATTCTAACCTTAACCCTAATGCTAACCCTAACCCTAGTTCTAACCCTAAGGCTGGGTTCATATTGCGTTTTACCAGCCCGTCCAACACGTAGCGTTGACCGGCTGGTAACGGTAATAGCTACAACGCGATCGCGTTATGCTATACCCGCTAGCGCAGATGATCAGCAATAATCAGCCGCGGATCCGCAGCAAAATCACGCGGATCAGCAGCAAAATCCGCGCGGATCAGCAGCAAATCCGCCGCGGATCAGCAGCAAAATCCGCCGCGGATCAGCAGCGAAATCCCCGCGGATCAGCAGCGAAATCGCCGCGGATCAGCAGCGAAATCTCCGCGGATCAGCAGCGAAATCCCAGTCCGCAGGATCAGCAGCAAAATCGCGCAGCAGCAGCAAAATCCGCGCGACGCGCGATCAGCAGCGAAATCTGCCGTGGATCGGGCAGCGAAAATCCGCCGCGGATCAGCGGCGAAATCCGCCGCGGATCAGCAGCGAATCCGCAGTGGATCAGCAGCGAAATCCGCCGCGGATCAGCAGCGAAATCCGCCGCGAATCAGCAGCGAAATCCGCCGCGAATCAGCAGCGAAATCCGCCGCGAATCAGCAGCGAAATCCGCCGCGGATCCGCAGCGAATCAGCAGCAAAATCAGTCGCGGATCAGCAGCAAAATCCGCCGCGGATCAGCAGCGAAATCCGCCGCGGATCCACAGCGAAATCAGTCGCTGATCCGCAGCGAAATCAGTCACGGATCCGCAGCGAAATCAGTAGCGGATCCGCAGCGAAATCCGCCGCGGATCACCAGCGAAATCCGCCGCGGATCAGCAGCGAAATCCGCCGCGGATCAGCAGCGAATCAGCAGCAAAATCAGTTGCGGATCCGCAGCGAAATCCGCCGCGGATCAGCAGCGAAATCCGCCGCGGATCAGCAGCGAAATTCGCCGCGGATCCGCAGCGAAATCTGCCGCGGATCAGCAGCGAAATCAGCCGCGGATCAGCAGCGAATCCGCCGCGGATCAGCAGCGAAATCCGCCGCGGATCAGCACGAAATCCGCCGCGATCAGCAGCGAAATCAGCCGCGGATCAGCAGCGATATCCGCCGCGGATCCTCAGCGAAATCCGCCGCGGATCCGCAGCGAAATACGCCGCGGATCAGCAGCGAAATCAGCCGTGGATCCGCCGCGAAATCCGCCGCGAAATCCGCCGCGGATCAGCCGCGATATCCGCCGCAGATCCGCAGCAAAATCCGCTAGGAAAAAAAAAAAAATTTTTATTATTTGTCCCTACCTATGACGGGGGGGGGGGGGTTCATTTACTTTTTTTTTATTTTGATCACTGTGACAGTTTATCACAGTGATCAAAATAATTTTTTTTACAATGGAGGGCGCACTGCGCATGCGCCGGCCGGTGGGCGCACTGCGCATGCGCCCGCCATTTTCCAAGATGGCGGCGCCCATGAAGAATCCCGGGCAGCCGCCGGGACGGATCCAGGGACATCGGTGGACCGGGAGAGGTGAGTATGGGGCGTCGGAAGGTGAGGGGGGGGGATCGGTAGGTGGGGGCAGCAGATCGGAGGAGCAGGGGAGCAGACAGTGACGGCGGTGACCGATCGCTGCCATCTTTCGATGGCGGCTGCCGATCACCGCCGTGACTTGGTGTGGGGGGGTCAGATCTTTGTGTCCAGCCATGGCAGATGCTATTGCAGCATCGGCCATGGCTGGATTGTAATATTTCACCAGTTTCATTGGTGAAATATTACAAATCGCTCTGATTGGCAGTTTCACTTTTAACAGCCAATCAGAGCGATCGTGGCCACGTGGGGGTTAAGCCAACCCCCCTGTGGTGATGCAGTAAGGGTCCTGTTACTGCGGGTCGGGTGACCTTTCAGTGACCCCGGACCCCCCGACCCGCAGTAACATGATTTATAGCATGACGCCTACGTCGGCGTCATGGGTCGGGATGGCACAGGTTTTCATGACGCCGACGTAGGCGTCATGGGTCGGGAAGGGGTTAATAAAATGCTCCGATTTACCACAGTAGAAACACAAGCCCTTAGCAAATCTGCGTTCTTTTTCCCGAGAGTGAGGTGTCATTGCTCCAATTTCCATCGGCTCTGCAATGTCAGTACATTCCTTCTCCAAACTTGGAGCTGACAAGGCAGATTTACTCTCATTAACCCTTGCACGCAGTCTCCTATCCACCCGTATGGCTAATTGCATAGCCTCTTGCAAGTTACCAGGTATGGGATAAGCAATCAGCAAATCTTTAACCCTTTCACTTAACCCTGCAAGAAATAAACTTTTCAAAGCTGAATCGTTCCAGCCCACCAGTGTGGACCACCTTCTGAAGTGAGTACAATATTTCTCCACATTACCTGATCCCTGTCTCAAACGTCTCAATTCTGTCTCAGCTGATGAAACACGATCCGGATCGTCATATAACAACCCCAAAGCAGAAAAAAAACTATCCACTGATATAAAGCATGGATCACTAGGCTGCAGAGAAAAGGCCCAATCCTGAGGTTCTTTGCGCAAAAGTGACATTATGAACCCTATGCGCTGTGATTCCTCACCAGAGGATCTGGGTCTCAAACGGAAATACAACAAGCAAGCATTTTTAAAAGAAAAAAAATCTTGTTGTTCACCAAAAAATAAATCAGGCAAACGTACCTTTGGCTCCACGAAATGTGCTCCAGAACAACTACTCACGTGTTGCTTTATCTCAGCCACCTCCAGAGAAAGTCCCTGCAGGCGCTGAACCAAATCCTGAACCGACACCATGATGGAAAACAGAAAATCTTTCCTTAGAGATTTTTTTTTTTTTTTTCTTTTGGCTGGACTTACTGTTATGATCTGCTACAAGCACTAAGGAAAGGTGGGAATTCTGTCCCTACAATAGGACTGAGCTGGATCCCTACGATGTAACGGGGAACCTGATCCTGCGACCAGACCCGCTAAAGTCCTCAGCTAGTCTGAACGAAGGCCTATAGTTGCGAGGGAGTAATCCCTACAAGATCGAGGGACTGGGTGAAAAGGTGGACACCTCCTAACAGAAAGTGTAGCAGGGAAAAATAAAACAGAAAACAAATACTACTAAGATCAAGCAAAACTGACAGAGTAAGGCACCTAAGCACCCGGCTAGCTTAAGAGTAGATAATACAATGAAGTCCAGCAAGGCCAGAAGGGCGGAACCAGACCAAATAGGGTAAAAAGGTCATGTGACCAGCAAAGTGAAACAAAACCTAACAAGAGGGTTCTAACACCGCCAAATACCGTCACCGATAAAAAAAATCACGAGATCGCTGAAATTGTAGGTCATATAAACCAAAGATATAAAAAGAATGCTGAATTTTTACTAAACAGGCTACTCCAGAATAAGAGTGTGACAGACTGGAATGATAAAGACGAATTTATTTTCAAAGGCTCTGTAATATCCGGGTCTAACTTAGTGGATTTAGTACGTAGTACAACGCAGAGTCACGCTCTGACCGTCAGGAATTTACCTAGGGGTTGGGAATCGTTTATGCGCGCTATGGCCGAGCTGAATATACCCTCTACAGTCATGGCCAAAAGTTTTGAGAATGACACAAATATTAATTTTTACAAAGTCTACTGCTTCACTTTTTCTAATGGCAATTTGCATATACTCCAGAATGTTATAAAGAGTGATCAGCTTAACAGCAATTACTTGCAAAGTCAATATTTGGCTAGAAAATGAACTTTATCCCCCAAAACACATTTCAACATCATTGCAGCCCTGCCTTAAAAGGACCAGCTAACCTCTTTTCAGTGATTTCTCCATTAACACAGGTGTGGGTGTTGATGAGGACATGGCTGGAGATCAATCTGTCATGATTAAGTAAGAATGACACCACTGGACACTTTAAAAGGAGGCTGGTGCTTGGCATCATTGTTTCTCTTCTGTTAACCATGGTTATCTCTAAAGAAACACGTGTAGTCATCATTGCAATGCACAAAAATGGCCTAACAGGGAAGAGTATCGCAGCTAGAAAGATTGCACCTCAGTCAACAATCTATCGCATCATCAAGAACTTCAAGGAGAGAGGTTCCATTGTTGCCAAAAAGGCTTCAGGGCGCCCAAGAAAGACCAGCAAGCGCCAGGACCGTCTCTTAAAAGTGTTTCAGCTGCGGGATCGGGCTACCAGCAGTGCAGAGCTTGCTCAGGAATGGCAGCAGGCAGGTGTGAGTGCATCTGCACGCACTGTGAGGCGGAGACTCTTGGTGCAAGGCCTGGTCTCAAGGAGGGCAGCAAAGAAGCCACTTCTCTCCAGAAAAAACATCATGGACAGACTGATATTCTGCAAAAGGTACAGGCAGTGGACTGCTGAGGACTGGGGTAAAGTTATTTTCTCTGATGAATCCCCTTTTCGATTGTTTGGGACATCAGGAAAACGCCTCATTCGGAGAAGACAAGGTGAGCACTACCACCAGTCTTGTCTCATGCCAACTGTTAAGCATCCTGAAACCATTCATGTGTGGGGTTGCTTCTCAGCCAAGGGAATCGGCTTTCTCACAGTCTTGCCTAAAAACACAGCCATGAATAAAGAATGGTACCAGAATGTCCTCCAAGAGCAACTTCTCCCAACCCTCCAAGAGCAGTTTGGCGATCAACAATGCCTTTTCCAGCATGATGGAGCACCTTGCCATAAAGCAAAGGTGATAACTAAATGGCTCAGGGAACAAAACATAGAGATTTTGGGTCCATGGCCTGGAAACTCACCAGATCTTAATCCCATTGAGAACTTGTGGTCAATCATCAAGAGACGGGTGGACAAACAAAAACCTAAAAATTCTGACAAAATGAAAGCATTGATTGTGCAAGAATGGACTGCTATCAGTCAAGATTTGGTCCAGAAGTTGATTGAGAGCATGCCAGGGAGAATTGCAGAGGTCCTGAAGAAGAAGGGTCAACACTGCAAATATTGACTTGCTGCATTAACTCATTCTAACTGTCAATATAAGCTTTTGTTACTCATATGTTTGCAATTATTATATTTCTGTCTGTGATAAAAACATCTGTCAAACACACATAAAAACCAGAGGGCAGCAGATCATGTGAAAATATAATATTTGTGTCATTCTCAAAACTTTTGGCCATGACTGTACTATTGTGGGTAATCACACTACTAGACAACATTTAGACGAATTAAAAATGTCCTCCAGCGCTGGTGTATCTACACCGATGAGGTTAGACCCCGCACCCCGTACAATTCATTCTCTGCACTCCCCGACATTAGGCACCACAAAGGGTACTCTACTACCTAAAAAAAGGTCTCTAACGATACTGCCAACCATGTGGCTCACGATGTAGCCTATGTAGTTGTTAATTATCTATTTTATCGTGTGTGTGTGATGCTATTTGTTAATTGTGCATGTGACACTTTTTATATCATTCTGTATGTACTTTTAAATGCTTGAAATGTCTTTGAGCTGTATTTATTTATTACAATAAAATCTTGTAATCTTGTTTTACAATACCGCGTCATTGCTTTTTTAAAAATACGAATAAAACATTCGCGTGTCTAATATTGTAACATGGCCATATACATAATATGCCCATGATCATTTCATAATGTGACCTCGCCTTGATACAGCTTTCCCCACACAATAGAGTGATCAAAGGATACATTTACTGGTGGACTTAAAAGAGCTCAGTATCAGACACACAGATAAAACACATTTACACACATTTACTGGTAAATAGAGACAAATAAATTCAATAGACTGTTAAGCTATGACCTTCTCACATCTGTGCATGGCCAACTATACACAATGCAAGGCTAATTACTATATGTAGTTTCTAGCAACTGAATTACAACAGCTAAATACCATCGACCTTCTCTCAATTGACTTTACAGATCATGTCACAACACAACACTGCTACACCCCCTTGCTAATACGTAACCTATCTTTAACAGATCAAACACTGAATTACCATAGCTTGTGACCATCTCTCAAATGTACCTCTCAACATGAGAACCAAATGTACAGGAAATATACAATACACAGAATAAAAAATATATATAAAATATGTGAAAAAAAAATTTATTTTATAAAATAAGTATGTGCCTATATAACCTGTAAAAAAATTATAGGATGGTAGACCATCCGAAAATGAGATAAAAAACACACCCAGGATGTGGAAGGGGATGACTAGATGAGAGGGAAAAGACAACCAGACCAGAAGTATAATATATCAAAAAATTGCCTTTATTATACAGAATTTGGCTAGCAAACAAACGATAAAACCATGTAATGATTAAGAATATATAATAAGATATAAAACAAAGCAAAAAACCACAGGCTGGAATAATATAATACACAACAAAATGCTATGCAATTATTAGTGTGACTAATGTAAATGCTCACAATGTGTATTATAAAATGGGATGCTCAAAACTATATATAACCAGGTATGAATATATTGTAGATACAATGTATGTGGCACAGGAAAAGAAAAATACTAAATGTGGTGCTAGATACTAAAAATTAAAATATATAATGATAAAGAAGGTTATGCACACTAATAGCGTGTATGGTGTTATTAGATACAAAATCACAATAAAAAACGAAAAATGTGTGCAAAAAATTATATATAGATAAAAATATCAACTCACTGTGCAAATAGATTAAGTGCATGTGCTGATAATAACACAAAACCACAGTGCTGAATAAATCCAACTGTGTGCTATGCTAACGAAAGTGCAAAAACATGTGCCAGCTCATAAAGAACTAAAATAACAATACCTGGGAGCAAAAACCAGCGTGGAATGTTAATATAGAACGCGCCCCGACGCGCGTTTCGGATATGATACCTTCGTCAGGGGGATATGAAAACTATTGAATACTGAGGCTATATATAGGGTGCCAACGAGGATAATAAAACACAGCTGTCTATGTATAATCGTGGCGCTGGAACAGACTACGTAATTCCGGAAGTGACGTGGGATCAGAGTCATAGCTTGCTGCAAATGCATGTTTAAAATACAGCTAGATGGATGTGTTAATAGCGCATGCGCTAGCTACGTAAGACCGGAAATGACGTAGCAATAGACGTCATGCAGGAAATCTTCGTCTGACAGTGCATAGAGACGCGGCTGCCATAGTGACAACAAAAAACGCAGCATGCGCATGCGTGCTCCCGAAAACGTAGCTATTAATATGTAACAGCACCACGGAACCATGACAACAATGGATACCTATTGTTGGACTTAAAACAAAGCATAAACAAAAATAAATATAACAAAAAATGCTCATTAAAGGTGGAATGACAGACCAAACCAAGATGTCAGATTATTATTTACACAAGGTATATGCATACATATATCACAATGTCAATGCATCAAAATTCCAATAATATATATATAACTCCAATGTTTATAATGAATACAACATATAGAAAGACATATGTGATCATAGCGCTCAACCAATTATATATGACCAAAAATAGCACATGACATTGGTCACCACCAAAATACATGCACGTTGAATCATGACTGTGTAGGTAAGAATGGCGCATGCACTAGCCGCGTGTCCCCGAAATGACGTGACAGCAAACGTCATGTGGACAACCCTGCCTTGATCACCGGCAGAGTATCCACATAAAGACACCGCTACCACGACAGAATCAAGCACCACGGCACGCACATGCGCA
>JARQOD010000009.1:86947789-87029012 GCA_033576555.1 Oophaga sylvatica
TTGTGATCTCTGGTTGGATGGAAAGGGTGCCGAAGCAAAACTTTTTTCAAAAGGGAAAAAGCTTGGCAACTTTGTCCGACCATTTAGAAAAACCTCCCTTTTTGTCTTCGTGAGAGGTTTTGACAACAGAGAGAAATTACAAAAAAATTTTTCCCGGGGAGTAGTTAGCAACCCAGAAAACGCTGCAGGCCTTAAGATCCTTGGCTGATCCCATTCAAGCACTGCTCTCACCTTTTTCAGGGTCCATAGGAAACCGGGGCTGACACCAAGAAACCCAAAAACTGAAGTTCCTTTACGGCGAATAACACTTTTCCGTTTGGGTTTTTTTATTGTCCGCAAGTCTGCACCACCTGTCTCACATGCCCTGGTGAGCCCAAGATTGGTGAGTAAATTAAAATGTCATCCAAATATGACCCAAACAGCCCCACCAGATGACGGAAAAATGTCATTAAAAAAATGTTGGAACATGTGGTGCAGTATCAGACCAAAAGGCATGACAAGGTTCTCTAAATGTCCCTCCGGCGTGTTAAACGCCGTTTTCCATCATCCCCCTCTTTTTCCTAATCAATTATACGCCCCCCTGGATCCAATTTAGAGAACCATTTGGCGCCAACAATTTGATTGAAGAGTCAGGAATAGGGAAGTGGATACGGATTCGAACAGTAATCCGATTAAGTTCGGGAAATCCAAGCAAGGGCTAGGCCTCCATCTTTTTTTTCACAAAGAAGAAACCCCGCGGCCATGGGGAAGTGAAGGCTAATATGCCCTTTGGCCGACTCTCCGAAATATAATCTTTATAGCCTGCCTCTCGGCCAGAAAGGTTATATAACCTAGCTTTAGGTAACTTAGATCGGAAGTAAATTAATAGAGCACATACACCGATGAGGAGGAATCCTGAAACCCTTCCTAAGAACACATCCCCAAAAAAGTCCCTCCAAAAAAAGGAGGCAAAGTCTAGGCACGACCGCCGAGCTGTGTTATGCAGTTACTTTTGCAAAACTCCCCCCATTGGCTTATATCTCTGGACTGCCAATTAATCACAGGGTTATGTTTAACCAACCAAGGAAGTCCCAACAAAAATAGGGAGTAGACCTCAACACATAACAAGATAAAGTTCCCTTGATTGCCCCTACCCGAAGGCAATGTTTTTAACCCATGAACAAAGCCCTTGGCCGAGGGGCCCCTGGGTCAATGGAGAATATAGGGATCGGTTTGCCCAACCTAGAGATCCCTTGAGCCTAGCAAACTGGTTCACCAGTTAGCCCGGGAAACAATCAGAGAAAGAAAATCTCTCCCTCTCGACCAACCCCACCTCCACGGTACAAGGAACTGAGAAGAATAGCGGACAAAAATAAATACTCCCAGGTTGTCGTCCACACCAACCTGGAATTAACAGTTTTCCGGCGCCTTTTTGCTCAACAAGGCACGGGATGGACATCCCCAAAAAAAAGTCCCTCTTTCCCGCGAAGAAACACCTTCAGGCCGCGGGTACCGCAACCCCTCCTACGAAATGAGTCCCTCCCACTGATAGGCTCCCCAACAGAAAGGGGAACCTCAACATAAGGGACTTTAGTATATGGAGTAAAACAGGGGGGGTTACCTCGCCCCTTCCCGAAGCCGTTATCTTACGGATAGTAGGGCCATAGCAGCCTCCAGTGAGGAGGAGAATCTACTGAGCCAAAAGCCTTTAATTTGCGAAAGCCCATGACAAAATGGCTTCTAAGAGCTGGGTATTCCCTGAGTATCGTGCCCATCTACGGAATCAAAGCAAATTCCTCCGCGGCGTCCCCCGCTGTTCTTAGTAATTTTGTCTCAGAAAGAGAGACCGATTGGGTCATCATATACCAAACCCAGGGCAGTAAAAAATCGATCACTACTGAGAGCCGGGGATCCCGGAGGAAGGGAGAAGGCCCAGGTTGAGGGTCCCTTTAGGAGCGATTAACAATTCCCACTTCTGCTCTTCACTCCTGTGATGGGCCGAACGAAAATACAATTTACATGTTCCTGAAGGTAAAAAATTTGTCTCGCCACCGTGAACTGTCCGGGAGGCTACTTTAGGTTCAAATTGGTTTGCTCGAGGGAGACAAAATTTGGACTTAAGTCCGTCGCTCCTGGATAATCCCTGCAACTGCAGAGCCGCTGGGCTACTGGTCCTGGCAATGGGAATAATTTTATGGGCCAGTGAAAATGTCCGCGGTTTTATGTATGTGTACGATGTCAGTAAATATTCTTAAAAAACAACATCTATAAACTATAGATTAGCAAACATCGCTTTTAAAAAAGAATAGATTTCCTGAAATATCCTTGAAACTCAGGGTTATTTTTAGGACTTGATACACTGTCCGGAAAGAGGAGGACCGGGGGTCTAAAACCCGCCCTAAACTGGGGTCCTAATAATCCCTCACCTTAGGTATGATAATGGTTCGAGGTCCAAGTCTCCAGCCTACCCTGTTCCTATCAGTCCCTGAACCCTGTAATCAGTCCAAGAAGGATTGTTAACACAAAGGAATATGGGTGATCTTGCAAATACACAGATTAGACATATAGACAGACTGGAGAAAAACCCGACTGCATACACACTCAAACCAGAAGGAAATAAATGATTTGGGTATTAAAACTCAAGCAAGGTGGCTTTAAAACAACTAAGGAGCTTTTTAATTAAGTTTATACAATACAATCCTTCTGTGGTCTGCTGAAGAATTTCACGGCAACTCCCAACAAGACAACCCGGATTTAAAGGAACCAATCAACAAATAATTAATTGCAGCGGGGAAAACTGCACCAGTCCCAAACTGGAGCACAGACAGAATTAACTCCCTAACGCCAAACACAAAAACAGCAACCCAGCTAGAGAAGTCAGAATGTCAACCGCGGATCTCGTGGCAATGCACACATGACGGGGTTAGACAAGAGGAAATATGACACAGAAAGAAAATGATGAGCAAAGCGGGCCCAAACATTAAATAGAAAAGGATAGGAAGGGTACTTATGCATCCAGAAACCCTGAAAAAAACCACTCTACAATTTCAAAATCACCTTAACACCGCCTTACACCTAAATTGTTTTGGTGTACAAAATCAAAACGCAGCCACTGAAAAAACTGGAAAAAGCAAAAGTACAAACATCAGTGGCTAACTAAATGGGGGCAAAAGCCCCCGGAGGGGACCCTGAATTCCCCCCGAAGGTGCAGGAAAATGCAAAAATAAGTACAAACACAAAGAAGAAAAGGTCTTATCTGATGCAGGAAGCGAAGACAAGCGGTACAAGGGAAACTGGAATGAAGGACGACCAGAAAATTGATCACCGGCAACCTGAGGGAAAAAGACTCCCTTAAATAAGGACCGTCAGTACACCGATTCCCGTTCACAATCTTCACTAGCACCGTTGTAACCACCGAGGGAGCCTCTGCTCAGAACTCATTCAAACCTTTCACAACAGTACCCCCCTTGAGGGGGGTCACCGAACCCTCATTTGACAAACCGGTCGGTGGGATGGTTCTATGTTGCCGGTAAGTCTCCTAATGTGTCCCCAAGCAAACACCCAAAGAATTGTCTTCCTGACCATAATCTCCATTTTAAACCAAATATTGGAGTTTCCGTCTAGAAAAACGAGAATCCAATATTTTTCAACCACATACTCCAGATTGCCCTCAACCAAAACAGGGTCAGGAGGCACAGCAGCAGGAACCACTGGCTCAACAAACCTCTTCAACAAGGACTTGTGGAACACGTTATGGATCTTAAATGTCCTGGAAGAAGCAAACGAAAAGAAACAGGATTAATAATCTCCATGATCTTATAAGGTCCAATGAACCTAGGCTTAAACTTAGGAGATGCCACTCTCATAGGAATATCTTTGAGGACAACCAGACCAAGTCCCCCACTTTAACCGAGGACCATCAGTCCTATGCCGGTTAGCAAACCGCTGGGCCCTTTCCTGAGAGAGGGACAACCTCTCCACTACCTGGTCCCAAATTGTTGCATACGCTCCACAACAGAGTCAACACCTGGACAGACAGAAGCCTCCGTCTGTCCTGAAGAAAATCGAGGGTGAAACCCAGAATTACAGAAAAACGGAGACAACAAAGTGGCAGAGCTAGCCCTATTATTAAGAGCAAACTCAGCCAAAGGCAAAAAAGAGACCCAGTCATCCTGATCAGCAGACACAAAGCATCTTAGATAAGTCTCAATGTCTGGTTTGTTCTCTCAGTTTGACCATTGGTCTGAGGATGAAATGCCGAGGAGAAAGACAATTGAACACCCAGTTTTAGAACAAAAGTCCTCCAAAATCTGGAAACAAACTGGACTCCTCTGTCAGACACAATATTCTTAGGAATGCCGTGTAAACGAACCACGTGCTGAAGGAACAACGGCACCAATTCAGAGGAGGAAGGCAACTTAGGTAATGGCACAAGATGTATCATTTTGGAAAACCTATCACAAATTACCCAATGGTGGTCATTCTCTGAGAAACAGGAAGATCGGAAATGAAATCCATAGAGATATGGGTCCATGGTCTCTTGGGCACAGGCAATGGCATCAACAAACCACTAGAGCGAGAGCAAGGCTTGGAGCGAGAGCAAGTCCCGCAGGACTGCACAAATTCCCTGACATCACGAGACAAGGTAGGCCACCAAAAGGACCGACTAACCAAGTCTCTGGTACCAAAAATTCCGGGATGCCCAGCCAATGCGGAACAATGAATCTCAGACATCACACTCTTTTTCCATTGGTCCGGGACAAACAATTTTCCAACAGGGCAGCTCTCGGCCTATCCTCCTGACACCCCTCCAGAGCAAGTCTCAAATTGGGCGAGATGGCGGAAAGAACTACACCCTCTTTCAAAATAACAGAAGGATCAGATAACTCAGGAGAGTCCGCAAGGAAACTCCTTGAGAGGGCATCCGCCTTAACATTCTTAGTGCCAGGAAGAAAGGAAACCACAAAATTAAAACGTGTGAAAAACAAGGCCCACCTGGCCTGTCTAGGATTGAGTCGCTTGGCAGATTCCAGATAGACCAGATTCTTATGGTCCGTAAGGACCACCACCTGATGTTTGGCTCCCTCCAGCCAATGTCTCCACTCTTCAAAAGCCCACTTCATGGCCAATAAACTCCCGATTACCCACGTCATAATTACGTTCAGTAGGAGAAAATTTTCGAGAGAAAAAGGCACAAGGGTTACTTTTAGAGGTCTCTGGATCTTTTTGGGACAAAACGGCACCTGCCCCAATTTCAGAGGCATCAACCTCCACCTGAAATGGTAGAGAAACATCAGGCTGCCGTAGAACAGGAGCAGAAGTGAATCTCTGCTTAAGTTCCTGAAATGCAGAGACTGCCTCAGGAGGCCAATTCACCACATCAGAACCCTTTCTGGTCAAATCAGTTAATGGTTTAACAATAACCGAGAAATTACCAATAAATTTACGATAAAAATTGGCAAAACCCAAAAATCTCTGAAGAGCCTTTAATGAAGTAGGTTGGACCCAATCACAGATGGCCTGAACCTTGACCGGGTCCATTTCAATAACAGATGGGGACAAAATGAATCCCAGAAATGAGATCCTCTGTACGCCAAAAGACACTTTGATCCCTTCACATACAGAGCATTCTCTCTCAAAATCTGGAATACAGTTCGAACATGTTTCACATGAGAGTCCCAGTCATTAGAAAAAATCAAGATATCATCCAAATAAACAATCAGAAATTTGTCCACAAAATCCCTGAAAATGTCATTCATGAAGGACTGGAAGACAGAAGGAGCATTAGTGAGCCCAAAGGGCATCACTAGGTACTCAAAATGCCCTTCAGGGGTATTGAATGCCGTCTTCCATTCATCCCCGTGCTTAATGCGAATAAGGTTATACGCCCCCCTGAGGTCAAGCTTGGTAAACCAAGTAGCGTTTTCACCCTGGAAAACAGGTCAGAAATCAAGGGTAACGGGTATTGATATTTCACAGTAATATTGTTCAAGAGACGATAATCAATACACGGCCTTAATGAACCATCTTTTTTGGCCACAAAGAAAAAACCGGCACCTAAGGGTGAAGAGGATGGTCTGATATGACCCTTCTCCAATGATTCCTTGATATAAGACGCATAGCGTCATGTTCAGGTACAGACAAGTTAAAAAGGCGACCTTTAGGGAATTTACTACCCGGCACTAATTCAATAGCGCAGTCATAGCTCCTATGGGGAGGCAAGGATGCAGATTTACTTTCGCTAAACACATCAACATCACTCAAAACAGGATCCCCAGGTATCAGGGAAAAAGCCCAATCCTGAGGATCGCCTCGCAGGAGAGAGATGATAATTTGAACCTGCTGCGCTGCGTTTCCTGAGGACTTAGATTTTAAGGCAAAAAACAATTTACAATTATTTTTGAAATTCTGAAACTTAGCTCGATCCCCTAAAAACAAATCTGGCATGGGAATCCTAGGTAATCCACAACAGGCAACACAAGGATGCAGCATACTCGAAGCTCATGGCAGTGGGGACAATTGTCACAATCCATGAGAAAAGATCTCCACCGCATCCCGCAACGAGCGTAAGTAACTTATTAAAAAAAATGCAACAAACAGTCAAAATAGACTCTGAGACAACTGTTACAAGCTTTTTTCTTCAGACCATGATTTAGTTCCTTGTGGTGCATACAATGTCACGTTTTGGGCCTGGTGGATGACTCGTTTATGTTTCGGTAGCTGAGGAGTGCAGGAAAAAAAGGCAATACACCAGAGCAGTTGGAATCTATGGGATTGCAGTACCCTGACTAACCACCACAACAAGAGGCAGCCGTGGAGCGTTCCTACGTTGGTCCCAGACGCCTCGTCACAGCCTGAGAAACAACACACCTAAAGACAGAAATAGGAAAGCTATCTGCCCCGGAGCAGAACCCCAAAGATAATAGAAAGCCCCCAAACATGTAATGGCGGTTAGACAAGAGGAAATACTGACACAGAAAGAAAATAGAATGAGCAAACGCTGGGGCCCAAACTATCTAAATAGAAAAGGACAGGAAGGGTACTTACTGCAATCCCAGAAAACCCTGAAAAACACCAACTCTACTAATTTCAAAATCACCTGAGATCACACGACCTCTACCACCTAAATTAGCTCTCTGGTGTAACAAAATCAAAACAGCAGCCACTGAAAAAACTGGAAAAAGCAAAAGAACAAACATCAGTGGCTGAACTAAACTGAGAGGCAGAAGCCCCCGGAGGGGACCCGAAGGCCCCCAAAGAAGTGCAGGACAAAATGCAAAAATATAGACAACACAAAAGAAGAAAAGTCTTATCTGTAGCAGGAGATGCAGACACGACACAGCAGGCTACAAGGGAAACTGGAATGAAGGATTCAGACCAGAACAATTGATCACCGGCAACCCTGATGGGAAAATGACTCCCTTATATAAGACCAGTCAGTAACACCTGATTCCCAGTCCTCACAATCTTCACTAGCACCGCTTGTAACCACCAGAGGGAGCCTCTGCTCAGAACTCATCTCAAACCCATTCACAACAGCCCAACCTGTCTCCACTGTTGGGAGCATCATCCGTAAGTGGAAGGCTTATGGAACTACTGTTAGCCTTCCACTGCCTGGACAGCCTTTGAAAGTTTCCTCCCGTGCCGAGGCCAGGCTTGTCCGAAGAGTCAAGGCTAACCCAAGGACAACAAGGAAGGAGCTCCGGGAAGATCTCATGGCAGTGGGACATTGGTTTCAGTCAATACCATAAGTAACGTACTCCACCGCAATGGTCTCCGTTCCAGACGAGCCCGTAAGGTACCTTTACTTTCAAAGCGTCATGTCAAGGCTCATCTACAGTTTGCTCATGATAACTTGGAGGACTCTGAGACAGACTGGTTCAAGGTTCTATGGTCTGATGAGACCAAGATCGAGATCTTTGGTGCCAACCACACACGTGACGTTTGGAGACTGGATGGCACTGCATACGTGTTATGTTTCGGTAGCTGAGGAGTGCAGGTAAAAAAAGGCAATACACCAGAGCAGTTGGAATCTATGGGATTGCAGTACCCTGACTAACCACCACAACAAGAGGCAGCCGTGGAGCGTTCCTACGTTGGTCCTAGACGCCTCGTCACAGCCTGAGAAACTAACTACACCTAAAGATAGAAATAGGAAAGCTATCTGCCCCGGAGCAGAACCCCAAAGATAATAGAAAGCCCCCAAACATGTAATGGCGGTTAGACAAGAGGAAATACTGACACAGAAAGAAAATAGAATGAGCAAACGCTGGGCCCAAACTATCTAAATAGAAAAGACAGGAAGGGTACTTACTGCAATCCCAGAAAACCCTGAAAAACACCAACTCTACTAATTTCAAAATCACCTGAGATCACACGACCTCTACCACCTAAATTAGCTCTCTGGTGTAACAAATCAAAACAGCAGCCACTGAAAAAACTGGAAAAAGCAAAAGAACAAAACTCAGTGGCTGAACTAAACTGAGAAGGCAGAAGCCCCCGGAGGGGACCCAGAAGGCCCCCAAAGAAGTGCAGGACAAAATGCAAAAATATAGCAACAACACAAAAGAAGAAAAATTCTTATCTGGTAGCAGGAGATGCAGACACGACACAGCAGGCTACAAGGGAAACTGGAATGAAGGATTCAGACCAGAACAATTGATCACCGGCAACCCTGATGGGAAAATGACTCCCTTATATAAGACCAGTCAGTACACCTGATTCCCAGTCCTCACAATCTTCACTAGTACCGCTTGTAACCACCAGAGGGAGCCTCTGCTCAGAACTCATCTCAAACCCATTCACAACAGTACCCCCCCCTTGAGGAGGGGTCACCGAACCCTCATTTGAGCAACCAGGTCGGTCAGGATGAGTTCTATGATACGCACGGATAAGTCTCCTAGCATGGATGTCCGAAGCAAACACCCAAGAATTGTCTTCCTGACCATAACCTCTCCATTTAACCAAATACTGGAGTCTTCGTCTAGAAAAACGAGAATCCAATATTTTCTCAACCACATACTCCAGATTGCCCTCAACCAAAACAGGGTCAGGAGGCACAGTAGCAGGAACCACTGGCTCAACAAACCTCTTCAACAAGGACTTGTGGAACACGTTATGGATCTTAAATGTCCCTGGAAGAAGCAAACGAAAAGAAACAGGATTAATAATCTCCATGATCTTATAAGGTCCAATGAACCTAGGCTTAAATTTAGGAGATGCTACTCTCATAGGAATATTCTTTGAGGACAACCAGACCAAGTCCCCCACTTTAAACCGAGGACCATCAGTCCTATGCCGGTTAGCAAACCGCTGGGCCTTCTCCTGAGAGAGGGACAACCTCTCCACTACCTGGTCCCAAATCTGTTGCATACGCTTAACAACAGAGTCAACACCTGGACAGACAGAAGCTTCCGTCTGTCCTGAAGAAAATCGAGGGTGAAAACCAGAATTACAGAAAAACGGAGACATCAAAGTGGCAGAGCTAGCCCTATTATTAAGAGCAAACTCAGCCAAAGGCAAAAAAGAGACCCAGTCATCCTGATCAGCAGACACAAAGCATCTTAGATAAGTCTCTAATGTCTGGTTTGTTCTCTCAGTTTGACCATTGGTCTGAGGATGAAATGCCGAGGAGAAAGACAATTGAACACCCAGTTTAGAACAAAAAGTCCTCCAAAATCTGGAAACAAACTGGACTCCTCTGTCAGACACAATGTTCTCAGGAATGCCGTGTAAACGAACCACGTGCTGAAGAAACAACGGCACCAATTCAGAGGAGGAAGGCAACTTAGGTAATGGCACAAGATGTATCATTTTGGAAAACCTATCACAAATTACCCAGATGGTGGTCATTCTCTGAGAAACAGGAAGATCGGAAATGAAATCCATAGAGATATGGGTCCATGGTCTCTTGGGCACAGGCAATGGCATCAACAAACCACTAGAGCGAGAGCAAGGCTTGGAGCGAGAGCAAGTCCCGCAGGACTGCACAAATTCCCTGACATCGCGAGACAAGGTAGGCCACCAAAAGGACCGACTAACCAAGTCTCTGGTACCAAAAATTCCGGGATGCCCAGCCAATGCGGAACAATGAATCTCAGACATCACACTTTTTTCCATTGGTCCGGGACAAACAATTTTCCAACAGGGCAGCGCTCGGGCCTATCCTCCTGACACCCCTCCAGAGCAAGTCTCAAATTGGGCGAGATGGCGGAAAGAACTACACCCTCTTTCAAAATAACAGAAGGATCAGATAACTCAGGAGAGTCCGCAAGGAAACTCCTCGAGAGGGCATCCGCCTTAACATTCTTAGTGCCAGGAAGAAAGGAAACCACAAAATTAAAACGTGTGAAAAACAAGGCCCACCTGGCCTGTCTAGGATTAAGTCGCTTGGCAGATTCCAGATAGACCAGATTCTTATGGTCCGTAAGGACCACCACCTGATGTTTGGCTCCCTCCAGCCAATGTCTCCACTCTTCAAAAGCCCACTTCATGGCCAATAACTCCCGATTACCCACGTCATAATTACGTTCAGTAGGAGAAAATTTTCGAGAGAAAAAGGCACAAGGGTTACTTTTAGAGGTCTCTGGATCTTTTTGGGACAAAACGGCACCTGCCCCAATTTCAGAGGCATCAACCTCCACCTGAAATGGCAGAGAAACATCAGGCTGCCGTAGAACAGGAGCAGAAGTGAATCTCTGCTTAAGTTCCTGAAATGCAGAGACTACCTCAGGAGGCCAATTCACCACATCAGAACCCTTTCTGGTCAAATCAGTTAATGGTTTAACAATAACCGAGAAATTACCAATAAATTTACGATAAAAATTGGCAAAACCCAAAAATCTCTGAAGAGCCTTTAATGAAGTAGGTTGGACCCAATCACAGATGGCCTGAACCTTGACCGGGTCCATTTCAATAACAGATGGGGACAAAATGCATCCCAGAAATGAGATCTTCTGTACGCCAAAAAGACACTTTGATCCCTTCACATACAGAGCATTATCCCTCAAAATCTGGAACACAGTCCGAACATGTTTCACATGAGAGTCCCCGTCATTAGAAAAAATCAAGATATCATCCAAATAAACAATCAGAAATTTGTCCACAAAATCCCTGAAAATGTCATTCATGAAGGACTGGAAGACGGAAGGGGCATTAGTGAGCCCAAAGGGCATCACTAGGTACTCAAAATGCCCTTCAGGGTATTGAATGCCGTCTTCCATTCATCCCCGTGCTTAATGCGAATAAGGTTATACGCCCCCCTGAGGTCAAGCTTGGTAAACCAAGTAGCGTTTTTCACCCTGGAAAACAGGTCAGAAATCAAGGGTAACGGGTATTGATATTTCACAGTAATATTGTTCAAGAGACGATAATCAATACACGGCCTTAATGAACCATCTTTTTTGGCCACAAAGAAAAAACCGGCACCTAAGGGTGAAGAGGATGGTCTGATATGACCCTTCTCCAATGATTCCTTGATATAAGACCGCATAGCGTCATGTTCAGGTACAGACAAGTTAAAAAGGCGACCTTTAGGGAATTTACTACCCGGCACTAATTCAATAGCGCAGTCATAGCTCCTATGGGGAGGTAAGGATGCAGATTTACTTTCGCTAAACACATCAGAAAAATCAAACAAAAAGTCAGGAACATCCTGAGCTTGGGGGGAGGCAGAAAAAACAGGAGTGTTGGTATTAACACATTGGCAGCCCCAACTGGTTACAGACACAGATTTCCAATCCAAAACAGGATTATGAGACTGTAACCAAGGGAAACCCAGCACGATAATGTCATGCAGATTATATAGAACCAAAAATTTGCAGCACTCCTGGTGATCAGGTTCAACCCTCATTATCACCTGAGTAGAAAACTGGGGTTTATTCTCAGCCAAAGGGGTAGAATCGATCCCCAGTAGGGGAATAGACTTCTGTAGGGGTATCAAGGGAAACCCACAACGTTTAGCAAAATCATAATCCATCAGGTTAATAGCTGCTCCAGAATCAACAAAAGCCTGAGCAGAAAATGAGGACAGAGAGCATATCAGAGTGACAGTTAATAAAAACTTAGTCTGAACACTACCCAAGACAACTGAGCGTGCAAAACGTCTTCCCCGCTTAGGGCAGACTGAAATAGCATGAGAGGCATCACCACAGTAGAAACATAACCTATTGCGCTTTCGAAACTCATGACGCTGTGCCCCAGACACCACTCCATCACACTGCATGGGCTCAGAAGCTGGCTCACAAGGCAACACCACTCCACGCATACTTCTCCGCTCACGCAAACGTCTGTCAATTTGAATCGCTAATGACATAGAATCATTGAGACCAGAGGGGACAGGGAATCCCACCATAACATCCTTTACATTATCCGACAGACCCTTCCGGAAAAGGGCCGCCAAAGCGTCGTCATTCCATTTGGTCAGGACTGCCCACCTACGGAATCTCTGACAGTATAACTCAGCGTCATCAAGCCCCTGATTTAATGCCAACAAGGCTTTTTCAGCTTGATCAGTGACATTAGGCTCATCGTACAATAACCCCAAAGCCTGAAAAAACGCATAAACATCACTCAAAACAGGATCCCCAGGTATCAGGGAAAAAGCCCAATCCTGAGGATCGCCGCGCAGGAGAGAGATGATAATTTGAACCTGCTGCACTGCGTTTCCTGAGGACTTAGATTTTACGGCAAAAAACAATTTACAATTATTTTTGAAATTCTGAAACTTAGCTCGATCCCCTAAAAACAAATCTGGCATGGGGATCCTAGGTTCCACAACAGGCAACCTAGCAAGATAGATAGCAATACTCCGAACCTCAGTGGCAAGCTGATCCACACGGCCAGACAACTGTGCAAACTCCATTGGGAGAAAAGATCCTCCCCAGCACCCAGAGATACAGAGGGAAAAAAAAAAAAAAAATGCAACAAACAGAAAAATATCTCTGACAACTCTGACAACCTTTTTTTCTATCACAATATTTTTTCCCTTCTGTGAGTACCATACAATTTTCAATTTTTAGGCCGGTGATACTGTTATGTTTCGGTAGCTGAGGAGTGCAGGTAAAAAAGGCAATACACCAGAGCAGTTGGAATCTATGGGATTGCAGTACCCTGACTAACCACCACAACTAGAGGCAGCCGTGGAGCGTTCCTACGTTGGTCCTAGACGCCTCGTCA
The DNA here is from genome assembly GCA_033576555.1 of Oophaga sylvatica. Classification (NCBI taxonomy): domain Eukaryota; kingdom Metazoa; phylum Chordata; class Amphibia; order Anura; family Dendrobatidae; genus Oophaga; species Oophaga sylvatica. The sequence continues at coordinate 86,960,945 of JARQOD010000009.1, forward strand.
CAGCCTGAGAAACTAACTACACCTAAAGATAGAAATAGGAAAGCTATCTGCCCCGGAGCAGAACCCCAAAGATAATAGAAAGCCCCCAAACATGTAATGGCGGTTAGACAAGAGGAAATACTGACACAGAAAGAAAATAGAATGAGCAAACGCTGGGGCCCAAACTATCTAAATAGAAAAGGACAGGAAGGGTACTTACTGCAATCCCAGAAAACCCTGAAAAACACCAACTCTACTAATTTCAAAATCACCTGAGATCATACGACCTCTACCACCTAAATTAGCTCTCTGGTGTAACAAAATCAAAACAGCAGCCACTGAAAAAACTGGAAAAAGCAAAAGAACAAAACTCAGTGGCTGAACTAAACTGAGAAGGCAGAAGCCCCCGGAGGGGACCCAGAAGGCCCCCAAAGAAGTGCAGGACAAAATGCAAAAATATAGCAACAACACAAAAGAAGAAAAATTCTTATCTGGTAGCAGGAGATGCAGACACGACACAGCAGGCTACAAGGGAAACTGGAATGAAGGATTCAGACCAGAACAATTGATCACCGGCAACCCTGATGGGAAAATGACTCCCTTATATAAGACCAGTCAGTAACACCTGATTCCCAGTCCTCACAATCTTCACTAGTACCGCTTGTAACCACCAGAGGGAGCCTCTGCTCAGAACTCATCTCAAACCCATTCACAACAATACGACCCCAAGAATACCATCCCTACAGTCAAGCATGGTGGTGGCAGCATCATGCTGTGGGGCTGTTTCTCAGCCAAGGGGCCTGGCCATCTGGTCCGCATCCATGGGAGGATGGATAGCACGGCCTACCTGGAGATTTTGGCCAAGAACCTCCGCTCCTCCATCAAGGATCTTAAGATGGGTCATAATTTCATCTTCCAACCAGACAACGACCCAAAGCACACAGCCAAGAAAACCAAGGCCTGGTTCAAGAGGGAAAAAGTCAAGGTGTTGGAGTGGCCTAGTCAGTCTCCTGACCTTAACCCAATTGAAAACTTGTGGAAGGAGCTCAAGATTAATGTCCACATGAGACACCCAAAGAACCTAGATAACTTGGAGAAGATCTGCATGGAGGAGTGGGCCAAGATAACTCCACAGACCTGTGCCGGCCTGATCAGGTCTTATAAAAGACGATTATTAGCTGTAATTGCAAACAAGGGTTATTCCACGAAATATTAAACATAGGGGTTGTATAATAATTGACCCACACTTTTATGTTTAAAATTTATTAAAATTCAACTGAGCAACATAACTTTTTGTTTTGTAAGATTTATGCTTCTGTTAATAAATCCTACTCTCGTTTGCAGTTTGAAGGCTCTAACTTATTTGCATCTTATCAAACCAGCTAAATCTGCAGGGGTTGAATACTACTTGTAGGCACTGTATATATACATGTCATTGTGACATATATATATACATATATTTATAGTTTATACACTTCTACATAGTAAAATAGCCTCTGATTCAATTGCCGGGTAAAGCCGGCTTTTGTGAAAAGACAGAAGCACCCGACATGAAATGACACTTGGTTTACATAGAGTTAACCATGTCTTTTCATGTAGTTTGATATCTGATTTGCAGAAACAATTACATGAGTGTAAGTGTGCAAAATTTCACACCTGTAGGGGTTAATTAAAGGTATAAATTCGTTGTAAAAAAAACGGATTTTTTTGCTACGAATTTACACCTTTAATTAACCCCTACAGGTGTGAAATTTTGCACACTTACACTCATGTAATTGTTTGTGCAAATCAGATATCAAACTACATGAAAAGACATGGTTAACTCTATGTAAACCAAGTGTCATTTCATGTCGGGTTCTGCATTTTCACAAAAGCCGGCAATTGAATTAGCGACTATTATACTATGTAGAAGTGTATGAACTATAAATATATATATATATATATATATATATATGTGTCACAAACTCAATGACATGTATATATATATGAGGTGTAAAATTGCTGAAAAAAAATGCGTGGGCTCCCGCCCTATTTTCGCAACCAGACAGACAAAGCCAGTGAGTGGGGGCAGATAATAATAGCCCAGAGAGGGACCATTATTTTTGGCCCCCCCCGGCTACTAACATCTGCCCCCAGACACCCCAGAAAGGGCAAATCTCTAATTAGATTTGCCCTTTCTGGCACTTTGCCCGTCTATTCCCATTGCCCTGTAGCGGTGGCGAATGGGTTAATAAGGGGTTAAAATGACCTTGCAATTGAAAGGTCACTTTAAGCCAGGTTAATAATTGAGAGCTGTCAATTAGACAACTATCAATTATTAATCCTATTGTATGAAAGAAAAATCAAACACACACACTTTAATAAAAAAGAAGTTTAATGAAATAATCACACAGTTTTTGACCATATTTTATTTACCTGCTAAAACAATTTCCTGTAATAAAAATAAAATAATAAAGCAAAATTATTCTTACCAATCCGATGCACAGTCAGGTCCCACGGTGTAATCCTTCAGAAAGGGTTAATGTTTACTGCAGGGACCGCAGCTAATGCTGCAGCCTCACAGTAAACCCCCAAATGAATGAGCTCCTCTCCTGGCTGACAGGAGAGGAAGTGGAAAGCTTAATTGATTGCTTTCCACTTTCACTTCAGGTCAGCCAGGGACACCATCAGTGACGTCAGAGGGAACTGATTAACAAAAATAGGGGTTCCCTTCGAAAAAAAAATGGCGTGGGGTCCCCCCTATTTTTGTTAACCAGCCAGATGAAGCAGACCGCTGAGGCCTGGATTTTCAGGCTGTTAAGGAGCCAAGATCCATGGACCTTGCCAGCCTGATAATACCAGGCCACAGCAGTCTGCATATCTTGGCTGATTAACAAAAATAGGGGATCCCCTTGAAAAAAATTAGCGTGGGGTCCCCCCTATTTTTGTTAACCAGCCAGATGAAGCAGACCGCTGAGGCCTGGTTTTTCAGGCTGGTAAGGATCCAATATCCATGGACCTTGCAAGCCTGATAATACCAGGCCACAGCAGTCTGCTTAGCTTGGCTGGTTAACAAAAATAGGGGATCCCCTCGAAAAAAAAACGGCGTGGGGATCCCCCTATTTTTGTTAACCAGCCAAGTAAAATGCAGACTGCTGCGGCCTGGTATTAAAAGACTGTCAAGGCCCATGGATTTTGGCCCTCAACAGCCTGATAATACCAGGCTACAGCAGCCCCACATTTGGCGCATCAAAAGATGTGCCAATTGTGGCACTTTACCCGGCTCTTCCCACTGCCCTGTAGCGGTGGCAAGTGGGGTAGTAAGGGGTTAATGTCACCGTTGATTGCACGGTGACAAAAAGCCCGGTTAATAATGGAGAGGCGTCAATAAGACACCGATCCATTATTAATCCCAAAGTTTTTAAATGTTTAAAAAAAAGACACAGCAAGAAAAAAGTCTTTTAATGAAATAAAAGAGACAACACAGTTTTCATTTCTTTTATTACTCTCTCATTCCTGCGACGCCATCGATCTCCTGTAAAAAAAGAAAAAAAACAAACCAACAGTATACCACCTGTCCGACGCAGTCCATAGTAACGAGTGTCCCACGACGATCCAGCTCTGCTACATCGGAATGCCAGGCAGAGCCTGACATCCCGGCGCAGCACAGCTGATTACCAGCTTCCCCCGGCGGTGACGTCATCGGACTGCTTTACGGCCGCGATTACCCAGCAGTCACTGCAGTTATCGCGAGAAACTGCATGTGACCGCCAGGGAGAAGAGGATGGCGGCCATCAAGCAGTCCGGGATGTGACCGCCGGAGATCTTCTGCCGGGTAGTGCCGCTGACTCCTGACAGACCCGACCGACGGACACTGACAGTGACAATTCCGATTCCGGTATCCGATATGACGAAAATATCGGTACTCGGAATCGGAATTCCGATACAGCCAATATCGGCCGATACCCGATATTTGCAGTATCGGAATGCTCAACCCTATTGACAACTCATCTAATGAGCATGTTGTGTAGGTACGCAGCACTTATGAAAAACAATTGATTAAACTGTGCAATTTGTGATAAAACACAATAGGCCTCATTTATCAAAACTGTATGAACAGTAAAGGGTATGCACACTAAACAACATCGCTAACGGGATCGCTAAAAAACGTCACTATTTAGCGATCCCGTTAGCGATGTTGTTGTGTGCGGCATCTGTCAGCGACGAGGCCCCTGCTGTGATCTCGCTCGTCGCTGACATCGTTCCGGACCCTATTTAGATCGTCGGCGCCCCGCAGGTAAGTATATATCGCTAAGTGTGGCACCTTTTCTTAGCGATTTAGCGGTACTTTTGTACCGCTAAAGTTGTTAAGAAGATCGCTAACCGCGATAGCGTCGTTAACTATATCGCTAAGTTAAGCCGCACTTAGCGATATAGAAACAATCCCGCTAGCGATCGCATTAGTATGCGTCTTTATCGCTATCGCTAGCGGGATTGTTTAGTGTGGCAGTACCTTAAGACTGTTTGTTGACTCATGGCAACCAATCAGAACTCAGCTTCCATTTTCTAAACTACTCTGGAAAAATGAAAGCTAAGCTCTGATTGGTTGCCTAGGCAACGAAGAAGGCCTTACTGATAGACGAGGCCTAATTTTATACGAGGCCTAATTTATTTTGTAAAAATAATAGTTTTGATTTGTGCCATAAATTGAAATGTATATATTTGAGTAAGTCTATTTAGTAACAGGGAATGGTTCGACTCTCTTATACATATTCATCTCAGAAAGGTCATCTACTGTAACATTACAATTGTACTCACGGGCTGAAGGCCAGGAGCAAACATAATGGATTCAGAGGAGAACAGATTTTTGGCAGGGTAGAAAGTACAACCGCGTGTAAACAAGCCGGTGCTATGGTCGTCACTGCAGGGCCTTGTTACACAGGAATGCTCCGAGCTCTGTGGCCTTCTGTACGTGCCATTGATATTAACCGAACACCTAGAAATGACGCGAAAATAAACATCATGTGATATAATAAAGTGATTTCATCAGTATGTTCTTCAGAAAAAATTATTATACTGTTAGGTGGATATCCTCGTTTAAAAAGCCCATTTTAAAATACAGTATTAGGGAGATATGTGAAAGATGAAGTCAATGTTTTAGAATTTATATCCATTAGTAAGATGGAAGACACTTCTCAGCATTACACAGACATCCCATGGATTTCAGTGAGAACTGTGTAATCCTCCCATATTCCCTGTGATGGCGCTGCATGGAAATTGAACACTTCATTTCGTGACGGCCTGTGGTCGCCTCTCCCCTTTACTGCCCCAGCTTTGCCCATGTTGTTGGAGCTGGGAGAAACTGATGTGAGAACGTCATAAGTTGTAAAATTTAGGAGCAACACTGAGTTTTTGCAATTTTTCAAAGCTTTTACAGCAGACTTTTGGCATGAAAGTTTTGCTACATCGGGCCCTTTGTGTTTAGCTTATGGTAGGTATGACAGGGCTTCAAGAGATGTGATGGTTCGTTAAAGGGATTCTCCATCTTTGGAGACTTTTTTTACTTAAATGCATGTATTTTTGGCTACAAATCTTGTAATTGGATCTATTAAACATTTTGTACCATTTGCTTTCTATAGCCTTTGTGTTCTACTATCTATTGCTAACTGCCAAAGGATCGATCAGAGAGGTCGTTTTGACTGTCAAAAGGGACAGTTTGTAACTCTTTTATCTTCCCTTTTTCTGATCTGCTCTCAACTGATTTATAACTACATACCACATCAGTGTTAAATGGTTAAAGGAAAATCTGGAGGTTTTTGCTATTTATTCTGAGAGCAGCATGATGTAGGGGTAGAGACCCTTATTCTAGCGATATACTGGGGTACTGTGTGCAGTTTTGATAGAATCTTTGTTTTCTCTGTTATAGATGTAGTAGTGCTCAGAATGCTGAGCTTTGCATAACCCCGCCCACACCACTGATTGGCAGCTTCCTCTGTATACTGTATATTGTCAGTAAGCTGCCAATCAGTGGTGGGGGCGGGGTCACAAAGATTACACAGCTGGACTAACTTGCATGTGAAACCTAGTCCTCTAGTTATAATCTCCTGATGATAAAACACTGGTTGTATTGAACCTACAGCACACAGCCTAATAAATTACATATCTCTAGTAGGGTTGAGCATTCCGATACCGAAACCCGGTTCCGATACCTGAAATCCAATGTAAGTCCATGGGAACAAAATATCGGAATATTTTTAATTCCGATATTTTGTTCCCATAGACTTACATTGGATTTCAGGTATCGGAACCGGGTTTCGGTATCGGAATGCTCAACCCTAATCTCTAGATTTCCTTTACATGTGAAGGGAAACAAAAGTGCAGTGGAAATTATTGTTAGCCCCAAGTACATGCATTTAAGTAAAAAATGGATGGACAACCCATTTGCATCTACAGCCATCCTAATAAATATGTAGTTTAATACCTTGTTGCCTCTATTTGATGTTTTCCAGAAATATAGAATGGTTGATCGATGTTGTGTTCTTCAAACACTCCCCAACGAAGATGAGCCCACTCATGAACAAACACCTTTCCTAAAAATGTAAAAATTGAGGTACTTTCATCAGTCTTTAACATATTTATACTAAAATGTGTTTTTCAGTACAGCTGGACGAAGTCCAGATATAACCTCTCCAGAGAAAATCTGTATGATCAGAAAGTGGCACTTATTTTATAATTTGATAAACTAACGTGTACCTTTCTTACCATAAGGCCCATAAAATGAGGTCAAATCTTCCTGTATCAAAAAGTTTGGTGTCAAGTGAATATATTGTCCCTTCTCACCACATCCACCATATTGTTTTGTGTAAGGAGCATCTCCAGTATGTAAGAATGAATTCGCAATGACAACGTCTGCCTGGATTTGTAAAACGTTAAAAACAAAATTACTAAAGTTGTATTAATATTCATGTTTAAACTTTTCTGTTAAATTTATCCCCCGAAAAGTAATATTGTTTGGTGCCTTAACAAAGATAAACTTCTTTGTGTACAGGTTGACACTCTTACCTTCTCATACCGTTCTCTTGTACGGTTCTTATAACTCCGTGACCAAGTTTTAGGAATTAAGATCTTTGCACTTTTTATATAAAGCCTTTGTCTTGTAGCATTAAACAGTTCACGTGTAGCCTCTTTCACCATTTTCTTGGAAAAAGATAAAGAATTTGCATAAAAATTAGTTTTAATAAATAAAACAAGCTGAAATGTAATAACATAGCAAAAATACAAAACAGAAGGGGGCTTCATCAGAGAAAATAACTTTGACGGAAGTACAGGGACTGGACTGCAGAAGACGGGGGTAAACTTGTTTTCTCTGATGAAGCCCCCTTCCAAGTGTTTGGGACATCTGGAAGAATGATTGTCCGGAGAAGAAAAGATGAGCACGACCATGATTCTTGTGTCCTGCCAACAGTAAAGAATCTTTAAACCATTTATGTCATGTGTGGGGCTTTTCATCCATATACGGGGCTCACTCAAAATCTTGCCTAAGAACACAGCCGTCAATAAATAATGGGATCTAAACCTTCTCCACGACCAACTTGTCCCAAAGATCCATGAGCAGTGTGGCGATGAACAGTGCTTTTCCAGCTTGATGGAGACCATGTCACAAGGCAAAAATGATAACTAAGTGACTCGTGAACAAAACATTAATATTTTGGGCCCATTGCCAGGACACTCCTCAGATCTCAATCCCATTGAGAACCTGTGGTCAATCCTCGAAAAGCAGTAGGACAAACAAAAACACAAAAAATGTGATAAACTCCAAGCGCTGATTAGGTAAGAATGATCTGATCCTCAGTCAGGATTTTGCCCAGAAGCAGATATCCACTTGCCAGGGCGAAGGGCAGAAGTCTTGGAAAATAAGGGTCAGAGCTGGAAATAATGAGTCTATACATAAACTTGAAGCATTTGTCAATAAAAGTTTAAAAATTTATGAGCTCATAAATTTGTGTCAATCTCAAAACTTTTGGCTCCGATTGTATAATATAGCAAACTCAAACAGGAGCTGACATACCGTTGGCGCAACCTGTGCAGCCACAAAGGGGCCGAAGAGGTAAAGGGCCATTACCACCTCCAAAGCAGGTGGAATTGTGCATTATGAGGAGTTTTTGGACTGTACAGGGCTTGTATACTGTTCTTGCCCTCAGTATCTGTCCCTGAACTCAAAGCCACCTTGTTTAGACCAGAGTAGAATAGATTTGCTCTCATCTTTGATAGGCCCACTGCTTTGGAAGACCAATTTTGGGTGGCCTTCTTAAGAAGGTGTCAACAACTTTCCATTATGCTCTAACTGTATAATGACCTTACCTGAATTTTTTCTATGAGCACAACATCTTCGGGTACCTCCGGGTGTATGGCGATTACGATATAATCATATGCCCCAGCGTTACACTTCACCATAGAAGCCTCAGTGAGGAAGAAGACTTGAAATCCCAGTAGAGCCAACACACACCATGTCGCCATCCTGTATAGAGTAACTTTAACCCAACTGTGTTTTTCCTTTATGATGATACAGTGTTGTGTGATCAAAAAGTTTATAAGAACTTTATTGCTCTGTTTCTCAGATGATTGGGTGACATTACACTCGTGGGCAATCTCAGCTGAGTCAATAGCGTAATAATGCAACAGAAATAGAAAAGGAATTTTTCTGGGTGAAACTGGAATTTGCTGGTGTCAGAGCAATAAAAAAAAAGTTTTGGGCTTTTGAGCTTTAGTAAAATTTTGGAAACACATTCAATGTCTATGGTATGAAGAGACGGCTGCATACATTACTTGGCTGGTTCTGTCAACCCCATAGGTAAGAGGAGCATCGGTGCGCATGCACCAGCAGGTTAATCTCAGCTAGTCTAAGCTTTTCTGTGAAATCCATATAAATAATGATCAGGTCTCAGATTTTACAATCTGAAGTCATTATGCCACAAGGGTTTTATTTTTAGCTGCATGTTATAAAATATCACATTTACTTGGCTTTTAAGAGGATTTAAGGGCAGAAGAGGACGCTTCTTTCTGTGCCCTCTGTTGACCTGATATCTCTGATGCACTGTAAATTCTTGCTTTTTATGCAGTCTGATCTGTATGACTTTAGGTGTCAACGCCTTTACAAACTATATTATGTGATCTATGAATCTGGGTGTGGGCACTATATAAGTAAGGAGCAAAACAGTTCGAGTACTGCCTAAGGTCTGAGTAAAATAGTCGAGAAATCAGATACGAGTAGAGGAGTCGAGAGACCAGATCTGAGTAACGGAGTCAAGAGACCAGATGTGAGTAAAAGTGGAGAGACCAGATCTGGGTAAAGGAGTCGTGAGATGAGGTCCGAGTACAGGAGCCGAGAGACCAGCTCCGAGTGAAGGAGTCGATAGACCAGATCTGTGTAAAGCCCCCAGAGAGGCCAGAGCAGGGAGAGCTGAGACAATTTAGCAGAACTAGGTCAGAGAGGAAGACGACTAGGCTGCAGAAGAGGGACAATCTTGTGAGCCATCGCTTCCAGTGTACAGTAGACGTATGGTAATAATTGCAGCAAAAGATATATATGGGGTGCACCTAACACCATAAATATCTACCCGGGTGCCAGACTATGTATGGATGAACCATATAAACAAGGAGAGAAAAAGACCATAACAATAATAAGTCTACACACCAGGAAACAATTTAGGATAGAAAAAATACCATAACATATTTTATTTGGATAAGCAAAAACACACAACAATTAAAATCATTTAAAAACACATATAATGTGCCATGTACCATACATCTGACCCCTGGCTAGTGCCAAACAATATAATATAATGACCCTTTATGTTATTATATGCATCTTCCCCTAGTGGACACAGATTGCCACTGTCTGCAATTGACAAGGGACATGGAACTCATGTGTGAATGAGGCCCACTGGTGAATTTAGTTACATAGTTACATAGTTATTAAGGTTGAAGGAAGACTTTAAGTCCATCTAGTTCAACCCATATCCTATCCTAACCTGCCCTAACATGTTAATTCAGAGGAAGGCAAAAAAAAAACCCAAGTGGCAAACAGTAAGCTTCACATTGGGGAAAAAAAATTCCTTCCCGACTCCACATACGGCAATCAGACTAGCTCCCTGGATCAACGCTGTATCTAGGAAACTAGTGACTATAGCCTGTAATATTATACTTTTCAAGAAAGGCATCCTGTCCCTTCTTAAATTTTAGTAAGGATTCACTCATTACAACATTAGACGGCAGAGAGTTCCATAGTCTCACTGCTCTTACAGTAAAGAATCTGCGTCTGTGATTATGGCTAAACCTTCTTTCCTCCAGACGTAGAGGATGCCCCCTTGTCCCCGTCACAGGTCTAAGAGTAAAAAGATCATTAGAAAGGTCTTTGTACTGTCCCCTCATATATTTATACATTGTAATAAGATCACCCCTAAGCCTTCGTTTTTCCAAACTAAATAACCCCAAGTGTAATAACCTGTCTTGGTATTGCAGACCCCCCAGTTCTCTAATAACCTTGGTCGCTCTTCTCTGCACCCGCTCCAGTTCAGCTATGTCTTTCTTATACACCGGAGACCAGAACTGCACAGAGTATTCTAAGTGTGGTCGCACCAGTGACTTGTATAGAGGTAAAATTATGTTCTCCTCATGAGCATCTATGCCTCTTTTAATGCATCCCATTATTTTATTTGCCTTGGCAGCAACTGCCTGACATTGGCCACTAAATGTGAGTTTGTCGTCCACCCATACACCCAGGTCTTTTTCAGTGACAGTTTTGCCCAGTGTTTTACAATTAAGCACATAATTATACATCTTGTTTGTTCTACCCAAGTGCATGACCTTACATTTATCCCCATTAAACCTCATTTGCCATTTATCAGCCCAAGCTTCTAGTTTATATAAATCCTCCTGTAATATAAAATTGTCCTCCTCTGTATTTATTACCCTGCAGAGTTTAGTGTCATCTGCAAATATTGAAATACTACTCTGTATGCCCCCTACAAGGTCATTAATAAATATGTTAAAGAGAAGCGGCCCCAATACTGACCCCTGTGGTACCCCACTGCTAACCGTGACCCAGTCCGAGTGTGCTCCATTAATAACCACCCTTTGTTTTCTATCCATGAGCCAGTTCTTAACCCACTTACACATATTTTCCCCTATCCCCATTGTTCTCATTTTATGTATCAACCTTTTGTGTGGCATTTTATCGAAAGCCCCTTGTTCCCATGTGCCCTGCTCCTTAGGCTCCTTCATGTTTCCTGCCATTAAGGGCACTGTGACTCTTCTGGGTTTTTGTCTGCAGGCTTTTGGGACTGGGATGCTACTGGTTTACCCCTTTTCCCACATCAGTGGACATACATCTGGGGCACATCTCTATCCTCAGTCTCTCTAGTGAGTATGAATCAGTATGGATAGGTATATTTCTTATTTTGTCCTTTCCATGGTTCTTTTTCTTTTTTCTCATTTGTCCAATTGGGTGCTATATCTTTAGCCCCTATTTGGCTGCAGTTCCCAGGTTTTCATATATGCATCTTGTGATTTGTGTGTGTTTTGTATTCACATGGTTCATTAGGATATATTCACCATTGGGCCGCATTCACACATGAGTTCCATGTCCATTGTCAATTGCAGATAGTGGCAATCTGTGTCCACTAGGGGCAGATGCATATAATAACATAAAGGGTCATTATATTATATTGTTTGGCACTAGCCAGGGGTCAGATGTATGGTACATGGCACATTATGTGTGTTTTTAAATGATTTTAATTGTTTTATGGTAATAATTGGGCACCGGGGCCATGCCTCAGGGAATGAAGGCAGCCAGAGTGACGAGTGTACCGAGTAACTCACCAATCTAGGACCTGTAGCCTAGCGAGTAGTATTGTCGACCCCCTGTTAGGGCCTGTGTGACGTTCTGCGTTGCCTAGAAAATGATGACGGTGACGGGCCCAGTAGTGACAGTGATGCCCTTTAGGTTGAGATGTTAGGACTCAGACATCACTGACGATAGCAGTTATTTAATGTTAATACCAGCGCGATAGTGTGTAAATAGCATTGTGTCAATATCCTGTTCATCGGAATTACTGTATTTTTCTTAGAAAAATATTTAGACTTGAGAGTCCTCAGTGGTTGATACCTTTTAATGGCTAACTGAAAAGATGGTAACAAATTGCAAGCTTTCGAGACTACTCAGGTCTCTTCATCAGGCATAGACTAATACAACATCTGAAGAATCACATATTTATACACAAAATAGCACAGAAAAAATGCAATAGGTAGGACAAGTGACATGAAGCAGAACTGTCATTATGGCAGAGGGATTAACATAAATATGACTAGTTCATAGATAAGGAGTGAAGGTTTTATTACCCTCTGATTGGGGTCTGGTATTGTGTTGTGATGACCCTAAAAGGTCAGGGAGGCAGATTCCTTAATTGTTGTAGAACGACATAAAACCCAGAGTTTTATGTCGTTCTACAACAATTAAGGAATCTGCCTCCCTGACCTTTTAGGGTCATCACAACACAATACCAGACCCCAATCAGAGGGTAATAAAACCTTCACTCCTTATCTATGAACTAGTCATATTTATATTAATCCCTCTGCCATAATGACAGTTCTGCTTCATGTCACTTGTCCTACCTATTGCATTTTTTCTGTGCTATTTTGTGTATAAATATGTGATTCTTCAGATGTTGTATTAGTCTATGCCTGATGAAGAGACCTGAGTAGTCTCGAAAGCTTGCAATTTGTTACCATCTTTTCAGTTAGCCATTAAAAGGTATCAACCACTGAGGACTCTCAAGTCTAAATATTTTTCTATCTACTGGCTAACACGGTACGAAGATACACATCTTTCCTATATCATGTATTTTTCTTGTAACATTACTTGCTTCATTTTCACTGCTTACGCTATCCACTGATATTGTGCCCAAGGCACCTGATTAATTGTGTCAATCGAATAAATAATTGTTGGTTTAAGCACCACTGTCTGCGCTGTACCTGTTAACGCTAGTCTCAGTCTAACTTTCCATGCTTCACCATGTGTCTGTCTAGGGCTCCTTCCCTCCCTCTGGCATGCTGTCCTCCTCCTCCTCCTCCTTTGTACAATGTCCTATTAACCTGCCTCATCAGAGCAGGATCTTCCCCTTTTCTGTTGTTGCAACACAACAACCAGAGAAATATAGCAGAGCACAGGCTGCGTCTCGGCCATGTCAGCCCCCTATTCTTTGGACTGCTCCCCATTAGTCCCTCTGATCTGTGGTCCTGGGCCGCCTGGTGCTGCCTCCTGTTTGTACTGGTAAAAGGCTGGAGACTGTTTCTAAAATGGAGGCAGCTTGTTAAAGCTTTTAGCCCATTTGAGGGTCCCAAGCGTCACTGGCTGTATGGCAACGCTCATGAGGTAAGAGGCGTGCAATGTGATTAACTTCGTGAATTTTATTAAATATTATCATAACGATAAATAAATATATAAATACTCGTGCTATGATTATAGTATAACAACAACAACTGATAAAACCAAATACCTGTAAATGGGATACTCAAAAATGCTACTTTTGCTTGAAGAAAGAGATGCAGAGAATCGTACCAGGTAAGAGTGCGCCTTTTTCACCAAAATGGCTAAAAAAAGAGAAAATACTTTTAAAGAAATAGATCTAAATGATATTTATATGATAAAATCTATTAAAAGAGATTGGTGTAAAAATATATACAGTTCACCTGGGGGTGGGTAAAGCAGAGTGTACAAAACGCAATCAAGCGTGGATAAGAAGCTGCATAAAAAGCACATTAAAACAGTGCACTAAAGGCGGCAAAAGAACCGCATAATAACGTTACAAATGTCTAACAAATAACGCACGTGTTAAACACAGTGTTTGCAGAGTATTGCTGCAAGATAAACACCTAGGGGTGAGTAATGCGAAGTGTATAAATATGTGACTCAAGAAGACAAATGCATGACAACAATAGTACGTGGATAAAAAGCTGCATAAAAAAGCACACTAACGTGGTAAAAAACACACTGATGGTGGCAAAAAAGAACCGTGCGATAACGCTAAAAATGTGCACCAAATGAAACACATGTGACACGCTGTTTTTAGAGTAATGCTGTAAGATAGGCGCAAATGGTATAGTCACAGAGACCCCACCAGGGGTAACCAAAAGGGTTGAATCAGAAATCCACCGTAAATAGATAAATGCTGGTGAAAAAAAGGTCCAAATGATGAAACCAGGATAAAAATAAATTAAATATAAACAGAACTTATCTGAAAAAAAGGGGGGGTGAGCCCTGAGGAAGGAATCCGACGATTCTGAAATGCGTAGGAACCAGCATTTATCTATTTACGGTGGATTTCTGATTCAACCCTTTTGGTTACCCCTGGTGGGGTCTCTGTGACTATACCATTTGCGCCTATCATACAGCATTACTCTAAAAACAGCGTGTCACATGTGTTTCATTTGGTGCACATTTTTAGCGTTATCGCACGGTTCTTTTTTGCCGCCATCAGTGTGTTTTTTACCACGTTAGTGTGCTTTTTTATGCAGCTTTTTATCCACGTACTATTGTTGTCATGCATTTGTCTTCTTGAGTCACATATTTATACACTTCGCATTACTCACCCCTAGGTGTTTATCTTGCAGCAATACTCTGCAAACATTGTGTTTAACACGTGCGTTATTTGTTAGACATTTGTAACGTTATTATGCGGTTCTTTTGCCGCCTTTAGTGCACTGTTTTAATGTGCTTTTTATGCAGCTTCTTATCCACGCTTGATTGCGTTTTGTACACTCTGCTTTACCCACCCCCAGGTGAACTGTATATATTTTTACACCAATCTCTTTTAATAGATTTTATCGTATAAATATCATTTAGATCTATTTCTTTAAAAGTATTTTCTCTTTTTTTAGCCATTTTGGTGAAAAAGGCGCACTCTTACCTGGTACGATTCTCTGCATCTCTTTCTTCAAGCAAAAGTAGCATTTTTGAGTATCCCATTTACAGGTATTTGGTTTTATCAGTTGTTGTTGTTATACTATAATCATAGCGCGAGTATTTATATATTTATTTATTTTTATTTTTTACCCCTTCTTTTATGGTAGAAGGTTTATCAATACTTGCAGCTGATTAAGGTATATGTACACTGGCGCCGCTATTTGTTGTTTTTTACTGTATTATCATAACGATTACATAGCAATTCCATAAGCAAACACACTTATTTTATGAGCAAAAGTGCAGTAAAATTCCATTATTCTGGCATCTAAGAGTCCAGAAAGTCTGATTGGAGGTTTAGTGGATAATAATTTTGGCACCATCTGTAGCCTGCACTCCAACCCCTTAAGGACTGGGTAATTTTTTGTTTTTGCACCAATGTTTTTTTTTCCTCCCCTTATTCCAAGAGCCAATTTTTTCTTATTCTTCAGGGCTTGTTTTTTTTTTTTGCATGATCCGCCGTAGTTTTCTTTATGACACAATTAATTTTGCCATGTAATGTCTTGAAAATGGGAATGGAGTAAAAGTGTAAAAAAAATGTAATTTTGTCAGTGTTATTTGGGTTTTGATTTTCTGGTGTTCATTGAGTGGTACTAATGGCGTGGTGACATGATTAACCTTTTTACTTTTCTGTTGATGGACCTGTAAATTTTGGTAAGCATGGGAGTGGTTTAGCACCAAGTGTCTGAGTGCCATTGGTCCATGTGAAGTATATGGGGACAGTTATGCTGAGGCTTGTTCCTCGTGGGAGTGACAGTGGTCTTATCTATCGTGAGCTTGGAAAAGAGTGACGAATAGTCTGGGGAAATGCTGTGTATTGGGTCATCAAGAGTAATGTGGAGAACCAGAGGTGAGAGGTGCCATGGTGCTGTGGTTCAGCGTGAACTGGGAACATCATCGGGGAGCAGACTGGGAATCCTTCCTTGAAAACTTTTTTTCTTACAAGTTTGATATATGTTCAGTCTGATATACACATTTCCCCCTTATGTCACTTATCTTGTTCTTGATTTTGGCTTTCTTGCCACAGTTCATTAGCCATCACATGTAAGTGCCCTTGGCCATTGTAACGGGTCTGGGAGGCGGAACCTCTGAGCTTTATTATACAAGGAGGCTTTCCTTGTAAAGGAGCGGGTGGCGCCCGGGGAGACGGACAGGAAGTCACGGCAAGTGACAGGGACAGTCTCTGGGTAGACGGGCAGGTAGTCACGGCAAGTGACCGGGGCAGTCTCTGGAGGGACAGGCAGGTAGTCACGGCAAGTGACCGGGGCAGTCTCTGGAGGGACAGGCAGGTAGTCACGGCAAGTGACCGGGGCAGTCTCTGGAGGGACAGGCAGGTAGTCACGGCAAGTGACCGGGGCAGTCTCTGGAGGGACAGGCAGGTAGTCACGGCAAGTGACCGGGGCAGTCTCTGGAATGACAGGTGTATACGACCTGAGATGGTGGAGCCTCCCGGTAGGCTAGCAGGCAGATGACAGATGAACGCCCCCAAGTGAGCAGGCGAGAGTCTCTGGAATAGACGATGGTCACCGCATGTGACGTCCGAACCTCTGGGTAGGTCTGCAGGCAGATGGCAGATGAACGCCCCCAAGTGAGCAGGCGAGAGTCTCTGGAATAGACGATGGTCACCGCATGTGACGTCCGAACCTCCGGGTAGGTCTGCAGGCAGATGGCAGATGAGCGCCCCCAAGTGAGCAGGCGAGGTTCTCTGGAATAGCTGATGGTCACCACCGGTGACGACCGAACCTCCAGGTAGGCTTGCGGACAGGTAGCAGACAGCAAACTGGCAGGAGACAGGCAGGTAACTGGTAACGGACCCTGAGGGCTGAAGCAGAGTAAACAGTGCAACAACAACATTGCTCGGGCACCTCCATTAAGGAGGAGGTGCTTTATATAAGGTGGAGTCCACCGGCATTGGCCGGGGACCTTTTTTGAAAGATGTGCGCGGCCCCTTTAAGAGCGGGGGCGTGCACGCGCGCGTGCCCTAAGCCCAGTGGCAGGGAAGGAGCGCGCAGCCCCAGCAAGGCAGAAGGAGGACGCTGTGTGAGGGTAAGGGGAGCGACGTCCCTGCCTGGCAGAGGACGCTGGCGCAGGGGAACAGCGTCCCTGCCTGGCAGAGGACGCCGGCGCTACAGCCATTTTTTTGGAGTTACCGTAAAAATGAGAGAGCAACACATACTGTATACTGTCACCTCTTCAAGATCGGCTCTAGTCCCAGTTGGATATTTATGGCATATCCTGTCCCAGATGAGAAACCACCAATTCAAGTCACAATAAACCCTCTAGTATATGATGTCTCCATTTTTTTTGTCCCGGTACATAAAATTAACCGTTTCCTGTTCTCAGCTATCGAAGAGGCTGACTATAATGTCGGTGCCATGACTGACATAGAGTAGGCACCGTGTGCACAGCTGTAGAGGGTGCTGAGGTTAGGTTCCCAAACCCTAGACATATAATACGTAAACCTCGCACTCAGCTTGGCTATAGTAGAATCTTTTATTATGGTAGTACACCGATAAACGTTTCGGTCTAATGCGACCTTCTTCAGTTTACGTACTTAGTGAAATAAACACCAGAGTAGCGGTGGACACCGCACCAGGAGTCTCACTCGCCCCTGTATACAAGACTGAAGCACATATAGACTAACGGTGGATACCGCGTCTATTAAGGGCAGCACCTCCCTCTTGGTTTTTCCTGATCTCTCAGTCGCTTCTGATTTATCTGAACAGAATTTGTCAGCACAGGGCGCAGTTGTTCACTTTCCTTACAGGATACGCTCTATGTTTATTTCACTAAGTACGTAAACTGAAGAAGGTCGCATTAGACCGAAACGTTTATCGGTGTACTACCATAATAAAAGATTCTACTATAGCCAAGCTGAGTGCGAGGTTTACGTATTATATGACTGACATGGAGACTGCACAAATCATTGCTGTTTATTGTGACTGTCTCAGTTATGACAGCCTGTCTGTCTTTATCCCAACCATAGTTCCTTCAGAATGGCAATGACATGCAGATTATGGTTCGTTATGCCGAACAATACCCGTACGCCTTTCCACTGTGGCTGGGAAATTTCTTTGCATTCCTGACGATATGCGACCCCGATTATGCAAAGGCTTTCCTGTCCAGACAAGGTAAGAGCCCTTATCGATCATCAGCCTGCTGACCATCTATCTTGTACTAAATTAAAAGTTATCCTCAACACACAAGACCCTCACCGATAACAAGAACAGGACTCCGAAGCGCCCAGTTTGATTGAAACGATGACCTATTCATACTCTATATGACTGCCAGAGGTAGCCAGTTGCTCTACTTGGCTATCTCCAGCTTTCCTGATGGCAATAAACGGGCATGCTTCTTTTGATTCATTAAACTTGGGCACTCCAAGGCTCCATTTCGGTATCAGTAGATGTCTCTTTGATAGGTCATAACTTGCTAACTTGACACAGCCCTTTTAAATTCTCTGAAATAAACATTATAGGCAAAACATTGGAGCCTATAGGTTTGCTCGAGGTCTCAAGTCACTTATGCTAGATGCCCAAAATGTGGCATCATGCAGGCGCCTTATAAAAATGATTCCCTAGTATAAGCCGCAGGTTCCACCATACCTCGTGAAACTCAACACAACCAGCCATAGAGTCACCATTCGGTGAGTTACTGTGCTAGCAGTGAAATTATGAACTTCTATGCCATGTGATTGTTATAATGGTTGATTCACTAAAAAAGTTCAAGGAGGGTTACATAACTTACAGGTTATGGGTACAAGACTCTGTGATGGGGCATTGATCCAGCATTTGATTGTCGTATGTGGAGTTGGGAAGGCATTTTTCCCCCAATATGGGGCAATTTGCATTTGCACTAATAGACATAATTTGTTTCCCTGGATAATACCCCTGGGAGCATTTGCCTACATTCTTACATACTACTGTGTGATCATTAAACTTGTTCTCTCTATCAAAGACTTACCCCTAGACTTTCCTGTCTCGTTCAGGGTAATCCTGCCATCTCTGGGTCCATCACTGCTCCATTTAAGAGCTGGGAGCCCTGTTTGGGGTCAAAGGGCTGCACACACATTTTGGCCCTTTTAGGGTTTGTTCAAACAGAGGGTTTTTTTAAAGAAATTTTGAGAGTAGAAACTGAGTGGAAACACTCCAAATCCTGCTCAAAGTTTTCAAATACTTGGAGTTTCTGCTCAGTTTTCGATCCAAAAACTCAACAAAAAGACTCAGTATGCACATACTCTTAAATGTTCTTGTCAGTTATAGTCTCTTGAAATATATTCCCTTTTTTTACAGATCCGAAGGGTGGGGTTTTTTTTTGACTTTCTGACTCCGTGGATCGGTATGTAATCTAGTATTAGTTGATGTGCCTGTAGACAATAGATGCTTGTTCATGATTTCATCGGAATACAGTGATCAACTTTATGTCTATGAGCACCATCAAACGCCTCCTTTCGAAAACTTAGACCACATCTTAAAGCCTCACAAAGCTCATTTTTAACTTTTGCATCACTCAGGGGAGGGATTGCTGGTGTTGTCAGGACAGAAGTGGTTTCAGCACCGCCGGCTGCTGACACCGGGATTCCACTATGATGTTCTAAAGCCGTATGTCACACTGATGTCCGACTGTGTCACTGTCATGCTGGTAAGGACAGAAATATCTATTTAACAAGGAACAGAACATATTATTCCATTCTGTAACTCATTCCTGTTCTTTTCTCATTTTTAGGGCAAATGGGAACGTCTTATTACCAAAGACAGCCCAGTGGAGCTTTTCCATCAAGTCAGCCTCATGACACTGGACACTATCATGAAATGCGCCTTTAGCTATCACAGCAACTGCCAGATGGACAGGTTTGTCAATAACCTGTAAAATAACTTTTTTTGGTAATAAGAATTTGCATTTGATAAAAAAAAGAGTTGTACAGAATTACAGAAACACATGTGCTTTCTTCAAATAACGGCACCACTTCTATTCACAAGTTGTGGACCAAACATCTTCCAAAAACGGCAAAACACCAAATCAGCCATGTTTTTCTAATCTTGCACAACTTCAGGAGCCCACTCCATATGAAGCAGTTTCTGCGGTCAATAACGAACCTAGCAACTAAGTGGTTAGACAGAGGAAGTGGGCTCCTTCAGTCAACCCATATCGCACTGCAACACGATCATGGAATGCGTATGCTTTATTGTATCACCTACTGTCCTAATGACTGCCGCGGATCCTACTAAGCCCTCCCAAAATATGATAGACAATGAAATAGTCTTATGACTCTAAATATATTAGATTACACTAAAATTGTGCACATTGATAACATTCTGATCTTTCATCTTATAGTGAGAGTGCTTATATCAAAGCTGTATATGAGTTATCATATCTGACGGACCACAGATTCTACTTTATCCCGTATCATAATGATGTGATTTTCCATCTGAGCCCCCATGGATTCCGATTTCGCAGAGCCTTAAAGATAGTGCACGGACACACGGGTGAGTGTAACATCTAGATTCAGGATAACTCTCCATGCTTTCCCCAGCCTGTTGCAAGGGAGTTAAAGTATAGCAAAAGCTGATTTAATGAGAATTTTTTTTTTTTTTTACTTTTAAAGTATGCTCATCATTTTTCTTTTTAAGTATTTTATTATCCCACTTAACAAATGTTGCTGATCGGTGGATGTTCTGATCTTGAGACCTCCAGCAATCACTAAAAACCAACCCAAAAAACACTCTGAAACATACAGCTCATTAGTGCCTGAGAGTGCATGGAGCGGAGCACGGGCTCGATAGAGAGTTTGTGGGCCTCTACACCGCTCTGTGCATGGGCTTAGAGACTTTATATTAAGCCCGTACATCGCTCCAAACAAGCTCCATGCAGGAGTTGAGTACTTTGGCTTGATGAGTTGCATGTTTCAGAACTTTTTGTTTTTGAGCAATTGGTGGTGGTCTCAGGACCTGGACCTCTACCCATTGACTGCGAGTGTAAGGGTAGAAATAATAATAAAAAAAATAAAGCTGATAGGTTCAATTAAGGTGCTTTTAGTTTAGAGCTATCACCTATTGTTTGCCACAATGTTTGTTTGCATTAGTCATGAACTTTGAGTTGTTGCTAATTCGAACAAACTGGACTTTGCCATAATTTCCAGGTACAAAGTATTACAACGGCCTTGATCTGAGGATGACAGACTAGGACAATAATCTCCATTAATTATGTATGGTACTTAAATTTAGAGAAAGTGATTCAAGAGAGAAAACTATCCCTAAAGGAAGATGCAGAGCTGGAGAAGATCCAGAAGAAGAGGCACCTGGACTTCCTTGATATTCTACTCTGTGCTAAGGTAGCAGCTCATATATTACCCAGACAGGAGAGATACTAAATAACAGTGTCTTGCACTCTCATTTGCTCATTGTCCCTGTGTATTACATGACTGCCTGTTTATTTGAATGATTACTTTGTATTTATTGGAAAGTTTTTAAAACCCTCCTGTGCTACTAAAAAAAAGTGCAGCATGACATACGAAAAAAGTGCACAAGGTTGCTGTTTACTGCCAGCCCACTCCAAAAAAGAGAAGGGCCCCAACAAACCTTTCTCAACCTGCCAAGCTAGAATACATCATAAGGGTTAGAAATTGATGGCCTCCCTTCAACAAACTTCAGGTAGACCACTGTTATGTTACGGTAGCTGAGGAGTGCAGGTAAAAAAGGAAATACACCAGAGCAGTTGGAATCTATGAGATTGCAGTACCCTGACTAACCACCGCAACTAGAGGCAGCCGTGGAGCGTTCCTACGTTGGTCCTAGACGCCTCGTCACAGCCTGAGAAACTAACTACACCTAAAGATAGAAATAGGAAAGCTATCTGCCCCGGAGCAGAACCCCAAAGATAATAGAAAGCCCCCAAACATGTAATGGCGGTTAGACAAGAGGAAATACTGACACAGAAAGAAAATAGTATGAGCAAACGCTGGGGCCCAAACTATCTAAATAGAAAAGGACAGGAAGGGTACTTACTGCAATCTCAGAAAACCCTGAAAAAACACCAACTCTACTAATTTCAAAATCACCTGAGATCACACGACCTTTACCACCTAAATTAGTTCTCTGGTGTAAAAAAATCAAAACAGCAGCCACTGAAAAAAAAACTGGAAAAAGCAAAAGTACAAAACACAGTGGCTGGACTAAACTGAGAGGGCAAAAGCCCCCGGAGGGGACCTTGAAGGCCCCCACAGAAGTGCAGGACAAAATGCAAAAATATAGCAAAAACACAAAATAAGAAATTGTCTTATCTGATAGCAGGAGATGCAGACACGACACAGCAGGCTACAAGGGAAACTGGAAAGAAGGATTCAGACCAGAACAATTGATCACCGGCAACCCTGATGGGAAAATGACTCCCTTATATAAGACCAATCAGTAACACCTGATTCCCAGTCCTCACAATCCTCACTAGTACCGCTTGTAACCACCAGAGGGAGCCTCTGCTCAGAACTCATCTCAAACCCATTCACAACAGTACCCCCCCTTGAGGAGGGGTCACCGAACCCTCATTTGAGCAACCAGGTCGGTCAGGATGAGTTCTATGATACGCACGGATAAGTCTCCTAGCATGGATGTCCGAAGCAAACACCCAAGAATTGTCTTCCTGACCATAACCTCTCCATTTAACCAAATACTGGAGTCTTCGTCTAGAAAAACGAGAATCCAATATTTTCTCAACCACATACTCCAGATTGCCCTCAACCAAAACAGGGTCAGGAGGCACAGCAGCAGGAACCACTGGCTCAACAAACCTCTTCAACAAGGACTTGTGGAACACGTTATGGATCTTAAATGTCCCTGGAAGAAGCAAACGAAAAGAAACAGGATTAATAATCTCCATGATCTTATAAGGTCCAATGAACCTAGGCTTAAATTTAGGAGATGCTACTCTCATAGGAATATTCTTTGAGGACAACCAGACCAAGTCCCCCACTTTAAACCGAGGACCATCAGTCCTATGCCGGTTAGCAAACCGCTGGGCCTTCTCCTGAGAGAGGGACAACCTCTCCACTACCTGGTCCCAAATCTGCTGCATACGCTCAACAACAGAGTCAACACCTGGACAGACAGAAGCCTCCGTCTGTCCTGAAGAAAATCGAGGGTGAAACCCAGAATTACAGAAAAACGGAGACATCAAAGTGGCAGAGCTAGCCCTATTATTAAGAGCAAACTCAGCCAAAGGCAAAAAAGAGACCCAGTCATTCTGATCAGCAGACACAAAGCATCTTAGATAAGTCTCCAATGTCTGGTTTGTTCTCTCAGTTTGACCATTGGTCTGAGGATGAAATGCCGAGGAGAAAGACAATTGAACACCCAGTTTAGAACAAAAAGTCCTCCAAAATCTGGAAACAAACTGGACTCCTCTGTCAGACACAATGTTCTCAGGAATGCCGTGTAAACGAACCACGTGCTGAAGGAACAACGGCACCAATTCAGAGGAGGAAGGCAACTTAGGTAATGGCACAAGATGTATCATTTTGGAAAACCTATCACAAATTACCCAGATGGTGGTCATTCTCTGAGAAACAGGAAGATCGGAAATGAAATCCATAGAGATATGGGTCCATGGTCTCTTGGGCACAGGCAATGGCATCAACAAACCACTAGAGCGAGAGCAAGGCTTGGAGCGAGAGCAAGTCCCGCAGGACTGCACAAATTCCCTGACATCGCGAGACAAGGTAGACCACCAAAAGGACCGACTAACCAAGTCTCTGGTACCAAAAATTCCGGGATGCCCAGCCAATGCGGAACAATGAATCTCAGACATCACACTCTTTTTCCATTGGTCCGGGATAAACAATTTTCCAACAGGGCAGCGCTCGGGCCTATCCTCCTGACACCCCTCCAGAGCAAGTCTCAAATTGGGCGAGATGGCGGAAAGAACTACACCCTCCTTCAAAATAACAGAGGGATCAGATAGCTCAGGAGAGTCCGCAAGGAAACTCCTCGAGAGGGCATCCGCCTTAACATTCTTAGTGCCAGGAAGAAAGGAAACCACAAAATTAAAACATGTGAAAAACAAGGCCCACCTGGCCTGTCTAGGATTGAGTCGCTTGGCAGATTCCAGATAGACCAGATTCTTATGGTCCGTAAGGACCACCACCTGATGTTTGGCTCCCTCCAGCCAATGTCTCCACTCTTCAAAAGCCCACTTCATGGCCAATAACTCCCGATTACCCACGTCATAATTACGTTCAGTAGGAGAAAATTTTCGAGAGAAAAAGGCACAAGGGTTACTTTTAGAGGTCTCTGGATCTTTTTGGGACAAAACGGCACCTGCCCCAATTTCAGAGGCATCAACCTCCACCTGAAATGGCAGAGAAACATCAGGCTGCCGTAGAACAGGAGCAGAAGTGAATCTCTGCTTAAGTTCCTGAAACGCAGAGACTGCCTCAGGAGGCCAATTCACCACATCAGAACCCTTTCTGGTCAAATCAGTTAATGGTTTAACAATAACCGAGAAATTACCAATAAATTTACGATAAAAATTGGCAAAACCCAAAAATCTCTGAAGAGCCTTTAATGAAGTAGGTTGGACCCAATCACAGATGGCCTGAACCTTGACCGGGTCCATTTCAATAACAGATGGGGACAAAATGAATCCCAGAAATGAGATCTTCTGTACGCCAAAAAGACACTTTGATCCCTTCACATACAGAGCATTCTCTCTCAAAATCTGGAATACAGTTCGAACATGTTTCACATGAGAGTCCCAGTCATTAGAAAAAATCAAGATATCATCCAAATAAACAATCAGAAACTTGTCCACAAAATCCCTGAAAATGTCATTCAGATTATATAGAACCAAAAATTTGCAGCACTCCTGGTGATCAGGTTCAACCCTCATTATCACCTGAGTAGAAAACTGGGGTTTATTCTCAGCCAAAGGGGTAGAATCGATCCCCAGTAAAGGAATAGACTTCTGTAGGGGTATCAAGGGAAACCCACAACGTTTAGCAAAATCATAATCCATCAGGTTAATAGCTGCTCCAGAATCAACGAAAGCCTGAGCAGAAAATGAGGACAGAGAGGATATCAGAGTGACAGTTAATAAAAACTTAGTCTGAACACTACCCAAGACAACTGAGCGTGCAAAACGTCTTCCCCGCTTAGGGCAGACTGAAATAGCATGAGAGGCATCACCACAGTAGAAACATAACCCATTGCGCTTTCGAAACTCATGACGCTGTGCCCCAGACACCACTCCATCACACTGCATGGGCTCAGCAGCTGGCTCACAAGGCAACACCACTCCACGCATACTTCTCCGCTCACGCAAACGTCTGTCAATTTGAATCGCTAATGACATAGAATCATTGAGACCAGAGGGGACAGGGAATCCCACCATAACATCCTTTACATTATCCGACAGACCCTTCCGGAAAAGGGCCGCCAATGCGTCGTCATTCCATTTGGTCAGGACTGCCCACCTACGGAATCTCTGACAGTATAACTCAGCGTCATCAAGCCCCTGATTTAATGCCAACAAGGCTTTTTCAGCTTGATCAGTGACATTAGGCTCATCGTACAATAACCCCAAAGCCTGAAAAAATGCATCAACATCACTCAAAACAGGATCCCCAGGTATCAGGGAAAAAGCCCAATCCTGAGGATCGCCGCGCAGGAGAGAGATGATAATTTGAACCTGCTGCGCTGCGTTTCCTGAGGACTTAGATTTTAAGGCAAGAAACAATTTACAATTATTTTTGAAATTCTGAAACTTAGCTCGATCCCCTAAAAACAAATCTGGCATGGGGATCCTAGGTTCCACAACAGGCAACCTAGCAAGATATGCAGCAATACTCTGAACCTCAGTGGCAAGCTGATCCACACGGCCAGACAACTGTGCAAACTCCATTGGGAGAAAAGATCCTCCCCAGCACCCAGAGATACAGAGGGAAAAAAAAAAAAAATGCAACAAACAGAAAAATATCTCTGACAACTTTTCTTCCTTCAAAATTTCCCTTCTGTGAGTACCATACAATTTTTATGGCCGGTGATACTGTTATGTTACGGTAGCTGAGGAGTGCAGGTAAAAAAGGAAATACACCAGAGCAGTTGGAATCTATGAGATTGCAGTACCCTGACTAACCACCGCAACTAGAGGCAGCCGTGGAGCGTTCCTACGTTGGTCCTAGACGCCTCGTCACAGCCTGAGAAACTAACTACACCTAAAGATAGAAATAGGAAAGCTATCTGCCCCGGAGCAGAACCCCAAAGATAATAGAAAGCCCCCAAACATGTAATGGCGGTTAGACAAGAGGAAATACTGACACAGAAAGAAAATAGTATGAGCAAACGCTGGGCCCAAACTATCTAAATAGAAAAGGACAGGAAGGGTACTTACTGCAATCTCAGAAAACCCTGAAAAACACCCAACTCTACTAATTTCAAAATCACCTGAGATCACACGACCTCTACCACCTAAATTAGTTCTCTGGTGTAAAAAAATCAAAACAGCAGCCACTGAAAAAAAAACTGGAAAAAGCAAAAGTACAAAACACAGTGGCTGGACTAAACTGAGAGGGCAAAAGCCCCCGGAGGGGACCCTGAAGGCCCCCACAGAAGTGCAGGACAAAATGCAAAAATATAGCAAAAACACAAAATAAGAAATTGTCTTATCTGATAGCAGGAGATGCAGACACGACACAGCAGGCTACAAGGGAAACTGGAAAGAAGGATTCAGACCAGAACAATTGATCACCGGCAACCCTGATGGGAAAATGACTCCCTTATATAAGACCAATCAGTAACACCTGATTCCCAGTCCTCACAATCCTCACTAGTACCGCTTGTAACCACCAGAGGGAGCCTCTGCTCAGAACTCATCTCAAACCCATTCACAACAGACCACACTCTTCTCTAATCTTCTATCTTGGCTGCCACCCCAGTGTCCACCAAGACCTAAAGTCAAGGTTTGCTTTTCCCAGAAAGATGCCATATACGATCTTAATACAGGAAAGATGTATATCTTTGTACCGTGTTAGCCAGTAGATAGAAAAATATTTAGAATTGAGAGTCTTCAGTGGTTGATACCTTTTAATGGCTAACTGAAAAGATGGTAACATATTGCAAGCTTTCGAGACTACTCAGGTCTCTTCATCAGGCAAAGACTAATACTTCAGATTTTGTATTAGTCTTTGCCTGATGAAGAGACCTGAGTAGTCCCGAAAGCTTGCAATTTGTTACCATCTTTTCAGTTAGCCATTAAAAGGTATCAACCACTGAGGACTCTCAATTCTAAATATTTTTATATACGATCTTACGCATTTCTTGGTAATGCTAGGCTTGACTAAACATGTCCAGGCAATATGAAGCTTTTATTTGTAGAGAAAAGGCTGTATCGGTTAGTCTCTCTCTTGATCCTGTTTGTCCAGGTAGCTTGCAGGAAAAAAATGTATCAGTCTTATTTATGTCAGCACTAAGTGTGTGACTACTACCCTCTCCCTTTCCTTTGCCAAGTGGATCTGTTTTCTATGAGCGGCTTTGGACCTCTCGCCACACAAGGCTGGCGCAGTGATGGACACCGACACGGAAAGAAGAAACTGAAAGTGATTTCTACTGAACTTCAGGCAGGAAAGTGATTTGTTAAGTCTTCCAATGAGGCCACACACTTGATGGTTACACATTTGATTGTGCACATTGCATTTTTGGAGAGGAAGGAGACTAGAACTCTAGTGCCACCTACTGAAAGTAGCAATCTTAAAGGTAAAAATTGACCCTTCAATGAGCCTTGCCACATGACTTGGGATACAAATCAAACCAGAATCTCTATTTGCAGACACGTGTTTCAGGTTTGCCCCTCCTCAGTGGTCTGATTTAACTGTATGAGAGGCATCTGATTGTGGTGTAAGGGGCCACTCTCCACAAGATGACACAATACCCACCCTTAAGGCATTTTATTGTAGCACAGAGTTGTCAGTGGACACATAAAAAAAATGTCAAGCTTGATGGTTGCATTTTAACATTAAGGCACAGCGCTTGAAGGTTTCAGGACAATACAGTGGCACTGAGCTTCGCATTTACACAACAGTATAGTAGCGATGAACTTGATTGTAACACAAAAATACTGGAGCACTGAGCTTGATAGTTGTGGTATACAACAGGAACAGTTCAATAGCAAAGAGAGTTTGTAGTCCACAGTGGCTCATATCTAGAAGCAGTGTCACTTATAGATGCAGGATACAATAGAATTTGGAGTCGCACTCCTAGGCAATGGCCCTCCTCTCTCTCTCTTAGGTCATAACATGCTCCCTGTACAGGCCACAATAAAGTCCATCATCTCTGGGGAAAACAAACCTAGTCATCAAAGGTACAGAACAAATATGACATAGCAACAAAACCAAAAATATCACCATGTTATCAAAATGCAGGGGTTAAATGTTGGTTTTGCTAGTCAGGATATAAGGATCTATCGCTGCAAATTACTAATAGCACAATTTGGTCCGAGGACCAGAAGAACGACCACAGATCCAAGAAGATTTTTGTATAAAAATATAACAAAATACTTTATTAGATACATGAAAGATTTAAAATGGACAGGTGCACATAAACGGTGACAAATAGTGGGGTGTAATGTCTAAATAGGACATCCACCAAAAGGACTGCACATACAACTGATGTCCCTGATTGCTGAACAAAATTATACAGGGCACGATTAGGAATCAGACATGCTGGAAAAGACATAATCTAAATGGGGCCACAATATATAGAAAAGCATGTGCACATATGAAAATATGTCTGGCATCCCATAAGATAGAGCTGGCTATAGTGTGCTGATTATCAGACCATACCTCTGCCTGATCAAAAATAAGCTAACACACAGCATGTACATAATTGTGTCCACTATGTATACAAATAATGCCGGAACAGAGGTCCACTCCTTGAGTGGAGGAAAAATCTACCGCCTACTAGTGCAGCCGGGTGCCACTGTGCACTCAAAAATATTACCTCACGTGATGTAGAGACCGGCGCACACAGGGAAAAACAGGTATGTGCAGACGTGCCCCAACGCACGTTTCGGATGCTCGTCCTTCGTCAGGGGGCGTGTAAATACAAGAACCGGGTGCCATAAAAACCGCTAGACCGGAAGTGATGAACCGCGGACCGGAAGTGACGCATGTAGCGCCGATGACACCACTCGACACACCGCGCCTGCGTCAAACGAACAGAAGCCATGGAGCACCATGACAACCATACGACAGAGACACAGGGGGCGGAGCGGCGAGGAGCGTCCCGGCACGCATGCGTACAGGGTCGCAGTCATCTCTAGCATGAAGTATGTGATGAGCCAAATACTTAGGCTGATGTAAGTAAGCAACGGTAATATTGATACTGGTATAGACTCCTGATGCAAAACCTATTACATCCATATCCTAACGATGCCTTATCATTATAATGCATCATAAACATAGATAAGTATGAAGAACAATTTTAAAAGGCCAGCAAATGGACCATTAACAATTGAAATGACAAATAAATATAGATGTTAAGAGTCAGAGAAATATATCAACATAATACATCTATACAGACAATATGAAATAAATAGGCATCAACAGTATATGTTTAGGCATAATCATAAAGAGACTACATAGCATGAAATACAGCATATATATATGACAAGAGATGGCCTCAATAAGAACGCACACGATTGGTGTTTAAATGATGGTATGCGAACAGTCAATGGCATCATCCATAATAGGTCCGGAAGAGCGGAAATATAAGTGAAATAAACCTAAAATATGTAAAAACAACAAAATGAGCAAAAATAACAAAAAATAAATAAAAAAAGAACACAAACGGTTAAAAGAAAAGGTGATGTCCCTGGACAGACATACACCCAGAACTATCTGGCTACTATAGAAACGATGCAAAGCTTAAATTTTCATTAAGCCCGTTGGGATGTACCGTTTTGAGAGTCCAAATCCAACGGGCTTCCAGTTGGGCTAACCGCTGTGAAATACCACCTCCCCTGATCCCTAGATCTAAGCAATCTATCCCCTTCACACGTAAAAGTTTGCTATCACACTGATGATGTATCTTAAAGTGCCTGGGGAGTGTCTTAAGTGTTTGCGGATCTTCTTCATTAATTGCGTCCTCTATCCCTAGCACGTGCTCCCTGATTCTCACCTTAAGTTGCCGTGTGGTGAGACCAACATAAATCAGGGAGCATGGGCATGTGGCATAATAAATCATGCATTTCGTGGTGCATGTGATAAATTTCTTGATTTTAAAGGAATTAGTACCGGATGAATCCATAAAGGAATCGCTTCAGTCCACATTTACGCATGCCACACAATGTCCGCACTTAAAGCAACCCTTGCGGTTGCTAAAATCATCCAAAAAGGTTTGAGGGGGACAACCTTGATAGTGGCTGGAAGTGAGAAATTCACGTAGGTTTTTTGAGCGTCTGAATGTGATATGAGGTCTAGCAGGAGTAATCTTCGCTAGGATGGGGTCTGTTTTTAAAATTGGCCAAGCTCTTTCCAAGATTCTCCTAATATTGTTCGATTGGGAGTTGAAAGTAGTAACAAATCTAGTTACCTCTGACTGAGGCCACAGGTGCTATCACGCCATCCATTTTACTGCCAGGCCAGGCTAAATTCACCAAAGGTGGTTTAACAGTAGACAGTTTGGCATGGTTGATCAGGATGAGTCTCTCTGTACTTTTCCAGGGATGACAATTTTGACCAGGGCGTTGTTCTTACACTCTACAAGGTAGTCATCAGACAACAGTCCATAACTCCTCTATGTGTCTCGGACCACCTTTCGGTAGAGGCATCGCCTTCAGCATGTTTTCCTATTTTGACAGTTCAGAGCAGTCTTAGCATAGCATAGTCGGCAATCACAGTAATGAATTTCAAAAACTCTCTTTACTGTCAGGTTAACCTCCGGCCTTCGGACTGCTGACTGCACAAACTACCAGATCCGGACATCCTTAATGTGGTGCTGCAATATGAGGCAGCTAAAAAACGAAAACCGGAGTGCCATCCAGAGACCGCGATAGATCCATGCTGGGAGGTTAGACGTTAAAGCACCACTTACTTTGTAGTGGGGAGGAAGATTCCTATCCCCTTTCCATCCAGGTTAGCCTCTCCTCCTGCATGAACAATGGAGGATGCATTGAATGTTAAGCGATGAGTGAAAGTAATTACAAAGCAAAGCAGGAATCTAAAAGGCTTATTAGATAAAAAGTCCTTGACGACACAATTAAAACTGACTTAGAGGCAAAGCTACGCTTTTTGGGTTTCCCCTTCATCAGGATTTTAGTCCTGTTAGCAGTGGTGTAGCTTGAAGCTCATGGGCCCAAATGCAAAAGCTTCAACGGGACTCTCAATTATTGCACAGTCTTTAATAGCATTGGTCTTCTTATATAGGCAAAAGAGACTTTGCAACCTTTGCACCTATTGTAGTTATTCCCTTGCCGGATTGGTAATTACCTCCACCCATCGGTTAACATTGACTGCATCGTCCATTATTCATGGAGGAAATGAGGCTGAACTGGATAGGAGTGTGATAGGAATCTTCCTTCCCCCCTACAAAGAACCACACAGTGTGGGTCTACCGTGCTTTCCGGCTGGTGTTCAACAGCCTCTATGTGACCTGTTCCCTCACCCAACTTGTGTGCCCCCCACCCGCTCATAACGTATATCAGATTGACATTGATGACTTCTACCCCTGGGCTACAGGTATAAAGGTTGAAAACCTAGTTTGTATTGTAGCTCCAAAGTGTTTGCTATTGCAAGTGGACAACCCATTCTCCAGTCACCGGGGACCAGCGGATGTAGCTGGGAGCCGGTTGAGCTTAATATGTAACATGTTTTATTATCAGGATGAAAATGGTCAGGGTCTATCCTATGAAGACCTGCGGGCAGAGGTGGACACATTCATGTTTGAAGGGCATGATACAACAGCCAGCGGCATCTCCTGGATATTATACTGTATGGCTAAATATCCCGAGCACCAGGAGAAATGCCGGGAGGAGATCAGAGAGGTCCTAGGAGATCGGACCGCAGTGGATTGGTGAGAGTTCCTTATTTTCAACACTTATGTAGATGATTACTGTCATATATTATCTGAGGAAGTCAGGGGGCTCGCATATTTTCTCTATATGTTCCCTCTCCCTCCCATTCCTTGTGCTTTATACTGCAGCTCTGCTTGTTCTCATGAGCTGTATGGATGAAGCCCAACCCACTATTTAACAGGTGCCCGACCTCAATTAAAGACTAAGTTCTATGTAAAATAACCCAATGGCATTTGTACTATACATCCCATAAAGCTGGACTGATCTCTTACCTGGACCATTTTTCTCCAGATGTCCCATTGCACGTCATCAGGCGGCCTCTATGGTACCTACATTCTTGTTTTTTGGAATTGTACTGTATGAAAATAGAAGACAGGTTATGAATCCTTTATAAATTTTGTCCAACCAAATGACCTAAATCTTTTTCAAGTTGTTTCCCTATCCTGTAAAGCTGTCTGCATGCCTGAAGGTTATGTTTTATGATTAATTCTGCATGCTAGGGAAGACCTGGAAAGCTGCCGTACACCACCATGTGCATCAAGGAAAGCATGCGTCTCTTTCCTCCAGTACCGGAAGTGATGCGCCAACTTAAAGAACCAATCACATTCTTTGATGGGAGGAGCCTGCCCAAAGGTGGGTGACATCGTAAAAAAAGTGACTCTATTTACATTTAAAAACTCCCTTCTTTGCATGGAAAAGTGCTGTTTTTTTATCTATCTATCTATCCTCACAAAATTAGAATATCATCAAAAAGTTAGTTTCTTTCAGTTCTTCAATACAAAAAGTGAAACTCATATTATATAGAGTCATTACACACAGAGTGATCCATTTCAAATGTTTATTTCTGTGAATGTTGATGATTATGGCTTACAGCCAATGAAAACCCAAAAGTCATTATCTCAGTAAATTATAATAATTAACAAAAACACCTGCACAGGCTTCCTACTAAGTGTTTAAAAAGGTCCCTTAGTCTGTTTCAGTAGGCTCCTGTTATGATTTGGTAGCTGAGGAGAGCAGGCAAAAAAGGAAATACACCAGAGAGGTTGGAATCTATGGGATTGCAGTACCCTGACTAACCACCACAACTAAAGGCAGCCGTGGAGCGTACCTACGTTGGTCCTAGATGCCTCGTCACAGCCTGAGAAGCTAACTACACCTAAAGACAGAAAAAGGAAAACTATCTGCCCCGGAGCAGATCCCCAAAGAACATAGAAAGCCCCCAAACATGTAATGGCGGTTAGACAAGAGGAAAATACAGATAAAGACAGAAAATAGTATGAGCAAACGTTGGGGCCCAAACTTCCTAAATAGAAAAGGATAGGAAGGACACTTACTGCAATCCCAAAAAACCCTGAAAAGTACCAACTCTACTAATTACAAAAACACCTGAGATCACACGACCTCTACCACCTAAATTAGTTCTCTGGTGTAACAAAACTAAACAGCAGCCACTGAAAAAACTGGAAAAGGCAAATGAACAAACAACAGTGGCTGAACTAAACTGAGAGGAGCACAAGCCCCTGGAGGGGACCCGGCAGACCCCCACAGAAGTGCAGGACAAAATGCAAAAAGCAAGCACAAAAAACTAAAAGAAGAAAATGTCATATCTGTTAGCAGAAGATGCAGGCACAAAACAGCAAGCTACAGAGTGAACAAGAATCAAAGATGAGACCAGAACAATTGATCACCGGCAACCCTGATGGGAGGGAACCTCCCTTATATAAGATCAGTCAGTAACACCTGATCGCCAATCTTCACAATCTTCATTGGATAGTTCAGTACTGTTTGTAACCACCAGAGGGAGCCTCTGCTCAGAATTCATTTCTAGCACATTCACAACAGTACCCCCCCCCTTGAGGAGGGGTCACCGAACCCTCATTTGAGCAACCAGGTCGGTCAGGATGAGCTCTGTGATACGCACGGATGAGTCTCCTAGCATGGATGTCCGAAGCAAACACCCAAGAATTGTCCTCCTGACCATAACCTCTCCACTTAACCAAATACTGGAGTTTCCGTCTAGAAAAACGAGAATTCAATATTTTCTCAACCACATACTCCAGATTGCCCTCAACCAAAACAGGGTCAGGAGGCACAGCCATAGGAACCACTGGCTCGACAAACGTCTTCAATAAGGACTTGTGGAACACGTTATGGATCTTAAATGTCCCTGGAAGAAGTAAACGAAAGGAAACAGGATTAAGAATCTCCATGATCTTATAAGGTCCAATGAACCTAGGCTTAAACTTAGGAGATGCAACTCTCATAGGGATATTTCTTGCGGACAACCAGACCAAGTTCCCCACTTCAAACCGAGGACCATCAGTCCTATGCCGGTTGGCAAACCGCTGGGCCCTCTCCTGAGAGAGGGACAACCTCTCCACTACCTGGTCCCAAATCTGCCGCATACGCTCCACAACAGAGTCAACACCTGGACAGACAGAAGCCTCCGTCTGTCCTGAAGAAAATCGAGGGTGAAACCCAAAATTGCAGAAAAATGGAGACATCAAAGTGGCAGAGCTAGCCCTATTATTAAGAGCAAACTCAGCCAAAGGCAAAAAAGAGACCCAGTCATCCTGATCAGCAGACACAAAGCATCTCAGATAAGTCTCCAATGTTTGGTTTGTTCTCTCAGTTTGTCCATTGGTCTGAGGATGAAAAGCCGAGGAGAAAGACAATTGAACACCAAGTTTAGAACAAAAAGTCCTCCAAAATCTGGAAACAAACTGGACTCCTCTGTCAGACACAATGTTCTCAGGGATGCCGTGTAACCGAACCACGTGCTGAAGGAACAAAGGCACCAATTCAGAGGAGGAAGGCAACTTAGGTAATGGCACAAGATGTATCATTTTGGAAAACCTATCACAAATCACCCAGATAACGGTCATTCTCTGAGAAACAGGGAGGTCGGAAATGAAATCCATAGAGATATGGGTCCATGGTCTCTTGGGCACAGGCAATGGCATCAACAAACCACTAGAGCGAGAGCAAGGCTTGGAGCGAGAGCAAGTCCCGCAGGACTGCACAAATTCCCTGACGTCACGAGACAAAGTAGGCCACCAAAAGGACCGACTAACCAAGTCTCTGGTACCAAAAATTCCGGGATGACCGGCCAACGCGGAACAATGAATCTCAGACATACACTCTTTTTCCACCGGTCTGGGACAAACAATTTCCCAATAGGGCAGCGCTCGGGTTTATCCTCCTGACACCCTTCCAGAGCCAGTCTCAAATTTGGCGAGATGGCAGAAAGAACTACACCCTCTTTCAAAATAACAGCAGGATCAGATAACTCAGGAGAGTCCGCAAGGAAACTCCTCGAGAGGGCATCCGCCTTAACACTATTTTTCCCTTCTGTGAGTACCATACAAATATCAGTTTTTGGGCTGGTGATACTGTTATGATTTGGTAGCTGAGGAGAGCAGGCAAAAAAGGAAATACACCAGAGAGGTTGGAATCTATGGGATTGCAGTACCCTGACTAACCACCACAACTAAAGGCAGCCGTGGAGCGTACCTACGTTGGTCCTAGACGCCTCGTCACAGCCTGAGAAGCTAACTACACCTAAAGACAGAAAAAGGAAAACTATCTGCCCCAGAGCAGATCCCCAAAGAACATAGAAAGCCCCCAAACATGTAATGGCGGTTAGACAAGAGGAAAATACAGACACAGACAGAAAATAGTATGAGCAAACTTTGGGGCCCAAACTTCCTAAATAGAAAAGGATAGGAAGGACACTTACTGCAATCCCAAAAAACCCTGAAAAGTACCAACTCTACTAATTACAAAAACACCTGAGATCACACGACCTCTACCACCTAAATTAGTTCTCTGGTGTAACAAAACTAAACAGCAGCCACTGAAAAAACTGGAAAAGGCAAATGAACAAACAACAGTGGCTGAACTAAACTGAGAGGAGCACAAGCCCCCAGAGGGGACCCGGCAGACCCCCACAGAAGTGCAGGACAAAATGCAAAAAGCAAGCACAAAAAACTAAAAGAAGAAAATGTCTTATCTGTTAGCAGAAGATGCAGGCACGAAACAGCAAGCTACAAAGTGAACAGGAATCAAAGATGAGACCAGAACAATTGATCACCGGCAACCCTGATGGGAGGGAACCTCCCTTATATAAGACCAGTCAGTAACACTGATTGCCAATCTTCACAATCTTCATTGGATAGTTCAGTACTGTTTGTAACCACCAGAGGGAGCTTCTGCTCAGAATTCATTTCTAGCACATTCACAACAGGCTCCACAATCATTATATATTTTTATATATTTTTTATATATTTTATATATATTTTATATTATATATATATATATATATATATATATATATATATAGCATATATGAATAATTTTTATGTCTTCTTTCTACAGGTACCACTGTTCTCCTGTCAATATATCTTATAAACCGGTGCCCCAGTATCTGGGAAGATCCAGAGGTAATACTATAAATATGTAATGTTTCCATCCCTTTTGTATAGCTGCATTCTGCTTTATTAAACAGAACCTGGCATTTATAAGTATCCGGTATCTCAGCCAAATGTCACAGGCACTGCTCCAATAATGGGACAGGTGTTACATGGGATAATGTTAGTCATCTGGACATAATGTGTGTAATTCCCCACATTCCTGGGGAATTATTATAAAATGCTTAAGGGGGTTTTCCAGTACTTTTGTTTTGATGACTTATTCTTAGGATAAGTCATCAATATAAGATCATGGCTGCACCGATCAGTTGTCTGCATGTAGTATTTGTAGCCTAACACCGCACTGCTGTATATATTTTAGTGGACACTGCTTGGTGCTGCAGATCAGCTCCTACTGAAAAAAGTTCTTGGCAGTGACCACTACATTCGGTATGGAGCTGTGTTGTTCCATACTGTATACATCTGGCTTCCGGGATGATAACAACTGATTGATGGTGTGCCCGGTGTCGGACATCCACTGATCGTACTTTATTAACTTATTATAAGGAGAGCTCATCAATATAAAAGTAGTGAACAACCCCTTTAAAATTCACTAACATTGTCTGGCCCTAGACTGCAGCTTCCCATTATTATCTTTATCACATTAAAACTCCCGATATCAAGTTTTCCTTAATATGTTACTATTTGTTCAATGTCAGCTGTACACCCAAAGAGAATCCATTGCCTTAAAAGCCTTCTCTGAATTATTACTATAAGGCCGTGTTCACACGTTCAGTATTTGGTCAGTATTTTACATCAGTACTTGTGAGCCAGAACCATGAGTGGGTGAAAAATACAGAAGTGGTGATATGTTTCTATTAAACTTTTTCTGATTGTTCCACTCCTGATTTTGGCTTACAAATACTGATGTAAAATGCTGACCAGATACTGACCGTGAGAATGTGGCCTAAATATGTGAATAGCTGAAAAGACACCAATTTCCAAATAATTCTTATCTCTGAACTCACTTTCAGTCCTTTGCATTAACCCCTTAGTGACAGAGCCAATTTGCAGCTTAATGACCAGGCCAATTATTACAATTCTGACCACTGTCACTTTATGAGGTTATAACTCTGGAACGCTTTAACGAATCCCGCTGATTCTGAGATTGTTTTTTCATGACATATTGTACTTCACGTTAGTGGTAAAAAATTTTTTATATGACTTGCGTTTATTTATGAAAAAAACGGAAATATGGCGAAAATTTTGAAAATTTTGCAATTTTCAAACTTTAAATTTTTATGCCCTTAAATCAGAGAGTCATATCGCACAAATTTCTTAATAACATTTCCCACATGTCTACTTTACATCAGCACAATTTTGGAAACAAAATTTTTTTGTTACGAAGTTATAAGGATTAAAAGTTGACTAGCGATTTCTCATTTTTACAACACAATTTTTTTTTAGGGACCACATCACATTTGAAGTCACTTTGAGGGGTCTATATGATAGAAAATACCCAAAAGTTACACCATTCTAAAAACTGCACCACTCAAGGTGCTCAAAACCACATTCAAGAAGTTTATTAACCTTTTACTTGCTTCACAGGAACTAAAGCAATGTGGAAGGAAAAAATTAACATTTAACTTTTTTTGAAAAAAATTTACTTCAGAACCAATTTTTTTTATTTCCACAAGAGTTAAAAGAGAAAATGAACCACAAAATTTGTTGTCCAATTTCTCCTGAATACGCCGATAGCCCAT
The DNA here is from genome assembly GCA_033576555.1 of Oophaga sylvatica. Lineage (NCBI taxonomy): Eukaryota > Metazoa > Chordata > Amphibia > Anura > Dendrobatidae > Oophaga > Oophaga sylvatica. The sequence goes on from JARQOD010000009.1 coordinate 86,999,149, forward strand.
ATGTGGGGGTAAACCACTTTTTGGGCGCACGGCAGAGGTCGCAAAGGAAGGAGCGCCGTTTGACTTTTTCAACACAGAATTGGCTGGACGCCATGTCGAGTTTAGAGAGCCCCTGATGTGCCTAGACAGTGGAAACCCCCAACAAGTGACCCCATTTTGGAAACTAGACCCCTTAAGGAACTTATCTAGATGTGTGGTGAGCACTTTGAACCTCCAAGTGCTTCACAGAAATTTATAACGTAGAGCTGTGAAAATCAAAAATCATTTTTTTCCTCAAATATGATTTTTTAGCCAGTTATTTTTTATTTTCCCAAGGGTAACCGGAGAAATTAGAAATCCCAAAATTGGTGTGCAATTTGTCCTGAGTACGCTGATATCCCATATGTTGGGGTAAACCACTGTTTGGGCGAGCAGCAGGGCTCGGAAGGGAGGGAGCACCATTTGACTTTTTGAACACCATGTCGTGTTTGGAGACCCCCTGATGTGCCTAAATAGTGGAAACCCCTCAATTATAGCCCCAATCCTAACCCCAACACACCCCTAACCCTAATCCCAACCCTAATTCCAACCCTAATTGTAACCCTAACCCTAATTGTAACCCTAACCCTAATCCTAACCCTAACCCTAATGGAAAAATGAAAATAAATATATTTTCATTATTTTATTATATGTCCCTAACTAAGGAGGTGATAAAGGGGGGGTTTATTTACAATTTTTTTTATTTTGATCACTGTGATAGTGTTTATCACAGTGATCAAAATGTCCTGCACTGAATGAATGAATCTGCCGGCCGGCAGATTTGGCGGTTGCACTGCGCATGCGCCCGCCATTTTCTTTGCAGCCAGAAGACCGGGAGCTGCAAGGAGCCATAGGAGGATGGGGGGACACCGTGAGGTACCGGGGGGACACCGGGAGGTACCGGGGGGTGTGGGTTTTTTTTTTTGCGATTGCCGTTATATAGTTAATAACGGCGATCGTAAAAGTGGGGGACCCGAATTATGTTCTCTGGGGTCTTGGCTACCCCTGGTAGCCAAGACCCCGGAGAAAATCTGACTCGGTGGGCGCACTGTGCATGCACCCGACATTTTCTTTGCAGGGAGAAGACGCTGAACGCTTCGGGAGCCATGGGAGGACAGCGGGGACACCGGGAGGCACGGGGGACTGATCGGGGGTCCTGGGAACCCCATTTCTCTCCCCTCTGATGTGCGATAACATCAGAGGAGAGAGAAATTACATGCAGGATCTCGGTTTTTTTTTTGTGGTCGCCGTTATTCGGTTAATAACGGTGTTCGCAAAAGCGGGTCGGTAAAAACCGGCCCGAATCATGTTCTCTGGGGTCTCGTCTACCCCCGGTAGAGACCCCGGAGAAAATCTGACTCTGGGGGGCGCTGTATACTTTCTCCACAGCGCTGTTTATTAACGGCGCTGTGGTTTAAGTACCCTTAACTACCGTGGTTAAAAGGCGTATTGGTGGTCGTTAATGGGTTAAGCCACTAATTACTTTTGCTTTGTATTTTAATCCATTCCGCAGACTCAGAACTCATGAAAAAGTACAACATGACTTTAGCAAACCAAGTACAAATATTGTTCTGGACTGACGTCCCTGTACTCAGGCTAAAGCTGGTCGAACCCACAGATGTAGTTAGAATCGGCTAACAGTCTAATGTGTATAGGGGTCTTCTGATTCTTCCCCAACAGCTAAAGTGGAGGGAGAGGAGGGATCCACCATGTTCCGACTTTTTGGTTCATCTGGTGATAAACTGTGCTCTATTATATCCCTACACATTAGCTGTAGAGATCACTGAGAAGAAGTGGGCGTGATCGTCTCTCCCCCTGCATGATACTGCCTGCTTGTGATTGGTCACCTTCATGCAGAGGAAGAAGTGCACACCCACAGTGACAAATCTAATGCCCAGTTGAACTATAAGATATAGTATAACCTAAATTTTACAAGAAAATATCCCCACAATGGAGCGTAGGACTTAACTCAGCTCTGCAGCCACTATTCCATAATGTGGCTAATTTAACATGTTGAAATTGGTGAAGGTCCTCTTCAAGAGTTCCATGTTGCAAACTTGTCCTGAAAGGGTGATATGCGCTGGTGTTCACATTATTCATACTGTGTCTTTTTAGGTGTTTGATCCTCTGAGGTTCTCTCCAGAAAATTCGGCATCGAGACATTCTCATGCCTTCCTGCCATTCTCTGCAGGAGCAAGGTAATGCGAGAAGGAATCTCCATAAAGAAAAAAGAAAAACTTGCATGTTAACGAATTGTTGTTCAGTGGGGACTGTATAAATTATCTCTTCTGCTAAGCATCCATGGCCCCAAAAGCCATACATTTTTGCAAAACTAGTTTCAAATGGGGTTGTCCTCTGCTGGAGCTATCGGAGCCATTACTGTGTCATAGTATTGCCAACCCCCTACAAGTGCTGTCTAGTACCCTGATAGGTCCTCACTGTTTTCATGTATCATACATTGTATTACATGTATCTGTACCTTACAATTTTATATTCTTTATCCCAGGAACTGCATTGGACAGAATTTTGCAATGAATGAAATGAAAGTTGCCATTGCTTTGACCTTACAGAAGTTTGAGTTACATCCGGACCCTAAGCGGGAACCATTGCAACGATCCCAATTAATTTTACGCTCCATAAATGGAATACACCTCTATCTGAAGAAGATAAACTGCGACAAGACAAAAAATATATAATGTGTTATAGATTTCTTCATATAATTATATCATTTTTTAATAATTTTTATTTAGAAATTTTCAAGGATAAATTTATAGCAAAACTTCACAGTATGAGCTGGATGAATGAGTATGAATATTAAATATCTTACCGAGCTCCAAATCCTCTGTGTACACATAAGGGTAAAGGATAACATTCTGCCTGTCTGCAGCCACCACTAGGGGAGTTTAGGAGATTACTGAATACTTATTATTGAGTTCCATGTATGCAACTAGTTCCTTTGTTCCCGCTAGTGGTGGCAGCAGACAAAGTTTTACCTTTACTTTATGGGGGAAATTTATTAACTACTTGCAGAACACTCAATGATTTAGAACATATGTATAGCTTGCATATGACTCTGCAATGACTTTTTTGAATAACATTGCAGAGTCAGCAACTGCACGGAGATCATGCAGCTGCAGAACAGATGCCGTCAATCAGATATGGCTAGAGTCTTCAGGGATTCTTGTCAAGTGGTGTTTAAGAATCTGAGTGACTCAGACATATATTCCGATCTTCCCTGTATGACCGCACCACCACGCTTTTCTGCTGCCCTCACTACAATGTCCATGTACTGAAAATGTAATTTGATGGCCAATTTTTCATGTGCAGACAAATTCTTTCTCATAACAAGGGAGTGCCCACTACACATCCTACTTACTTAATATTGTATCTGATCATTTTAAAAGCGTGCAGGAAAAAAATTAGCAAATAAAACATTTACTGCAATTTTTAAAACGATTTAAAGGGGCTGTCTAGGCTTGGGACTCAAGTCTGCAGTCACTCTATGTGACTTCAGACTTGAAATCCTCACAGTGTGCATAGTGCAAGCTGTCAGGATTCTCTGGTGCCGGAAGTGGGCTGTCACGTAATTGCAAGTATGTGATTTGCATACTTCCATCCACATTCTGACCAAATGTGTCTGGCCTCTCTCAATACCCCTGTATTGAGTGAGGCCACGCACGACTAGTTGGCTTGTGACCACATGTATGCAAAGTGCATATTTGTGGTCAAGCACCCGCCCACTACCGGCGCCGGAGAATCCTGACAGGGCGCACACTGTGCACTGTGAGGATTTACAAGTCTGCAGTCACATAAAGTGATTTCAGACTTGAACTCCAAGGCTGCACAACGCCTTTAAGGAGAAACATAATCCTTCCAATCTCATCACGGATGTACTTGTTCTGCCCATCTGAGTACTGAGCAATATGTTTCTTATTGTGTGCTGGTTTTGTTTGTTATAGCACCATCTAGTGGTGGCTGAATTTATAGCCTGTGTCTTTAACAAGCAGATAGAGTGTTGCATTGTGGGATTGAAGCAAGGTATTCTGGGAAGAAGAAGCTCCATTTTCTTCCATGTACTTCAGGGAATACACGTGTTTCATGTGCTCTCCTGTAACCTCTCCAACTTGAGTTTGCTATCCTGGTAAAGCATATCTGGTAAGATATCTGGTAAGATCACTATCTTCTCTAGCAGTGCAGTGTTTAGGAGGATATTAACTGTATAGCAGCCAGTGCAAAGGAGATGTTATTAGAATCCTGTGTATTTCCATGTTAAAGTTTGCATCATACTGTATACTTTCTGTTAATTATAAAGTGTCAGCTGTGTGATTATTGCCCAATACTTATCTATGTCATTTGTATTTTTATAGTTTTACCGCGCATGTTCTATACTGTTCACCAATAAACAAGTTAGACTACAGAGGACAGTCTGCTTATTTGGAGTACGGAATCGTGGTTTAGGCTGTATGCTAGATTGCACACCGTGTCAACGTGTATGAAAGCAGAACAGTACTAAATATGGCCATAAAACGTACTCAGGCATAGTGTCTGGTTACCCAATGCAAAATGAGTGAATGTGAAACTGCTCCTTTTAGCATACATTTCTGACCACGAATAATTCAGGCCACAACTTCATTAGAACCATATTGCCACGGCATTGGCACTTCCTGCGGAGCCACCCCTTACCGAAGGAACATCAATCTAAAAATACAAAATTACCTACAGAACAAAGTCACTCACCCTTTGTAATGTAATGGCCCCGAGCACATTGTGGAAAAAGAAATCCAAAACCTAGGTCTGTTTCCTTCCTTGGTCAAGGTGCATGAGTGTGACTGTATCAGAACATTTGTTAGTTGTCGTACAGACTGTTACCTATCACCATGGCCACTTCAGTACGTAGGCCGCACTGTCCAGCAACTGCGGCAACACATGAGCACACACCGCTCGTAGGCGAATAAAAGTTTTTTTGAATCATTGTGTCTCCAGAAATTTTGCATTAGAACATGGATCTGACTTCAGCAAAACCATCATAACATCGATTGAACAGATACCATGTCCCAAAAATACTGCGGAAACTCCAACAGCAAGAGGTCTACTGGATATTTAAGTTGGCTTGTCTAATCTCGAAAGGGCTTAAAGGGAACAGGTCAGAAGCTTCCCCCCTCCTCCTTCCAAAACCATTAATATAATTGTGTAGCCCTTTAAAAGATAAGCCCAAAAGCGATGCTCCAGCAGCGAGAAATCACGTTTTGAATTTCTGTATATGTGTCAGGAGGTACATTGGGGTGTAACGATGCACTTACAGCTCCTCAGCCTCACGCTGTATTCGCAGCTTAGCAGCTTTCCCCTGGTTGATTGACAGGTTGTTTGCTCTGGTATATGGACACTGACCAATTAATCAGCCAGAGGAGCGTCTTACTAAGTTGGAAACACAGGGTGAGGATGAGGAGCTGTAAGTGCATCGTGACGCCCCAACGCACTTCCAGACACTTATACAGAACTTTAAAATGTGATACCTTATGTCTCTTATATTTATTATTAGAATGGTGTATTGGACCTGTCTTTTAGTTTGGATCTCCTGGAATTATGAAAATTATCTTATTTCATATTATTATTAGATTTCAGACCGTTCAATTTATTCATATCATCATCATCAACACCTCATGTATTCGTCTTATCGCACACATGCAGGGTTCCTGCCCTACATGATGCTGTTCTCAGAAGAGGCAGCAAAAACCTGGTGACAGATTCCCTTTAATGCTTCTTTGGTAATCTAGTGATTGTATACTGATTTGAGGAAGGCATCGGAACTGAAACGCGTTGCTCTGTACACACTTTTTATGCCAAATTTATGCCTAAGGTATACTTAGGTTTTTTTTTTCATTTAGTTTTTGAGTGTTTTTACTGTGTTTTTGATGCTACAGTTTTTGTCTTTTTGTTTTATCATGGTTTAAGTAAAGCTGCTTCGTTTTTGATGCTTGACAAAACTTTATTTATACAGTCATTTTTGGATTACATGCATTTTTTTACCTGCAGATTTTCCGCATCTAATACAATTCTGTAGGGAAAATCTGCACATAAGACCCAGTGTACCCGCAAGAGAAATTGACATATTGCGGATTTGAAACACGTCAATTTACGCTGCATAAAAAAAGCTCAGTGAGATTTCTATATATCCCATCCACTTTGCTGGAAGTTTAAGATGCTTTGCTTTTGACTCAGAAAAAATTCATCATAGGAATGCAGTCTAAGGGTAAGTTCACACTAGGCATTTTTTCAGCGTTTTTTTTCTGCAGAAAAACCTGATCTCTTGGCTGGAAAGAAGCTGCAGAAAAAACCTGTTTTCCTTGTTTTTTCCTGTGTTGTTTTTGCTGCTTTTTTGTTACTTTTTTGTGCATTTCTTGCTGCGGTTTTGGCATGCTAGATTTGTCTCTTGTGCATGCTGATAAAGTTTAGTGTTGAAAAAAAATCCTATTTTCATAGAATCAGGTTTTGGCACAAAAAACGCAGAAAAACCTGATACCTTGCATTTTTTGTGCCTTATTTCAGCATTTCTTTCAGCACCCATTCATTTCAATGGGTGAAAACCACTGAAAAAAACGCTGAAAGAAGTGACATGCTCCATTGTGGAAAAAGACATGCAAAGCACAAAATACTGATGACATAAAAAAAACAATGTGTGTGCATGAGATTTCTGAAATTTCATAGACTTTGCTGATAATAATCTTTATTTTTTATATAATCTTTATTTTTATATAGCGCTAACATATTCCGCAGCGCTTTACAGTTTGCACACATTATCGTCGCCGTCTCCGATGGGGCTCACAATCTAGATTCCCTATCAGTATGTTTTTTGGAGTGTGAGAGGAAACCGGAGAAAACCCACACAAACACGGGGAGAACATACAAGCTCCTTGCAGATGTTGTCCTTGGTGGGATTCAAACCAAGGACTCCAGTGCTGCAAGGCTGCAGCTCTATCCACTGAGCCACCATGCCGCCCTTTGCTGATACTGTAAAACACAGCTGAAAATTTTCATGAAAAAAACTCTGCAAAAACGCCCAGTGTCAACTTAGCCTTACTCTTCCTAAACCTATTTGACAAAAGAATTTCTGCTTAAGGCCTCATACTCACTGGTGCCGAAAACGGATGAAAATCAGAGGAAAAAAAATCGGATGCAAATCTGACCAATGTTAGTCAATGGGTGAATTTTCATTTGCGATTTTTTTCTCATCAGATATTGGTGTGAGAAAAAAATTGCAGCTTGCTGCGTTTTGATGCGATTTTGGGATGAAAATCGCCAATGCAAGTCAATGGGTGCGATTAAAAAACGAACAGCACTCGCACCATGCACGTGCTGTCCGATTTATATGCACCAGTCTCCTTTGAAAAGCCGGTAATTCATCCCCGGCTACTGTAAAATCACACTGACAGCTCACAAAACAGTAGATACATACACATAGAATACATATGCATATATATACATGTCATTGTAACACATACATATATATATATTTATAGTTCTTACACTTCTACATACTGTAATAGCCGCTAATTCAATTGCCGGCTTTTGTGAAATCACAGAAGCCGACATGAAATGATACATTGTTTCCACACAGTTAACCATGTCCTTTCCTGTATTTTGATATATGGTTTGAACTTACAATTACATGAGTGTATTTGTACAAAATTTCAGACATGTAGGGGTTAATTAAAGGTGTAAATTCGTTGAAAAAAAATGCGTGGGCTCCCGCTGTATTTTCTCCACCAGACAGACAAAGCAAGCGAGTGGGGGCAGATAATAGCCTAGGGAGGGTACATTTTTTTTGTGCCCCCCCTGGCTACTAACATCTGCCCCCAGACACCCCAGAAAGGGCAAATCTATAATTAGATTCGCCCTTTCTGGCACTTTGCCCGTCTATTCCCATTGCCCTGTAGCGGTGGCGAATGGGTTAATAAGGCGTTAATGTCACCTTAGTATTGAAAGGTGACCTTAAGGCAGGTTAATAATTGAGAGCTGTCAATTAGACAACTATCAATTATTAATCCTATTGAAGTAAATAAAAAAACACAAACACACTTTAAGAATAAATAATTTTAATGAAATAAAAACATATTTTTGACCATCTTTTATTTCACTCTTAATCCGTTGGAAGCCCTTGTTCTTCTAAAATAAATATAAAATAATAAAACAACATTTTTCTTACCTATCTGGCGATCTGTCACGTCCCACGATGTTATCCTTCACAAAGGGTTAACTAGCAATCAGATAAGCAGAGCAAGTAATCCTGCGTGCTCAGCTCAAAGCTCCTGAATGAATGAGCTTATCTCCTGCCGACAGGAGAGGATGTGATTCATGAATGAAGCTTAATTGATTGTGTCCACTTTCACATTAGGTGAAGTGAAAGTGGCAATAAATCAATTAAGCTCCATTCATGAATCTATTCCTCTCCTTTCACTGGGAGAGTAACTGATTCATTCATGGGGTTACAACTTGGAGACAGCATTTAGCTCTCTGCGAGCTGTAACCTGTTAACCCTTTCTGATGGATTACACCGTGGGACCTGACTGTACATCGGATTGGTAAGAATAATTTTGCTTTTTTATTTTATTTTTATTACAGGAAATGGTTTTAGCAGGAAAATAAAATATGGTCAAAAACTGTGTGATTATTTCATTAAACTTATTTTTTATTAAACTGTGTGTGTTTGATTTTTGTATCATACAATAGGATTAATAATTGATAGTTGTCTAATTGACAGCTCTCAATTATTAACCTGCCTTAAGGTCACCTTTCAATACTAAGGTGACATTAACGCCTTATTAACCCATTCGCCACCGCTACAGGGCAATGGGAATAGACGGGCAAAGTGCCAGAAAGGGCGAATCTAATTATAGATTTGCCCTTTCTGGGGTGTCTGGGGGCAGATGTTAGTAGCCAGGGGGGCACAAAAAAAATGTACCCTCCCTAGGCTATTATTATCTGCCCCCACTCGCTTGCTTTGTCTGTCTGGTGGAGAAAATACAGCGGGAGCCCACACATTTTTTTTCAACGAATTTACACCTTTAATTAACCTCTACATGTCTGAAATTTTGCACAAATACACTTATGTAATTGTAAGTTCAAAACATATATCAAAATACAGGAAATGACATGGTTAACTGTGTGGAAACAATGTATCATTTCATGTCGGCTTCTGTGATTTCACAAAAGCCGGCAATTGAATTAGCGGCTATTATACTATGTAGAAGTCTAGGAACTATAAATATATGTATATATATATGTCACAATTACATATATAATATATATATATATATATATGTATTCTATGTGTGTATATGTATTGTTTCTATTCTTTATTAAAGCTGTCAGTGTGATTTTACAGTAATGCCAGGGATGAATTAGCGGCTATTATACTATGTAGAAGTGTATGACCTATATATATATATATTATATATATTAGATGTAAAATATATATTATATATATAATTATTTGCTTTTTGTGACAATTTTTTTGTTACAATGTGATTTTTACATGACTTTTTACATAGAGATAACTGCTCTATGTAAAACTTCATGTTAAAATCGCATTGCATACAGATGGAAAACTGATGGAAAACTGACAGAAAACGCATGGTGCGATTTAAAATCGCATCAAAATCGCATGCCTTTTTACAACAAATGTACCGTTTTTTTCCTGCAGAAAACGGACCGATTTTTTTCCAGCCAGTGAGTATGAGGCCTAAAAAATGAATCGACGCAAACAAGGTAGTGACATGAACTTTGTTTTTAAGGCTAAGTGCAGACGGTGCGGATTCTGCTGAGGAATTTTCCGCGCAGATTTTGGTAAATCCGCAGGTAAAATGACCTGGGTTTTACTGCGGATTTGATGCGGATTTGCTGCGTTTTTTGTGCGGATTTCCCCTGCGTTTGCAGACCTGCGGATTTCTATTTAGAGCAGGTCTGACAACGCTGCGGAACTGAACAAAAGAAGTGACATTATTATTATTATTATTATAGATTTTTATAGCGCCATTTATTCCATGGCGCTTTACATGTGAAGAGGGGCAAATATAGACAAGTACAGTAAACATGAGCAATACAAGGCACACACAAGTACAGAAGGAGAGAGGACCCTGCCCGCAAGGGCTCACAGTCTACAGGGATGGGTGAGGATACACTAGGAGAGGGAAGAGCTGATCGTGCGGTGGTTCAGTAGACTGATGATCACTGCAGGTTGTAGGCTTGTCGGAAGAGGTGGGTCTTCAGGTTCTTTTTGAAGGTTTCCATGGTAGGCGCGAGTCTGATGTGTTGGGGAAGAGAGTTCCAGAGTATGGGAGAGGCTCGGGAGAAGCTTTGTATGCGGTTGTGGGAAGAAGAGATAAGAGGGGAGTAGAGGAGGAGATCTTGAGAGGATCGAAGGTTGCGTGTGGGTATGTACCGGGAGACCATGTCACAGATGTATGGAGGAGACAGATTGTGGATGGCTTTGTAGGTCATGGTTAGGGTTTTGAACTGGAGCCTCTGAACGATAGGAAGCCAATGAAGGGCTTGGCAGAGAGGAGAGGCTGGGGAATAGCGGGGAGACAAGTGTATTAGTCGTGCAGCAGAGTGCAGGATGGATTGGAGTGGTGCCAGAGTGCTAGAGGGAAGGCCAGAGAGTAGGAGGTTGCAGTAGTCGAGGCGGGAGATGATGAGGGCATGCACTAGTGTTTTTGTACTTTCATGGTCAAGGAATGCACGGATCCGGGAAATATTTTTGAGTTTGAGACGGCAGGAGGAGGCTAGGGTTTGGACATGTGGCTTGAAAGAGAGGGCAGAGTCGAGGATCACTCCGAGGCACCGAGCGTGCGGGACTGGGGAAAGTGAGCAGCCATTGATGTTAATGGACAGGTCTGGTGGGGGGATAGAGTGAGATGGGGGAAAGATGATAAATTCTGTTTTGTCCATGTTCAGTTTTAGAAAGCGAGCAGAGAAGAAAGCCGAAATAGCAGACAGACATTGTGGGATTTTGGTCAGTAAGGAGGTGAGGTCAGGTCCAGATAGGTAGATCTGCGTGTCGTCGGCGTAGAGATGATACTGAAGACCATGGGATTCTATGAGCTGTCCCAGGCCGAGGGTGTAGATGGAGAAGAGTAGGGGTCCAAGAACTGAGCCTTTGGGAACACCGACAGACAGGGGCGAGGTGAGGAGGTGGTGTGGGAGAGGGAGACACTGAAGGTTCGGTTTGTTAGATATGATGAGATCCAGGATAGGGCCAAGCCTGTGATGCCAAGAGATGAGAGAATCTGTAACAGGAGGGAATGGTCCACAGTGTCGAAGGCAGAAGACAGGTCCAGGAGAAGGAGGACAGAGTAGTGACGCTTGCTCTTGGCGGTTTGTAGGTCGTTGGTGACTTTAGTTAGGGCAGTTTCAGTTGAGTGATGCAGTCGGAAGCCTGATTGTAAGCGGTCAAAGAGGGAGCATGAGGAGAGGTAGGAGGACAGTTCAAGATGGACATGCTGTTCCAGTAGTTTTGAGGCATAGGGGAGAAGAGATATCGGGCGATAGCTAGACACAGAGGATGGGTCAAGGGAGGTCTTTTTGAGAATGGGTGTGATCGAGGCATGTTTGAAGGATGAGGGGAAGACACCATTTGTAAAGGGTATGCCACACTAAACAACATCGCTAACGGGATCGCTAAAAAATGTCACTATTTAGCGATCCCGTTAGCGATGTTGTAGTGTGCGGCATCTACCAGCGACGTGGCCCCTGCTGAGATCCTGCTGTGATCTCGCTCGTCGCTGACATCGTTCCGGACCCTATTTTATCGTCGGCGCCCCCGCTGGTATCGCTATATCGCTGAGTGTGGCACCTTTTCTTAGCGATTTAGCGGTACTTTTGTACCGCTAAAGTCATTAAGGAGATTGCTAACCGCGATAGCGTCCTTAACGACATCGCTAAGTTAAGCCGCTATCAGCGATATAGAAACAATCCCGCTAGCGATCGCATTAGTATGCGTCGTTATCGTGATCGCTAGCGGGATTGTTTAGTGTGGCAGTACCTTAAGTGAGAGGTTGAAGAGGTGTGTTAGAGTAGGGTGAAGACGGTGGCGAGGCTAGGGATGAGATGGGTTGGCAGCGGGTCAAGCATGCAAGTGGTGAGGTGTGATCTTGATAGGAGGGTGGAAAGCTTATCTTCTGTCATGGTGGAGAAGTTGGCTTTGGAGGAAGAGGGTTGAGCAGCTAAGAGGGGCAATGGGGGCTGTGGGCCAAAGCTTTCTCTGATTGTATCGATCTTCTGCTTAAAGAAAGAGGCAAAGTCTTCAGCAGAAATGAGAGGAGAAGGGGGAGGTGCTGGGGGACAGAGTAGAGAATTGAAGGTGTTGAAGAGCTGTTTAGGGTTGTGAGACAGGGAGGATATGAGAGATGAGAAGTAAGTTTGCTTTGCAGCAGTGAGTGTGGATTTGAAGCTGGTGAGGGACTGCTTGTATGCGGTTAGGTGTTCGGCAGAGCGGGATTTTTTCCATCTCCGCTCAGCAAACCTGGAAGCCCGTCTCAGTTCTTTGGTGAGGCTGGTCAGCCAGGGCTGCCTGTTGATTGTACAAGTTTTGCTATGTGTGAGGGGGGCAGCCGAATCAAGTGCTGCTGTTATTGCAGTGTTATAAAAGGTGGCAGCAGAATCTGTGTCATGAAGTGAAGATATGTCTGTAAGAGGGAGGAGGGACTCAGAGAGCATTGGTAAATTGAGGTGTTTGAGATTTCTGCGAGGGTGAGTGAGTTTGTGGAGTGGGGGTTGTGCACTAGAAGAGGAGAGAGAAGAGAACATCAGTAGGTTGTGGTCAGACAGGGGAAGGGGTGAGTTAGTGAGATTAGTAAGGGAACAGAGGCGGGTGAAGATAAGGTCGAGCGTGTGACCATCTTTGTGAGTGGCCGCAGAGGACCATTGAGTGAGGCCAAAGGAGGCAGTGAGCGATAAAAGTTTAGAGGCCGCTGGGGTGGAAGCATCAATGGGGATGTTGAAATCACCCATAATGATAGTGGGGATGTCAACAGAGAGGAAATGGAGCAGCCAGGTGGTGAAGTGATCGAGAAAGGTGGAGATGGCAAGTTCTGGGGGGCGGTAGATGACAGCCAGCTGGAGGTTGGAGGGGGAGTAGATGCGGACGGAGTGCACCTCAAATGAGGGAGTAGTAGCGGAGGGGGGTAGTGGAATTGGGGCAAAGGAGCAGGTGTCAGATAGGAGCAAACCAACTCCTCCACCACGTTTGTTGCTGGGGCGGGGGGTGTGAGATAGGTGGAATCCACTGTATGAGAGTGCAGCTGGTGAGGCTGAGTCCGAGGGGGTGAGCCAGGTTTCGGTGATGCCAAGGAAGGAGAGTTTATTGGTGATGAAGAGGTCGTGGATAAATGACAGTTTATTGCAGACAGAGCGTGCGTTCCATAGTGCTCCAGGTAGGGGGACCGGGGGAGTGGGGGCTGGGTGAATGGGTATGAGGTTATCATGGTTGCGAAGACGTGTAGAGGATCGTGGCAGGGTGATAGAAGTGAGTGTGGGGATGTGTTGAGGAGGGCCAGGATTTGGGGATATGTCACCAGCAGTGAGGAGTAACAGACAGAGCGTTAGAAGGTGGGAACAGGATAAGACATGGTGTGGCCGTGTGTTTCTGGAGAAAAAGGATTGTACGTGGAGGAACAGTTCTGAGGAGAAGGTGAGATGTCTGGGGAGAATGGAGGGGAGAATGACTACTTCCTTACATGCTGCGGATTTAAATCCGCACCAAATCCGCGCGGAAAAATCCGCAGCATGTGCACTGCGTTTTTTGTTTAACATTGAATCTAATGCTACTGTACATCACTTGCAGTTCTGCTGCGGATCTGCAGCGGAAAATCCGCTGCGGATCCGCAGCAGAATCCGCAACGTGTGCACATAGCCTAAAGCAGTTTTTGTGGAGGATTTTGGGACAAATCTGCTAAAAAAACTTCCCCCAAAAACTTTGTTTCTTCTTGTGTTTGATATCCATTAATCCGCTCAATAGAAATGTGAAAAATAAAATTATATATGTATGCTCGTTGTGTGCCAAACACCTCTCATGTTTTCCTCATTCATGGTGTGTGTCTCCAGTTCTCCTCTCGCTTCTCTCCATATGACTTACCCTCCTCCTCCTCCTTTCTGCAATGTCCTATGAACCTGCCTCATCAGGGAAGGCTCTTCCGCCTGTCACTTGCACTGTGACATTCCAGCCAAATGTAGCAGAGCTCAGGCTTCCTCTCGGTCATGTCATCCCCGGTATTCTATGGACTGCTCCCCCTTAGCGCCTCTGATCTGTGGTCCTGGGTCGCCTGGTTCTGCCTCCTGTATGTGGTGATTAAAGCCTCCAGACTCTATTTGAAGCGGCGGCAGCTGATTAAAGCATTTGGACCATTTGAGGGTCCCAAGCGTCACTGGCTGTTTGGCAACGCTCATGAGGTAAGAGGCTTTCAATGTCCTCCGCTATGTTCTCTGTGGGGTCACATTTGTGGAAAATATAACAAAGATTATGCAGCGTTTCACTGATTAATATTAAGGCTAAGTCCATTGTCCGCTGAATATTTACTGTGTTACACAGTGTGAGCAAAGTGCATGATATTTTAAAAAAATGGCATAGACATGCTGCGAAATATATCCTAAGCGCAAATCGACAAGAGCTATGGGTTTAAGATTCACAGCATGACAATTTATTCTGCGGTTATAGGTGCAAGTTTCACCCTTTGCCAAGGGACGGTTAAACTTTTTTTTTTATTAGAGCTGGAAGTGTTTTCCAGCAATATTTATGTATACAATAAGTGATAAATGTTTTAATCACTGAGGGCCACGTCATTGGGACCAACACAATTACTAGAATAGGAGTCTAAATCCTCCATTACTCCTCACTGTATTTGAGATTAAATAGTTGTGGTCATCCACTGGATAGCTGTTGAATGTGTTTTGTCAAAAAAAACCTTTAAAGAGGACTAGAAAATACCTCATTAAAGGGTGCTCATTAGTGATGAGTGAGCATGCTCGGGTGTTCTCCGAGTATTTGGGCATGCTCGGAGATTTAGTTTGTGTCGCCACAGCTGCATGATTTGCGGCTGCTAGACAGCCTGAATACATGTGGGGATTTCCTAACAAACAGGCAATGCCCACATGTATTCAGGCTGTCTAGCAGCCGCAAATCATGCAGCTGTGGCGACACAAACTAATTCTCCGAGAACGCCAATATACTCAGAGAACACCTGAGCATGCTCGGGAAAACCTGAGTAACAAGCACACTAGCTCATCACTAGTGCTCATCTATTAGCAAAAAGCATCTATAAAGAGTGTATATTGCTCAGCAGGACCCAACGCCATTACACAGACAGACTAGTTTTCCATTAGAACCATGTAATGCTCAATTTCCCCAGCGGAGGTGCTGCAGGGAAAGTGGACACATGTTGATTCCCCAAAAAGATGAGCACCTTGTCATCTGCTTATTATCAGATACTCTTCAAACGAAAAGGGTTTCCCACAGTGGAGGCATAGAGAGGTTTAATGTGGCCCCGTACAGGTCTATGGGTGCAGTATTATATCTACATGCATCTCATGACTTGTTGGAGGTTGTGATATGGCCGACAAAGTTAAAAATTAAAAACTTCTCCCATACAGATCACTTCCAGCTAAATTATCTATCGAATCTTTCAATTTGGAATTTGAGCCGCTATTATTTGCTATCGGCCTGATAATACGGGTTATACAGCACCTAATAAAATGTGTTTACACTCTCACCTACAGAAATATATTTTTGAAACTCTCATTCTCAACCATAAAGGATTTTCTCCGCTTTAGAAATCCCATTTTATAGACTATGGTCTCAATTCATCATTTGCATTTTTGTTTTTGTTTTTTGTCCTGTGATATTTGTTGATTTTTTTTTGGTGGCAAATTGTTAACAATATCGCACTTGGTTCATGCATTTTGCACATAATTAAAAAAATGCATTTTATTTTTATTTTTAAACAGTTAAAGCTGCATCTTGCACTGAAATGTTGCAAAATTTGGGCAATGAAAAATTAACATGTACAAAAAAAAATAACTCCTGTAGTACATTGACGTAAAAATATTGCAACTTTGATAAACTGGCGGCAAAAATCTGGGAAACTAAAGCTTTGCTCACAATGATGGCCGTTAAAAAAAAAACAAAAAAAAAAACAGGCGAGCACCTAAAAAATAGACATTAAAAAATGAAGAAACTAAAAGAATAAGTCATAAGCGAAAAACATCAAAAACTAGACAAAAAAA
Source organism: Oophaga sylvatica (assembly GCA_033576555.1). Classification (NCBI taxonomy): domain Eukaryota; kingdom Metazoa; phylum Chordata; class Amphibia; order Anura; family Dendrobatidae; genus Oophaga; species Oophaga sylvatica. Next base: position 87,015,442 of record JARQOD010000009.1, read on the forward strand.
GACGAAAATGCTATACTGAACCGGCCACTGAATTTGGAAATTCTGAGTGTACAGTGTATAGTGTCATGATCCTCTTCTCTAGGCCAGAATGAAAGATCTTCTCTTGCCCTGTGTTAGGGTCTGCGGAACGCACCTAATAGATATAATAGAGAGGTGCGTTCGCAGCCCGGGGTCCACCGTGCAGGCGAAGCCCGCTGCTAATAAGATGGCGAAAGTAGTGAACTCTGTTATCCCGCAGAGTCGCTAAAATAAACGCCGTAGCGCGTTGTGGCAGTAAGTGCGAACTCTGTTAATCCCAGAGCCGCTAACGGGATGCCACAGCACTATATGGCGATAGGTGCGAACTCACTTAGCTTCAGTGAGCCGCAAAGTAAAACGCTAGGGCGCTGTCTAGCGTTGAAAGCGAACCCTGTTACGTCACAAAGCCGCTGAGAAAAAGTACCGTGTCCTGTCAGGCTCTCAGGTACACGGTTAATTGCTAAGCGAGCATAATACGTGGTCATGCGCTAATGTCCTCGCGGGAGTCACCTGCAATCTATGGCGTCTGAACGCCAGACCCTGAATACGGCAATCAAACTCCTCACCGGTTATGCCGGTAATCTAGGGCATCTAGGACACCGACCCTGACCAGCTAGCACACCAAACTCCTCACCGATTAAGTCGGTATTCTAGTGGCTTATTTCAGCCGGGTCCCTAACCACACACACGCATGACCACACTGGCGCATAGCATACAATGGTTGATATTAGCGCATGGCGGCCCAGCCATGCTACCCTTTTATAGCAACAGCTACAGGACCTTCCAGGAACAAGGACCAATGAGAAACCTGTTCCAGAAGACTAGTAGTAACAGGGCCTTCCTGGAGGACCAATAGGAGCTGCTGCAGTACCTGAGCATGTGACCCCTGATCTCCAATGAGAGATCTCACTCTGGGCATGCTCAGAAGGGAAAATGCAGGACTTTGTCCCAAAGACGTCTGCTCCAGCACTGGCTATAATAGCAGATCCAGGAAAGGCAGCAGCAAGTCACTGCCCAGTAGTGGAGTGGGCAAGACGCCTGGACCGACGTCTCTGCTGAGCAGGCTCCACTGCGGCCGGAGATGAATAGGAGACCGCAGCGGGATGGGTTTGAGACTCCCCTTGTGCAGCAGCGGGAAATCGAACCCTAACATTACCCCCCCTCCTAGGGCCCCCTCTTCTTTGGGCCTCGCTGCGCTCAAAGGCAGCGATGAGCTGCGGAGCGTGAACATGCTCGGCAGGCTCCCAGGATCTATCCTCAGGCCCATAGCCCCTCCAGTCCACCAAATAAAATCTTTTGCCTCGTACCACCTTGCACCCAACAAAGGCGTTTCACCTCATGATCGTCGGTAGATGAACCCGACGTCCCGGCAGATGACTCGGAAAACCGGGAAATGGCCACGGGTTTCAGGAGGGACACGTGAAAGGTGTCGGAGATACCGAGGCGAGGCGGAAGGATTTGGCGGTAAACCACCGGATTCACCTGCTCAAGAACTTTAAAGGGGCCCAAAAAGCGAGGTGCCAACTTGGTGGACTCTACCCGTAGCCTGATGTTTCGGGCAGAAAGCCACACTAGGTCACCCGGAGCAAATGTAGGAGCGGGGCGCCGATGGGCATCGGCCGAAGACCTCATCCTCTCTTTGGAGGCCTGGATGGCATCCTGGGTGCGGTCCCAAATGTCCCGTGCCTCCACAGACCAGTCTGCCACCCTGGAATCGGCGGAAGACACGGGCATGGGCACTGGTACCCGCGGATGCTGACCGTAGTTCAGGAGGAATGGAGTCTGTCCGGTGGAGTCAGCCACGGCATTATTTAGAGCGAACTCAGCCCACGGTAGCAAGGATGCCCAGTCATCCTGCCTGGCAGAGACAAAATGTCGCAAGTATGTGACCAAGGTCTGGTTGGCCCTCTCTACCAACCCATTCGTCTCGGGATGGTATGCAGAGGAGAGATTCAACTCAATGCTGAGTAAACGACACAGCTCTCTCCAGAACCGAGACGCAAACTGGGGACCTCGATCACTGACAATTTTGTCTGGCATACCGTGTAGGCGGGAAATATGCCTAATAAACAATGCTGCCAAGGCCCGTGCAGACGGTAACCGTGGTAATGGCACTAAGTGCACCATTTTGGAGAAGTGGTCGGTTATCACCCAGATGATGGTGCAGCCCCGAGACTTGGGTAAGCCCACCACAAAATCCATCCCGACCATCTCCCAAGGCCTGTCTGCCACCGGTAAAGGGAAAAGTAGCCCAGCTGGCCGTTGTCGAGGGGACTTATTCTTGGCGCAGGAGACGCACGCCTGAACGTATTCCCTGACGTCACGGACCATATGTGGCCACCAGTATGTCCTCGCCAGCAACTCAGATGTCCTTTTTGCCCCAAAATGTCCACCCACCCTGGACGAATGTGCCCAAGAGAGTACCTCCGGTCGCAAATTGGTGGGCACAAAAGTCTTGCCCGAAGGCACAGACTCAAGCGAAACCAGGGCCACAGTTCTTAGGCTCTCTGTGGGGACAATCAACCGAGGCTCCTCCTCCACCTCCTCAGAGGACACCACGGAGCGAGAAAGCGCATCGGCCCGAATGTTCTTCTCACCGGAGAGGAAATGGAGGGTGAAATGAAACCGGGAGAAGAACAGGGACCATCTGGCCTGACGAGAATTTAGCCGCTGGGCGGTTTGTAAATAGACCAAATTTTTGTGGTCAGTGAAAACTTGAAAGGGAAAGCGAGCCCCCTCCGGGAGATGTCTCCATTCTGAAAAGGCCAACTTCATGGCTAGCAACTCCCTATCCCCAATGGAATAATTCCTCTCCGCTGGTGTGAAGGTCTTGGAAAAGAAGAAACAAGGATGTTTCCGACCTTGAGCATCCTTTTGGAAAAGGACTGCTCCAGCACCAACGGACGAGGCATCGACCTCCAATAAAAAAGGCTTATCAACCTCGGGGCGATGTAAGATGGGAGCGCTAGCAAAATGGGACTTAATTGAAGTAAAGGCCTTGGAGACCTCCTCTGACCACAATTTGGGATTGGCTCCCTTCTTGGTGAGGGCTACCAAGGGAGCTACCAAAGTGGAGAAGTGGGGAATGAATTGGCGATAGTAATTAATGAACCCCATAAAGCGCTGCACCGCTTTAAGAGAATGGGGTTCTTGCCAATCCATCACGGCCTGTAGTTTGGCAGGATCCATAGCCAATCCCTGGGCGGAGATGATATAGCCCAGGAAAGGTAAAGACTCCTGCTCAAACATGCATTTCTCCAACTTTGCATAGAGGGAGTTTGCCCGTAACAGGTCGAAGACTTTGCAGACATCTCTCCGGTGAGAGTCTATATCTGGAGAAAAGATGAGAATATCATCCAGATAGACTACTACAGAGGTGGAAAGCATATCCCGGAAGATATCATTGACAAAGTCTTGAAAAACGGCTGGGGCATTACAGAGCCCGAAGGGCATCACAGGTATTCATAATGCCCATCCCTGGTATTAAAAGCCGTCTTCCATTCGTCCCCTTCACGGATGCGAATCAGGTTATAAGCACCACGCAGATCTAATTTAGTAAATACCCTTGCTCCTCGGAGCCTATCAAAGAGCTCAGAGATCAGGGGCAACGGGTACTTATTCTTAACGGTGATGGCGTTAAGACCTCTGTAATCTATACACGGACGTAATTCTCCACTCTTCTTCTGCACGAAGAAGAACCCCGCTCCTGCTGGTGACACCGACTTCCTAATGAACCCTCTTGACAGATTCTCCTGTATATATTGAGACATAGCCTCCGTCTCAGGAAGAGAGAGGGGATAGACCCTTCCCCGAAGAGGTTCTGCTCCAGGCAAGAGGTCAATAGGGACGATGGGGCGGCAGAGTCTCCGCAGCCTTTTTAGAGAACACGTCTGCATATGACTGATAACACTTGGGAAGAGGAGAAAGATCTGCTGGTATCTCTGTAGTGGTAACCTGAATGCACTCCCTGACACATCTGTCCTTACATGACTCACTCCAACCCAGTATCCTACCGGAGGCCCACTCAATATGAGGGGAGTGGGAACGGAGCCAGGGTACTCCCAGTAGGATTTCATCTATTCCCTCGGGAAGGACGAGAAGGGAAATAGTCTCCTGATGGGAAGGGGGTACACACAAATTAAGAGGGACAGTCTGATGTGTAATTGGCGAGGGCAAAGTCAACCCATTCACTACCCGGACAGTCACTGGTTTGTCGAGCGCTACCAGATGTATTGCGTGGCGACGAGCAAAGGTGGATGACATGAAATTCCACTCTGCTCCTGAGTCCACACAAAGCTCGACTGTAAGTATGGAAGAGTCCACAGTGACTGTCCCTTTAAATGTCATCTTGAAGGAAAATTCCGCTGTCTCTAGTGAACCTCCTCCCAGGGCCACTAGACGCGATCGCTTCCCCGATCGCTGTGGACATTTGTTGGCATAGTGTCCTGTCTGCTGACAAAGGTTACAGACCACAGATACTCGAGACTTAGGTCCTGCACGAGGAACCTCTGTGGCTTTTTGGGATTCAGACGCCAGATCGGGGAATTCGAGAGGTGTGGCAAAAGTGGGAGCCAACCGAATCCTCTGCCCACACTGGTCCCGCTCCAACCTCCGCTCGTGAAAACGGAGGTCGATGCGGGTAGATATGGAGATAAGCTTCTCCAGTGTGGCGGGAATCTTCCTGGTGGCCAAAGCGTCTTTAACATGATCAGCTAGTCCTCGCCAGTAGACTGGAATGAGTACTTTATCCGACCAGTCTAGCTCTGAGGCCAGAGTCCGAAACTGGACGGAAAACTGATTGACCAAAGACGAACCCTGTGTCAATGCCAGCAGTTGTAGCGCCGTATCGTGGGTGACCTGAGGTCCTAAAAAGACCTTTTTAAGAGCGTCCAGGAAACGAGGAGCACTCCGCACCACACGATCGTCACGCTCCCACAGTGGCATTGCCCACTCCAACGCTCTGCCCGAGAGTAAAGACAGTACAAAACCCACTTGTGCCCGATCCGTGGGGAAACGTGCAGCCAGAAGCTCGAGCTGTATAGAGCACTGACTCACGAATCCCCGACATTGCTTGCTGTTACCAGCAAACTTGTCAGGAAGCGGGAGGTGGGATAATGTAGGGGCAGAGGTGGCAGAGGACAAACTGGCTGCAGCCACGCTAGCAGCCTGAACAGCGACTGCGGTAACATCCACAGCTGAGGTTGTGCGCTCAAGAGCCGCCAACCTACCCTCCAGCTGCTGGATGTACTGCGGTAGACGCTGGTCATCCGCCATTTTATTAGCCAGACCCTGGCGCTAATATTATGTTAGGGTCTGCGGAACGCACCTAATAGATATAATAGAGAGGTGCGTTCGCAGCCCGGGGTCCACCGTGCAGGCGAAGCCCGCTGCTAATAAGATGGCGAAAGTAGCGAACTCTGTTATCCCGCAGAGTCGCTAAAATAAACGCCGTAGCGCGTTGTGGCAGTAAGTGCGAACTCTGTTAATCCCAGAGCCGCTAACGGGATGCCACAGCACTATATGGCGATAGGTGCGAACTCACTTAGCTTCAGTGAGCCGCAAAGTAAAACGCTAGGGCGCTGTCTAGCGTTGAAAGCGAACCCTGTTACGTCACAAAGCCGCTGAGAAAAAGTACCGTGTCCTGTCAGGCTCTCAGGTACACGGTTAATTGCTAAGCGAGCATAATACGTGGTCATGCGCTAATGTCCTCGCGGGAGTCACCTGCAATCTATGGCGTCTGAACGCCAGACCCTGAATACGGCAATCAAACTCCTCACCGGTTATGCCGGTAATCTAGGGCATCTAGGACACCGACCCTGACCAGCTAGCACACCAAACTCCTCACCGATTAAGTCGGTATTCTAGTGGCTTATTTCAGCCGGGTCCCTAACCACACACACGCATGACCACACTGGCGCATAGCATACAATGGTTGATATTAGCGCATGGCGGCCCAGCCATGCTACCCTTTTATAGCAACAGCTACAGGACCTTCCAGGAACAAGGACCAATGAGAAACCTGTTCCAGAAGACTAGTAGTAACAGGGCCTTCCTGGCGGACCAATAGGAGCTGCTGCAGTACCTGAGCATGTGACCCCTGATCTCCAATGAGAGATCTCACTCTGGGCATGCTCAGAAGGGAAAATGCAGGATATTGTCCCAAAGACGTCTGCTCCAGCACTGGCTATAATAGCAGATCCAGGAAAGGCAGCAGCAGCAAGTCACTGCCCAGTAGTGGAGTGGGCAAGACACCTGGACCGACGTCTCTGCTGAGCAGGCTCCACTGTGGCCGGAGATGAATGGGAGACCGCAGCGGGATGGGTTTGAGACTCCCCTTGTGCAGCAGCGGGAAATCGAACCCTAACACCCTGGAGGACCATGTCTTGTCCTAAATTACTAACACAATTCATTGGTTTTGAATAAATTCTGTGTAATCCTTGACTTCACCTGCGGGAGTGCTGTAGAGGAATATCTCTCTCCATATTTCACCTTTCTAATGTCAAAGCAGGAGGAGCCTTTGTGTGGTCAACTTTTCTTTAATGTGAGGAACTTTTCTAAAAAATAGGGATTTCTGTTTAATAATAATAATAATAATAATAATCTTTATTTATATAGCGCCATCATATTCTGCAGCGCTTTACTGTTTAGCAGTTTCAGAACACAAGTCATAAGTAACAACGTTAACAATACAATAATTAAAGCAAAATAAGTCGCCCCTGCTCGTGAGAGCTTACAATCTACAATGAGGTGGGGGAGATACAAAGTACAGGTGTTTATATACAATGGCGCATTTACAATGATGGTCCAGCCATCTTGAGGGAGTGAGGGATGGATGGAGATAGTGAATGGGCTACACACACACACCACTTACACAGAATACAAAGAATGACTTTGATTAGTGAATGTGATAGGCCGCTCTGAACAAATGTGTTTTGAGGGAGCGCCTGAAACCATGCAAATTGTGGATAGTCCTAATTTCTTGGGTAGAGCATTCCAGAGGATTGGCGCAGCGCGGGAGAAGTCTTGGAGTCGGGAGTGGGAGGTACGGATTAGTGCAGAGGTTAGTCGAAAGTCGTTTGCAGAGCGCAGCAGTTGGTTAGGCCGATAGATAGAAATGAGGGAGGAGATGTAGGGGGGTGCTGCACTGTGGAGAGCTTTGTGGGTGAGAACCAGTACTTTGAATTGGATCCTATAATGAATGGGCAGCCAGTGTAAGGACTGGCGAAGAGCGGACGCGTCCGAGTACCGATTAGCCAGATGGATGACCCTGGCTGCTGCATTAAGGATGGACTGGAGAGGGGATAGTTGAGTAATGGGGAGGCCAAGTAATAGAGCGTTGCAGTAGTCCAGGCAGGAGTGGATCAGTGCTACAGTGAGGGTTTTTGTTGTTTCCATGGTGAGAAAAGGGCGGATTCTAGAGATGTTCTTTAGGTGTAGACGGCAAGAGCGGGCAAGAGATTGTATATGGGAGGTGAAGGAGAGATTGGTATCAAACATAACACCCAGACAGCGAGCCTGCTGCCGGGGTGTTATTATGGTGCCGCCCACGGAGAGGGAAATGTCAGATTTAGGGAGGTTAGTAGACGGCGGGAGCAGAAGAAGTTTCTGGAAGAAAGCAGTCATGTTTTTCTACTCTCGTACCACCCCTTTTAAATTATCATGTAAAATTTATACTGTTAACTAATTAGAGATTTTTTCATCATTAGTTCCATGGGGACGGCAAGGACTTGGACATCATAGCCGGTTATGCAGAACAATACCCGTACGCTTATCCACTGTGGCTGGGAAATTTTTTTGCATCGCTAACGATATGTCACCCCGATTATGCAAAGGCTATCCTGTCCAGACAAGGTAAAACTATGGGGGAACGAACTTGTAGAATAAAAAATGTTTGATGTCTACAGCTCCTGTGCAGAATTATGCGTGTGGGTAGTAACAAACTGTAGTCTTACTCTTAGGGTTTTATTAACAAGATGTATTTGCTTGAAATATTCAAGTCTAATTTTCTGAGTAGAAAAAATGACAGTATTTTGGTAGCTTCATTGTTCAGGTCCCCATTGATTTCTATGGGGTTCGAGTTCTGGTTCATGTTTTGGTGCAGTTCTGGAACCAGAACCGAACTTTGGACTAAAGTTTGGCCGAACCCGATGAACCCAAACTTCCACGGGTCGCTCATCCCTACTAGAGATCATTGGAGGACCCTGCGGTCTGGCGCCTATTGATCTATCATTTTTCCGATAAGTGAGAAAGGCTTTTTGGTAGGAATACCCTTTAAATCTCCTCAAGATGTCAGGTTATCGATTACTGCGTCTCTCAAAAATGTGTTTTTTTCATGTATTTATAATATTCAGCGTTTAAGATAACATCTTCTTCTACAGATCCCAAGGATAATTTTGCCTACTACTTCATCACACCATGGATTGGTAAGTCATTTCGTACAATCTACTACACAAAACATAAGTAAGTTGCTTATTGATGGTGTCCGGTGACCGTTTCACGTCCGTAAAGTCCATTGCATGTTTCCAGCTATGATATTGGCATATATTCCAATAAATACTTAAAGGACCGCTCCAACAATTATTTTTAAAACATATAATCCTCACTTATGTTGGTATTTTTCACTGTTTTATTTGTTGATCCCCCTTCAGTTACACCTGTATATTTCCCCTCTTCCATTTAAAAAATGGGTCATGTGACCTCCAATCTGACCACCAGTCCAGTACATGAGCTAATGTGTAAACAGGAAGTCAGTCTTTAATTTCCTGTGAACTTACAAGATGACATCATCATCTATCAAATTCCTCCTGGCTTCTCTCAGACTCCTCGTCCTCCCTCAGACTCCTCGTCCTCCCATTTTACTAAATATCTGGGTGAGGAGACTGTCTAAAAGAAAACCTCTCTTATCTGCCCTTAGCAACCAATCATAGAGCAGCTTTAATGTTGTATCCCGTTCCTGAACGATGAAAGCTACGTTATGATTGGTTGCTGTGTTCGGTTGCTATGGGCAGCATTTTTTTCACAATACACTGAAATACTAGGGCATTGCGAGAGACTAAAAGATCATAAAAACATAAAAAATATTTAAAAAATATAAAAAAATAAAGTTTATATCACCCCTCCCCTTTTTTTCCAAATGTAAATAAAAGCATGTAAAAAAAAACCAAAATAAAACAACATATTTTGTATTGCCAAATGCATAATTGCCTGAACCAATAAAAGATAAAAAAATATTTGTCCCATAAGGTAAAAGCCAAAATAAAAAAAGCACAGAATTCACACACTGACCCCAAAAATAAAAAATAATCAAAACGTATGTCATCCAAAATTGCTTCAATAAAAAACAGTCCTTAAAGCTCCAGCGACGGAAATATAGCAAAATTAAGATCGCAGAAAATTCACGAAACAAACCAAATTTTGTTTTATGAAGTTCTGAATTTGTTTTAACCGTTAAAAAAAATAAATAATAATAATAAATAAATAATAATAATAATTACCGTATATATATAAACACTATACACGTTAGCAGAATCAGGTAACTTTTACCATTCAATGAACGCCGCAGATACAACACCTAAAAAAAACAAATGTGAAATTTTTGCCGTATTTCAGTACATTGTGCTGCCATTCAAAGCTACAACTCATCCCACAAAAAATGAATATCTCATAGGCTATGGTGACAGAAAAATAAAAAAGTTATGGCTCTTGGAAGAAGTGGAGGAAAAAACGAAAAGAAAAATCGCTCAGTCCTTAAGAGATTAATAGAATTAGCGCTGACTAGTGTACTGGCAGATGCATTGATTGTAAGTCATCTTCCATGGTACAAAAAATAAATTAAAAAAACCCTTGATATTCATTTTTTACTGGATGACTCTTTAGGGAATGTGCAAAAACTTCTGCACTTTTCCATATCGCAAACATATGGCAACCACAAGGTATATCCACCACACTGAGGCCAAAAATATAATGCGGGCTATGCTCCGTTTAATGTATGTATAGAGAGGCTAACAAATCTCATTTTTAATACTTGTGTCATGTAGGGAAAGGGCTGCTGGTGTTGTCAGGACAGAAGTGGTTTCAGCACCGCCGGCTGCTGACCCCGGGATTCCACTATGACGTTCTGAAGCCGTATGTCAAATTGATGTCCGACTGTGTCACTGTCATGCTGGTAATTACAAAAATATATATTTTAAGGGGGACCTTTCGACATATCAAAAGCGGACAGTTTTTGCTCTTGTTTTGTTCCCGATGTTCCCCTGAATATTCAATTTTTCTTCTAGAGATATAGGCCTTTGTATTAAGCGCTACTTTTTATAGTCTTTAAAAAGGGGGGTGTTTCACAGGGAAATAATGCAAAATAGCCTAAAGTCACACCCCCAATAATCGTATAAGCCACGCCCCTTAATAAAAAAAAAACCATGAAAATTAGCGCTAAAGAATAGGGACCATATCTCTGGAACTTAATGATGGATTTAAAAAAAAAATAAAAATGGATTACTCAAGGGAGTAGCGGGAGTAAAATAAAAGCAAAAATTTGCCACTTTTCAACTGACGACAAGTCCTGTTTATAGCTCAGGAAGAAAGTAGCTTTCATTTAGGTATTTTTTTCTGTTCTTTTCTCATTGTTTTAGGACAAATGGGAACGTCTTACCCCAAAGAGAATCCGGTGGAGCTTTTCCATCATGTCAGCCTCATGACCCTGGACAGCATCATGAAATGCGCCTTCAGTTATCAAAGCAACTGTCAGATGGACAGGTAGGTAGTAAATGTAAAATATCGCTTTACCTGCCAGGAATACCTGGGATGTAATAACACCTGACATTGTTTTACACATGTTTTCCGTGAGATGCAGTCTTGTGATATTCTGTTTCATTGTGGGTAGGTCTTCTGCTGAGCATTAGAAGAGGCAACCTGGGATATTGATATAAGAATATTTGGGACTTTTTTGAAACTGCAAGAATTCAGATTTTAATATCAGTGTAGGACATTTATTATTATTTGTGTTACAACTTTTTTTTTTTTTTTTGCGAAAATTCTAGCATTTCATTGTGGTAAATGACCTAAGCTAAATTTAAGAGTAGTTCACCATCTTCTTTTTAGTTACACCAAAATATAAAAATAATAAGAAAAGGGAGAGAGTTTAACCTTTTGGTTGCATTTCTCCATAAAAATTGCAAAAAGGTCATATACTGTACTATAGATAGGTCGTAGCTCCCACAGGCACGGAAGAATTTTAATTAATATTACAACCATTGCAAACATAAGAAATCGCAAATTGTGCAAAAAAATCACTGTTAATGTGGGACACTGGTACACATTGGTCTCTCTAGCTCTTTGCTAACAATTGGAAGTCTCCTAATTAACATATTTAACAAATCGTAATTTGGCCAAAATTTCACATTTTTATTTATTGTATTTTGCTGTAGATACAACATTTTGATCGCTTCTTAATGTTTTTTTTCTGTTTACCAATTATGTTTTAATGTTATATTTTGATCAGACTTTTACAGATGCAGCAGTACCTCATATATTATTATTTTTTTTTCTACATTTTTAATTGAGGAAAAAGGAGGTGATTTGATTTTTTTTTGTTTAATTTTTAAAATATTTTTTTTCGCCCTCTTATGGGACTTGAACCTACAATAGTTTCGACACCTGAACTACATATTGTAGTACCAGTAATGCAGTATATATGGTAAAAACCACAGGCTTCTATGAATGCCAGATTCGGGCTGCTCTTCACAAGAAGATCTTCAGAGCAGGGAAGGGGGTGTTCAGTAGACCATTGGCTGCCTTGGCAAACCATCAGCACCCTGTAATTGTGCCACGAGCGGGCTGATGGGTGAGTGGAACGGCGTAACACGCGCTTTAAGGTATTTAAGTAGTGTTGAGCGATACGATACCGCAAGTATCGGGTATCGGCCGATATTAGCTGTATCGGACTTTCGATATTGACTTTCGATATTTCCCATATATCGTATACCGGAATCGGAATTGTCACCGTCACTGTGAGTGTCCGTCGGTCGGGTCTGTCAGGAGTCAGCGGCACTTACCTGGCAGAAGATCTCCGGTGGTCACGGCCTGGACTGGTTGATGGCCGCCATCATCTTTCCCCGGCGGTCACATGCAGTTTCTCGCGATAACTGCAGTGACTGCTGGGTAATCCCGGCCGTAAAGCAGTCAGTCCGATGACGTCACCGCCGGGGAAGCAGGTAATCAGCTGTGCTGCGCCGGGATGACAGCCTCTGCCTGTCATTCCGATGTAGCAGAGCTGGATCGTCGTGGGACAGTCGTTACTATGGACTGCGTCGGACAGGTGGTATACTGTTGGTTTGTTTTTTTCCTTTTTTTACAGGAGATCGATGGCGTCGCAGGAATGGGGAAATAATAAAAGAAATGAAAACTGTGTGTCTTTTATTTTATTAATTCTTTTTTCTTGCTGTGTCTTTTTTTTTTTTACATTTAAAAATTTGGGATTAATTAAAAGGGTCGGGGTCTTTTGACGCCCCTTTCCCTTATTAAGGGCTTTTGTCAGGCAATCAACGGGGCATTAACCCTTTTTACCCCCCTTTCCACCGCTACAGGGCAGTGGGAAAGGGGTAAAAGTGCCACAATTTTGGACATTTTTGTTTCGCCAAATGTGGGGCTGCTGTGCCTGGAAAATCAGGCTGTTGAGGGCCAAAAACCTGGGCCTTGCAGTCTTTTTTAAAACCGGCCGCGCATCTGCTTTTCTTGGTGGTTAACAAAAATAGGGGGACCCCCACGCCCCTTTTTTTTTTTGAGGGGTCCCTATTTTTGTTAACCAACAAGCAACGACTGCGTGGCCTGGTATCAGGTGGCAAGGGGTCCCGGTGAGGCCCGGGGGCCCCGGGAAACCAGGTGGGCCCAGCCCTGGTGGTGGGCCCTGATTTGAAAGGATAGGGCGGGGCAAAGGGGGGGGGGCCCCGGGGCCCGCGCTTAGGGGGCCCCCCCCGGAGCCGATACGTTTTCCCTTTGCGGCAGAGCGGGAGAATCGCTCTCCCTGCCTGCCGCCCCCAAGTTGGGGCCTGAACAGGGATTGGGGGGGGCCCGGTGCCCGCATGGGCCCCCCCCCCTCATCGGAGGGTCAGCTGTATCGGATCCCGCCCATAAAGCTGACCGCATGAGAGAGAAGGAGCGAGCGCTCTTCTCCTCCCCTAATCCCCCCCTCGCGTATAAGGGGCGCAATAAATCACCTGCCGGCGGTGTCAAGCTGAAGGGAGAAAAAGTGAGCGCACAGGAGCCGGGAGGTGAGTTTTTTTTTTAAAATTTTTTTTTTAATGGGGGGCGTCGAGTCCTGGCTGGAGAAGTGTCATGTCGGGGTGGGGCCTGGGAAAAAACATGAAAAGTGAACATTCCATTAAAAAAACATCAGCGGTAAGTCTTATCTGTCCTGTGCTGTAAACATTGTTCTGTAGGGGGTATTATTTAAAACCGACATTGGCGGTAATATCAAAATTGGTCTTTTTTATATAGATTTTTTGGCCAACAGCCGGTCATTTGGAGGGTTTTTGATGAGGGCCCCCCAGAAGTTTGCC
>JARQOD010000009.1:87029112-87082651 GCA_033576555.1 Oophaga sylvatica
TCCCATAACCCCCCTCCAGCTATGACGCGGGCCAATAACACCCACGCCGGGCCCGCTGTCAACGCTGAGAGGGAGAACAGTGAGCACACAGGAGCCGGAGGTGAGTTTTTTTAAATTTTTTTTTTAAGGGGGGTGCAGTCGAGTCCTGGCTGGAGAAGTCGCCCAGTCGGTGTGGGCCAGATGGAAAAGACATGAAAAGTGAACAATTCCTTTAGAAAGAACATCAGGGGTAAGTCATTATCTTACCTGTGCTGTAATCTATATGTTCTGTGGGACTGGTATTATTAACACAGACCATATGGCGGTAATATCAATATTGTCTTTTTAAAATATAGATTATTTTGGCCAACAGCGGGGGGTATTTGCTGAGGTTCTCTGATGATGGGCCCCTCAGAATTTTTGGGCCCCCACTAAACCAAAACCCTACACGCCTATGGCTCTCTCTCCAGTCTTTTTTTCTCGCTCTCGTTCTTCCTTCTCGCTCTCTGTTCTTTTTTCTCTCTGTTCTTCTTTCTCTTTTTTTCTTTCTTTCCTCCTTTCTTTCTCTGTTTGTTCTTTCTCTCTCGCTGCTCTTTCTTTCTTTCCTCATACCAGCCACTGTGCCCTCATTACCAGTCAGTGTAAATCAGCAGTGCTAAAGGTTACGCTTGGGCTAGGATATGGGTGTGATTACTGTGAAATGGGTGTTTCGGGGTGGCCTAAATTTTCAGCGGCGCGCAACACGCGCCGCAGTCTTAAAATCCTCTTTCCTGTCTTCCAAATTTGGGAGGTATGCTGTATGACCTCCTACAACTTCTGGCCATGCTCCTGATGAGCGCGACGGATGGCTCATGAGGATCTCCCCCACACCTGGACTAAAGCATCCACCAACTCCTGGACAGTCTGTGGTGCAACGTGGCATGGCCTAAAATTTTCTGCAGCATGCACAGCGTGCCACAGCCTTTGTCCCTCTTTCCCTTATTCAAAGGTTGGGAAGTATGATGTTGGGCCGCAAGAATATATTTTCTCTGGTGGGCCCAAGGTACTCCAGTCCGATGCTGCTGGCAAGGTCCATGTATGTTGGCTCCTTAACAGCCTTAAATACCATGCCTCAGCAGCAGGGGCGTACATATAAATCATGGGGCCCCATAGCAAAAGTCTGAATGTTCCCCACCCCCCAAAAAAAAAAACCCAGAGGCATTGTAAATGTAAAGTGCCAGCACAGTGAGGGAAGTTGAGTCGCACAGAGACAGGGGTTTTGGGGGTACTCGGCACCGATCACGTCGACTTCTATGGGGGATGTCACGAGTAGCACAGCTTGGTCCGTGACCTGGGCGATCACTGGAATGTGGGATATTTCCAGGGGATGATAGAATGTTTGTGTAGTTTGTCGTGACGCCACCTGTAGTACCTGGTCAGGGTGACCAGCGCTGCTGTGCAGGTCCTCTGGCAGGGATGGTGTAGTGCAGGTAGGTGATAAGTCTTCTACAGGTAACACGCTATCCTTCCAGGGCAGATAGATGTGAGATAGAGCAATGGTGCAGAGTGATGTAGCAGAGTGGAGTATGCGACGTAGTGAGAAAGCAGGAAAGGAAACAATTCTTACTACAAAGACATGTGTGTAGCCCTGGTGTGAAGGCACACGCAGTACCCTGGAGAATGTGTGGAGAGATAGCAGTTTAATGCTCTATACCCATTCACTCAATATACACTAGACACACCCTTAGGGTAGTGTAGTGACTCGTAGGGAGTGGTCAGTGTAGATTCGTTGAGTGATTTTAGGAGTCAGTTTCCTGTCTTCGGACAGAGCAGACGTGTGGAGTCTAGCTGGGACTTGGAGGGAGGAAGCAGTCCAGCTTGGTTCTATCAGCAGTTCAGCAAGTGGAGGCCAGTAAGGGCGAGATATAGATCACCTCAGCCTGGTCAGAGCTGTACCTCACTTGAAGACATTGATAAAGAAGGAAGAGTTTAGTACAGAAATACTTCAGTCTCCTGTCTCAAGGACAGTGAAGGTTCAGAGACGTGCTCCTGCCTAGAAGATTACTGAGAGTCTGGTAACTAACTCTGAAGGAAGAAAAAGAAGGGAGTGATTATATGACTTTTTGCAAGTGTGAGTGTTTATGCTACAAGCGTGGACAAGGCGAAAGGCACAGTGGAAGGAATATTTAAAAGTGCTTTTGGATTGGAGAAGTCCTGCACATTGTTACCGGTCACTGGGACCGAAGGATCACTATAGTTTCAAGCTTAGTGGTAAGAAAACCAGAGGCTTATCGGACCTTAGGTCGCGGCAAGCAGCCCCTACTTAGTCGGTACGTAACTGGGGTCAGGGGGAGTGAGGACCTTGAGTCTCTGCAGGACAAGATAGGAATTCAGCTCTCTCACAGGAAGGCTCCGACCACAAAACTGACTGGGCAGTACAGCTTTGGAATAGCTGGAGTTATAGAGGGAACTACGCTTCATGCTGGTTGTACTCATCGTTGTGAAAGTAAAGGAGGCCCCTAACTTGTCCAGCTGCTATCTCGAAATACATTCTCCTTGGATCAGCCTCCCTGGGACCTGCCTTACCATCTTACAAGTAAAAGGTATGGAAAGACGCTGACGGTGTGAGACTGAATTACTTAATTGCATGCCTGCACAACCCCACCATAACCATCGACCTGAGGGAAGAGTCCCACCTGTAGGGGACCCGACATCTAGCTGCCTCACCATCCCCTCAGAGATCTACAGCAGCGCTGGTACAAATTACCAGAGACTACAGGTGGCGTCACGAACTGTATATAAATCAAATCCCCTGTAAATATTCCCCCCAACATACGCCAGACCGCCAGGGCCACAGACCGAGCCACCGCTACCTGTGACAAACCCATAGACTTCCATGGGCTCGGCTCTGAGTACCCCATTGCCCTGGTAATCCACAATTGTGGTGGCGGGTCGATACAAAACTTTGGCGTCACGAACAGGATGCGAAACTCGCAGAATTGCGAGCCCTGTGTGCCTATGGAGTTGTTTTTGTGAAAAGGACTGTTTGCACTTTTGGCGCCAAAAATCGCCATCTTTGTCGCCATATTCGCGCCCTCAGGCGCTGGAGAAGAAGGTGGGCGTACCTTCGTGGGCGTGAACCCCCCTGTGGCGCGAAGAGAATGCCTGCCCTCTCAAAGTGCTATTACAACATGCGATCCTGCCCTACAGCAAAGGAGGTCCGCCTCCTCTTCACCTTCCCTGCGAAGAGGAGGAGACGCAAACCCCGCCTCCACGGAAGAGACCGGACGTCTCTGGAGGGAGAAGAAGAAAAAACGCTCTGGAACATCATGGAAGCAGGACGTGTGCAGCCGAGCAGGGAAGCGGAGGAAGGCAGGCCCCGTGCCCAGCCAAGCTGCCACCAGCACCGGAACCATCCGTGGTCCTGCACCTGCAGCAAGCATTGCTGGAAATTAAAGAAGAAAATGCACGACTAAGAAAGATGATTTTGCCACAACCTGGATTTGAAGAGATCGAGAGACGCCGGCGTACCCTGGAGCAGCGGCGGCTGTGGGACGCGGTGATCTCTCCCTTCGATGACCCCCTACGTCTGGAGTTACCAAAACTTCTGCTGCCCAAGGCAAAGGAGCAACCGGAGGCTGCCCCCGAAAGTACCGATCCTGATCCCACCGGTGAAGCGGTGGAGGCGAAGGAGGTTGAGGAGGTACCGCCAGTTCCGGAACGCCCGCCCGGCCAGGAGGCCGCAGCAGATGATCGATCCCCGGTAGGGACACCGTCGGGGACTCAGCCGTCAATGATGGAGCAGCAGCAGCAGCAGGTTAGTGCGTCCCCAACTGAGCCATTGCGCACACCTGCTTCCTGCTCTGCATCACACCAGCATTGTGCATCGGCATCGCCCCCTGCGTACACCTCCGTATCACAATCGGTGATCTACTCTGCATCGCAATCGGCGACCCAATCTACATCGCAAGAGTCTGATGCGATCTCAATTGAGCCACTACAAAAGCCTGCTTTTTGCCTAGTATCTTATGCTGCAGCAGCGTCCCCAGAGGAGGACGGGCCCTGCGGCCTAGAGGACCGGAGTGAACCGGCCCTGCAGGTAACCAGCGATGATGACACCCTGCTGGAACCCCGACGTCCCCACCAGCCCAGTGCACACCAGCCACACAGACCCCGATGGTGGAGTCGATGATCTTGGTGCTGGGCACTGGGCCCAGGAATAGGAACGGTCCTGTGCGAGCGTCGCATTGTTCCAGCCCCGGGATGGAAAGTGTAACCGAAGTTAACAAAGAAATGTGAAGAACGGTAGGACCCAGACAGGGTTTACCGCAACTAAGAAGATGTACATAAGTTTTATAAAAGTGAAAATGTTTTGCACAAGTTAAATGTGTATATAACGTATATATATATTGCCAAAAGTAGAATGCCCGGCTGGGTAATCAGATAAAAAGTTTTTGCACTTTATTGTGATGTGATTTGATATAATGTGTCTTTTTCTTATTATGGACTCAGAGGCTGAGGACTGTGCCAGCCCAGAACTTATCTGTAAATAGTTGCACCTAGTGCATTATCTTGGTTTTACATAAAACCACCACAACTACCTCTGAATACAAAACCCGTGTGGTGTGGCACTGAGTGAGGTCTGCATTCGGATGTCCTGCAGCCCACCCAGGACCCACGTTGAAGGTTTGGTGCGGGTCCTTCACAAGCATATTGTCTATTTATATGAAAATGTTATTTAATCTATATATAATGTTTTGTTTGCAACGTTCAAGACATCCTTACCTCCCGGATGGGACGAATTAATGTTTAATGTTGATGTTTAATGCATAAACAAAATTGTCTCTTTGTATTTTACAGCCCGGGAGTGCTGTCTTTTACCATGGGGGAATGTGTAGCCCTGGTGTGAAGGCACACGCAGTACCCTGGAGAATGTGTGGAGAGATAGCAGTTTAATGCTCTATACCCATTCACTCAATATACACTAGACACACCCTTAGGGTAGTGTAGTGACTCGTAGGGAGTGGTCAGTGTAGATTCGTTGAGTGATTTTAGGAGTCAGTTTCCTGTCTTCGGACAGAGCAGACGTGTGGAGTCTAGCTGGGACTTGGAGGGAGGAAGCAGTCCAGCTTGGTTCTATCAGCAGTTCAGCAAGTGGAGGCCAGTAAGGGCGAGATATAGATCACCTCAGCCTGGTCAGAGCTGTACCTCACTTGAAGACATTGATAAAGAAGGAAGAGTTTAGTACAGAAATACTTCAGTCTCCTGTCTCAAGGACAGTGAAGGTTCAGAGACGTGCTCCTGCCTAGAAGATTACTGAGAGTCTGGTAACTAACTCTGAAGGAAGAAAAAGAAGGGAGTGATTATATGACTTTTTGCAAGTGTGAGTGTTTATGCTACAAGCGTGGACAAGGCGAAAGGCACAGTGGAAGGAATATTTAAAAGTGCTTTTGGATTGGAGAAGTCCTGCACATTGTTACCGGTCACTGGGGACCGAAGGATCACTATAGTTTCAAGCTTAGTGGTAAGAAAACCAGAGGCTTATCGGACCTTAGGTCGCGGCAAGCAGCCCCTACTTAGTCGGTACGTAACTGGGGTCAGGGGGAGTGAGGACCTTGAGTCTCTGCAGGACAAGATAGGAATTCAGCTCTCTCACAGGAAGGCTCCGACCACAAAACTGACTGGGCAGTACAGCTTTGGAATAGCTGGAGTTATAGAGGGAACTACGCTTCATGCTGGTTGTACTCATCGTTGTGAAAGTAAAGGAGGCCCTAACTTGTCCAGCTGCTATCTCGAAATACATTCTCCTTGGATCAGCCTCCCTGGGACCTGCCTTACCATCTTACAAGTAAAGGTATGGAAAGACGCTGACGGTGTGAGACTGAGTTACTTAATTGCATGCCTGCACAACCCAACCATAACCATCGACCTGAGGGAAGAGTCCCACCTGTAGGGGACCCGACATCTAGCTGCCTCACCATCCCCTCAGAGATCTACAGCAGCGCTGGTACAAATTACCAGAGACTACAGGTGGCGTCACGAACTGTATATAAATCAAATCCCCTGTAAATATTCCCCCCAACATACGCCAGACCGCCAGGGCCACAGACCGAGCCACCGCTACCTGTGACAAACCCCATAGACTTCCATGGGCTCGGCTCTGAGTACCCCATTGCCCTGGTAATCCACAATTGTGGTGGCGGGTCGATACACATGCAGCATAAGGCTGCCTCAACCCCTCCCATCCAACTAGCTACACCCTGTTCTAACCAGCCTGAGCTAGACCATCCCATTGGGTCCGCCTACACTCAGCTGGCATAGTGTACTGTTGAATGCAGTGGTTGGAGTCAATGGGGTGCTTCCTCCTTACCTGAGAGTAAGTTGTCACACCGCTGGGTGCGATGCAACATCTCTGTGGCGACTGGACCCTCGGGTGCTTCTGTCTTTTCACAAATGCCGGCTTTACCCGGCAATTGAATCAGAGGCTATTTTACTATGTAGAAGTGAATAAACTATAAATATATGTATATATATATATGTCACAATGACATGTATATATACATATATGTATTCTATGTGTGTATATTTTGTGTTTACAAGGAAAGAAAGTGTTTTTTTAGTTGCGATATTTTGTTCCCATAGACTTACATGGGACTTCCGGTATCGGTATCGGGTATCGCCGATATTTTAGTGATATCGGCGATACCATTCCGATCCGATATTTTTGGATATCGGAAAGTATCGCTCAACACTATATTTAAGATATTAACAGCAGCAAATGGAACTGAGCTCTGCTTCCTGCACTTAGAGGCAGATGATGGCTGTATAACACAGCGCACTTAATGGCTGTATAACACAGCAAGTGTCTTCCGGGTATGATGCAGGTTCAGGTCCTGAGCCATAATGCATGGCAATCCGACATAGAACATACAATAATGTCCAATGACTAGAAGAGTTTGACGGCCATCGGTTGGGTTTTAAGCTTGAAAATGATTAATAATTGGTTTAAATTTGTTTTATCCACTTATCATGTAGTGAGACTTCAACCCTCATTGAAACACAACGAGGGCAACCAGAGTAAATTTGATTATATCGGTGTGCACTCATGCTCATTTTCTGTTTTCTTCTCAGTGAGAATGCTTACATCAAAGCTGTGTATGATATCTCCTTTCTGGTGGACTTCCGATTTGTTTTTCTTCCCTATCACAATGATCTCATTTTTCACCTGAGCCCTCATGGATTCCATTTTCGAAGAGCATTAAAAATAGCGCATGGACACACGGGTGAGTTCGATTGCCCTCTGTTATCATACATGATTGTCGGGTAAAATACAAGATTATTACTATGCTCCTAAACTCCTAAGGATGTGTTCAAACAGACGCTTTTGAAGACATTTCAAGATAATCCTCCAAAAACTAAACCAAAAAGGAGAATTTCCTAAAAGAGTCTTTATCTTTAAAAAATCATGGGTTTTGGACACCTCAAAATACTGTGAATGAACATCTTCTTAGCTTTTGTCCAAAAGCTCGATCAGTCCGTCCACAGATCTCTCATCGGACTTTCCCGTACAAAGCAAGGCTTGTCTGAGCATTTTCACTCGAGAGAAAGACGTTGCTAGACTCCTTTATCAGCGGCTTATTTCCTGAGAGAGGCGTTTGTATTCATACTGTCCAGTCTTTGTGACGAGAATTAGGGAGCTCTACACACTTTGAAAAGTTGGCCGATTGTGTTGCATTCGAAATGTTGG
Source organism: Oophaga sylvatica (assembly GCA_033576555.1). Lineage (NCBI taxonomy): Eukaryota > Metazoa > Chordata > Amphibia > Anura > Dendrobatidae > Oophaga > Oophaga sylvatica. The sequence goes on from JARQOD010000009.1 coordinate 87,036,818, forward strand.
GCCAAATTGAATCCAATGAATATGAGGGCCTTAGAAATCAGCAAAAAACTGTTAGTCATGGAGAATAGGGCCTCTCCTGTTCTTAGTCCTTGGTCTTGGACATTCCATTATTATTTTTTTCGGTATGTCTCTCAGATAAAGTAATTAAAGAGAGGAAGCAATCTCTGAAGGAAGATACAGAGCTGGAGAAGATCCAGAAGAAGAGACACTTGGATTTCCTTGATATCCTCCTCTGTGCTAAGGTGGGTATGGTGGCATTTTGCACTCAATACTAGTCTGTATGACATAATAAATGTTTACTTAGATAAAAGTCTTGAGGCCAGCTGACTAGGACAATAGAAGGGGCAAAATTACCATTCGGGCATTAGTTTAGTGTCTGAGAGTCTATCGCTGGTCTGGGACCAAAGCGCTTGTACAGTTGGTGCATTTATTGAAGTGCAGAGCCAGCAAAACGACTGACCTACTTTTTTAAAGTGTTAATTAAGGGCTTCTCAAATGTGTATTGTTGAAACTCAGAATAGGAATAGGAATGAGAGACACCAGATTTCTCGCTGTGTGTGGGCAGTTCACAAATCAAGTGTAATGCAAAGTGACAACATCATTGGTTAAAACTGAAAGCTTATTACATGGCCTATAAGTTTTCTTATGTCAATTTGGATTTATCCTCAAGGAAAAACTTCCCCCCTAGACCTCTGTCAAAGATCTCTCACCCAGCCAACCAGTCTCCTACTTTTCACTGACTTGGGTCAAAACTCCCAAAACAGCCGTCTGTAAATGGAGGTCTTTTCCTTTTGGCGATCCGATAGATGCTACTGCACAGGCGCAGCTGGTGCCATCTTGGTGGAGACAATTTTTTTCTCTAGCAAAATGTCGCCAGCGGCACCATCTTGGTGGAGACAATTTTCTTTTTCTTCTAACAAAATGGTGCCAGCGGCGCCTGCGCAGTAGAGTCTATCGGATCGCCGATAGATGCTGCAGCGCAGGCGTGGCCAGCGTCATTTTGAGAAAGGTTTTTTTTTTCAGAATAAACGTATATAACTAAATAAAGCAATTTAATGCATATCATAGATGCGGTCATGCTGCACTGCAGGCGCTGTCGCCGGCGCCTGCCTGTTGAATGTGATTTTTTTTTTCAATACATATAATATTCAGTATGTAAAATAGAGGGCAGGTCACTGAGAGATCACTGACCTGTCATAAGCCATCAGTATGAATACATAAGCAGAGCACCATATGAAGACCCCCCACAGGCCGCCCCGGAGCATGATTATCTCAATAACTGAAAACTGAAAACAACCACAAAATGGATTTCAGCAACCAAGGTATTATTTTAATCAGTATAACAGCGCCAACCTGACACTGTGTGTAGGTTACTGTGCACAATCCTGCTGACAGGTTCCCTTTAAACATCATGACTAAGTGTCACGAGTGTGTCACGCCAACCTGAGAGATCTGGTGGTAGAAGATAACTGCATGTATTGAAACGCAGATCTTCCAATTAGCTTGGGTGTTTGGATCCCATATTAAATTAATTTGATTTCCTTTGGTGCTGAAGAGGTTAATGACCATTTCAGAAACACGTAGTTCCATTTCATCTACCTCTGATCTGGTCATTAACTCTTCTTATAAATCCGTGCCAGACCCTCTCTGTCTTGCCAGTGAATATTTTGCTTCCTAGCTCCTTGTGGACGCTGTGCTGTATTGGAGATCGTGTTGCTACTGGAGATTGTTGTGGACTGTTTTTTTGTGTATGCTTTCAACATTATCCCATTCCCATTGTGTTGGTACATTCATATCCTTCACTTTATACCTCTCTACCCTAGGTGAGTGTTTGTATGTTTGTTGCTTTCTTTTACCCCTGTCTGTCCTATGTGCTGATACACTACATATCACCATATATGACCAGCTCTACCCTTTCCTAGTGTATTCTCACCCATCCCTGCAGTCTGTGAGCCCTCGCGGGCAGGGTCCTCTCTCCTTCTGTACTTGTGTGTCCCTTGTCCAGCACATGTTTATTGTACCTGTCTATATTTTTCCCCTTTTCATATGTAAAGCGCCATGGAATAAATGGCGCTATATAAATGTATAATGATAATAATAATAATATCTGTCCCAGGCCTTATGGGGATGGAGAGGGGACAGCACAGGGAATAACAGGAGCATAGTAAGGTCGGAGACTCAGCCCTCTCTACCATAAAGAGTATCCTTGGGGTAGGGATAGTTAAGGTCCCAGTTCCAGGGACAGTTGGAGGTCCCCCTTCCTTTACGAAGACCTTCACAGCGTGACTGTAAGTAACCGTAATGTGCTGTTTGTATTATTATTTTATAGGATGAAAATGGTCAGGGTCTATCTGATGAAGATCTGCGGGCAGAGGTGGACACATTCATGTTTGAAGGACACGATACAACTGCCAGCGGCATCTCTTGGATACTATACTCCTTGGCTAAATACCCCGAACACCAGGAGAAATGTCGGGAGGAGATCAGAGAGGTTCTGCAGGGAAGGAAAATAGTAGAATGGTAAGAACATGGTATTATAAATGATCATTACATTTGTAAGCCTCATGAGATGCATTTGCATGATGCATTCGGCTACAGAAGTGAAGGCTGGATGTTACAGATTCAAAATTTAACTAAACTTTTTTATTTTCTGAATTTAAATACTTGCAAACTTATGAATGTTTGTAATATACTCCATGACCTTATTTTCCTTCCTTCTCTCGCTCAAACACTTGTGCTGAAAGTGCTGTTTTAACTGCCTGCTTTGGATCCATACTCAAACACTGTTTGCAAGCACTCTCACTATCTGAGCATGGAGGAAGAGAGCACAAACGTTCACACAAGGAGAGTCTTTTTATACAGTGTTTGAGTACGGATTCTTGCTATGGCAGCAGGTCAAAGCAGCTTCTAAAAGAGCCTTAACTAGGTAGATAAACAGCACTTGCAGCATGGTGTTTGAAAGAGAAAGATGTAAAATAAGATAATGGAGTTTATTATAGAGATGGATTGCAAAGGCTTTTCAAAAATTAAATAAAAAAAGTTTGGTTACTCCTTAAATTTACAAAGACTGAATTTTTAAAACTAGTGGTAACTTATCAATGTATTTCCTCTTTTTTTAATCAGATTGTGTATCCTGGACCTCATTGTCTATACACATTAACACATTAGATAACTTTTGGCTTAATGATCTTTTGGCTGAACAGCTGTCTCTCCCAACTCCCCCATATATTCTCTGTGATAGAGCCGCTGGTTGAAACATCTCTGACAATCAAAAGGATCAAGTAATTGAATTCCAACCTCCCCCGATCCGTATGTCCCCCACTTAATGCGTTGGGGTATTCATGAGACCTCCATGCACATTAGATGGTCAGTTGAACCCAAAGAAATCAGCGGATTTTGACAGGCAGCTGAAATCCAGATTTGCATCATTTTTTAGTCAGCACGCAGATAAGCCCCATTGTTTTTCCTTGGAGCCAATCCACAACTTATCCATGTAGAGTCCACTGCAATAACGTACATTGCAAAATCTGCACAGATATTTTTCTACAGCGTGAATATTGACAAATTTCACGTTTTATTTTGTTTCGTTCTTTTTATTATACACTGTAAATATCCATGGCTGTTTGTTAGGTAATCCCTGCATGTGTTGCAGCTGTCGAATAGCCTTGAGACATTCAGGCGCGGGGACTAGAACATATTATTCTAGCACGCCAAAGACACTCGGTTAGCACCCGAGCATGCTCAGATAACACCTTATCGGAATAGGTACGGACTGGGGCTGAAATTCCCCTGGCATTTGAAATTACACAGTCCCATGCTGTCCCCGTCCCCAAGAACCAGATGGGGATATATTACTAATAATACCCTGGATGGAGGAAAGGAAGATTTTCTACAAGATCAATATTTGTAATGATACCTGTGGCCTGCTCAGTCAGTAACTTTATGTTTCTCACTACTCTTAACAGCAGTGTCTTGAGAACATCGATTCTGCCAACAACGTAGCAGACCAGGCATCCCACGATCAGACAGGTCCTTCTGGCATTTGCCAGAATGGCCAGATGGCCAGTCCGGCCCTGCTAAAGACACTCGGTTAGCACCCGAGCATGCTCAGATAACATCTTATCCGAACACATTCGCTCATCACTACTCATAAACTCTTCTCTTATTGGCCAGATCTGCTGATATTTATCCCATATGTATGACCAGCTGTACATGATGATATGACTGCCAGAAAGTCTAATCCAACATCTCCAAAATGCAAAATCTCATAATCAGGATTTGCCCGTATGGATGTGTCCTGTATGTGACCTGTCTTTCCACTTTCTATGCAGGCACTGATGTTTTCATCAGTATATATGCAATAAACCGATGTTCAAGTGTCTGGGAGAATCCAGAGGTAAGTGGGCAGTTATATGCTTATTACTTAAAGGGTTTATCCAGTACTATTTTGTTTTTCAACTATAGGCTAACTACCTACCTATTCTATCTGATGCCATTGACCGCTCCTGCCAGTGAGTCAGCTGCCCCACATCACCAGAGCAGCTCTTCCACATCACCAGAGCAGCTCTTCCTCTTCCGGGCTGCTCTGTTGACTGGGCGTGACTGCTGATGTTGTGCTGATTGACAGGCAGCTCCCTGCAGTTAGGCAGCGGAAGTAGCTGAATCACCGGCAGGAGCGGTCTGTGACTGTTCTGTGCCAGCAGAGATCAGTACTGGGCACAGCAGGCAGGTAGGTAGCAACTACCTTATGGTTAGTTCCTATGCCATAGTAAAAAAAAATAAATTGTCTCCGATAACCCCATTAAATGTGAGGGACTTACGGCTTTAATGAAACTCCCTAGCTTCAAGGTTGCATTATATATTCCCTATACAGTAAGGGGTAATCAACATGCAGCGATCCTGATGTTCTGAAACTGTAACTCCAAGGTTGCTGACCCCACAAAGTTATATTTAAAAAAAATTCCGTTCATGTGCAAAAAAAAAAAACTATTTACCTGCAGATAAGGGGTTAATCTGCAGCTAATTAAAAAGCATTAAAATGCTGTTTCCTGAGAACAGGGCTACCTGAAGGAAATTAACTTATATGTTCCTGGGAACCCCTCGCTTTCAATCATATTGGTGTAGTCTATACCATAATCACTCCCCGACACTTTGATTGACAGCACAAAATGTGTTAGTTTGGAAATGAATGAGAATGTATTGTAATGTACATATAGTGCAGGAAAACATGAACCTGAATAGCCAATATATTGCATTAAAACATGCTTTTACTTATTTCTTCTTAGGTTTTCGACCCCCTTAGGTTTTCTCCAGAAAATACATCCAACAGGCATTCCTATGCGTTCCTGCCATTCTCTGCCGGAGGAAGGTAAAGCACTTTCTACCTACTAGAGAAGTAGCATGTTCTATTTTAAGGGTTGTCTTTATCAAAAAACCTCATCAACTGACCATCCTCCCAAAATCGCAATTTTTCTAATTTTTCACTTAGAGCAAAAATCTTAAATATAAAATGTAAATAGCTAGAAAATATGTGTATGAAGAATAAACTTTATCGAAAGCAGATGTAAAACGGGATATAAAAACAAGGGTCAGGCAGTGGAAGAGGCGGAACACACCACAAGGGGGAGACACCACGGAGAGCAATGTCAGTGTGCACCTATTAGTAGTGGCATATGGTACTGCATGTAAATAGCATCTACTGGGATAAGGCTGCAGAAATTAGAAAAATATACATAAGAGATAATCAGCCCAACAATGTTCCAGCATAAACAGGTATTTTACGTATGAGAAATAAGCAAATTGATTTAATGTGAGTGTAATTCATGCCGAATTTAAGGAAATTCAACCAATTTGCACAAATGGCCCAAAAAATGCCCACCACCATTTTACACCAAGCAGAAGATTACTTCACTCAGAGAAGGCTCACATGACCTCAGACACGGCTGCTTGGGCTTCCCCATAATGCTTTGTAGCTATCATAGTGCACGCTATAGCTCAGCCAATCAGGAGGGATTATTATAGCAGGTCTAAAAGCCAAGGCAGGGAATGCAGCTGCTGTTTTGTAGTGAATCTGGATAGTGAAATAACGTCACAACTTGGAAATAGGGAATCAATGTTATAAAATGTATATAAATATTACATTTAGTGTGTGACATGACAGCAGTGAAAAACAGTCAGGAGAAGTGTAATATTTCATGGCAGGAATTCACATGAATGTTCGCAATAATAATACTAAGACAGCTTGAGTCTATCAAAAGGAGAATTACTTGTATATAGTAGCTCTCCATTTTAGCTCATTGGTTATTTTTAAAAAACATCAACTTGAACTACAAGTATGCTTTAAATATCACAGGAGAGACAGTTGTTTTTTTTTCTCTCCTTGACATAGCCCATGTATATTGTGCACATGCCTTGAAAACCTTTAAACCAAGTGCCCAGGCATGGTAAAGTCCCAACATAGCAGGAGCTTAACTAGAAGAGCTAGGGCCGACCTCTGTCATCATTTCCAGCCCTCCTGTTGTGCTGACTATTCTGACACATGTAAGGTCAAGGTGATGCTCATGTTTCCCCTGAGAGACATGTGTATTGTTGTAATGTATTTGAATGTGTGGTGTGATTCATGACGTATGTTATTACTGACAGAGTTGTATTCTGCCCAACAGTTGGGAGAGTTAGCATTAATGATGGGGACAAGCCCAGAGTGGGAAGGGCTAAAGTGACGGGACAGAGACAGTTTCGTGTCAGGAGGTCAGATAGGGTCCAAACTGCAGCAGAAGCAGACTTATAGTCTGACAAATAAGCAGATTCATATGATGTGGGTGCACCTGGATTGAGTGTTACCCGAGGGAATGGATAGCGAGATACAAGAGACAGTGACAGAAGGTGTGAGTTATTCTCTGGAGGCGAGACCTGGGGCAGGAAACCTAGCAGTAATGGGCCATAGTGGTCATGTAGCTCCCTTAAGGGGAAAAGGATGCATGTTGAAGTACAGGACTCTCACATACTGACTGTAGTACTGTTGTTGGGGACGAGGGAAGTTCCTTAGGTACTGTGCTGAGTAGTGGTGAATATAGAGAACTAAATAAGAAAGGATAGAGAAAATGTGTATGAAGATGTACCATGTTTCATGTATCAAGGGTAACGTTCATGAACTTATGCACCCACCAAGTTATGGTTCAGTAAAAGACAGTTCCTTTTTAAGTGGTCTCCCTCATTAAGCTTTGGAAGACCTGGTCCTGGCCTGCCGAAGTCACCAGTAAAGCGTCATCAACATGGGTATATCATACAGGTATAATTACAGCGGTGCCCTCTGTAGTAGATGATATTCTATCAGAGATTAAGGGGGACATATAAGTGATCTGATTGGTTCCTGTGACCGCACTTCATTTTTATTTGCACTATCCTTAAAAAACCTGCACTTTACTGTTCACGTTGATCCATTGTTTCCCGTAAAAAAACCTGCACTTTACTGTTCACGTTGATCCATTGTTTCCCGTAAAAAAACCTGCACTTTACTGTTCACGTTGATCCATTGTTTCCCGTAAAAAAACCTGCACTTTACTGTTCACGTTGATCCATTGTTTCCCGTACTATTCATTCCGTGATTTCTCTCTCCCAGGAACTGCATTGGTCAGAATTTTGCAATGAATGAAATGAAGGTCGCCGTCGCTCTGACTTTACAGAAGTTTGAGCTACACACGGTTCCAGGGAAAGAACCATTAACTCTCCCCCAATTAATCTTACGCTCTTTGAACGGGATATACCTCAATATAAAGAAGATTGACAATGACAAGAAATAACTGATCTGAAGATGCCAAAACTCAGACTGTATAAAAAATGCAAAAAAAGTAGATATTAATAATTGTCAATAATTCTGTATTCTTACATAGATGTAATCAGCGTCTACATATAATCTCCCGATGGTGAGTTTCCATTAATTCCAAAATTGTTGGGCCATGATTCTCTGAGTTTAAGAGGTTGTCAAGGATTAGAAGAACATGACTGATTTTTCCAAAAACAGAACCACACCAGGTTGTAAGTCCTAGTGAAGCGTGTCTCCATTCACTTCAACTTTATACCTATTTTGCCCCAAAAATATGTTTTCTAGCGTTTAGGTCTCATGACAAATTATGGCTACGACACCCATAGAAGTCTATGGATCCATACTGTGCTTCTGGTATGGCTCTGATTTCATACGGACGCATACAGAAGTTTTTCCTTTGGGATTCATCCTGAAAAAAAAAGTCACGTCATGCTCTGTTGAATGTCAATTTGTAGAAGCTTTTCCTAAAATTTTGGTTTGCAACCATGGACACTAGTAAAAGTTGGCACAAACAACAGGAGTGTGGACTTCCAATAGTGTCCAAAAAATGTAACAGCCAATAAATCGTTGTCTTTCATGAGGTCCTCTGACAGTCAAAATGTTTTTAAAGCCTGATTAAAAAGAGTCCCCTAGTCAAATAAAACATGAACCAGAGAGATTGGACCAGAGATATTTCACACTATGATCAGTGGCAGCGAATCTCGGATTATTTCAACACTCCTTAGAAATGGGATAAGCATTCACCTTTACAGATCACACAAACCCATGGTCTGAGCTATGGGATGATGGAATGTTTCTACTCTTTTAGATTATATTTTCTATTTTATTTTTATGAATTGGAACTGAATATGTATCAATAGGAAAATGTGTTTTTGCAATAAACTTTGAAAAAATGAAAAAAAAATCTGTTTTTGTGGATTTTTTGTATATGGAGGAACCAAGGGAACGGGTTCAGTTTTTAACCAAGTCATCTATGAAAGTATAATTTTCAATGGGAATTCCTGGTATTACTGATTTTAATAATAAAGGAAACTATGTCTGTATGAGAGCATATAGATATTGTGTCAGAGAGCGGTACCATAATTGGAACCTTCCCCTCTGAGAGCTGTCATGGAGGTACGTGGATGCAACAGCGCAGACATTGAGGAGACAGTGATACTTAACAAACAACTATTTATATATATATATAAACAAGAGTATGTGTATGTTATATACATGCTAACCACTGAGCCACCGTGCCATCCTAGGCCTTTTATAATTACTAACCATGCCACAGCTATCACCTGACCTGGTGTCTTCTCCAATATCTTCCCCGAGGGAACATGTACTTCACTCTTGGGTTCCTACTATTGTAATTATTTTTTATTTCACATTCTCTATAGTCTTTGGTGGTGTTTGCTTGCAGTTACTCATTTAGGCATTAACTGCGGTGGTGTTGTCTCTTGTTCATCTCCTTACATTCTTCCTCTCTTTAAAGTCGCCAGTCCTCAAGCGAGAAAGATAACTTCAGACCTTAGATACTTTTTTTGGGGGGGCCAGAATAGATAATATCAAGGTGTACTCCTGTGTCTCTAACACAATGTGTTGCCAGATGTAGTCATCTTCCATATACCTTGTGGGTGTGACACCAGCATTGGCACTCTCAGTTTTACAGGGCCCCTCTTGGCTTACTCCTTCAGTAGCACTTGGGTCTCGTAACACCTCTCTTGTGGGTTCAGCCTCTAACCTGTTTTATGGGTCAACCTGGGGTGGTAGTGTCGCTTCCCTTGGCTTGCAGGTACCATCCACCATTCAACTTCCTCTGCAAGCCTTCTTGATGCCAGTTTCTTCTGCTCTTTTGGGGGTCCTGGTTAGATGTGTGGACTTGGGCTATGAGGGCTCTATGTCCGTGCAGGCCGGATGTAACCGATGTTGCTGGTTTGCCAGGACCAGATGTTTGACAGTTCAAGAAGGGAGATCACCAGTTCAAAACAAACTTTTTCTGAACATTAACTTGGGAAGGGTTATATACAGTAGATAGCAGTTACATATCTTCTCGAAAGTTTCCTTGATAATGCATAATGTGTGGCCCAGCTATGTAGGACACACATAAAATCCAGGAGAGTGCACAGGAAGGTAACCGCAAAGCTTGATATCATTCACTTCACTCACACTTTCAGACACACCCACCAGAGGTGTAGGAGGTAGTGACACGTAGCAGAGCTCATTCAAGTTTCCTGTCTGAGAAGAGCTCAGATCAGTCAGTTTCCTGTCTTCAGACAGTGCAGTTCAGTGCCAGTTCAGTCTGGACTTGGAGGGAGAGGAGAGAGGACTGAATCCTCGCAGAGCTAGCGTAGCTCACCTGACAAAGAAGTGGAGGCTAGTACGGGTGAAGTGAATCATCCTAGCCTAGTCAGAGCTACCCTTAATCAGTACCTCAACAGAAGCTGAAACAAGGAGGATACTGAGAGCTGCTCAGTGAGCTCTGGAGAAAGCTGACCTCACCATCAAAGCTACAAGTGCTTATGCTAAGAGCGAGAGCAGGGCGAAGGGCACAGTGGAGAAGACAGAGAGCAGTGCATCAGGTATTGGACTACCTGCACTAAATCACCGGACACCGGGGTCCGAAGCGTTGCTAGTGTTCCAAGCATAGTAACAAGATACCAGGAGGCTATCTGGACTACAGGTCGCAGAGAGCAGCCCTAAGTGCTGATACGTAAACAGAGTCAGGGAGAACAAGACGGGCAAGGCCTGATCAGCCCTAACGACTTAGTTCTTTCCAGCATCTGGGCAACAGAGACACAAAAGGCTCTACCACAATGTCAGCCGGGCTAGACAGCTAGTGAGAAAGCTGGAGATTCAGTTAACTTCGCTTCAGGCAAGTTGGACTCACATACAAGTTGGAGTAAAGGAGGCCTCTAACCTGCTCAGCTGTTACCTGAATGTGCACTCTCCACCCCGACCAGCTCCCCGGGATCTGCTTGAATCATCTACCAGTAAAAGGTATGAAAAGAAGCTGCATTGTGTGCGACTGAATTATTATCTACACCCTGTTTCATCACCATAGACTTCCAGGGACACGTCTCACCTGTGGGAGACTTACCACCCAGCTGCCCCCATAACATCCCCTGTGAAGATCATTACAGCAGCGCTGGTTCAATTAACCAGATACCACAGGTGGCGTCACGAACTACCTATCCTAATAATCCCCTGTAAATATTCCCCCATTGTATGAGCGCCCAGGGCCACGGACCGAGTCCTGCTGCCAGTGACAAACCCCATAGACTTCATGGGCTCGGTGCCGAGTACCCCATTGCCCTGGTACTAAGTGCGACTCACATAACATTCTCCTCACACAGATTCATTTCCCTTTCTATTTTCTCTCTTTACTTGTCCTCTGTCTTCACTATTCCTCACTACTGCACCACAACCCAGCTTGACATTACAGTTCAGCCTAGTAAGAGTTTTTTACTCAACCAGCTTTTCACCCTTCTTCTTTCCCCTTAGGGGAGCTATAGCGCCATTATGGCTGACACTTATCTTCTCTTCTACTTACACTCTGGAACTTCCGCGCAGTGAACTCTATTCTCGCGTACTCAGTGCTGTCTAGGCCCAGTACATTTAGGAGTTATAAACTCTTGTCCTTACTACCCAGGACCTGTCTCCAGTAAATCACTCTGTCTCTCAGTCACTCTTCCTCGTTTCTGGTCCAGATCACGCTATCTCTTTCTTCCAGTCTCCTCTCACTATAAATTAATTCCAATTGGCAGTCGTGATAAAATGATACCCGTGTCTAGGGATGGCATCCCACATTAAAATGGCACAAAAGACCGGTTCTCACTTGTATGAGTAATTTGTAGAATTTATTCCATAACCTTCAGCATGTCTAATCAAATGTGACGCGTTTCGGCTTAGACACAAGCCTTTTTCAAACAAAGTCTAAAACATTGTGCAAACTACAGCTTAAATAGGTTTCATCACATTACAAGGTAAAATAACTATTAATTTATACATCCAGACGGTTGGCACTAATTAACAAAGTCTTTATTCAAAACTCTATGGTTTAACCATTTAACCAACAAATATACTAAACAGGATTTCAAAGGGATAAAATTATACACTTTGATATATATAAATTTGTTATGAACAATATAATACATCCATAATATTTTTCATTATTTAAAAAAAAAATACTTTATTCATGTTTAATTCATAGCAATTAATATCTGCTCATTCTTAAAAACTAAAAATATTTTTATTATCCATTTATATAAATAGAAGCAACAAACGCCTTTCTCAAGAGGTTTAATTACTTCTGCAATAGATTTCAAAGCTATTCTTTCTATTTTGCTTCAATTATTCTGTATATGAAAGTTATCATTTGTTATCCTTTGTAAAAACACTCCAATGTCTCTGTCAACCAGACTTACATACAGTATGTTTCAATGGGATGATACAATTTGGGAGAATTAAAGTTATTTTTAGATCTCAGACCAAAATCATGTAATTTTAATATAGAATCTGTGTTACCTGTAACCTGAAGTCTCTCCAAACCTGCAAAATGTGGACAAAGACTCAGATTGTTGTAATTTTTTTTTTACATCTATATCAAGTCCAAAATAATCAAAACCAGTTGTCGGATGAAAAGACAAACTTTTAGAAAGTACCTTGATCTGATCAGGAATAAGTATCTTGGAGGATGAATTCAGAACCACCGATTTTCCTGAGTGTGGGATCGTGTCCAGTTTCTCCAGTGAGGGTAACCCGCTCCTTTTTTGGTTTCTTCGTCTTCTTCCTAACAAAGGAAGAGAAACTTTTAGAGTTGGTCCAAGATCCAGATGATTGGGAACCCGTGGGTTGAAGTCCACGGTGTGTATAAGGCTTGGCGGTCACAGTAGATCTTGCCATCTGTATACTGTTACATTTAAATAGTACTCAATGTCTCTGATAAATTTCAGACGTTTTTATCCTTTAATGTCCTTTTTGAGCTCTTTTTTTCCAATTTTGTCAATTTGGGTTTTTAAAAAGTTAAGGTCTCCTCTCACTGCTAGGAACACCCAAGGAATGAGGCACTGCTCATCTCAGACCTTAGGTCTCTTCTCTATGCACTCCGGGCCCTATCTCACTGCTCAACAACAAACTGTCTCTTTCCCTTCAGCTTAGGCCTTCCCACTTCAGGCTTGTCCCAAACAATATCTCTTGCTATCCCTATTGTTAGCATCACACATTATCAATATTATCAAACCAAGATACAATTCACATTACATAGTACAATAACACTTGTATCTTCAAGGTGGAACATGCGAAATATGTCCATCTCCTTACGAACACAAAATGTTTGTTCAAACCAAACACATCTGCTGGGTGCACCCTTGGTTGTAGTGCACCATCCCACCTAATTGTTTTCCATCTTAAGCCCTCTTTTGGTAGAGATGGATGGAAAACAAGTATCTGGGAAAATGCAGTGAAATGTTTTTCTACATCAAGGGTGTACAGAGTGCATGAGCTTGGTTTGAACAGTCATTTTGTGCTGACTCCCTTTAACAATGTCAACATTGATTCAACTGCGTCACACGGTCTACATACACTTTATTGAAAAAGGAAATCAGTTGCCAATGCTTTCATCCATTTACAGGAGGAATAACAGAGGGACAGGGCAATGCAATGTTCTAAGAAATGATGCTACAGAATTGTTATTCCATAGGGAATGCAGGTATTTACTAAACTTTTTCATATCGGGGACACTGTAAACATTTCATTCACTTTACTTGCAATTCCCATCACAGCAGCGAACAACCTGCTGAGTCATTAAGAGAGCAGAGTTCACGCTGTGAAGCCGTCCTGTGACAGGTGTGTTCCTGGGTGTGACAGTCACTGTGAAATCATTGACAATATAGGAGTGTGAGAAATGCAAAAACACATGTCTGCAATAAAAAGAGGAGCAGAAGAGAGGAGTGATGTAACCCTGAGACATCTGCATGCAGAAATAATACAGGAATGTGTACAATCCCCCATCATAAAATAAAGTGGAAAAACTTAGAATAACATAATAATTTATAATTAAAGGGGTCATCCACTACTAGGACCACTCATTCTTAAATGAAATGTTCGGTCCCGATAAAATAATAAAGCCTATACTCACCTCCCGTGCCGGTGCCGGTCCTGCAGTGTTGTCACTCGCGGTCCTGGGGCTGTGATGCGGTGTTGTGACACATGACCCCTGGCGCCCAATCAGCACTGGCGTCACTTTCTCCACCTTCGGACAAATTGGACATGAAGAGGAAGTCCTGGATGAGCTGCAGTCCTGACTTCCTCTTCATGTTCAGTTTGTATGAAGGTGGAGACAGTGACGCCAGCGCTGATTGGGCGCCAGGGGTCATGTGTCACAACACCGCATCACAGCCCCGGGTAGAGCGAGTGCTGACACCGCGGGAACGGAGCCAGCACGGGAGGTGAGTATAGGCTTTATTATTTTATTGGAGCTGCACATTTAGTTTAAGAAGGGGTTGTCCTAGTAGTGGATAACCCCTTTTATTATAAAATAATTTTCTACTTTTATTGTCAGGATCATCTGAGGATAAAGGGCTTGTCTAATTTTGAAAAGTAAACTCTATGTTATTGCAGACTTGTGAATCCTCACATCGTGCACAGTACACGCTGTGATGATTCATCAGTGCCGGTGGCAAAACCGAGCAATCGTGTGACTGTAAAAATGCAATATGCATACTTCTGGCAACATTCTGACTAGACGTGCGTTGCCTTGCTCAATGCAAGGGAATTGAGTAAGGTTAGGCAAGTCTAGTCGTAATGTGGCAGGAAGTGTACACATCGTGTAGAGTGAGTGCAGAAGTTTGTGAAAAGCCTTTAAACACTACCAGCAGAATGCCCAAACAAAACCATACTGCCTGCAGAGAGTCCGCATAAACAGTGCCCACCCAGTAGTTCCCTCGATGGAGCTGTACAATCAAATAATAAAATGGTGACTGCCTACAACCGCCACTAGCGAGAGCTTCCTGCATGCAGATGTATGTGGTTCCAATTATGTGCAAATATATTGAAATATATAATTTCCTTTAATAAATAAATTGCAAATAGATTTTTCCTTTTATGACAAACTCCAGGATAGCTCTGGGACAATAGACACACAATTATCTTCTCATGTTGAAGATTCCAGGTTTAGAAACTGATTTGATCTGTAACTAAAATATTTTAAAGTAACAGTGATGAAAAATAAGTTCACATAAAAGTTTTTTTTTTTTAATAACTTGGTCTAAAAGAATGTATGTAAAACATCAGGTAATCTCCGCTGGTGCTCATGTGCAAACATCACTTACACCTGCAGTCTTATGTACAAGGCTTCTCCAGTGAATACTGCTGGAGGTAAATACAGAGGATCACGTGACCTGAGGTTTACCTTTACCTTCCATTCAATACAAAAGTCTGATGAAAGGGACAAGAAACGAACAATCCATTGTCTCTTACTGTATGTCGCGTCCTGAAATGCGAAACCTCTCACATGCTCAAGCCAACTGTATGAATGGCAAGTCCATCACAACTTCTCATCTATTTATATAATTGTCTTATCCTGTCTGTCTGTCTGTCCAGGAAATCCGCGTCGCTGATTGGTCCGGCCGCGGCAATCAGCGACGCAGGGCTAACTCTGCCCATGTGGTCATGTGACTCACCAACTGCCATGATGTACTGAACATGTTTTGTCAGTTACAGTGTCTGATGTACTTCTGTCACGTTTACTGAACACTGGTAATACACAGTGACATGAGGTAATACACAGGTGACATGAGGTAATACATAAGTAACATAAGGTAATACACAGTAAATGAGGTAATTACAGTAACATGAGTAATACGTACACAGTAATATGAGGTAATACACAGTAATATGAGGTAATACACAGGTAACATGAGGTAATATGAGGTAATATACGGTAACATGAGGTATACACAGTAATATGAGGTAATACACAGTAACATGAGGTAATACACAGGATATGAGGTAATACACAGTAACATCAGCGACGCAGGGCTAACTCTGCCATGTGGTCATGTGACTCACCAACTGCCCATGATGTAATGATGTACTGAACATGTTTTGTCAGTCATAGTGTCTGATGTACTTCTGTCACGTTTATTGAACATGGGTAATACACAGTGACATGAGGTAATACATAAGTAACATAAGGTATACACAGTAAAATGAGGTATATACAGTAACATGAGGTAATACACAGTAATATGAGGTAATACACAGGTAATATGAGGTAATACACAGGTAATATGAGGTAATATACGGTAACAATCAGAGACAGGCGAAGTCCGGCCGCGAATTGGCGCAGGATTTGAACCACGAACGCCACCGCTATCATCGGGAGATCAGCAGCGCTAGCGCTGATCTCCCGACGGTAGCCGCGGGTCATCTCCTGCCGCATGAATGTCAGCAGCGACGCAGCGGTAGATGACGGCCAGCAGAATACCCCGACCGGCAGCCTCACGTAAAATTGCATTATTCTTAAATCTTCATAAATAAACTACATACATATTCTAGAATACCCGATGCGTTAGAATCGGACCACCATCTAGTATATATTTACTGTACTAATCTTAAAGAAGCTTACGAATCTGAGGTCCAATAAAGGCTCCTTCGTTTATCTTTGCTTCACACACTTGGAAATTTATCAATGAGATACTTGAATGCTTTTGTATTTTTATCCATTGCCTTTGAAAAGTTCTTCATTAGGCCCAACTAGCCCACGACTACCCCACTCACACAGAAAGCAGCAGTACTTTGTATATCCACCCTGGAGACCAAGTAAGAGGGCAACCACTTTTACATCACCACAGAGGGGCCACAAATGTTGGTCATAGTTCAGGCACCTCAACAGCTGTTTCATGTTGTCATAGGTTTCTTTCATGTGGACGGTACAACCAACTGGAATGGAAGGTAGCGCATTGCCATTCTGCAGCAAGGTAGGTCTTAGTCTTGTTCTGGACGGATCGATGAAGAGCCTCCATTCCTCTGGATTATGAATTATCTTCAGAGCTTCCATTAAACTGTTGATGTTGTTGCATGCCACAAATTCGCCCTCCATGAAGAAGTATTGGACAAGAGCTTTATCATGGTAGCGTAACAAAGAGATCCAAACATCGCCTGCTAGGAGATTCCTCTGCTGTAGCCTGGAGCCAAAGAGCTCAGCCTTACGCTTGGATAGATCCAAATCTATAACAAGATCATTAAGTTCACTTTGTTTTATACGATGTGGTTCAGTTGAGGTTACTAACAGAAAGTCTGAGTCGTGAGAGGAAGATGCTTCATGACACCAAACGCCCTCTTTTTTTCTCACTTGACTCGACTGAAAATGTTTCTGGTACTTGTGGATCCGGCAGTTCTTCTGTATTTGGTACTGGGCGTATTGCCGATGGAAGTTTGGATACTGTAAAGTCCACTTCTTCTTTCATGAAACTACACTCCTGATGGCGGGCATCATGCAGAAATAGCAATTGGTAGTGTGATCGGTTGGCTCTCTCCAGATCATTGACCATAGATTGCCTCTTCCTATGCAACCACTGGGTAAGATGTGATGCACATCTATTTCAGCATATGTGTGGAGCCCAACTCTTGTCCTGATCTCCTATTCTGCAGCCAAAATACAGGTTGTAGGGTTTCCTTATCATGGTAGTCAGGTTTTGCCTCTGTGAGCCAAAACTGACTTTTAAGCATATGTAGCCCAAACTATTCACTTTTTTAATCCAACAATGATACATATCTGAAAAAACATATAGAAACATGTCAATATGCTAAGAAACTCAACTAATAAAATTCTAAACCTGTATACCTTACACAGAGAGCATTTATAAATGTGGGTGATGCAGCTGTAATTAGGATTACGTCATCGGAGCTGAGTTGGTGTTTTTTGACTGGTCGCGCTAAGATGATAGAATGCTGAAGGCTCAATAGACTAAATAGATGACGTAATAGAGGAGCTACCAACAATGCAATAATGATGATGAAATAATAAAAAACACAATTTTTCTAGAAGCCTGCATGAAAGGTGTCACAAGTAAACACAATCTTCTCTGGATCGTGAAAATTAGAGCCAATCAGCAAATTTAAGCATCTTATTAATTTTCAGCAACACAAAATCAGTTGAGTACAATTGTTTTCGTCTCTGAACTAATCTGGCTATAGGACAGTGTTATCAGCCAGATCTTTAGAATTATGGGACATGACACTAGGACTGTGGATTATAATTTCACTGCTTTCTTCCTCTGCACAATCCTGTTTTCTGATCACTGGCGTGTCTGTAGAGTATGAGCCGGTGCACACACCTTCCTCCAGCGTTAGTCACCTCCTCTATTCATTGCCCTTTGGATTTCTCAGACTGTAGCTCCTCCTGACAGTAATATATAAAGTCCCCTTACGTACAACAAAGAGCAAAATCCAGACATGGCTTCTTCCACACTGCCGGGACTCTCCTCCCTGAGCCTCGCTGAGCTCCTGCACTGGGCAGCCTACCTGTGTGTCCTGTACCTGGTCTACAAGGTCTCCAGTCTCTTCCTGAGACAGAAGAATCTGGAGAGAGTGTTCAGTGCTTTCCCGGGTCCGAAACGTCACTGGCTGTATGGTAGCGCCCATGTGGTAAGTGCTGTTACATATATTTGCTATAGTGTGCGTTTTTGAGTTCAGCATTTTAGGCAAATCACCATAATATGCTGCACTATTTAAGGATGAAAAGTCAAAATGTCAAAAGTGACCAGATTTTGATTGTAATTTAACGCCCTCTTCTCCCCATTAGTATTCCATGTTTTTTGTTGTTGTTTCTTTATTAAATATTCCATGTTTTTTGTTGTTGTTGTTGTTGTTTCTTTATTAAATACGCCATAGGGTTTAAGAGGTATTTGCATTTTTATTTAGTATACTCAAGACTGCAAGCAGTGTGATACATCAGCCTCTTACGAAAACTTGGCTGATTCATATCAATTACCTCCTTTCCCACACTGAAGACATCGAAACTTGTGTGGGATAAGTGGGCTGGCCACAGCTTTATTAAGAACCAAAAACTAGAAAAACTCCATCTACATCCATTTCCTTTCTTTCCACAGATGTCCTCATTTAACCCCCAAAGGCCAACCTCTCTATTACAGCGGGCCTTGCTGAATGCAAATAATTGGGCATGGATGAGAAAACAGGCCATGCTGTGACAACTTTGTAATTAGACATGACATCATATAAAAAACATTTTATATATAAAACTTTTGTCAAATATATAACAACATATCCATAAACTTACACTGTAACCAAAACCTTGATCCTTTATATATGGATCCATCAATCATCCTTATCTTAAGCCATCGAAATCCAAATGTATCAAAGAAAGACCTATAAAAGACAGGGCAGGGTGGGTAGGCACCAAGATGAAGGTAATATGGCTGACGAGTCTTTTGACCCCAAAACCCCTATATCTTCTGTACTAATGTCACCCCCTTTTACACAGAGCAACCCTAAAACTTTCCTGCACTTTCCTTTAACCTGTTCCTACTCCCTTACAGTCCCAGTGCCTTTCCTTATAAAGTTCAGGTCCTATAATATTCTGATTTTCATGGTATTTACCAGGGGGTCATTGCTCACAGGATTCTCTGTCTTTATGCTGCTCTGCCTAATTATTCTGTGAGCAATGCCCCCTTGATAAAAAATAATTAGCATCAGATAAAAAACCTATCGTATATCTCTGGAACAGTACGACTGATTTAAAAAGAAAAACAAACAAAATAATAAAGTACGGTAAGAAAAAAACCAACTGAATATTCAGGATAGAAGCAGGAATAAAACATGAGCAAAAACTGATAACGTTTGAGCCTGCGGCAGGTCTTCTTTAATTTATTGTGCCGAACTAATAACGGGTGCACTGACAACCAATCCCCGCAGTTCTCACTGGTGATTGATGGCTGCCGTCCTTGTATCGCTGTAAAGGAGTGGAAGATCACCGACACCCCATTCACACAATATGTGCTTTATGAATACAAGTCAATGATAAGCAGAATGTAGTCTCTGTATAGTGCAATCCTGATTCCTTAGGGCCTGTTAGCTGTTGCTATGCTTTTGTCTTACAGGTCCTTGATTGCCAAGGATGGCAATGAATGGAAAGAGGGTGGTAAAGGATTGGAACATCATCAGTATCCCCAAAAACTATGCTGCAGTTATATGATATTGCAGTGTCTGTTATATCTGTTGTGCATATTGTGATATTCAGTTGTTCCAAATGTGCTGTGATCACTATAAAGGCAATGTTCTCGAGGGGAAAGAAAGCATCACTTACTGACACAGGTTGGCAGGCCCTGCAGCATGGAGCTTTTCAAGTAACAAAAAGGCAATTGCTAAAGAGTTCCAGGTTCTTAGTGTGAGAGTTGGAGTGGAGTGGTGCTATTAGAGTGGGGTGTGTGTGGGTCAAGAAGGAGAACAGGGGTAGCAAGCAACTAACTAAAGTTTAACAGTAGCAGTTTGGATCACAGATTTGGCAGGAACTTTGATGCCCAAGGAAGTGGAGCAGAAGAGAAAGAGAGCTCAGCTTCAGGGATGTAAGGAGCTAGGAGTCCAAGGTGGCACATCGGTAGGTTTGTGGGGACTGGGGACCCTAAAACAGCAAGGGAGAAGATAGTGATGGAGGCAAGGTGTAAGGCGATCGTGGAAGTGCTTGGCTTTCCAGGTCAGGGCACAGGTGCTGTGCTAAAAAGATGTGAATGTAGAAGGAAAGATAACTTGAAATATACAGTAAAGATCAGGGGCGTAACTAGGAACGGCAGGGCCCCACAGCAAACTTCACAATGGGCCCCCCCCCGCCATTTTAAAAAAAATATATATTTTTTAAAAAATCACTAATCGCAAACGGCGAATGGATTGAATAATCCAGTCGCCATTTGCAAATTTTTAGCCGCTTTGGCGACCATTTTGGTCGCCATCTGCAGCACTGTAAAGAGGCCTGCTGTTTTCGGAGCCCCATTAGGGGCCTGCTGTTTCCTGGGACCCTAGGCCCCTGATGGGGCCTGCTGTTTCCTGGGGCCCTAGGCCCCTGATGGGGCCTGCAGTTCCCTGGGGCCCAAGGGCCCTAATGGGGCCTGCAGTTTTCTTTGGACCTAGGCCCCTAATGGGGCCTGCTGCTTCCTTTGGACCAAGGCCCCTAATGGGGCCTGCTGCTTCCTTTGGACCTAGGCCCCTAATGGGGCCTGATGCTTCCTAGGGCCCCATTCGGGGCCTGCTGCTTCCTGGGGCCTCTAATGTGGCCCGCTGTGTCCTGGGGCCTGAGGCCCCTGATACACTCACACCTCCACCCTCCGCTCTCCCCCCTCTCCTCAAGTGCCGGGACGGGAAGCTGCGGCTGCCGCGTCCCTGTAAAAGAGAGTCAGACTCAGCAAGCATACTTACCAATCTGCCAATCCTCAGGTGACTGCATCCTCCAGCTCTTCTGCTCCGCGCCCCGCTCCGTCCTCCACGCTCCGACGTCCACCACGCCAGCCTTGCATGTGACGTGAGAGCGCGCGCATGCCCCCACGTCACATGACGCGGAAGTGCCGGACTGCTCAGGGCCCGTCCCACCTCCTCTCATAGCGGCGCCAGAGGTGGTGGCGGGCCCCATGTCAGACTCACACCCAGAGGTGTATCTAGGCTTTCTGGCACCCGGGGCAAGAATTCGGTTTGGCGCCCCCCCCCCAAGCACACATGCTATTTGCACACTTAGTCATGTACCCACGAGCTGCTCTCCCTAATGCTCTCAATGTTCAGTGAAAAACTGAGAGAAGCAGGAAGAGAAGCTCGATGTCACAGGACCATAAGTATAAAAATCGCATATGAGTGAAGTGTCCATGTGATGACTGCTGGAACCTGCAGAGCTGAATCCTGACATTGCAGCTTCTGAATTCTCACAACGAATGCACTGCACACTTTTAGGATTCTCCATTACCGGTGGCAAGAGTACACGGTCATGTCAGCACAAGCATGTGATTTATATACTTCTGGCCACATTCCGACTAGACGTGCCCGGCCTCGCTCCGTTCATTTTCATTGAGTGAGGCCACACATGTCTAGTCAGCATGTGACCGCATGTATGTAAATCACCGGCACGAGAGAATCCTAACAGCGTGCAGTGCGCACTGTGAGAATTCAGAAATTGACTAATTCTCATGTTTTTATTTATGTTAGGAGCATTAAAGGGGCTGTCCAGGTTTGTGCTGAGTCTGCAGTCATTCTATGTGACACAGACCTGGAGAACCCCTTTAATGCTCCTAACAAATAAAGACATGAGAATTAGTCAATTTCACAAATAATATTTACATCCAGGTACCTTATAGATGACGCTGTCTCTGGAGTTGTTCTCCTTTTCTTCATCTTGTCCACACCCCATGATGAGTTTTCTCATCCACAGCCGTCTCTGCAGACCTCCATCTTCTCCGCTCTTCTGCACCAACTCTCCACACGATGCCCTTAAAGACAGAAGAGTCATTATAATGCCCCTAAATAAAAATATCTGCAATATACTGTCACCTCACACTATTCCCCTCCCTCCTCACACTGTCTCCTCTCACATCCCCCCTGTTCAGCATACTGTCTCCTCATATATTTACCCCCTCACTCTCTATACTATCTGCTCACACATCCCATCACCCTCACTCCCCATACTGTGTCTGCACACATCCCATCACCCTCACTCCCCATACTGTGTCCACATACATTCACCCGTTCGCTCCCCATACTGTCTGCACCCATCCCCCATACTGTTTCCTCATACATACTCTTCAGTACCCTCAATTCCCCCCACACATATTAAATGCCCCCATCCTCAATCCAAATTCCCCCCACACACATTAAATCCCCCCATCCCCACACGCATTAAGTATTCCCTATCCCCACTCCAAATCCCCCCACACACATTAAATCCCCCCATCCCCACTCCAAATCCCCCCACACAAAATAACCCCCATCGCCACTCCAAATCCCCCCACACATAAAATAACCCCCCATCGCCACTCCAAATCCCCCCACACATAAAATAACCCCCCATCGCCACTCCAAATCCCCCACACATAAAATAACCCCCCATCGCCACTCCAAATCCCCCCACACATAAAATAACCCCCCATCGCCACTCCAAATCCCCCCACACATAAAATAAACCCCCATCCTCACTCCAAATCCCCCACACATACAATAACCCCCATCGCCACTCCAAATCCCCCCACACATAAAATAACCCCCCATCCCCACTCCAAATCCCCCCACACTACAATAACCCCCCATCGCCACTCCAAATCCCCCCACACATAAAATAACCCCCCATCCCCACTCCAAATCCCCCCACACATAAAATAACCCCCCATCCCCACTCCAAATCCCCCCACACACATTAAATCCCCCCATCCCCACTCCAAATCCCCCCACACATAAAATAACCCCCCATCGCCACTCCAAATCCCCCCACACATGACCTGATCACGCTGCAGACGTCGCTCTGACCCGGCGGTCAGAGCTTCAATTGCAATTGATCCCTGGGAGCCGGCACGCAGCAGCTTCTCTGCGCCGACTGTCAGCATGACAGCCAGCACAGGGAACCGCCGACTCTCAGGACGGGGGCGGCAGAACGCAGCAGCGGGGGAGACACTGCAGACCGCCGCATTAGGCGCCCGACTGCGCCCCCCTGCCGGCTGCCCCCCACCCAGATAAGCCCCTGCTCACACCACCGGCAGCTTGCGGAACTACCATGGTGGTAGGTGAAGCAGCTGCAGCAGGGACGGGCC
Organism: Oophaga sylvatica; assembly: GCA_033576555.1. Classification (NCBI taxonomy): domain Eukaryota; kingdom Metazoa; phylum Chordata; class Amphibia; order Anura; family Dendrobatidae; genus Oophaga; species Oophaga sylvatica. Next base: position 87,060,419 of record JARQOD010000009.1, read on the forward strand.
CTCTTCTAGCCCGGGCCCTGTGGCAGCTGCTTCCCCTGCTTCCACGATAGTTCCGCCCCTGGTAAAGATACCAAACCTCACACGTAGCCGCAATGCCTGACCTCTATTAATGACAGACGTTAAGTCATGTAAATGCTCTCTTCAGTATATATTGTTCATCAGTTTCTCCAGTAAACTAAAGGTTATTTTTGTACACTGGAGTCATTCCTTCCTTGACCAAGATGTGGGTCCCTGAAGAGTAAGTGCACTAATGACATACGGCCACCAAGGAAAATGTCTGAAAATGACAGTAACACGGACTCTGAGGAACTAATTTCACTGATGTTTGAGTCACTATAACAGACCTTAGCCCATGTGACCCTTACATCATGATGGTCCTCATTCCCTAAAAGGCTGTTATATTAAGGTATACTTACAAAGTTTCCCACAAAAAAAGGAAGACCTCCTGAACTCTTGAAAAAGTCAGGACATTTTTCTGTCATTTCCAAAACATCCCCAAATCATTGGTTCTAGAAGCATTCTTGTGCACCATGGAGTATTGCAGGGAAGAGGATCCATGCATAGAGAGGGTGCTTTCATGAAAACTGTACATTGCTACAGGCACAAAGCTGTTATTACAGATTGCAAAATCCAGGAAAGCCCCTTGAGTTTTTCCTTCGAAGCCCGGAATTAGTGTTGAGCGATACGATACTGCAAATATCGGGTATCGGCCGATATTGGCTGTATCGGAATTCCGATTCCGAGTACCGATATTTTCGTCATATCGGATACCGGAATCGGAATTGTCACTGTCACTGTCAGTGTCCGTCGGTCAGGTCTGTAAGGAGTCAGCGGCACTTACCCGGCAGAAGATCTCCGGCGGTCACGTCCTGGACTGCTTCATGGCCACAATCTTCTTCTCCCCGGCGGTCACATGCAGTTTCTCGCGATAACTGCAGTGACTGCTGGGTAATCGCGGCCGTAAAGCAGTCAGTCCGATGACGTCACCGCCGGGGAAGCAGGTAATCAGCTGTGCTGCGCCGGGATGTCAGGCTCTGCCTGTCATTGCGATGTAGCAGAGCTGGATCGTCATGGGACACTCGTTACTATGGACTGCGTCGGACAGGTGGTATACTGTTGGTTTGTTTTTTTTATTTTTTTTACAGGAGATCGATGGCGTCGCAGGAATGAGAGAGTAATAAAAAAAATGAAAACTGTGTTGTCTCTTTTATTTCATTAAAAGACTTTTTTCTTGCTGTGTCTTTTTTTTACACATTTAAAAACTTTGGGATTAATAATGGATCGGTGTCTTATTGACACCTCTCCATTATTAACCGGGCTTATTGTCACCGTGCAATCTACGGTGACATTAACCCCTTATTACCCCGCTTGCCACCGCTACAGGGCAAGTGGGAAGAGCCGGGTAAAGTGCCACAATTGGCACATCTTTTGATGCGCCAAATGTGGGGCTGCTGTAGCCTGGTATTATCAGGCTGTTGAGGGCCAAAATCCATGGGCCTTGACAGTCTTTTAATACCAGGCCGCAGCAGTCTGCATTTTACTTGGCTGGTTAACAAAAATAGGGGGACCCCTACGCCGTTTTTTTTTCGAGGGGATCCCCTATTTTTGTTAACCAGCCAAGCTAAGCAGACTGCTGTGGCCTGGTATTATCAGGCTTGCAAGGTCCATGGATATTGGATCCTTACCAGCCTGAAAAACCAGGCCTCAGCGGTCTGCTTCATCTGGCTGGTTAACAAAATAGGGGGGACCCCACGCCAATTTTTTTCGAGGGGATCCCCTATTTTTGTTAATCAGCCAAGATATGCAGACTGCTGTGGCCTGGTATTATCAGGCTGGCAAGGTCCATGGATCTTGGCTCCTTAACAGCCTGAAAATCCAGGCCTCAGCGGTCTGCTTCATCTGGCTGGTTAACAAAAATAGGGGGGACCCCACGCCATTTTTTTTTCGAAGGGAACCCCTATTTTTGTTAATCAGTTCCCTCTGACGTCACTGATGGTGTCCCTGGCTGACCTGAAGTGAAAGTGGAAAGCAATCAATTAAGCTTTCCACTTCCTCTCCTGTCAGCCAGGAGAGGAACTCATTCATTTGGGGGTTTACTGTGAGGCTGCAGCATTAGCTGCGGTCCCTGCAGTAAACATTAACCCTTTCTGAAGGATTACACCGTGGGACCTGACTGTGCATCGGATTGGTAAGAATAATTTTGCTTTATTATTTTATTTTTATTACAGGAAATGGTTTTAGCAGGTAAATAAAATATGGTCAAAAACTGTGTGATTATTTCATTAAACTTCTTTTTTTATTAAAGTGTGTGTGTTTGATTTTTCTTTCATACAATAGGATTAATAATTGATAGTTGTCTAAATGACAGCTCTCAATTATTAACCTGGCTTAAAGTGACCTTTCAATTGCAAGGTCATTTTAACCCCTTATTAACCCATTCGCCACCGCTACAGGGCAATGGGAATAGACGGGCAAAGTGCCAGAAAGGGCAAATCTAATTAGAGATTTGCCCTTTCTGGGGTGTCTGGGGGCAGATGTTAAGTAGCCGGGGGGGGCCAAAAAAATGGTCCCTCTCTGGGCTATTATTATCTGCCCCCACTCACTGGCTTTGTCTGTCTGGTTGCGAAAATAGGGCGGGAGCCCACGCATTTTTTTTCAGCAATTTTACACCTCATATATATATATATACATGTCATTGAATTTGTGACACATATATATATATATTTATATTTATAGTTCATACACTTCTACATAGTATAATAGCCGCTAATTCAATTGCCGGCTTTTGTGAAAATGCAGAACCCGACATGAAATGACACTTGGTGTACATAGGGTTAACCATGTCTTTTCATGTAGTTTGATATCTGATTTGCACAAACAATTACATGAGTGTAAGTGTGCAAAATTTCACACCTGTAGGGGTTAATTAAAGGTGTAAATTCGTAGCAAAAAAGTCCGTTTTTTTTACAACGAATTTACACCTTTAATTAACCCCTACAGGTGTGAAATTTTGCACACATAGACTGATGTAATTGTTTGTGCAAATCAGATAGCAAAGGACATGAAAAGACATGGTTAACCCTATGTACACCAAGTGTCATTTCATGTCGGGTGCTTCTGTCTTTTCACAGAAGCCGGCTTTACCCGGCAATTGAATCAGAGGATATTTTACCATGTAGAAGTGTATAAACTATACATATATGTATATATATATGTCACAATGACATGTATATATATATATGTATATATATATATATGTATTCTATGTGTATATATTTAGTGTTTACAAGGAAAGAAAGAGGTTTTTTTAGTTGCGATATTTTGTTCCCATAGACTTACATGGGACTTCCGGTATCGGTATCGGGTATCGCCGATATTTTAGTGATATCGGCAATACCATTCCGATTCCGATACTTTTGGATATCGGAAAGTATCGCTCAACTCTACCCGGAATATAAAGGTGGAATTTTAGGGTTGGCCAGTGTAAGATGGCTGTCTTCCATACCACCTTTATCAGTTGTGTAGACATATCTAGTAGGACCATGCAATGATCCACTTTCTGGGTGTGTACATAAACAGGAGGTCAGGTCACAAAACTGGAGAATTTCAGCTCTTATCGTTTATGCCATAAACGAGCTGCTTATTATGTATAATTTAGAAAGGCAAGAAAGAGAGAAGCAGAGAGTGATCAAACTCCAAAGTTATTTATACCCTACGTGCCAGTGTTACTCCAGGTTTATCTGAGGTCGAGGTTACAGAGGTCTCATCCTGCCGATAATGCAGCTAGAATATGAAGAGAACATGAACACAGAACCATGTGCTGTCTGCTCATCACAACCCACAGTATAAGTCTGCAGCTGTTGCTATTATACCAACAGAATTCCCAACCGTTTAACCTTAACTATGAAAATTGACCTTCAAAGTGTCTCATTTATAGTCGCAAAGATGAAAACTATAATTCTTTACTGCAAAAAAACTGGACCCCTGAGTGGCCGCACAGGTTGCACCTGATGGACTGTCTTCTCTTCATAATAGTAGGATCATCAAAGGTTATAGCTGAAATATTTCTTCTTTTTAACAGTTCAAGCGAGATGGGACCGACTTGGACATTGTAAACGGCTATGCAAAACAATTTGACTGCGCTTTTCCCTTGTGGCTTGGAAATTTTTTTGCCTCCCTCATTGTCTTTCATCCAGACTACGTGAAAGCTATTTTATCCAGGCAAGGTGAGGCAGAAATTATCATTTTTTTTAATATTTGCATTTTACTCATTATTTTATCATATTACTTTTTGTATGTTATTTTTAATGGTATATTATACTTTCTATGATGCTTTCTTTTTTTCATAAATCAACACTACAAGTGAAGAAAAAAAAAAACTTTTCGGTATATCTTACTATAATGATATATGTCCCAATGTATCAGTCACTGATCAATGACTCTTAAAAACTGCTCAAATCTGTCTACAAATCTGTCTTCAATGAAAGATAAAATAACACCTGCCACTTAAAAAAGTCTATATAGATAAAAGAGGAAGGAGACAAAGCACAAAAGGTGTTTTTCTTCATTAAACTTTTTTGTGTCTTATTCTCCCTAGCGTGCACTGTGCAATTCAAGGTAATCCATAGTGCCTTTAGAGTCGTAAACCTTGTCATGTTTAGTGATTATATATACTAAATACATGCATCATTTCTTCATAGATCCAAAGGACAACTTTGCATATTACTTCATAACCCCATGGATCGGTATGTAACAAGAAATATCAAACTGTATGACATTGAAGTAGAAATCCAAAATTCCAAAATACCACAATATTGAGGAAAAAAATGACTAACTATGCTGAGGTAACCAGGTCGCTGTATTCTGTGTATGCAAAATTCTGATATTTTAAAGGGGTCCTTTCCCATCCCTCGGCTGAACTTTTCAGCCGTATTAACTATGTAACTAGAGTCTCATAAGAAAAGTCTGAAGTTTTTCTATGTGACTGCGACTGACAAATGGTGATGCACACACTGTCATGATTTGCTGCTATTCACTGTATGATTCGGGAGGCCATCTGGCTACATATACGGGATTAGCTCGCGACCACTAGACTCAGCCGGCTTCTCTCAATTTTCTTCTATTGTGAAAGGCATACATGTCTAGTTGGCAAATGACTGCAACTATGCAGATCACATACATACAGTCAGATAGTCGACTGCCCACATGACTCCTCCTCTCAGAGCTGTCCAATTCTGGGGTAGGGGCGTGCTAAGCTGTCAGTATGGTGAGTGATACTCCAGTCGCCCAATTAGGTCCAGGGCGTGCTGGATTTCCTACAGTTGTAGGTGACTCCCAAGCTATTTAGCTAGCTGTTTGCCTCTTATCTCTACCAGTTGTAGCTCTACTTAGTTTGATGTGTGTGTTTGCTCTGTGCTCTGATTTTTAGTATTTTGATCTTTGGAATTACCTTTGACCATCGGTTTGCCTAGCCCCTTTATCTTGATCTGCTACATTATGGGAATTCTGACCTTGCACTGTGACCTGACTACTCATTTGCCTCACCCCTCTGTTCATGATGTGCTCTCCTTGCTTTTGACCTAAGACTCTCTGACTTCTCCACCTCAAAGCATGTCCTTAAGAAGTGACTAGCGTCACACCATTTGCACGGGGAATACTGGGAAATTTTGACAGCATGAGCATTGCACACTATCATGATTCAGCAGTCTGTCTACAGTATATTTGGACATTTTTAAATAGTATTTGTCACTTGCCATAAAAATGTATTTTTTTTCCAGTTGTAAGTTCCACTGTTCTCCTGAACAGTTTTTCTTTTGTTCCTGTGTCTCTCTGTTCTCGAGATACAGCCCTCTCTTCTGGGCATGGTCTTCAAGAAGACTCCAACTGAGAAGAGTTGATGATCACAACCCACCTTGCTAAAACAAAACTAGATTTACATGTAGAGAAAAGGTGGCCATATTTCAGGATTGGAGAGGATCAGGAACCAAAGAAAAAACGCCAGGCTCTGGAGAACTGTGGCAAGCGACAGATCCTCTTTTAACTATACACTTCAGATCTACTTAGGTCTTTGCAATCATACTTCATGCTGTTTGCTCCAGTAACAGTAAGACCTTCTGTAGTCGATATACAGGTCCCTACTTTTACCTGTCTTTTGCCTTCCTATAATTCAGGGAAAGGTTTGCTGGTGCTGACGGGGCAGAAATGGTTCCAGCACCGTAAACTGTTGACCCCGGGATTCCATTATGATGTTCTGAAGCCGTATGTGAAAGTGACGTCCGACAGTGTTAATGTCATGTTGGTAAGGAGAAGTTTCCAGGTTTAGAAACCTTCTCAGTAGTGTTGAGCGATACTGCTCGATATCTAAAAATATCGGATCGGAATGGCATCGCCGATATCACTAAATATCGCCGATATCCGATTCCGATACCGGAAGTCCCATGTAAGTCTATGGGAACAAAATATCGCAACTAAAAAAAACACTTTCTTTCCTTGTAAACACAAATATACACACTTAGAATACATATATATATACATGTCATTGTGACATATATATACATATATTTATAGTTTATTCACTTCTACATAGTAAAATAGCCTCTGATTCAATTGCCGGGTAAAGCCGGCATTTGTGAAAAGACAGAAGCACCCGAGGGTCCAGTCGCCACAGAGATGTTGCATCACACCCAGCGGTGTGACAACTTACTCTCAGGTAAGGAGGAAACACCCCATTGACTCCAACCACTGCATTCAACAGTACACTATGCCAGCTGAGTGTAGGCGGACCCAATGGGATGGTCTAGCTCAGGCTGGTTAGAACAGGGTGTAGCTAGTTGGATGGGAGGGGTTGAGGCAGCCTTATGCTGCATGTCTTTGTAGTAATAATTGTTTCCTTTCCTGCTTTCTCACTACGTCGCATACTCCACTCTGCTACATCACTCTGCACCATTGCTCTATCTCACATCTATCTGCCCTGGAAGGATACCGTCTTACCTGTACAAGACTTATCATCTAGCTGCACTACACCATCCCTGCCAGAGGACCTGCACAGCAGCGCTGGTCACCCTGACCAGGTACTACAGGTGGCGTCACGACAAACTACACAAACATTCTATCATCCCCTGGAAATATCCCACATTCCAGTGAGCGACCAGGGCACGGACATAGCTGTGCTACCTGTCACATCCCCCATAGAAGTCGACGGGCTTGGTGCAGAGTACCCCCAAAACCTGTGGCTCTGTGCGACTCAACTTTGGCGTCACGAACAGGATTCAGAAGCTCGCTATAAGCGAGTCCTGTGTGCCTTAATTGAACTGTTTTTTTGCTTGAGAATTGCAAAAACCATCATAGAATGTATTTGCCATTTTTCCGTCATATCTGCGCCACGAGGCACTGGTGAAGAAGAAGGGCGTGCTCTCGTGGGCGTACACTCACTCCGTGGCGCGAAAACGATGTCCGCACACTCTAAATGTTACTGCAATGTAAGATCGTGCCCCACAGCTCTGGAGTTCCGCCTCCTCATCCTCCTCAGTGGGCGGAAACGAACGCGAAGGTCCCGCCTCCCTACAAAAGATGTCGCCTCTCCTGATGCTAATGACACATGTGACTTGGCAGAGATGGCGAATGGACGTGAGCAGAAGTGGGAAGGGATGGAGGAGTCAGAGCTCTCCCCCCACGGAAGCGACCCGATCGCCACGGAGCCACCGTTTGGCACCCGGCCTGGAAACCCTCCTACGCTGGAAGAAGCGGAGGATACCCTGAGAGACCTGGCCCGGCACCGGGAGGAGGTCGCCAGGATGGAAGCGAGCTGGCGGGCCCTAAAACTACAATTGGAGCGGCGCCAATCCCTCTTACCCCCTGAAGTGTCTGTACCGGAAGGTGAGGCACCCGTTCCAGTAGAGGAGGCCGTGCGGGCATCCCAGCCCTTGCAATCTGAACCGGTTGCCAGTATCTCAGTGGAGGCACCCGTTCCAGTAGAGGAGGCCGTGCGGGCATCCCAGCCCTTGCAATCTGAACCGGTTGCCAGTATCTCAGTGGAGGCACCCGTTCCAGTAGAGGAGGCCGTGCGGGCATCCCAGCCCTTGCAATCTGAACCGGTTGCCAGTATCACAGTGGAGGCACCCGTTCCTGCTGAAAACGCCGCACCAGCACCCAGATCCCGCTGTCTGCCCCCGTCGCTGAGGCAGAAGAAGCGACACCCGTCCTCATGGAGGAGGCCGCGCAGGCACCAGAGCTCTACCTGCCTGTACCGGAGCCCCGACCGTCATCTGTTCCAGAGCCGGCTGCTTCCGCCACAGGTGAGCGCCGCCAGGACTGGCGGGCGCCAGGAGAGCTGCCGCAAACCGGACATCGTAAGCTGGCGTTTGATGTTGGAGACATGGAGCTGCTGGTGGAGGAGAATTACAACCGGCGTCAGGAGGGAGAGTGGAGACGTTGGGAGCGGGAAGCAGAGCGACAAAGGAGCAGCGAGAATCCCAAAAGCTTCGGCAACGTCACCTGGACAAGGACCTGGCAGAGAAGGCACGTATGAGAAAGGATAAAAGTACGGTGAGGGAGCCGCGGCGTAAGGGTGCAGTACGGAACTTTAAGTTAAAAGGTGGTTGGGGCTTCATCCAGGAGCCTGGACTTTATTTAGAAGTTTTTGTAACCCGGCGGGACGTGGAGGCTCACCTCCCAGAAGGACACCCGGGGAGGGACCTGTTGCCAGGAGACTTGGTGACTTACACCCGACACTGGGGTTACAATGGATGGTACGCCCTAAATGTTACCAGGTGCGACCCCTACTCCCCAGAGTGTCAGGAAACTGACAGACCCTACGAGCCTTCAGCCTCCCCAACCAGGCCTCTGCACAAGTGCCCACCCCACGCCGTAAATCTCCCCAGCCTCCCTCAGTGGTCTCCTCAGCAGCCCCAGCTATGGACATGATAATGATAGCTGGCCCATACCCGGCGCCTGTTAGGCCCCCTGGGGTTCGTACAGTCCGGGACATAGGGGTCCAGACCCGGAAGGAGATGAAAGAGGTGGCCACACAGACCCAGATAGCGGGTCACGACGTCACTGTACAGGCCACACGACGTCATCAGGTCTGGGTGGACCCTCCTGTCACGGATGTTTGGCAAGCTCCAGAACAGTACCAGGTGGTACCTGTAAGAGGCCAGCCAAAGAAGTCTAAATAACCCAGACAGGGTCTCTGTATGTAAATAGTTAAATTATTGATGTACCCGGACGGGTGAATGTTCATAAAAAGAAGTTTATTGTTGCCTTAATATACCCAGGTTGGGTAATGGTTTGATGTACCCGGACGGGTGAATGTTCAGAAGAACAAGTTTATTGTTGCCTTAATATACCCAGGTTGGGTAATGGTGTTTCACTGTAATGAAAATGTTGAACTTTGAAGCCATGAACTGTAGTGGCTCACAAACTTTTCTGTAAATAGTTGGCACTTCGGCGCTCCATCTTGGTTTTACAAAAAACTTTACTGTGCACTATTTTCAACTACCTCAGAAACTAAAAACCCGTTTGGTGTGGCCGAAAGTGAGGTCTGCTCAAGGAAAGTCTTGCAGCCCACCCAAGACCACAGTTGGAGGTTTGGAGCGGGTCCTCCACAAGCACAAGTAAAGGACACTGTGAAGTTACCCCGGTGGGGTTGTAGTCCTAAGAAGTCTCCACGAACTTCGGCACTAATGCTATTTTCACTTTTGTTGAATATGTATTTATTAACACACATGTATAACACATATCAAGGGTATGAACAGTAACAAAACATGTCACATAATATAAGCCATTTGCACTTTTGTAATGTTATTATTAAAAATTTTATTATGCAACGTTTAACTTGAAGTGTTTCCTGCTTTCTTACTACGTCGCATAGTCCACTCTGCTACATCACTTTGCACCATTGCTCTATCTCACATCTATCTGCCCTGGAAGGATAGCGTGTTACCTGTAGAAGACTTTTCACCTACCTGCACTACACCATCCCTTCCAGAGGACCTGCACAGCAGCGCTGGACACCCTGACCAGGTACTACAGGTGGCGTCACGACAAACTACACGAACATTCTATCATCCCCTGGAAATATCCCACATTCCAGTGATCGCCCAGGTCACGGACCGAGCTGTGCTACTCGTGACATCCCCCATAGAAGTCGACGTGATCGGTGCCGAGTACCACCAAAACCCTTGTCTCTGTGCGACTCAACTTCCCTCACTGTGCTGGCACTTTACATTTACAATGCCTCTGGGTTCTTTTTTTGGGGGGGTGGGGAACATTCAGACTTTTGCTATGGGGCCCCATGATTTATATGTACGCCCCTGCTGCTGAGGCATGGTATTTAAGGCTGTTAAGGAGCCAATATCCATGGACCTTGCCAGCAGCGTCGGACTGGAGTACCTTGGGCCCACCAGAGAAAAATTATTCTTGGGGCCCACCATCATACTTCCCAACCTTTGAAGAAGGGAAAGAGGGACAAAGGCTGTGGCACACTGTGCCTGCTGCAGCAAATTTTAGGCCATGCCACGTTGCACCACAGACTGTCCAGGAGTTGGTGGATGCTTTAGTCCAGGTGTGGGAGGAGATCCCTCACGAGACCATCCGTCGCGCTCATCAGGAGCATGGCCAGAAGTTGTTGGGAGGTCATACAGCATACCTCCCAAATTTGGAAGACAGGAAAGAGGATTAAAGGCTGCGGCGCGTGTTGCGCGCCGCTGAAAATTTTAGGCCACGCCCCGACAACACCCATTTCACAGCTAATCACACCCATATCCTCGCCCCAAGCGTAACCATTTAGCACTGCTGATCACACTGACTGGTAATGAGGGCACAGTGGCTGGTACTGAGGAAAAGAAAGAAAGAGCAGCGAGAGAGAAAGAACAAACAGAGAAAGAAAGAGAGGAAAGAAAGAAAAGAGAGAAAGAAAGAACAGAGAGAAAAAAGAACAGAGAGCGAGAAGGAAAGAACAGAGAGCGAGAAAGAAAGACTAGAGAGAGAGCCATAGGCGTAGCTAGGGTTTTGGTTTAGTGGGGGCAAAACTTCTGAGTGGGCCCATCATCAGAGAACCTCAGCAAATGACCGCGCTGTTGGCCAAAATAATCTATATATAAAAAGACCAATATTGATATTACCGCCATATGGTCTGTGTTAAATAATACCAGTCCTACAGAACATATAATAGATTACAGCACAGGTACAGATAATGACTTACCGCTGATGTTCTTTCTAATGGAATTGTTCACTTTTCATGTCTTTTCCATCTGGCCCACACCGACATGACGACTTCTCCAGCCAGGACTCGACTGCACCCCCATTAAAAAAAAATCAAAAAAAACCTCACCTCCCGGCTCCTGTGCTGCTCACTGTTCTCCCTCTCAGCGTCTGACAGCGGGTGCCGGCAGGTGATGTTATTGCGCCCGCTGTCATACGCTGAGAGGGGGATTATGGGAGAGAAGGAGCGCTCGCTCCTTCTCTCTCCATGCGGTCAGCTTTATCGGCTGGATGCCGATACAGCTGACCCTCCGATGACGGGTGGGGGGCCCACTGCTGGCACCGGGCCCCCCCAACGCCTGTTCAGGCCCCATAGCTTCCGGGCGGCAGAGCAGGGAGAGCGATTCTCCCTGCTCTGCCGCAGAATGTAACTGTATCGTAGCTCCGGGTGGGCCCCCTCAGAGCGCGGGCCCCGGGGCCACCGCCCCCTCTGCCCCGCGACCTATCCTTTCAAATCAGGGCCCACCACGCAGGAGCTGGGGCCCACCATAGGTTTCTCTGGTGTCCCGGTGCCTCAGTCCGACCCTGCTTGCCAGCCTGATAATACCAGGCCACAGCAGTCTGCATATCTTGGCTGGTTAACAAAAATAGGGGATCCCCTCGAAAAAAAATTTGGCGTGGGGTCCCCCCTATTTTTGTTAACCAGCCAGATGAAGCAGACTGCTGAGGCCTGGTTTTTCAGGCTGGTAAGGATCCAATATCCATGGACCTTGCCAGCCTGATAATACCAGGCCACAGCAGTCTGCATATCTTGGCTGGTTAACAAAAATAGGGGATCCCCTCGAAAAAAAAAACGGCGTAGGGGTCCCCCTATTTTTGTTAACCAGCCAAGTAAAATGCAGACTGCTGCGGCCTGGTATTAAAAGACTGTCAAGGCCCATGGATTTTGGCCCTCAACAGCCTGATAATACCAGGCTACAGCAGCCCCACATTTGGCGCATCAAAAGATGTGCCAATTGTGGCACTTTACCCGGCTCTTCCCACTTGCCCTGTAGCGGTGGCAAGCGGGGTAATAAGGGGTTAATGTCACCGTTGATTGCACGGTGAGAATAAGCCCGGTTAATAATGGAGAGGTGTCAATAAGACACCGATCCATTATTAATCCCAAAGTTTTTAAATGTATAAAAAAAAAGACACAGCAAGAAAAAAGTATTTTAATGAAATAAAAGAGACAACACAGTTTTCATTTCTTTTATTGTACTCTCATTCCTGCGACGCCATCGATCTCCTGTAAAAAAAGGAAAAAAACAAACCAACAGTATACCACCTGTCCGACGCAGTCCATAGTAACGAGTGTCCCACGACGATCCAGCTCTGCTACATCGCAATGACAGGCAGAGCCTGACATCCGGCGCAGCACAGCTGCTTACCAGCTTCCCCGGCGGTGTGACGTCATCGGACTGACTGCTTTACGGCCGGGATTACCCAGCAGTCACTGCAGTTATCGCGAGAAACTGCATGTGACCGCCGGGGAAAGATGATGGCGGCCATCAAGCAGTCCAGCCCGTGACCGCCGGAGATCTTCTGCCAGGTAAGTGCCGCTGACTCCTGACAGACCCGACCGACGGACACTGACAGTGACAGTGACAAATCCGATTCCGGTATCCGATAAGACGAAAATATCGGAACTAAGTATTGAAAGTCCGATAGAGCTAATATCGGCCGATACCCGATACTTGCGGTATCGTATCGCTCAACACTACTTCTCAGTCATTCAAAAATCCTTCCGGTGTAAAACAGCTGACCTACTTTCTGATTGCAATGACTCGAGTTAATGCTGAACCTTTTTTTAGGACAAATGGGAGAAACTGGCCCCAAATAATAAACCAGTGGAGCTTTTCCATTATGTCAGTCTCATGACCTTGGACACCATCATGAAATGCGCCTTCAGTTACGAGAGCAACTGCCAGAATAACAGGTTGGTCGTTTCCAACAATTTATGTCTAAAACTACACATATTATCAAAGATAGAGAGGCGTATCATGTAGCTGCAATAGGATCATTGGTGAGAAGGTTCCCAGTCCTACTTGGTTCTCTTCCATATGCAACTTGTTGGGAAAAAACCTGCGCAGGACTACCCTCTTCAGAGGACCGCACTCCACTGCAGAAGCCATGTCAGGTACTGCGCTCTGTACAACATGATTTATTACTTTCTTCTTTAATTGCAGTGAAAATGACTATATCAATGCTGTGTATGAGCTCTCCTACCTGATGGAGCGCAGAGCCCGTATCTTTCCATATCATAATGACTTTATTTTCTACATGAGCCCCCATGGATTCCGCTTCCGGAGAGCAGTGAAAACAGCACATGAACACACAGGTCAGAAGAGATGATAAATTATTCACAAGTTTTTTATGTACCTTTTTAAAGGTTGTACATTCTATATTCCAATGTTAGATTTTTTTTTATATACAAGTCATAATCCAATGGAGGAGATGATCATTGAGATCTTTAACATATACAGAATGATAGACCAGTCGGCATACAGTGGCGTGCCTACCAGTGATAATTTTTGATACCAAGTCTCGGTTAGGAGTTCACAACCATTGACTAGAGCCATGCCCTTTCTAAATCCACATCCCTCCATGTCCAATCCCCATGTCTCCACGTTCTCCATTTTCGGTCCCATGAATAAAAATACCTCCCAGAATAGCTGGTTTCTTGGGGGTTTGAGGCAAGTTTGACAAAGCTCAGGAGACTCGTTGACACATTCTAGAGTCCAACGGGTCTCCCCTTATTTCAGGATTCTCCAAGATGTTTCAGGAGTGTTGACAAATATTCCATAGAGGTAGACTGTGCAACTAGTTTGCTGTCCATTATGATGGCAATAATTTGCTTTCTCTGGTTATTACAGAGAGAGTAATCAAATTGAGGAAAGAATCACTAAAACAGGAAAGAGAGGTTGAAAAGATCAAGCAGAAGAGACATTTGGATTTTCTGGACATTCTTTTATGTGCCAAGGTACTAAAATGCTCAATGTATAAGTTACCATATATCCTGAGGGGGGAGGCTTTCTTTCCTGTAAAAGAAATGTGTGTCTGTATTTATCAGGATGAAAATGGTCAGGGTCTATCTGATGAAGATCTGCGGGCAGAGGTGGACACATTCATGTTTGAAGGACACGATACAACTGCCAGTGGTGTCTCCTGGACATTATACTGTATGGCTAAATACCCCGAGCACCAGGAGAAATGCAGAGAGGAGATCAGAGAGGTCCTGGGAGATCGGACTACAGTGGAGTGGTAAGATCCTAATATATTAATATATAATGTTATTAGTAATATCCCACTTTGTGCTGTTTACGGCAGAAAAAGTGTATCATAATATAGAAAATTCTATTACTACCCACAAGAAGTAACAATAAACCCTGCACAATAAAAATACCTATTCTGTTCCATATGATAATAAAATTGTGCCCCCTGATATTCAATAGTGTCTCTTGCATCAATGACCACTTAAAAGGTATTAGAAGCAGGGTGAGTGACAGCAGTGCCGCACCACAGCTTCTATCACTGACCTCAAACAAATTGTCATCAGGGAGCGGTGATAGAAGCAGTGTGAGTGACACCAGTGATGATGTCTTGTTCTAGGCTGGGTGATAGAAGCTGCGGATAAGTGACCACAGGGATATCTTCTGTGATGTTCCATTTGAGACTCCCCTCAAGCGAAATGTTACACAAAGTAAAGTAAAAAAAAAAACAGATAGAGGTATTAGCTGTATAGGGAAAATGGTAGGGAATTTTATAATAAAGATAATTACAAAAGTCATTAGGGGTTAAAGATAGGTATTTATGAAGGGCATTATAGGTATTGGACCACCTCCTTATAAAGCAGTTGTAGAAAGTTTTCATGCTCCTCATGGGCATCGCTCTTTTTTATATAATTGATAGACTGGACATTGTACAGTCATGGCCAAAAGTTTTGAGAATGACACAAATATTATATTTTCACATGATTTGCTGCCCTCTGGTTTTTATGTGTGTTTGACAGATGTTTTTTATCACAGACAGAAATATAATTGCAAACATATGAGTAACAAAAGCTTATATTGACAGTTAGAATGAGTTAATGCAGCAAGTCAATATTTGCAGTGTTGACCCTTCTTCTTCAGGACCTCTGCAATTCTCTCTTGCATGCTCTCAATCAACTTCTGGACCAAATCCTGACTGATAGCAGTCCATTCTTGCACAATCAATGCTTTCATTTTGTCAGAATTTTTAGGTTTTTGTTTGTCCACCCGTCTCTTGATGATTGACCACAAGTTCTCAATGGTATTAAGATCTGGGGAGTTTCCAGGCCATGGACCCAAAATCTCTATGTTTTGTTCCTGAGCCATTTAGTTATCATCACCTTTGCTTTATGGCAAGGTGCTCCATCATGCTGGAAAAGGCATTGTTGATCGCCAAACTGCTCTTGGAGGGTTGGGAGAAGTTGCTCTTGGAGGACATTCTGGTACCATTCTTTATTCATGGCTGTGTTTTTAGGCAAGACTGTGAGAGAGCCGATCCCCTTGGCTGAGAAGCAACCCCACACATGAATGGTTTCAGGATGCTTAACAGTTGGCATGAGACAAGACTGGTGGTAGCGCTCACCTTGTCTTCTCCGAATGAGGCGTTTTCCTGATGTCCCAAACAATCGAAAAGGGGATTCATCAGAGAAAATAACTTTACCCCAGTCCTCAGCAGTCCACTGCCTGTACCTTTTGCAGAATATCAGTCTGTCCATGATGTTTTTTCTGGAGAGAAGTGGCTTCTTTGCTGCCCTCCTTGAGACCAGGCCTTGCTCCAAGAGTCTCCGCCTCACAGTGCGTGCAGATGCACTCACACCTGCCTGCTGCCATTCCTGAGCAAGCTCTGCACTGCTGGTAGCACGATCCCGCAGCTGAAACACTTTTAAGAGACGGTCCTGGCGCTTGCTGGTCTTTCTTGGGTGCCCTGGAGCCTTTTTGGCAACAATGGAACCTCTCTCCTTGAAGTTCTTGATGATGCGATAGATTGTTGACTGAGGTGCAATCTTTCTAGCTGCGATACTCTTCCCTGTTAGGCCATTTTTGTGCATTGCAATGATGACTGCACGTGTTTCTTTAGAGATAACCATGGTTAACAGAAGAGAAACAATGATGCCAAGCACCAGCCTCCTTTTAAAGTGTCCAGTGGTGTCATTCTTACTTAATCATGACAGATTGATCTCCAGCCATGTCCTCATCAACACCCACACCTGTGTTAATGGAGCAATCACTGAAAAGAGGTTAGCTGGTCCTTTTAAGGCAGGGCTGCAATGATGTTGAAATGTGTTTTGGGGGATAAAGTTCATTTTCTAGCCAAATATTGACTTTGCAAGTAATTGCTGTTAAGGTGATCACTCTTTATAACATTCTGGAGTATATGCAAATTGCCATTAGAAAAAGTGAAGCAGTAGACTTTGTAAAAATTAATATTTGTGTCATTCTCAAAACTTTTGTCCATGACTGTACTAATATTAACTTTTTATTACTGTTTTGTGTTCCCAGGAAGACTTGAGTAAGCTGCCATACACCACAATGTGTATAAAGGAAAGTATGCGTCTCTACCCTCCTGTACCGGAGTAGCTCGTGAGCTGAAAGAACCAATCACATTCTTTGATGGGCGGAGTCTACCAAAAGGTCAAAACAAAAAATCAAACTGATAAAAGCACAATAAAAATACAAAATAAAACTGAATCCTTCCCTTCAATATGAAAGCTACAGAAGCAAGGATCCAATTTTGCCAGATCTTATCATAATATGTACATATAGGAACTATAACAACTATATACTGTTTATGAACAATTTGTTTAGAATTTACATAATTTGATCATTTTAAAAAATAGCAAATTTGTAGTTAAAATTGAATAAATGGCTTTTATCTTCAGGATGTTTTATTGTAATATCTTCTAGAAATGTATTATGAATTCTTCCTTTATCTTTTGATGTGACAGGCACCATTGTATTTCTGAGTATATTTTGCATGAACAGATCTCCAAGTATGTGGGAAAACCCTGAGGTAAGTGCTGGCTACAGATAGTATTACTTTTGTATGATTATTATTATTATTATTATTATTATATTATAATAAAGCAATTGTTTTTAGAACCTGGTTTACGAGTCATCTATTTTATGATTTAGGTTTTTGATCCACTGAGATTTTCACCTGAGAATTCATCAAAGAGACATTCACATGCGTATGTTCCATTCTCAGCTGGATCAAGGTAAGACATCTCAAAGATGTATAAATGACCCTATACCTTGGCATGGAGCAATGGCTCACTTATTTGTCAGTTAGGAAGGCATTTACTTAATATGAGGCACAGAGCATAGCCATTTCTTGTCGGAGTTGAGTCACAGAGCTTGGCTGTTAAACATCAAGGTTGAGGCACAGAGTTTGGTGGTTACATATCTGAGTTGAGGCACAGAGCTCGTCGATTACACGCCAGAGTTGAGGCATAGAGCTTAGCGGTTACACATCAGAGTTGAGGCACAGAGCTTGGTGGTTACAAATCTAAGTTGAGGCACAGAGCTTGACGGTTTCACGCCAGAGTTGAGGCATAGATTTTGGCGGTTAATTGTCTGAGTTGAGGCACAGAGCTTAGCGGTTACACATCAGAGTGGAGGTACAGAGCTTGGTGGTTACATATCATGGTTGAGGCACAGAACTTGGCAGTTGCAATCAGAGGTTACCAGCAGTAGCAGTGACTGTTTCTTAACACTGTTAATAATGTAATGCACATCATACAGTTGTCGAACTTGGAACGTCATCTTAATCAGTCTCTACTGTAAGCCACTTAAATCGGGGCAGTTCAGTCTGTACACAGTCACAATACAAACTAAATGCTGAAAGTGGTCTGCCATTACTTGAAATTACCAGGGCCACTTATTTTTATGGTAAAAAGAACTCACCTTTGTTTTTCAAATTGCAAAAAATGTGAGCATCGGATTGCATGAGCTATCAAGAATGCAAAAGGGAAGAGTTCTGAGTAGTAGAATGACTGCTCTGGTCAGAGTCGCTATGATGAGTAATTTATATTATGGTTTCAGATGTAGGACTCTTTGTGAGCATCGTGCCTTGACATTGGAGTTCCCTTTCTATTTCTACACATGGAGCATCCACACCAGTAAGACCAGCACTCCAGAGTAGTCTCAGCTGGCCCATCTCCAATTATGGATTCCCATAACTTTCTCTCTGATGCACCTCAGTTTGACATGCTGACTAATTCAGTCTCAGAAAGAGAGGAGGGGAGAGGCTCCTGCTGCAGCCAGTTGTATTAAAACTAAACTCAGGACCTTAAAAAGTAGGAGTCAGAGATCATGGTTGCGTTCTTGATCAATTTTAATTTTATTATAAGGCAATATAAGAAAAAATGGCAGGAGGATCCTAAAAGTGCGTGCATGAGTGGTTTGAATAATTTTACTATTGCTGTTTTTTTAAAGCTGGCGGGTAGTTACCTCTTTTCCTTTAAATGAAGCATTTTAGCAGTGGGATGTTTTCTTCTTTGCCGCAACCAAAGTTCTTATTTTCATTTTTTTAGCATAACTTGTCAAATAAGACCAAAACCTTCATATTCTCTCCCTCTAGAAACTGTATCGGACAGAACTTTGCAATGAATGAGATGAAAGTTGCCATCGCGCTGACGTTACCGAGATTCGAACTGAGTATAGACCCCGAGAATGAGCCAAAGAAGATCCCTCGGCTCGTCTTACGTTCTGTGAACGGCATTCACTTGAACGTGAAGAAGATAGAAAAGTTTCATAAAATCTGAAGACTGCAACCTCTGTGATTCAGTCGTGTCTTTGCTGTTTATAACGTATTGCTCCATACTACAATATTCAAACTGAGAAAATCCTGTAATATCCACTGCCCAGATTTCCCAGTGCAACAACAATTATAACAATTCCATATTATACTGCCCTTATATGAAAACTCCATAATATGAACTGTAAATGTCCTGCCATCATCATTACTCATCAGAACCATCAGATGATTGGAACAAGATGGCACAGAGTGGCAGTATCACTCACCATTTAAGGTGGCAGTCCATCTTAAATAACCCATATTCTCTTGAGATTCAGCACCCGGACAGATGTCCTGACATTTTCCTTTAGAATTTTCTATTAAAATTTAGTATCCATTGTCCCATCAATGATGGCCAACTGTCTTGACCCAGATGCGGCAAAACAGGCCCAAACCATCATGCTACCACCACTGTGTTTCACAGATGGTGCGAAGTTTTTATGCTGTAATGCAATGTTATCCTTTCTTCAAACATAATGCTCCTCATTTAAGCCAAAAAGCTCAGTTTTGCCTTATTCGGTCACAAAAATTTGCTCCAGTAACCGTCTGGCTTGTGCAGGGGATTATTAGCAAACTGAAGGCGGCCACCAATGTTCTTTTTGGAAAGTAGTGGCCTTCTTCTTGCAATGCTACAATGCACAAACTAATGTGACAGAGGCCTTTGGTTGCTTAAAGGTTACCTTGGGTTCCTTTATATCCTCACGGACTCTTAGGCCGGCGTCACACTGGCGAGTTTGATGCGAGTAAGTCGCACGACTTTTTCGCATCAACACCCGGCAAGGCCGCCCGCTCTCTGACCCGAGTGTGCGGCTGCATAGAAATACATGCAGTCGCACACTCGGGTCCGAGAGCGGGCGGCCGTGCCGGGTGTTGATGCGAGAAAGTCGTACGACTTACTCGCATCAAACTCGCCAGTGTGATGCCGGCCTTATATGTATTGTTCTGCGAGTGATCTTTGGTGGTCATTTACTTCTTTGAAAGGTAATAATAACAGCCTTGAATTTCTCTCATTTGTCAACAATCTGTCTGACTGTGGATTGGTAAAGTTAAAACCCTTTAAACATGGTTTTGTAACCTTTTCCAGCCTAAAGAACTGATCAACAACTTTTTTCTGAGGTCCTTAAAAATCTTCTTTGTCCATGCCATGATTTCTTATCCACAAACAAGTTGTGAAGACGTAAAACATGTCACCCACTCACACTGATTGTTATCCCATTGATTGAAAACACCAAACTCTAATTTCACCTTCAAATTATCTACTATTCCTAAAGTTTCACATACTTTTTCCATTCACATACATGTAATATTGGATTATTTTCCTCATTAAAAAAATGTCAAAATCTAATATTTTGAGTCCCATTTCTTTTATTTGGTTCTCTTTATCCTATAGGACTTCTGTAAAAAGCTGATGTAGTTTTAGGTCAAATTTATGCAAAAATGTGGAAAATTTTGAAGGGTTCACTAACTTTAAAGCACCACTCTACATCTTTTGATATATTGTACTTCTTTTGCTATCTGCCATGCTTTCATATTCTCTTGCATATATTGTAGTTTTCAACATATTTTTGGTGAACTGTGTTATTTAATTTAGCCATTGTGTGGGAATTCATTTATCTTTAACCCTTGAATCCATTACAAAACAGCTTAATTCTTCGAATTTTCTTGTGATTTGAGTCAGTATAGGTGTACTTATAGAAAATCTGGGGTGGGATTTAAAGAAGGCGGTTGCAGAACACAAACTCAAGAATTTTGGTGACCTGGAGGCTAGTTCGTGAATGTTGCCAATCCATGCCAAAATAAAATGCTTCATATGAACTGTTTTGTGTTGAATTTGGAGAAAATTAGATTAGTAATGTTGATATTTAAAGGGGTTTTCCAGGCACAGATTATTATTATTAAAACATTGTAAATTCTTATGAGAAATAAAGAAAAGTCCACTGATATGGTCCTTTCAAAGCACAGAGTAGAGAGATTTCCTGTCTGTGCTTTGAACAGAAAGTAACCCGTTAATCAAGCACAGCCCTTCATTCAGGAGGTGGGATTAAGGCAGCAGCTGTCAAGAAGAGTGCTCTGGATGGTGATATAATTGGGATATGGCCTGTTATTCTCTGCCAGTTACTTACTGAGGATGTGTAAAGGAAGAGAGGGAGAGCAGACACCACAAAAGCAGTGCATACTCCACAGAGAAGAACAGTAAGCTTATCAACTAGTGGCCAAAGGGAATTGTGCTGGATGTTCCAAACTGCTAGGTTATATTATGATAAATAAATCCATTTTATGAACCCTTGCTCCCTTACAGTGCACTGTGTTGCCAGAAACAGCAGCTGCAACATTAATGACTGCAAGAAAGTGTCAGGATAGCACATATTCTAGGTGAAGACAAAGTAATGTTAGGACGGAGAAACTGTGTGTGCTGTCATTTATCCATCTTGAGACTATATACTGTGATAGTAGGAATGCAGTGACAAGAATCTGCATAACTAATCATATGCTAAATAGTTGAAAGTCAAATTTAGGTATGAGATAGCCAAGATGATTGTCTATAAAATGATGGTGGTCTCATGATCAAAGAAGTAGTGGATAGTGAGATATGGAGCCTGAAAGTCAAAGTTCAAAATATTATTACCATTTTGCTTTTCACTGCAGGAGTCTCAAGATGGTACTTTGTTGATGGAGTTGGCAGGCATTGAGGGTGAGGGTGAGTGAACTGAGGGACAGATATAGCTCCGGCTGGTTGAGAAACCACAGTGCACTGCCTTCTAGGACATATAGTCTAGAGGCACCGAGGGAATAGTTGGCAAGAAATTCACGTCAATAACAAAAACAGACCATTAGGATGGAGGAGCTAAAAAAATATATGTAACAGGTGTGTTTGGGGAGTCATTATAGGGGCATATATAAATATATGTATATTTTTGTATATGCAGTGCCCTGAAAAAGTATTCGTACCCTGTGAACGACTGCACATTTTTACACATTACACCCACAAATTTAAATGTATTTTATTAGGATTTTATGTGATATAGCCACACGAAGAAGCGTGTATTTGTGATGTGTAAATAAAATGATACATAGTTTAAACACATAAATCTGAAAACTGTGATGTGCATTTGTATTCAATGTATTCAGCCCCTGTAGTCTGATTCCCCTAAATAAAATCTGAGTGGC
>JARQOD010000009.1:87082751-87122187 GCA_033576555.1 Oophaga sylvatica
TCTGTACTTATTCGAATCTGGTAACGTCAGGGCGATGGCAACTTTCATCTCATTCATAGCAAAGTTCTGTCCAATACAGTTCCTGGGGGAGAGAACATGGAGGGTTTTGGTCTTAATAACAATTTTTACCCATTTTATTATATATTTGTACTAGTCAGATATAAAACATAATGGAAGGAAGAACTTTTGTTGTGGGGACTCTCACTAAGCCTTTCCTGTAAGGGAGCTGTTTATTGGAGACTGTTAAAGCTCTACTGAGACTGCTCTGAACTGACTGACCTGCTATTAGTGGACTGGACACACTATAGAACGTAGTGGCTTTGGAAAATGCAAGAAATGGCAGACCACTTCCAGCCTATTGTTTGAATCATGAGTGGGTACAAGCCGAGTTGCCGTGGTATAAATAAGTTATCAGTGCAGAGAGCTGAAGCTCCCTCTGGTGGTTGCTGAGGGTATTGAACCTATGTTGAATACCAAGAGTCCTACACCTGCAAGATAACGAGTGGTTGTCAGATGGTACTGACTGGCCTGATATAAGTGAGCGTAAGTCTCTTTCAGTTTTTTTTACTGTGGTTTGAATTCCTTCTTTTTGCTGCATTGCTTTTTGTCTTCAGCGGGTCCCCTTTGGGGGGCTTTTGGCTGGTCCTCCGTTCGTTTTTTGTATTTGTTCATTTGCTCAGTTCTTGTGATATTTTAACTGTGGGTAGCTACGTGTCCACACCAGAGATTTGATATAGGTGGTCGAGACCGTGTGGTCTCAGTGTTTTTGGATTCAGAAGTGTTGGAGTTTTTCCTATAGTTTTTCTGGGTTGCAGACAGCATTCTCTCCTGTGCTGTCCTATCTAGACAGTTTTGGGCCCCAGCGTTTGCTCAATCTATTTTCTGTCTGTGGTCGTATTTTCATCTTGTCTAACTGCCATTATATGTTTGGGCCTACTCTTTTTTGGGGTCTACTCCGGGGCCGTTAACTTTCCTCTTTCCATCTTTAGGGATAGCTATCTCTCCGGCTGTGCCGAGACGTCAGGACCACCATAGGTACGCCAACGCTGCTTCTAGTTGTGCGGTTAGTTTGGGGGTCTGCAACCTATAAGTTTCCAACCTCTCTGGTGTTAGGCTGCCTATTTTGCTCCTGCTTCCTCAGCTACCAAAACATAACACTCAACTGTGATTTGTAACCAACAAGTTCCATGCTCAACTCTGATGTGTAACCACCAAGTTCCGTGCCTCAACTGTGATATGTAACCGACAGGTTCCATGTTCAACTCTGATGGGTAACCACCAAGTTCCATGCTCAACTGTGATATGTAACCGACAAATTCCATGTTCAACTCTGATGGGTAACCACCAAGTTCCGTGCCTCAACTGTGATATGAAAACCGACAATTCCATGTTCAACTCTGACGGGTAACCACCAAGTTCTGTGCCTCAACTGTGATATGTAACCGACAAATTCTATGCTCAACTCTGATGTGTAACTACCAAGTTTCTGTGTTCAAGTCTGATGGGTAACCACCAAGTTCTGTACTCAAGTCTGATGTGTACCCACCAAGTTCTGTGCACCAACAGTGATATGTAACCTACAAGTTATGTTTTTAACTTTGACATATAACTATCAAGCTCTGTGTCTCAACTTTAAGGTATAACTCCCAAGCTCTGTTCCTCAACTGATGGATTACAGCTAAGCTCTGAACCTTAACGGTGATGTGTGACTAACAAGTTCAGTCGTCAGTTCTGACATATAACTGATAAGTGTTGTGCCTCTTATTGAGTAAACATCTCTCTATCCTAGTTGATCCTCACGTGAGTCACAGCATCATCCTCAAGCGCAATACCAAGTTGGGGCAAAGTTTAGATCTTCAAGATGTCTTACCTTGCACCAGCTGAGAATGGAACATACATATGTGAATGTTTCCTTGTTGAATTCTCTGGTGAAAACCTCAGTGGATCAAAAAGCTAAAATCATAACAGAAACAACACAAACTTTATTGTAAAAACAATTCATTCATAATACAAAAAAATAATCAGAAATGCAAAAACATATTCAAAACTTATCATGAAAATCTATCAATCTATCTATCTATTCAACACCTAGCACTCAACGACATTCAGATACAATTAAATTTGATTCCATGGAGCTAAATATCTATGTAGCCTCCACTTACTTCAGGATTATCTGGGAGATCTGTTCATGCAAAACATACTCATAAATACCAGGGTACCTGTCACATCAAAAGATAAAGGAAGAATTCATAATAAATTGTTATCAGAGTACAATAAAACATACAAAAAATAAAATGTAGATTCTAAACAAAAGGTTACAAAATATACATGATATGGTTGTTTTCTGGTGTGTAGGACCAATGACAATTACCTTTTTACTGTGCTAGCTCTTGAAGGGGTTGTCTGTAGTGAGACAATCCTTTCAATGTAAAGAGCAGGATTTGGTTTTAATTTTGGAATTATATTTTTTAATGTGTTTATAGAATTGCAATGTAATAAAACATTATGACTGACCTTTGGGCAAGCTCCGGCCATCAAAGAATGTGATTGGTTCTTTCAGTTCACGAGATACTCCTGGTACCGGAGGATAGAGACGCATACTCTCCTTAATGCACATTGTGGTGTATGGCAGTTTACTCAAGTCTTCCCTGGCAACATAAAAAGTAATAATAAAATTAATAATATTACAAATCCTACTCTGTTAATTACGTAAAAAAGGGTGACGCCCACGAGGAGCTTCTTGCTGAATTTAGTAGGAAAACTCATGGCAGAAAAAATGCAAACAATTGCAACAACTTCTTAAACTCATAAATCCTACTAGGCTTCATATACTTATAGTTAAAATTTTGTACAGTACTTTCACCCTGGTTTTCATAGCCTCTCACCTTTTCTTGTCTACATTTTCAGCACTATGACCACTGCAGACTTTGATTAGCTGCCATGTTCACAATATGTATGACACATTATCACACAAGGAATATAACCAAGATAGGACAGGGAACCCGATCATCTGTGACAGAAATAACTCTGAATGGTCAGTATTTCTCTATTTGTAGTGTTGATCTGTTTGGAACCTATTTAGGGATATTTGTGTGACTTAAAAAAAGTTGATATACGAAAGATGTATATCTTCGTACCGTGTTAGCCAGTAGATAGAAAAATATTTAGACTTGAGAGTCCTCAGTGGTTGATACCTTTTAATGGCTAACTGAAAAGATGGTAACAAATTGCAAGCTTTCGAGACTACTCAGGTCTCTTCATCAGGCGAAGACTAATACAAAATCTGAAGAATCACATATTATACACAACAGGACACAGGAATAATGCAATAGGTAAGACATGTGACTTGAAGCAGAACTGTCATTATGGCAGAGGGATGAACATAAATATTGGAACAGTTCATAGATAAGGAGTGAAAGTTTTATTGCCCTCTGATTGGAGTCTGCTATTGTGTTTTGATGCCCCTAGAAGGTCAGAGAAGCAGATTCCTTAATTGATGTAGAAAGACATGAATCCGTGTGATATATTCATTCCAGCACTCAGAGTGTCAAAGGTCATCATAAGTTTATATTCCCAAACCTTTCTATCTTTCTCAGATTTGAAGTTAGATTTTAATACAAGTAATTCCATATCCATCATGCTATGACCGGGCATACAAAAGTGTTTTGCCACAGGTAAATCCATTCTTTTTTTTGGGAATATAAACTTATGATGACCTTTGACACTCTTAGTGCTGGAATGAATATATCACACGGATTCATGTCTTTCTACATCAATTGAGGAATCTGCTTCTCTGACCTTCTAGGGGCATCAAAACACAATAGCAGACTCCAATCAGAGGGCAATAAAACTTTCATCCTTATCTATGAACTGTTCCAATATTTATGTTCATCCCTCTGCCATAATGACAGTTCTGCTTCACGTCACTTGTCTTACCTATTGCATTATTCCTGTGTCCTGTTGTGTATAAATATGTGATTCTTCAGATTTTGTATTAGTCTTCGCCTGATGAAGAGACCTGAGTAGTCTCGAAAGCTTGCAATTTGTTACCATCTTTTCAGTTAGCCATTAAAAGGTATCAACCACTGAGGACTCTCAAGTCTAAATATTTTTTAAAAAAAAGTTATAATGTATTGACAGACAATCAAAAGAAACAATACTCACCTAGCTAATTCCCTGCCACTCCTTTTTGCAATGCTTCTCCGGGTAACCCACTAGTGGTTCTTTTTATAAGCACTATCCAAAAATATTAATCTACAAGTATGTATATAACGCTTTAAATAAAACAGTAAACTGCAGAATTACAGCGGAGTGTTGCAAGGAGTTCCATCACTGTGCCACTGAGCAGCAGGAGTGATATGTTATGCATGACATAAAGAGTTAACACACTGAGCTGCTGAGTGATCTACTGAAGCATGAGAATTGTGGAGATAGTATTAACATGTCTGCCACCACCCCCTTGTCCCCTGAGTGTCCAATAGAGCTAGATTGTCTTTTGCATTTTTGAGGAGACAGGGAAAAGTTTATCAGGCAAGCTGCAGGTTGAAGTAGTGGATATGTCTACGAGATACGCAGGTAGCAAGTGGAGATGCATAGCAATTGCCACTTCAGGATTTAGCTTCATCCTCCATTGTAGCTGATATAGTCTGGCCCAGGGGGAAGAGATTAGCCTTCCTGGGTGAGAGAGTCACCATTACAGAGAGAGAATGAGGATTGAAACCACAGAGCATTTCTGTCAAATAGGCAAAAAAAAACAAATGGTGTCAGCTTACCCCAATCTTCATGTTACACATATATCTTCACTCCTCGCACGGATATGGCAGAGCAACCAGAGCAGATGAAAAAAAAAAAGGAAAAATCCAGCGTAGAGTAGAAGTAGTTAAAAAGTTTTAATTCTTTAATAGATGTGATCATGGGCGTACCCACCGTGGGGCAGGGGGGGGGGCCGTTGCCCCCCCTAGGAGCAGGGGCGCTGTGCCAAGATGAGGCCATCGCATCAGCCGGCCCTTTAAAAGGTGCTTCTGGGCTGGCTGCGACTCACATACTAGACTGTATGGGCTCTTTCCAGCGGTGTGACATCGTTCCCGGGGGCGTGTTCTGCAAAGCCAGGAAGCCAGGAAGAGAAGCCGTGTGCTTGCTGCAGGAGGGAAATCTGAGGTCAGTCAGAGTCCTCAGTGACATAGGAGGATTTATTAATTAATGGGTTGATGTCTCCTTATCTACAGTAATATATACCTGACAGGAGCCCATACAGTCTATATCTACAGTAATATATACCTGACAGGAGCCCGTACAGTCTATATCTACAGTAATATATACCTGACAGGAGCCCATACAGTCTATATCTACAGTAATATATACCTGACAGGAGCCCGTACAGTCTATATCTACAATAATATATACCTGACAGGAGCCCGTACAGTCTATATCTACAGTAATATATACCTGACAGGAGCCCGTACAGTCTATATCTACAGTAATATATACCTGACAGGAGCCCGTACAGTCTATATCTACAGTAATATATACCTGACAGGAGCCCATACAGTCTATATCTACAGTAATATATACCTGACAGGAGCCCATACAGTCTATATCTACAGTAATATATACCTGACAGGAGCCCGTACAGTCTATATCTACAGTAATATATACCTGACAGGAGCCCGTACAGTCTATATCTACAGTAATATATACCTGACAGGAGCCCATACAGTCTATATCTACAGTAATATATACCTGACAGGAGCCCATACAGTCTATATCTACAATAATATATACCTGACAGGAGCCCATACAGTCTATATCTACAGTAATATATACCTGACAGGAGCCCGTACAGTCTATATCTACAGTAATATATACCTGACAGGAGCCCATACAGTCTATATCTACAGTAATATATACCTGACAGGAGCCCGTACAGTCTATATCTACAGTAATATATACCTGACAGGAGCCCATACAGTCTATATCTACAGTAATATATACCTGACAGGAGCCTGTACAGTCTATATCTACAGTAATATATACCTGACAGGAGCCCATACAGTCTATATCTACAGTAATATATACCTGACAGGAGCCCGTACAGTCTATATCTACAGTAATATATACCTGACAGGAGCCCATACAGTCTATATCTACAGTAATATATACCTGACAGGAGCCTGTACAGTCTATATCTACAGTAATATATACCTGACAGGAGCCCATACAGTCTATATCTACAGTAATATATACCTGACAGGAGCCCATACAGTCTATATCTACAGTAATATATACCTGACAGGAGCCCGTACAGTCTATATCTACAGTAATATATACCTGACAGGAGCCCGTACAGTCTATATCTACAGTAATATATACCTGACAGGAGCCCATACAGTCTATATCTACAGTAATATATACCTGACAGGAGCCCGTACAGTCTATATCTACAGTAATATATACCTGACAGGAGCCCGTACAGTCTATATCTACAGTAATATATACCTGACAGGAGCCCATACAGTCTATATCTACAATAATATATACCTGACAGGAGCCCATACAGTCTATATCTACAGTAATATATACCTGACAGGAACCTGTACAGTCTATATCTACAGTAATATATACGTGACAGGAGCCTGTACAGTCTATATCTACAGTAATATATACCTGACAGGAGCCCATACAGTCTATATCTACAGTAATATATACCTGACAGGAGCCCGTACAGTCTATATCTACTGTAATATACCTGACAGGAGCCCGTACAGTCTATATCTTCAGTAATATACTGTATATCTGACATACAGAGGCTGGGCTGGGGCTGATGTATATACAGGTGCTGGTCTGGGGCACATTATTAAAAGAAGGAGACAATGATGGGGCATATTACTACAAGAAGGGGACAATGATGGGGCATATTTCAGGGTGGAATCTACTTGCATTCCATGCTTAAATCTATCTATCTATCTATCTATCTATCTATCTATCTATCTATCTATCTATCTATCTATCTATCTATCTATCTATCTATAAGAAAATTAGAGCAGCACAAAGAAAGAGTCCTGGTGCAGAGCCCCCCAGGCAAATACCAAACATCAATTATAGAAATCCAGACAAATTGGAGGCAGCACACCGTTTGTAGTGAATAAAAAGCTGTTTAATAAGACCAAAAGGCGACGTTTTGGTCCAAACAACAGAACCTTTCTCAAGGCTTGAGAAAGGTTTGTGTTGTTTGGACCGAAATGTCGCCTTTTGACCTTATTAAATAGCTTTTTTTTTCACTACAAACTATGTGCTGCCTCCAATTTGTCTGGTTTTCTATCTATCTATCTATCTATCTATCTATCTATCTATCTATCTATCTATCTATCTATCTATCTATCTATCTATCTATCATTCATTTTTTTTCCCCAAAGATCAATCCAATTGCTGTGTTTAGAAAGGGCAGTGTGAATGGCTCAGTGTCAGTGTGTGATAAACACGCATGAGCTTGAAGTCCCCCTGCTGAACAGAAGAGAAGACTGCAAAGGTAAGCCTAAAATCAATAAATTGTTTACATAATAGGATTGATCATGGTGGTATTTCTCCTTGTATGTGATATTATTGGTCTTGGTATAAGGAATTATGTTGTGTATGGCGTTCATTTTCGTTTTATTCACATTTTTTGTTCTTATATTTTACAACCTGAACGACCATGGCTTGCCCCCCCCTAGTTTTGATCCTGGGTACGCCCATGGATGTGATTAAAAATAAACAGCAATATTTAAGCAGTACAGGTCCACAAAAATGTAGCAGAGCGATCAACGCGTTTCGACGTTAAGTCTTTCTCAAGATCTAACTCTGACTGAGGCTAAGCGTTATTTATAATAGTAACGCACTACACCTGGGGAAGAACTCCTGGTGTAGCCACCATGTGAAGACAATTAGATATAACTACAAGAAATAGCTGCAGTGAATAACCAAATTAAGACAACACCAAAAGCAATATGTGACAATAAAAATATACATATACACACCTTAAAAAATGTTAACTGTTTAGCTAGAAACACACCATATAATGAACTTATTGGTTCAGATTAGTATTGTTTAATTAAATCGCATCTGGCATTTAAACCTGCTGGAGATCTTGTGCCTAAAGTAAAGATCCAAAAAGACTCTCTGTTAAGCAGTTTGCGTTTATGATCTCCTCCTCGGTGCGGTTGTGACACTTTTTCTATGCCATTAAATCTAAATGAACTAACATCACCTTTATGTTCCCGCAAAAAATGTTTTGACACGGCCGAGGATGAATGAGCTAGGGGGTTAACTGCATCTGACAAATGCCGTCTGATGCGTACTTTCAGGGGACATGAAGTGCATCCTACATATAATACATCGCATTTAGAGCAGGCGATTAAATAGACAACGAACGTAGTATTGCAATTTATGTAGTTATTGATTTGGTATACTTTATCTCCAAGCGCTGAGGTAAAGTTCTTTGTTTTATTCGCATATATACAGGCTTTACACTTATTTGCACCGCACTTGTAAAAGCCTTTTGTACTTAACCAATTGTCTGTGTGAGATGTCATGTCATTACTTGAAAAAAAACTGGGTGATAAGATATTCTGAAGAGTAGGTGCTTTTTTAGCTGAAAAAAGAATATAATTATTGGACATAATTTCTTTGAGAAGGGGGTCAGAATTTAATACCGGGAGATATTTTTTAATGATAGCAGTAATTTGCGAATATTCTTTGCTAAATTGTGTGGTAAAGGCTATGTGATTCTTGCGCATTATATTATCCTTAACCTTCTGTGACAAAAGATCTTTTCTATCCAGATGCGTGGCTTTATTAATCGCTTTATTCAAAATCATATGCGAATAACCACGATTGAAGAATTTTTTCTGAGTTTTTGTCACTTCTTTAGCATAGGTAACTTCTTCTGTACAGTTGCGTTTTAATCTTATTAGTTCTTCATACGGTAAATTATTAATGACATGTCTAGGGTGGCAAGAGTCTGCTGCTAGAACAGAATTACACGCTGTTGGTTTTGAATATGGTGAGACTATTATAGTCTTTTTATTGGTATCCCCTAATAAAGTCAAATCGAGTCAAATCGGCCGTGTCAAAACATTTTTTGCG
Source organism: Oophaga sylvatica (assembly GCA_033576555.1). NCBI lineage: Eukaryota > Metazoa > Chordata > Amphibia > Anura > Dendrobatidae > Oophaga > Oophaga sylvatica. The sequence goes on from JARQOD010000009.1 coordinate 87,091,872, forward strand.
GGAACATAAAGGTGATGTTAGTTCATTTAGATTTAATGGCATAGAAAAAGTGTCACAACCGCACCGAGGAGGAGATCATAAACGCAAACTGCTTAACAGAGAGTCTTTTTGGATCTTTACTTTAGGCACAAGATCTCCAGCAGGTTTAAATGCCAGATGTGATTTAATTAAACAATACTAATCTGAACCAATAAGTTCATTATATGGTGTGTTTCTAGCTAAACAGTTAACATTTTTTAAGGTGTGTATATGTATATTTTTATTGTCACATATTGCTTTTGGTGTTGTCTTAATTTGGTTATTCACTGCAGCTATTTCTTGTAGTTATATCTAATTGTCTTCACATGGTGGCTACACCAGGAGTTCTTCCCCAGGTGTAGTGCGTTACTATTATAAATAACGCTTAGCCTCAGTCAGAGTTAGATCTTGAGAAAGACTTAACGTCGAAACGCGTTGATCGCTCTGCTACATTTTTGTGGACCTGTACTGCTTAAATATTGCTGTTTATTTTTAATCACATCTATTAAAGAATTGAACTTTTTAACTACTTCTACTCTACGCTGGATTTTTCCTTTTTTTTCATTTCTGTCAAATGTCTCGAATTTTCCATAACTGTCTTGGCAAACTTGAAGAGCACTGGACCGAAAGGCTGGGCTGGAGTGAACGTTTTTGGTTGCTGTCACCCCACTCTGGAGTCCTGTGTAATCACACATACACTAGCTAAGGCCGGTCGTGATTAGGTGAGTGACATTTATTTTATGGCTATCAGGAGACACTGTTGGCACAGTGATGGGAATTTTTTATTATGCACAGGTTGTTTTTACTTCTTTTGAGGGATATAGAGAGATTTCTTTTAAAATAACACCCTCTCTTTCTGTATCAAACAGTAATAACTCTATTTTGCTCCACATCTTGAAAATTACTAAATTAATTTACAATTTCCTATATGGACAGGTATGGGCATTGTCTTCTAGATGTAGCCTTGGAATATTCAAAATGGTTCTGTGGTTCAGTGCTTTTTTGCAGCACTGTCATTGGCTTAGACCTGTTGATTATAATACAAATATATATATTATATATATATATATATATATAATATATATATATATATATATATATCTTAAACTCCTACCACTCGACTGTGGTTCGATCTCCCAGGACCTCTCTGATCTCCTCCCGGCATTTCTGCTGGTGCTCGGGATATTTAGCCATACAGTATAATATCCAGGAGATGCCACTGGCTGTTGTGTCATGCCCTCCAAACATGAACGTGTCCACCTCTGCCCGCAGATCATCATCAGTTAGACCCTGACCATTTTCATCCTAAAAAAGACAGACACATCTATGTTACTGGAAGAATTTGGATAATATTGAGTGGTCTTGATTTTTTTTCTTCTGAAAGGGCTCAACTCTTGTTCATGGGTTTTGTCTGGTATTAGCTCAGCCACGTTCACTTGACAGGAGCAGAATGGCACCATCATCCACCTGTATGCATAGAGAAGTCTAGATGTCCATCAGACAATTATGGAGTTATCTCCGTAACTCAAAACACTGATTGCCAATGCAATACCTAAATCAAGGCCCTACCTATGTATCATTTATGTGTAATACTGATATCTTGTTATGTAGCTGAGGGTCCTTTGAGGGTCCTCAAGCTCCAGAACCTGCATGCACTTTCTTCCACTGCAACCCACCTAGCCTCCCCCCTCAGGATATATGGTAACGTATACATGGATCATTTAAGTACCTTGGCACATAAGAGAATGTCCAGAAAATCCAAATGTCTCTTCTGCTTGATCTTCTCAACCTCAGTCTCCCATTTTAGTGATTCTTTCCTCAGTTTGATTACATTCTCTATATGAAATGAGAGAAAACTAAATTAGTGCTGTCATCATGGACATCAGACTAATAGCATCCTCCATCTCTATGGAATATTCGCAAATTCTTACGAAATCGTGGAGTTTCCTGGAAGTAGGGTAGACACCCAGGAGACTCAGCAAGTCTCCCGGACCTTGCCATATCTTCCTGAAATCTCCAAGAAATCAACCATTCTGGGGGGGTGGTATCTTCATTCAGGGAGGCAAAAACAGGGAATGAAGAGGTGTGGAATGTGTATGAAGAAATATGACTTCAGAAAAGGTATGGCTACAGCCAAAACTTGAGCCAAAAGTTGGCAAGTATGCTCCATGGTTGGCTCGTCAATCATTGTGTATATGTAAAAGATCTTAAAGGGAATCTGTCACCCTAAATTGGCGGGATATTTAAATGATGGCAGTCAGGTCAGATGGGCGGTGTTTTGGGTACTTGCCTTAACATGTTGTTCGCCGCTGTCTCCATTATTTCTGGGAATTGTAGTCGTTGCCCTCCATATAACGCGCCTGCGCATTGCAATCTTGAATTGCGCATGCGCAGTATGCTTTGCCCGCAGATTGCAATGCGCAGGCGCGTTATGTGGAGGGCAACGACTACAATTCCCAGAAATAATGGAGACAGCGGCGAACAACATGTTAAGGCAAGTACCCAAAACACCGCCCATCTGACCTGACTGCCATCATTTAAATATCCCGCCAATTTAGGGTGACAGATTCCCTTTAAGGATCTCATTTATTGGATTACGACTTGTATAAAAAAATAATTAGAAAAGAATATATAATGTAAAACATTTTAATAAAGCATTACTAATTATTTTTTTCAAACTTGTGAATAATTTGTGATCTCTTCTGACCTGTGTGTTCATGTGCAATTTTCAGTGCTCTCCGGAAGCGGAATCCATGGGGGCTCATGTGGAAAATAAAGTCATTATGATATGGAAAGAAACGGAATCTGTATTCCACCAAGTAGGAAATGTCAAAAACAGCATTGATGTAGTCATTTTCACTGCAAAAAAAAAAGCAAGTAGTCAACCTTGTTGGCTTCGGCAGGATCTCTGAAGAATGTCATGCACAGGTTTTTGCTACCAAGTTGCATATGGAATAAATCCAACCAAGGGAGGGTCCCATCTCACTAAGGACCCCCTAGCAGCTGCTTAATATGCCTCATCTGTATGTACATCCTTGATAAATGGTGTCGTTTTAGACATAAATTGTTAAAAATAACCAACCTGTTATTCTGGCAGTTGCTCTCGTAACTGAAGGCGCATTTCATGATGGTGTCCAAGGTCATGAGACTGACGTGATGGAAAATCTCCATTGGTTTCTTATTTGGGACCAGTTTTTCCCATTTATCCTAAACAAGAATCAACATTAATCCGAGTTATTGCAAGAAGAAAACAGATCATCTGCTTTTCACAGGAAGAATTTTTGAGTGACTAAGAAGGTTTCCAAACCCTTACCAACATGACATTAACACTGTCGGACGTCACTCTGACATACGGCTTCAGGACATCATAATGGAATCCCGGTGTCAACAGTTTCCGGTGCTGGAACCATTTCTGCCCCGTCAGCACCAGCAAACCTTTCCCTAAATGATAGGAAGGCCAAAGTAGGATCTATATATCGACTAGACCAGGACTTACTGTTACTGGAGGAAAGACCATGCAGAATATTTACAAAGACCGAAGTTTACCCAAAGTAGAGAAGACCTGTTACTTGCCATAAACATGTATTTTTTTCAACTGTTGTTAATGCTTCTTTTCTCCTAAATTTAGTGTTGTTTTTCTTTTGTGTTAAAAAAGAACTGCCATCTTGTGATAGCTTTGGAAATACAATCACAGTGGTCTGGAAGTGCAATAGTTTGCAAATTTGTGTTACGTACCGATCCATGAGGTTAAGAAGTAATAGATAAAGTTGTCCTTTGGATCTATAAAGAAATGGTATGGGTATTTAGGATATGCAATAATTAAATGTAAGAGCACGCTAGTGAGCAAAAGTTGCAAAAAAAGCTGAAAGTCTAAGGCTATGTTCACAAATTACGTTTTTTTTCTGCAAACAAAACCTGCTCTCTTGGCAGTATAGAATCTTACACAAAGCAGGTTTTGCTGAGATTTTGCTGCGTATTTGCTGCGCTTGTTTACTGCAATTTTGTCAGGGTACATTTGTCTCTTGTTCATGCTGATAAAGTTTAATGCATAAAAAAATTCATCTTCCTTAGGTTTTTGCACCAACAATGCAGTAAAACCTGATACCTGCATTTTTTCTGCTGTGTTTTTTCACTTACCCATTGCTTTCTATGGGGTAAAAAAAAAACAACGCTGAAAGGAATGACATGCTTTGTTTTGCAAAAATTCAAGTTTTCCAAATCAATCAGGAAAAAAAAAAACAATGTGTGTGCATGAGATTTCTGAAATCTCGTTGCTTTTGCGGATACTGTAAAACAAAGTTTAAAATTTGCATAAACGCAAAGTGTGGATGTGTGGCCCAGCTATGTAAGGCACACATATCCAGGAAAATGCACAGGAAGGTAACCGCAAAAGCTTGATATCATTCACTTCACTCACACTTTTAGACACACCCATCAGGGTATAAAAGGGAGTGACACGTAGCAGAGCTCATTCAGTTTCCTGTCTGAGAAGAGCTCAGAGCAGTCTGTTTCCTGTCTTAGGACAGTGCAGTGCAGTGCCAGTTCAGTCTGGACTTGGAGGGAGAGGAGAGAGGACTGAATCCTCGCAGAGCTAGCGTAGCTCACCTGACAAGGAAGTGGAGGCTAGTACGGGTGAAGTGAATCATCCTAGCCTAGTCAGAGCTAACCTTAATCAGTACCTCAACAGAAGCTGAAACAAGGAGGATACTGAGATCTACTCAGCGAGCTCTGGAGAAAGCTGACATTACCATTAAAGCTACAAGTGCTTATGATAAGAGCGAGAGCAGGGCGAAGGGCGCAGTGGAGAAGACAGAGAAAAGTGCTTCAGGTACCAAATTATCTGCACTAATTCACCGGACACCGGGGTCCGAAGCGTTGCTAGAGTTTCAAGCTTAGTACAAGATAACCGGAGGCTATCTGGACTACAGGTCGCAGAGAGCAGCCCTAAGCGCCAATACGTAAACGGAGTCAGGGAGAACAAGGACTTTGAGCAGGGCCCTGCAAAAGTAAGGACTTAGTTCTCTCAACATCTGAGAATCAGAGACATAGAAGGCTCCACCACAATGTCAGCCGGGCTTGGCAGCTATTGAGAAAGCTGTAGATTGCAGAGTTAACTTCGCTTCATGCAAGTTTGGACTCAGAGATATATATGAAGTAAAGGAGGCCTCTAACCTGCTCAGCGGTTACCCGAATGTGCATTCTCCACCCCGACCAGCTCCCCGGGACCTGCTTGAACCATCTACCAGTAAAGGTATGAAAAGAAGCTGCATTGTGTGTGACTGAATTCTTAACTACACCCTGCATCATCACCATAGACTTCCAGGGACCAGTCTCACCTGTGGGAGACTTACCACCCAGCTGCCCCATAACATCCCCTGTGAAGATTCTTATAGCAGCGCTGGTCCAATTGATCAGATACCACAGGTGGCGTCACGAACTACCTATCCTAATAATCCCCTGTAAATATTCCCCATTGCATGACCGCCAGGGCCACGGACCGAGTCCCGCTGCCAGTGACATCTCCCATAGAAATCAATGGGCTCGGCTCCGAGTACCCCATAGCCCTGGTATCCACAATTGTGGTGCGAGTCATGAACACAGCCTTACTGCACATTCAGTGACTTTTCAGAATAAGCTCTCATGTGAGTATACATTAGAAGTATCACTATTTCTGATTGTGTCTCACTCCAGATTCTCTCCCTCCCCTATAGCCTCTTTTAGCAGAAAGTAATTTCATACTTTACTGAAGACAGATCTGTAAACAGATTTGAGCAAATTTTTGAGAGACTGACCAATGCAAGTTGAGAAGTGACTAATAAATTGGCGTATTTCCATAATCAGTTTTTTTTCACTTGTACTGTTAAAGCTGCTTTGTTTCTCAAAAGGTGTCATGTCTGAAATTGCAGATCAGTCTTCATCAGCTCTGACCTGAAATACAAGATGCTGACCCTGATTGAAAATGGTGGTGTTACTGAAAAAAAAAGCATAAACAATGGCAAGAAAGTCACTAGATGATACATTCTGGTTTAAAAATAAATATTCTATAAAGTATAATAACTATTACAAAACAGACAAAATGAATATGAAACTTGCAATAATGCAAACAAGAAAAAAAACAGCGTTGTGCCTCACCTTGCCTGGAGAGAATGGCTTTCACATATTCTGGATGATAGACGACGAAGGAAGCAAAAAAACTTCCAAACCACATAGGGAAAGCACAGTCAAATTGTTTTGCATAACCATTCATAATGTCCAAATCAGTCCCATCTTGTTTTAACTGTCAAGAAGAAGAAAGATCTCAACGAAAACCTTTGATGGTCCCACTATTATTCATAATAGGTGGTCCATGTTTACATTATGTGACAAGAAAAATCATTCATTCTCCCACAATAAGCGCTGAGTGATTCTGCTGAAAGCTGAAATTTGCAACAGAATTGACGTTCCCATCTGATGTTTTGCCCATATCCAATTTCGCAGATCTTGAATTCTCGTTATTGATGAGTCATTTATTTTAAAGACCCAATGAAGACAATGATTGAACTTATCTTTGAAATCAGAAAAAGATAATTTATATTTTACAAGTCGAAGTTTCTGGTGGAGTAATAGCAACAGCTGCAGACTTATGCTGAGGAGTGTGTTAAGAAGATGTCAGATATCTCTGTGTTCACTTTCACTTCATATAATGACTGTTATCAGCAGGATGAGACCTTGAGGGCCATGACCTTAAATGAAGCTGAAGAAAACTGGAACAAAGGGCACCGATATCTGTGGAGTTTGGTGACTGGCTGCTTTTTTTCTCTATTCTATACTTATTAATCAGCTTGTGTATGGAGACTAAAGGTGAATCTCTCTAGTCATGGGACCTACGGTATTTATCCAAACATTCAGCAAGTGAGTCATTGCCCTGTCCTATGCATACACAGCTGACAACCACGGCATGGACGGTAGTCATTTTACGGTGACTTGGAAAAGTATTCACCCCCTTGGCTTTTTTGTTACAATACAACCTGTGTTTAAATACTTTTGTAATTTAATTTGTTCGTGATGCATCAGCACTAAATTGGTGAAGTGAAATGAGAAAAGTATAGACCTAAACTAAATTTATGGTATCAAATAGCTAGAAATTGTCATATGTATTCACCCCTTTTGCTATGAAGCCCCTAAAAATTTCTGCTGCAAGCAATTACCTTCATAAGTCACATGCTTAGTGAATGAAGTCCACCTGTGTGTAATCTAAGTGTCTTATGATCTGTCAGTATATGCACTTTACCTTTTTTGAAACGCCAGACCTGGCAACACCATTAACAAGAGGCATCACTAACCAAACACCATGAAGACCAAGGAGATCTCCAAGCAACACCATGAAGACCAAGGAGATCTCCAAGCAACACCATGAAGACCAAGTAGATCTCCAAACAAGTCATCGACAAAGTTGTTGAGAAGTACAAGTCAGGGTTGGGTTATCAAAAATATCCCAATTTCTAATGATCCCCTGGAGAACCATCAAATCCATTATTATCAAATGGAAAGAACATGGTACCACAACAAACCTGCCAACAGAGGGCCACCCACCAAAATTCTCAGGGCGGGCAAGGAAGGCATTAATCAGAGAGGTACCATAGAGACCAAAGGTAACCCTGAAGGAGCTGCAGAGTTCCCAAGCAGAGACTGGAGTATCTGTCCATACAACCACAATAAGCCGTACACTCCATAGAGATGGTGTTTATGGAAGTGTGGGCAGAAAGAAAGTCACAAAAATTGTAAGGCTTGTTTTGAGTTTGCTGAAAGACACGTGGGAGACTCCTCAAATGTATGGAGGAGGGTGCTGTCCATTGAGGTACAAGGTCAGGTGACTAGAGGGTCACAACCTGGCTTCTCCGAACATCTCCATGGAGCCAGGTGACCAGTGGGTCCCAATTCTGCCTTTCCCAAACATATCCATGGGACTCAGGTGAACGGTGGGTCCAAATCCTGAGTGCCCTAAACGTATCCAGTGGAGCAGATCTGTATTTTTTCAGCCGGGGCTGTGGTCTCCTAAGCTGACATCCTGTAGAATGTCAAATCTGTGTCCCTTTTGATGGAGCCATGATGTCTTGGCTGCTGTCTTGTAGAGTGTTCCTAGCTGTGGTTTTGTACAGAATCTCTAGTTCTCTGGATTTATGGATCTCTTTGTATAGAGGCATATCACCCTTATATAGTTCACAACTGTTATCCTTCAAGCCATTATCCATATGTCAAGAGGAAGGTGTCATGAGATTAACTCCTTGTTTGAGCATTTATAGTTTATCCTTCAATGTTTGCAAATCAACAAACTAGTTGACCAGGACAATGTGTAAACATATTATCAAACATCACTGTACAATTACCCTTTAACTCTGTCATCCAGGATAACAGCACAATATGTTACAACAAACGTCAACTTAAAAGTCAATATTGCAGACTTATACCAAAAAAGTCTGCTTTCTTGACCAACCAAAGAACAAACAAATAAATTCAAAAGTCAACATATAGATAACAGTTTATGCCTCCTTGCTTACTGAAAAAAGATATCTGGATACATAAGATTAAATGATGTCACAAAACGGCTTAGGATGATATAGGTGTACTTGATTTTCACCTTCTTCCTATGAAGGCTGTACACCCATAAAACATTTTTCGGTTTTAAATATATAATACACCAGAGCTGGGTATTACTATAATGTTGTATTGCGCCAGTTGTCATATTTGCTGTAGTTATTTGTATTATGGTAATATGTGTCACTGTGAGTCAGCGCTTATTGCATCATTCTCAGGTTATAGATAGTTAACTCCTCACTGAGCCAGTTGCTAGGAAAATAGCTGGATGGGTGGTATCTTTGGCTACAAGAAACTTCAGCAACTATAGTTTTACTTAGAGTCTAGTTGAGAGTTCAGCCACAAACCACCATGTGACGGCAAGGAGGATCTGATCCATGCCCGGTGTACTGGGTTATCTGTGCTACTGGTGTCAAAATTATTGCTAGTAGAAATTCAGCTTAAATTATTTTTGTTTCTAGATATGCAGATTTTGCACCTATTTTAAGTAGACGGTTGGCATCGGGAGCAGCTATGTGGTTGTAGCCAAACCTGTTTTCCAACAATCATCCCACCGTTCCTTCTCTGTCTTCTCCAGACCTGAGATCCCATCTTCCCCAGACTCACGAGCACAAGAGGCCTTCTGGTTTTTAAGTTTTTAGGAGGATTCAGAGGATGAGAAATGGTCCTACTTTTCTGTGAGTCTAGGAGGTCTCCCCTTTTAACCAGAAAATTTGGCAAGTATGCTGTAATATCGCAGCCTTTTATTGTCTGAAAACTCTAAAACCAACAATTTACTCAAATCTGCATTAAAAACAATAAAGACACAAGTACACACACAAATATCGATACCCACAATACAGAATGTACATATCCTAAGATACATCTTTTTTTCTTATGACCCTATGCTCATTGTTTGATCTTACATCCCCTGATGAGACCATCACATGGACAGAAACATGCCATGTTGGGATGGCATAATGTGCAATAGGGGCATGGTAGGGATCTTTGATTTGGGCCAGGTTCCAGTTCAGAGGCCCTTTAATAAGGAGGTGGTAAACGGGGATAGGATATAGGGATTTACAGTTTTCTCCTGGTAGAGTAGGAGCCGATTCTTACATCTGGAGGACCATTCATGACAAGCCCCGGGAACCTTACCTGATGACAATGCAACAGGAACAGTAAGATCCAATTTACCTCTATACCACTTACAGTGGCATGTAAAAGTTTGAACACAAAGCAAAAGAGGCAAATTAGAACCCAGGCTTGACTGCAAAAGACCTTTAGAAAGATTTAGCAGCCTCTGTAGTTGTGGTACATTGTTCTACTGTTCAGAGACACCTGCAAAAATATGGCCTTTATGGAACAGGCATCAGAAGAAAACCTCTCCTGCATTCTGACCATAAAATTCTGCATCAGCAGTATGAAAAAGAACATCTAAACAAGCCTGATGCATTTTAGAAACAAGTCCTGTGGACTGGTGAGGTTAAAACAGAACTCTTTGGCCACAATGATCAAAGGTATGTGTGGAGAATAAAGGGCACAGAATTTCAGGAGAAGAACATCTAAACAAGCCTGATACATTTTGGAAACAAGTCGTGTGGATGGTTGAGGTTATAATAGAAGTCTTTTGGCCACAATGATCAAAGGTATGTGAGGATAAAAAAAGGGCACAGAATTTAAAGAAAAGAACATCTCCCCAACCATAAAGCATGGGGGTGGATCAATCATGTTTTTGGGTTGTGTTGCAGCCAATGGTATGGGGAACATTTCACGGGCAGAGGGAAGAATGAATTCAATGAAATTTCAACAAATTCTTTATGCAAACATAACACCTTCTGTAAAAAAGCTGAAGTTGAAGAGGATGGCTTCTACAAATGAATAATGATCCTAAAAAAAGTGACAAAATCCACAATAGACGACCTCAAAAGACGCAAGCTGAAGGCTTTACAGTGGCCCTCACAGTCCCCTGATCTGAACATCATTGAAAATCTGTGGCTAGACCTCAAAACAGCAGAGGATGCAAGATGACCGAGGAATCTCACAGAACTGGAAGAATTTTCCAAGGAAGAATGGATGAAAATCCCTCAAACAAGAATCGAAAGACTATTGGCTGACTACAAAAAGTGTTTTCAAGCTGTGATACTTGCAACAGGGGGTGGTACTAGGTACTAACCATGCAGGGTGCCCAAACTTTTGCATTGGCCCATTTTCCTTTTTGTAATTTGTAAAATTTAAAAGATGAAACTATATATATTGCCTAAAATACAAAGAAAGTGAGTCCTCTTTAACTTTAGGCCTTTTATAGATCATTTCAACTACAACTTGCTTCAAGTGAACCTGTTAGCAGGATTTTGCTCAGTAAACTACAGACACTGTCAGGTTGGCGCCGTTATGCTGATTAAAATGATATCTTGGTTGATGAAATCCGTCTTGTGGTTGTTGTTTAATCTTTATTTGCAGCTTGAAGAGAGCAAAAGCCTTCATCTTGGTGCGAGTAGCAAACACCTCTCCCTCTCCCTTTGTGAAAAAGGTTTTAAAAAAATACGGCTCGTTCCAGTTTGGTTGTATAATTTACCTGATGAAGGCTTTTGCTCTCTTCAAGCCAAAACGCATTGTTTTCACTTTGAAAATTTAGAATAAAAAACATTTTTAATAAACCAGTATAGCACAGGATATCATTTTCGGGAGCGCCGGCACCAGACTGGTTTTCTGCATCTTTTCAGTTTTCAGTTAATGAGATGCTCGTGCTTCGAGGCGGCCTGTGGGGGGCTTTATATTGTGCTCTGATTACATATGCACATTAATGGGCTTATGTTTTGAAAAAAAAAACATTCATCATGCAGACGCCGGCGCATTTTTTCATTTTATTAAGGTATTTTGTTTTGTTGGAAAAAAAAATTATCTTAATCAAAATGGTGGCGGTGGCCGCGGCTGCGCAGTAGCATCTAACGCTTTAAGATTGCCATTTTTCTGGAGAAAAAAAAATTTGGCTCCATTAAGTTGGCGCCGGCGGCGCTTGCACAGTTGCATCTATCAGATCGCTGATAGATGCTACTATGCAGGCGCAGCCGGCGCCATCTTGATGGAGCCTAATTTCTGTTTTCTCTATCAAAATGGCGCCAGCATCGGCATCTGCACAGAACGCGATAGATGCCACTGGGCAGGTGAGGCTGGTGACGCCATTTTGATTAAGATAATTAATTGCCAAAATAAAATGACTATATGCACATCATACATCACATCATGCTACAGTGCCTGCATGATGAAAGTTTTTTTTTTCAAAAAATAGTATATTCAGTATGTAAAATAGGGGGCAGGCCAGTGAAGGATAAGTGACCTGTCATAAGGGCTTAAGGATGAATATGTAAGCAGAGCACCGGATAAAACACCGCATAAAGCCCCGCCCACAGCCCCACACACAGCCCCACACAGAGGCCGCCCCAGAGCACAAGAATCTCATTACCTGAAAACTGCAAATAAACATTAAACAACAACCACAAGACGGATTTCATCAACACAGGTATTATTTTAATCAGTATAATGGTGCCGATCTGACACTGTCTGTAGTTTACTGAGCACAATCCTGCTGACGGGTTGTCTTTAACTGTTCACAATATCAGTAATTTTGTCCAGGGGTGCCTAAACGTTTTCATGCCACTGTAGTTGTGATTTTGTTGATTGACTGATTGATTGATGAAGTATACGGATGACTCAATATGGATATGTGTTTAATTGTGGCTTCATTAATTTTAATGCAGAAATGAGTAAAGGTTAAGTTTTAAAGCGTTCAACCGTTTTTTTGTATTTTGTGGCATTTGAGCTGACTCATTGAGTGGAGGCTACTCAAGCAACCGATATTAAGACTATTTTGTGTCGTGATTACAGTCACAACATCAGTCACTGCTAAAAAGTGCAAGGAGAGGGCATGCATTAATAACGCCGCGCTCACTCAAGGTGTGCAGCACATTCAGATTTGCTTAAAATCTAGAAACCAAAAACCTACAAGGTAACAAAAACTGCACCTGTGAGAAGTGAACGTGATATGAAATGCGTTTCATCTACTATGAATATTTGCACTAATAAGCAGCAACGATTTTGAAAAGTTTGAAAAATGAAATAGCTACTTATATGAGAAAGTCTTATAAATTAATAAACTTTTCGGCAAAAAAATAAAGCGGCACTCACCTTGTGGCCGTTGCCATACAGCCAGTGACGTTTCGGACCAGGGAAAGCACTGAAGGCTCTCTCCAGCTTCTTCTGTCTGAGGAATAGACTGGAGACCTTGTAGACCAGGTACAGGACACACAGGTAGGCTGCCCAGTGCAGGAGCTCAGCGGGGCTCAGGGAGGAGAGGCCCGGCAGCGTGGAAGATGTCATTTTTGGATTTGGCACTATGCTATGCAACGAGATTAATATATTATTGATGGGAGGAGCTACAGCCTAACATGTGCAAAGGGCAATGACTGATGCAATGAGGAAGGTGTGTACACCAGAATGTAAACTCAAAAGCCCAATAAGCCCAATGAATGCTGGTAGCCAGATTATGCAGAGGAAGAATATATATATATATATATATATATATATATATATATATGTAAAGTGTACAGGAAATGATACATGGTTTTCTAATTATTTTAAAAATAAATCTGAAAATTGTGAAATGCATTTGTAGTCAGCCCCCTTGAGTCAATACTTTGTAGGACGTCCTTTCACTGCAATTAATGCTGTAGTCTTTTGGGGTCTCTCTCTAACCCACAGCATGATACTGCCACTATCATGTTTGATGGTGGGGATGATGTTTTCAGGGTGCTGTGCAGTGTTAGTTTTCCGCCACACAGTGTTTTGCATTTAGCCCGAATGTTCTACTTTTGGTTTCATCTGACCATTCTGGTATTCTACCTTTTTCCACATGCTCGCTGTGTCCCCTTCATGGCTTTTTTCAACTGAAAATAGGATTTGTTTTACAAAAATGGCTTTCTTCTTGTCACTCTTCCATAAAGGTCATATTTGTGGAGTTGACGAATAATCATTGTCCTGTGAACAGATTCTCCCACCTGAGCTGTGGATCTCTGCAGTTCCTCCAGAGTGACTATTGACCTCTTGGCTTCTTCTCTAATTAGTGCTCTCCTTGCTTGGGATGTCACCAGGGGCGGAACTATCGTGGAAGCAGGGGAAGCAGCTGCCATAGGGCCCGGGCTAGCAGGGGGCCCGTCCCTGCTGCAGCTGTCTCCCCTGCGGCTGTGTTCCGCCGCCCATGGCCTGAGAGTCGGCGGTTCCCTGTGCTGGCTGTCATGCTGACAGCCGGCGCAGAGAAGCTGCTGCGTGCCGTCTCCCAGGAATCAATTGCACTGGTGTCTATACAGACGCCAGTACAATTGAAGCTCTGACCGCCGGGTCAGAGCGACGTCTGCAGCGTGATCATGTCATGTGATCACGCTGCTGACGTCACTCGTCGGCGGCGCCCAGAAGGGTGAAGACTGGTGGTGAGTGTGCTCCACTGTGGAGCTGAAGATACCACCGAAGATTAACGGGGGCACATACTGTGTGAGTGATAACTCTGCATTCTTGGCTGCATTACTACTTGAGGGCACATTACTACTGATGGGAGAATAAGAGGGCTTATTACTAGTTATGGGGGCATAATGTGCCTGCATTAATAGTTATGCGGGACATGGTTACTAGTAATGGTAGCATAAGGGGGCTGCATTGCTACCAGTCCATTATATTATATTGTGTTTCCATAATGTCTGCTTTAAATACAGCTCTGATTTGGGCAAAAAGCTGGCCGTTATGAGACTGAAGAGTATTTTTTGGGCCTAGAGAATTGCTATGATTTGCTCCGCCCACTGCTATTGGCTCCGCCCACTATCAGAACCCCGCCGCCCGTTTGGGAGAGGGGCCCCGTTCAAAATTTTGCTGTGGGGCCCCGCCATTTCTAGTTACGCCACTGGATGTCACTTTAGGTGGCTGGCAATGTCTTGGTATGTTTGCAGTTGTGCGATACTCCTTCCATTTTTGAATGCTGGATTGAACAGTGCTCCGTGAGATGTTCAGAGCTTGGACTATCTTTTTATAACCTAACCCTGTTTTACTCTTCCGTACAATTTTTATCCCTGACCTGTCCAGCGTGTTATTTGGTTTTCTTGAGATGATGTTTGATCCCTAATCTTCTCAGACATCTGAGTCCTTCACATAACATCTATAGCTATACTCAGAATAAATTACACCAGATGGACTCAATTTACTAATTATGTGACTTCTGGAGGCAATTGGCCACTCAGGATTTTATTTAGGGGAATCAGACTACAGGGGGCTGAATACATTGAATACAAATGCACATCACAGTTTTCAGATTTATGTGTTTAAACTATGTATCATTTTATTTACACATCACAAATACACGCTTCTTCGTGTGGCTATATCACATAAAATCCTAATAAAATACATTTAAATTTGTGGGTGTAATGTGTAAAAATGTGCAGTCGTTCACAGGGTACGAATACTTTTTCAGGGCACTGCATATACAAAAATATACATATATTTATATATGCCCCTATAATGACTCCCCAAACACACCTGTTACATATATTTTTTAGCTCCTCCATCCTAATGGTCTGTTTTTGTTATTGACGTGAATTTCTTGCCAACTATTCCCTCGGTGCCTCTAGACTATATGTCCTAGAAGGCAGTGCACTGTGGTTTCTCAACCAGCCGGAGCTATATCTGTCCCTCAGTTCACTCACCCTCACCCTCAATGCCTCCATCAACAAAGTACCATCTTGAGACTCCTGCAGTGAAAAGCAAAATGGTAATAATATTTTGAACTTTTGACTTTCAGGCTCCATATCTCACTATCCACTACTGCTTTGATCATGAGACCACCATCATTTTATAAACAATCATCTTGGCTATCTCATACCTAAATTTGACTTTCAACTATTTAGCATATGATTAGTTATGCAGATTCTTGTCACTGCATTCCTACTATCACAGTAATATAGTCTCAAGATGGATAAATGACAGCACACACAGTTTCTCCGTCCTAACATTACTTTGTCTTCACCTAGAATATGTGCTATCCTGACACTTTCTTGCAGTCATTAATGTTGCAGCTGCTGTTTCTGGCAACACAGTGCACTGTAAGGGAGCAAGGGATCATAAAATGGATTTATTTATCATATATAACCTAGCAGTTTGTGTAAGGTTCTATGTATATATTCCTGAAACTCAGTTTGTTCGTCAGCCATTTTACTTTCTGTCTTGCTGCAGCTATCTTGCCCTCAGTCAAAATGGAGTTTCCAGCTTGCATGTTCCCGCCCTGATTCTCTCCTTTGCTTCTTAAGCAGCCACAGCTGAGCAATCAGTGCTTCAGAAACTAGCCTGCAGTGAACCTGTGACTTGACTCCTGTAAGCCTTGGACCTTGTACTCCAGCTATTCCTACTGAGGAACTCTGAAGCACTTGTGGACTCTGAACCCTGCTCTTTGAAAGACCCACGTTTGCATGGACTTACGGTAACAGAGAAGAAGATCCTGAATCTGTATTGGAGAGTGATTGCTGAGCTTGGATTACTCTGGCCTGCTGTGTCTCCTGTTTCTGTGTCTGCAAACTGTGTGACTATTTCTGCCAACTTGTATGAAGTAATACAGGACTTTTCTATATCAAACCTGTGACTCCTGTGTTTTCATCGCACCCAAGCACAAGACGCTATATGAACTGTACTACATACATTACAAGATTCTGAAGCCAAAACGTTAGTGTCTGCTGGGTCTGGAAGGCTGTGTCTGCTGTACTGTGGATATCAGACGTCCGGTTGTACTTTCTGTGATGACAGTGGTTGTGACTTCTCACAACCATTCCAGGTGAGCAATTCCCTTAATTTTTTTTTCTCTCTGCAGTGTTGCCACAGGTGAACACTATTGTTTTTTTTTCTCTCCTCTTCTTCCAGTAATCCTGTCTTAAAAGATCTGGAAAATGGAGGCCCGCATAAAGGAACTTTGCGGAGTGACTGATAATATCCTTGCAGATTTGCAGAATATAAAGACCCGTTTTACAAATCTACAGGACCTCAATAATCACAATTTGCAAGTGGTTGGACAGACTACCCAGGATTTGCGAGCCAGGATTGAGGTTCTAGAGGGGCGAGTCCAGGCTCCTGCCGTAGCCCCGAGTGCTGGGATTCCCAAGTTGCCCCCTTTTCGTTTTGGCGGTGAACATGAGAAATTCAGGGATTTATTAATCAATGCAATCTTTTTTTTTTTCTGCACATGCTTCACAATTTCCCACTGAACGATCTAAGGTGCTTACTATAATTATGTTGCTTACCAACAAGGCTTTAATGTGGGCAAACCCTCTGATTGAGACTGAGGATGATTGTTTGAATCACCTTGATGATTTTATTTCAGCCATGGGGCAGGTGTTTGATGACCCCAATCGAGGTGCAACAGCTGAAGCAGCCATGTTAGCTTTGCACCAAGGTAAGCACTCGGTAGCTGAATATGCCTTGGATTTCAGGAGATGGGCCCTTGATACCACCTGGGACAGTTCCGCCAAAAAATCTATTTTTCGAAAGGGTTATCTCCACTGATTAAGGATGAACTTGCTCGTGCCGACCCTCCCACTGCGTTAGGTGACTTTATTAACTACTGCATCCGTATTGATACTCGTCTGACTGAACGCAGGCAAGAGAGATGGTTCGAAAGCAATCGTACTAACCTTTTCCTACCTTCCTCTCCAGCTAAGGAACCTTTGAGTAGGATTACACGGGAACCTGAACCTGAACCCATGCAGGTAGACTCTTTACAACGACGGGTTAGTGATGCACGCAAGGAACATCGTTTTAAGGAGAATCTATGTTTCTATTGTGGTAAGTCAGGGCACTTCATTATAAACTGCCCCAGCCGTTCTCGTAAGACTACTGCAGCACTCATTCATTGTGAGTGTTGCGAGAGGGGATCTGTCAGGTCCGAGCCTCAGGCTCCAGAGAGATCTGCAGCAACAGATCTTGATTTCTCGGACTTAAACTCCGTTACCTCTGAGGACGTTGACTGTGTAAACGCTGCCATTTTTCAAGTTTCCTCAGCGGTGTCCCAGCTGAGTTGTAAGAAAAACAATTCTCATTGCTTTCTTTCCATCAAACTCTGGGTTGACTCAGCTTGGGTGTCTAGCTCTGCTATGATCGACTCAGGGGCAAGTGGAAATTTTATGGATGTCTCCTTTGCTCTGAAACAGGGAATACGTTCAGTGAAGAAGGCTACTCCAGTACAGATGGAAACTGTGATGGCTCCCTGCTGACCTCTGGACCAGTGGATCAGGAAACAGAGCCTTTGAGGGTTCTTATGGGTAAAGATCATCAAGAGAAACTGTCCTTTATGCTTATCTCTTCTCCCCACTTTCCCATTATTCTAGGGCTACCATGGCTGCAGGCTCAGAATCCTACCATTAACTGGGAGACCAAGGAATTACACTTTCCAGAGAAACAGATGAGTCCAAAAGTTTCAGCTTGCTCTGTTCCTAAAGGAATCATGTCAGTCCCTGAACTACCAGCTGTATACCAGGACTATGTGGATTTATGTGACAAGAAGAACGCTGACCAGCTTCCTCCTCACCGTCCATATGATTGTCCAATTGAATTATTGCCTGGAGCAGAGATACCTTTTGGTAAGATCTACCCCCTGGCGGGGCCCGAGCTAAAGGCTTTAAAGGATTACATAGATGAAAATCTAGCCAAGGGCTTCATACGCCCCTCTTCATCTCCTGCAGGTGCACCCATCTTCTTTGTAAAGAAGAGAAGATGGATCTCTGAGACCATGCGTAGACTATAGGGAACTCAATAAGGTTACTATTAGAAACCGTTATCCATTGCCTTTAATCCCTGAGTTATTGGAGAGAGTGCGACATGCCAAAATTTTTTCTAAACTAGATCTTCGTGGGGCCTATAACTTAGTCCGTATTAGACCTGGGGATGAATGGAAGACTGCATTCAGGTCACGCTATGGACACTTTGAATATCTAGTTATGCCTTTTGGTCTGAGTACCGCCCCAGCCACTTTCCAACACTTGGTGAATGACATCTTCAGGGATCTCCTAGATACATTCGTGGTAATTTATTTGGATGATATTCTAATTTTTTCTAACTCCACAGAGGAACATCATGGACATGTGAGAATGGTCTTGGAACGTCTAAGACAAAATCATCTTTACATCAAACTTGAAAAGTGTGAATTCCATAGGACCGAAATTCAATTTCTGGGGTATGTACTGTCTACACAAGGAATTAGTATGGATGGAAGCAAAACCCAAGCCATCAAGGATTGGCCAAGTCCTAGAAATGTGAAGGAGGTACAGCGCTTCATCGGTTTGCCAACTTCTATAGACGTTTCATTAGAAATTTCTCTGAGGTAGTGTCACCTATCACTCAACTTACCCGGAAAGAGTCTAGGTTTTTCTGGACTCCCCAAGCCCAGGAAGCATTTTCCCGTCTAAAAGATAAATTTACCACTGCACCTATCCTAGTACATCCCAACCCCGAGCTTGCCTTCATAATAGAGGTGGATTCTTCAGACTGTGCCGTTGGAGCTATACTCTCTCAGAGAACAGGTGAGAAGAATGTCTTGCATCCCTGTGCCTTCTTTTCCCAGCAGTTGTCTTCGGCTGAGAGGAACTACGATGTGGGCAATAGAGAGTTGTTGGCCATTATTGCGCCTTCAAAGAATGGAGACACCTTCTTCAGGGAGCTGCACAGCAAATAGTCGTCCTGACAGATCATCGTAACCTTGAGTTTATCAGGTCGGCTAAGTGCCTGACTCCTCGCCAGGCTCGCTGGAATCTTTTCTTAAACCAATTTAATTTTATCATCTCTTATAGACCAGGATCGCGCAATGGAAAGGCTGATGCACTCTCTAGGATTTACTCAGCAGAGACACGTCCAATTACTCCTCCTAAGACTATTCTTCCTGACTCTAGATTCCTAGGAGTAATTCATAATCAAGACCTACTTAAGGACATCAAGGAAGCATACCATGCGGATTCCTTTTTGGCACAACCCCCAAGGGACGTAAGTCTTGTCTTTAAGAATGGTGTGTGGATTCAGGGACAACGTCTGTATATTCCTGAAACAGTCAGATTAAGAGTATTGCAACTCATTCACGATTCCAAGATAGCTGGGCATAGAGGAATTCTAAAGACACAGGAATTTCTTTCTCGTTTCTTTTGGTGGCCCACTTGCAGGAAGGATGTTTTGAATTATGTCACTTCATGTGAGGTCTGTGCAAGATGCAAAACACCTCGCTCCTCACCAACTGGTCTGTTACAGCCTCTTCCACCCGTCCCGCCCGTGGGGATCCATTTCTATGGACTTCATTGTGGAGTTACCAACCTCTCAGGGGAAGAACACCATTCTAGTGGTGGTTGACCGTCTAACAAAGGCAGCTCATTTTATCCCTTGTGTCGGCTTACCCACTGCAAAACAGACATCAGATTTGATGATTAAAGATGTGTTTCGCTTACATGGAGTACCGGATGAGGTTATTTCGGATCGAGGGGTGCAATTCACTTCTAGGTTTTGGCAAAATTTCTGTGCAGCATTGGACATTAAAGTAAACCTTTCTTCTGCTTTTCATCCCAGACTAATGGACAGACCGAACGAACCAATCAAACCCTGGAGCAGTATCTCCGCTGCTTTATCTGCCACCTACAGGATGATTGGGTGGATCTACTTCCATTAGCTGAGTTCTCGTATAACAACTCTCAGAGTGCCTCCACTAAACAGTCTCCTTTTTACTCTAATCTAGGTTATCATCCTAACATTCTACCACGATTTCCCATAGAAACGCCTTTACCAGCAGTGGCTGAAAGAATCACGTCTTTACAGAAGAATATGGATCTTCTAAAGGAAAATCTGGAATCGGCTCAAGAAAGGTACAAGAAAGCAGCAGATAAATTTCGTAAACCTGCACCAGCTTTCAAGGTAGGAGACTTGGTCTGGCTGTCAACCAGAAATCTTAAGTTAAGGATTCCATCGTCTAGTTGGGACATAAGTACATTGGACCCTATAAAATCAGTAAAATTATAAGTGCCGTTGCTTGTCGTCTTCAACTGCCCAGAACTATGAGAATCCACCTGTCTTTCATGTATCCCTACTAAAGGCTGCGACACCCAATACGTTTCCTGGACGTTCCTCTCCTTGCCCTGACCCCGTGCTAGTCGATGGTCAGGAAGAATTTGTGGTGGAAGGATTTTAGATTCCAGGTTGTATAGAAATCAGTTACAATATCTGATTAAATGGCAGGGCTACCCAGTGGAGGACAACTCATGGGAACCGGTCAATAACGTTAATGCTCCTCGCTTTCTCCGTCAGTTTCATCAGAGGTACCCACACAAGCCTGGTCTAAGGTCATCCGGAGGTTGTCCTTAAGGGGGGAGTAATGTAAGGTTCTATGTATATATTCCTGAAACTCAGTTTGTTCGTCAGCCATTTTACTTTCTGTCTTGCTGCAGCTATCTTGCCCTCAGTCAAAATGGAGTTTCCAGCTTGCATGTTCCCGCCCTGATTCTCTCCTTTGCTTCTTAAGCAGCCACAGCTGAGCAATCAGTGCTTCAGAAATAGCCTGCAGTGAACCTGTGACTTGACTCCTGTAAGCCTTGGACCTTGTACTCCAGCTATTCCTACTGAGGAACTCTGAAGCACTTGTGGACTCTGAACCCTGCTCTTTGAAATACCCACGTTTGCATGGACTTACGGTAACAGAGAAGAAGATCCTGAATCTGTATTGGAGAGTGATTGCTGAGCTTGGATTACTCTGGCCTGCTGTGTCTCCTGTTTTCTGTGTCTGCAAACTGTGTGACTATTTCTGCCAACTTGTATGAAGTAATACAGGACTTTTCTATATCAAACCTGTGACTCCTGTGTTTTCATCGCACCCAAGCACAAGACGCTATATGAACTGTACTACATACATTACAGTTTGGAACATCCAGCACAATTCCCTTTGGCCACTAGTTGATAAGCTTACTGTTCTTCTCTGTGGAGTATGCACTGCTTTTGTGGTGTCTGCTCTCCCTCTCTTCCTTTACACATCCTCAGTAAGTAACTGGCAGAGAATAACAGGCCATATCCCAATTATATCACCATCCAGAGCACTCTTCTTGACAGCTGCTGCCTTAATCCCACCTCCTGAATGAAGGGCTGTGCTTGATTAACGGGTTACTTTCTGTTCAAAGCACAGACAGGAAATCTCTCTACTCTGTGCTTTGAAAGGACCATATCAGTGGACTTTTCTTTATTTCTCATAAGAATTTACAATGTTTTAATAATAATAATCTGTGCCTGGAAAACCCCTTTAAATATCAACATTACTAATCTAATTTTCTCCAAATTCAACACAAAACAGTTCATATGAAGCATTTTATTTTGGCATGGATTGGCAACATTCACGAACTAGCCTCCAGGTCACCAAAATTCTTGAGTTTGTGTTCTGCAACTGCCTTCTTTAAATCCCACCCCAGATTTTCTATAAGTACACCTATACTGACTCAAATCACAAGAAAATTCGAAGAATTAAGCTGTTTTGTAATGGATTCAAGGGTTAAAGATAAATGAATTCCCACACAATGGCTAAATTAAATAACACAGTTCACCAAAAATATGTTGAAAACTACAATATATGCAAGAGAATATGAAAGCATGGCAGATAGCAAAAGAAGTACAATATATCAAAAGATGTAGAGTGGTGCTTTAAAGTTAGTGAACCCTTCAAAATTTTCCACATTTTTGCATAAATTTGACCTAAAACTACATCAGCTTTTTACAGAAGTCCTATAGGATAAAGAGAACCAAATAAAGAAATTGGACTCAAAAATATTAGATTTTGACATTTTTTTAATGAGGAAAGTAATCCAATATTACATGTATGTGAATGGAAAAAGTATGTGAAACTTTAGGAATAGTAGATAATTTGAAGGTGAAATTAGAGTTTGGTGTTTTCAATCAATGGGATAACAATCAGGTGTGAGTGGGTGACATGTTTTACGTCTTCACAACTTGTTTGTGGATAAGAAATCATGGCATGGACAAAGAAGATTTTTAAGGACCTCAGAAAAAGTTGTTGATCAGTTCTTTAGGCTGGAAAAGGTTACAAAACCATGTTTAAAGGGTTTTAACTTTACCAATCCACAGTCAGACAGATTGTTGACAAATGAGAGAAAATTCAAGGCTGTTATTATTACCTTTCAAAGAAGTAATGACCACCAAAGATCACTCGCAGAACAATACATATAAGGCCGGCGTCACACTGGCGAGTTTGATGCGAGTAAGTCGTACGACTTTCTCGCATCAACACCCGGCACGGCCGCCCGCTCTCGGACCCGAGTGTGCGACTGCATGTATTTCTATGCAGCCGCACACTCGGGTCCGAGAGCGGGCGGCCTTGCCGGTGTTGATGCGAAAAAGTCGTGCGACTTACTCGCATCAAACTCGCCAGTGTGACGCCGGCCTAAGAGTCCGTGAGGATATAAAGGAACCAAGGTAACCTTTAAGCAACCAAAGGCCTCTGTCACATTAGTTTGTGCATTGTAGGATTGCAAGAAGAAGGCCACTACTTTCCAAAAAGAACATTGGTGGCCGCCTTCAGTTTGCTAATAATCCCCTGCACAAGCCAGACGGTTACTGGAGCAAATTTTTGTGACCGAATAAGGCAAAACTGAGCTTTTTGGCTTAAATGAGGAGCATTATGTTTGAAGAAAGGATAACATTGCATTACAGCATAAAAACTTCGCACCATCTGTGAAACACAGTGGTGGTAGCATGATGGTTTGGGCCTGTTTTGCCGCATCTGGGTCAAGACAGTTGGCCATCATTGATGGGACAATGGATACTAAATTTTAATAGAAAATTCTAAAGGAAAATGTCAGGACATCTGTCCGGGTGCTGAATCTCAAGAGAATATGGGTTATTTAAGATGGACTGCCACCTTAAATGGTGAGTGATACTGCCACTCTGTGCCATCTTGTTCCAATCATCTGATGGTTCTGATGAGTAATGATGATGGCAGGACATTTACAGTTCATATTATGGAGTTTTCATATAAGGGCAGTATAATATGGAATTGTTATAATTGTTGTTGCACTGGGAAATCTGGGCAGTGGATATTACAGGATTTTCTCAGTTTGAATATTGTAGTATGGAGCAATACGTTATAAACAGCAAAGACACGACTGAATCACAGAGGTTGCAGTCTTCAGATTTTATGAAACTTTTCTATCTTCTTCACGTTCAAGTGAATTGCCGTTCACAGAACGTAAGACGAGCGAGGGATCTTCTTTGGCTCATTCTCGGGGTCTATACTCAGTTCGAATCTCGTAACGTCAGCGCGATGGCAACTTTCATCTCATTCATTGCAAAGTTCTGTCCGATACAGTTTCTAGAGGGAGAGAATATGAAGGTTTTTGGTCTTATTTGACAAGTTATGCTAAAAAAATGAAAATAAGAACTTTGGTTGCGGCAAAGAAGAAAACGTCCCACTGCTAAAATGCTTCATTTAAAGGAAAAAGAGGTAACTACCCGCCAGCTTTAAAAAAACAGCAATAGTAAAATTATTCAAACCACTCATGCACGCACTTTTAGGATCCTCCCGCCATTTTTTCTTATATTGCCTTATAATAAAATTAAAATTGATCAAGAATGCAACCATGATCTCTGACTCCTACTTTTTAAGGGCCTGAGTTTAGTTTTAATTTCAACTGGCTGCAGCAGGAGCCTCTCCCCTCCTCTCTTTCTGAGACTGAATTAGTCAGCATGTCAAACTGAGGTGCATCAGAGAGAAAGTTATGGGAATCCCATAATTGGAGATGGGCCAGCTGAGACTACTCTGGAGTGCTGGTCTTACTGGTGTGGATGCTCCATGTGTAGAAATAGAAAGGGAACTCCAATGTCAAGGCACGATGCTCACAAAGAGTCCTACATCTGAAACCATAATATAAATTACTCATCATAGCGACTCTGACCAGAGCAGTCATTCTACTACTCAGAACTCTTCCCTTTTGCATTCTTGATAGCTCATGCAATCCGATGCTCACATTTTTTGCAATTTGAAAAACAAAGGTGAGTTCTTTTTACCATAAAAATAAGTGGCCCTGGTAATTTCAAGTAATGGCAGACCACTTTCAGCATTTAGTTTGTATTGTGACTGGTACAGACTGAACTGCCCCGATTTAAGTGGCTTACAGTAGAGACTGATTAAGATGACGTTCCAAGTTCGACAACTGTATGATGTGCATTACATTATTAACAGTGTTAAGAAACAGTCACTGCTACTGCTGGTAACCTCTGATTGCAACTGCCAATTCTGTGCCTCAACCATGATATGTAACCACCAAGCTCTG
Organism: Oophaga sylvatica; assembly: GCA_033576555.1. Lineage (NCBI taxonomy): Eukaryota > Metazoa > Chordata > Amphibia > Anura > Dendrobatidae > Oophaga > Oophaga sylvatica. Next base: position 87,116,825 of record JARQOD010000009.1, read on the forward strand.
TACCTCCACTCTGATGTGTAACCGCTAAGCTCTGTGCCTCAACTCAGACAATTAACCGCCAAAATCTATGCCTCAACTCTGGCGTGAAACCGTCAAGCTCTGTGCCTCAACTTAGATTTGTAACCTCCAAGCTCTGTGCCTCAACTCTGATGTGTAACTACCACGCTCTGTGCCTCAACTCTGATGTGTAACCGCTAAGCTCTATGCCTCAACTCTGGCGTGTAATCGACGAGCTCTGTGCCTCAACTCAGATATGTAACCACCAAACTCTGTGCCTCAACCTTGATGTTTAACAGCCAAGCTCTGTGACTCAACTCCGACAAGTAATGGCTATGCTCTGTGCCTCATATTAAGTAAATGCCTTCCTAACTGACAAATAAGTGAGCCACTGCTCCATGCCAAGGTATAGGGTCATTTATACATCTTTGAGATGTCTTACCTGATCCAGCTGAGAATGGAACATACGCATGTGAATGTCTCTTTGATGAATTCTCAGGTGAAAATCTCAGTGGATCAAAAACCTAAATCATAAAATAGATGACTGGTAAACCAGGTTCTAAAAACAATTGCTTTATTATAATAATAATAATAATAATAATCATACAAAAGTAATACTATCTGTAGCCAGCACTTACCTCAGGGTTTTCCCACATACTTGGAGATCTGTTCATGCAAAATATACTCAGAAATACCTGGGTACCTGTCACATCAAAAGATAAAGGAAGAATTCATAATAATTTCTAGAAGATATTACAATAAAACATCCTGAAGATAAAAGCCATTTATTCAATTTTAACTACAAAATTGTTATTTTTTAAAATGATCAAATTATGTAAATTCTAAACAAATGTTCATAAACAGTATATAGTTGTTATAGTTCCTATATGTACATATTATGATAAGATCTGGCAAAATTGGATCCTTGCTTCTGTAGCTGTCATATTGAAGGGCACGATTCAGTTTTATTTTGTATTTTTATTGTGTTTTTATCAGTTTGATTTTTTGTGTTGACCTTTTGGTAGACTCCCCCCATCAAAGAATGTGATTGGTTCTTTCAGCTCACGAGCTACTCCCGGTACAGGAGGGTAGAGACGCATACTTTCCTTTATACACATTGTGGTGTATGGCAGCTTACTCAAGTCTTCCCTGGGAACATAAAACAGTAATAAAAAGTTAATATTAGTACAGTCATGGACAAAAGTTTTGAGAATGACACAAATATTAATTTTTACAAAGTCTACTGCTTCACTTTTTCTAATGGCAATTTGCATATACTCCAGAATGTTATAAAGAGTGATCACTTAACAGCAATTACTTGCAAAGACAATATTTGGCTAGAAAATGAACTTTATCCCCCAAAACACATTTCAACATCATTGCAGCCCTGCCTTAAAAGGACCACTAACCTCTTTTCAGTGATTGCTCCATTAAGACAGGTGTGGGTGTTGAGGGACATGGCTGGAGATCAATCTGTCATGATTAAGTAAGAATGACACCACTGGACACTTTAAAAGGAGGTGGTGCTTGGCATCATTGTTTCTCTTCTGTTAACCATGGTTATCTCTAAAGAAAACACGTGCAGTCATCATTGCAATGCACAAAAATGGCCTAACAGGGAAGAGTATCGCAGCTAGAAAGATTGCACCTCAGTCAACAATCTATCGCATCATCAAGAACTTCAAGGAGAGAGGTTCCATTGTTGCCAAAAAGGCTCCAGGGTGCCCAAGAAAGACCAGCAAGCGCCAGGACCGTCTCTTAAAAGTGTTTCAGCTGCTGGATCGTGCTACCCGCAGTGCAGAGCTTGCTCAGGAATGGCAGCAGGCAGGTGTGAGTGCATCTGCACGCACTGTGAGGCGGAGACTCTTGGAGCAAGGCCTGGTCTCAAGGAGGGCAGCAAAGAAGCCACTTCTCTCAGAAAAAAACACATGGACAGACTGATATCTGCAAAAGGTACAGGCAGTGGACTGCTGAGGACTGGGGTAAAGTTATTTTCGCTGATGAATCCCCTTTTCGATTGTTTGGGACATCAGGAAAACGCCTCATTCGGAGAAGACAAGGTGAGCGCTACCACCAGTCTTGTCTCATGCCAACTGTTAAGCATCCTGAAAACCATTCATGTGTGGGGTTGCTTCTCAGCCAAGAGAATCGGCTCTCTCACAGTCTTGCCTAAAAACACAGCCATGAATAAAGAATGGTGCCAGAATGTCCTCCAAGAGCAACTTCTCCCAACCCTCCAAGAGCAGTTTGGCGATCAACAATGCCTTTTCCAGCATGATGGAGCACCTTGCCATAAAGCAAAGGCGATAACTAAATGGCTCAGGGAACAAAACATAGAGATTTTGGGTCCATGGCCTGGAAACTCCCCAGATCTTAATACCATTGAGAACTTGTGGTCAATCATCAAGAGACGGGTGGACAAACAAAAACCTAAAAAATTCTGACAAAATGAAAGCATTGATTGTGCAAGAATGGACTGCTATCAGTCAGGATTTGGTCCAGAAGTTGATTGAGAGCATGCCAGGGAGAATTGCAGAGGTCCTGAAGAAGAAGGATCAACACTGCAAATATTGACTTGCTGCATTAACTCATTCTAAAGGGTATGCCACACTAAACAATATCGCTAACGGGATCGCTAAAAAACGTCACTATTTAGCGATCCCGTTAGCGATATTGTTCAGTGCGGCAGCTTCCAGCGACGAGCTTCCTGCTGTGATCTCGCTCGTCGCTGGAATCGCTCCGGACCCTATTTTCATCGCTGGAGCTCCCGCTGGGTAAGTATGTTATCGCTGTGTGGCACCTTTTCTTAGCGATTTAGCGGTACTTTTGTACCGCTAAAGTCGTTAAGAAGATCGCTAACGGCGATAGCGTCGTTATACTATATCGCTAAATGCGGCAGCATTTAGCGATATAGAAACAATCCCGCTAGCGATCTCATTAGTATGCAACGCTAACGAGATCGCTAGCGGGATTGCTTAGTGTGGCAGTACCTTAACTGTCAATATAAGCTTTTGTTACTCATATGTTTGCAATTATATTTCTGTCTGTGATAAAAACATCTGTCAAACACACATAAAAAACCAGAGGGCAGCAGATCATGTGAAAATATAATATTTGTGTCATTCTCAAAACTTTTGGCCATGACTGTACAATGTCCAGTCTATCAATTATGTAAAAAGAGCGATGCCCATGAGGAGCATGAAAGCTTTCTACAACTGCTTTATAAGGAGGTGGTCCAATACCTATAATGCCCTTCATAAATACCTATCTTTAACCCCTAATGACTTTTGTAATTATCTTTATTATAAAATTCCCTACCATTTTCATTATACAGCTAATACCTCTATCTGTTTTTTTTTTACTTTACTTTGTGTAACATTTCGCTTGAGGGGAGTCTCAAATTGAACATCACAGAAGATATCCCTGTGGTCACTTATCCGCAGCTTCTATCACCCAGCCTAGAACAAGACATCATCACTGGTGTCACTCACACTGCTTCTATCACCGCTCCCTGATGACAATTTGTTTTGAGGTCAGTGATAGAGCTGTGGTGCGGCACTGCTGTCACTCACCCTGCTTCTAATACCTTTTAAGCGGTCAATGATGCAGAGACACTATTGAATATCAGGGGGCACAATTTTATTATCATATGGAACAGAATAGGTATTTTTATTGTGCAGGGTTTATTGTTACTTCTTGTGGGTAGTAATAGAATTTTCTATATTATGATACACTTTTTCTGCCGTAAACAGCACAAAGTGGGATATTACTAATAACATTATATATTAATATATTAGGATCTTACCACTCCACTGTAGTCCGATCTCCCAGGACCTCTCTGATCTCCTCTCTGCATTTCTCCTGGTGCTCGGGGTATTTAGCCATACAGTATAATGTCCAGGAGACACCACTGGCAGTTGTATCATGTCCTTCAAACATGAATGTGTCCACCTCTGCCCGCAGATCTCATCAGATAGACCCTGACCATTTTCATCCTGATAAATACAGACACACATTTCTTTTACAGGAAAGAAAGCCTCCCCCCTCAGGATATATGGTAACTTATACATTGAGCATTTTAGTACTTGGCACATAAAAGAATGTCCAGAAAATCCAAATGTCTCTTCTGCTTGATCTTTTCAACCTCTCTTTCCTGTTTTAGTGATTCTTCCTCAATTTGATTACTCTCTCTGTAATAACCAGAGAAAGCAAATTATTGCCGTCAGAATGGACAGCAAACTAGTTGCACAGTCTACCTCTATGGAATATTTGTCAACACTCCTGAAACATCTGGAGAATCCTGAAATAAGGGGAGACCCGTTGGACTCTAGAATGTGTCAACGAGTCTCTGAGCTTTGTCAAACTTGCCTCAAACCCCCAAGAAACCAGCTATTCTGGGAGTATTTTTATTCATGGAGACCGAAAATGGAGAACGTGGAGACATGGGGATTGGACATGGAGGGATGTGGATTTAGAAAGGGCATGGCTGTAGTCAATGGTTGTGAACTCCTAACCGAGACTTGGTATCAAAAATTATACGGTAGGCACGCCACTGTATGCCGACTGGTCTATCATTCTGTATATGTTAAAGATCTCAATGATCATCTCTCCATTGGATTATGACTTGTATAAAAAAAAATCTAACATTGGAATATAGAATGTACAAACCTTTAAAAAGGTACATAAAAAACTTGTGAATAATTTATCATCTCTTCTGACCTGTGTGTTCATGTGCTGTTTTCACTGCTCTCCGGAAGCGGAATCCATGGGGGCTCATGTAGAAAATAAAGTCATTATGATATGGAAAGATAGGGCTCTGCGCTCCACCAGGTAGGAAAGCTCATACACAGCATTGATATAGGTCATTTTCACTGCAATTAAAGAAGAAAGTAATAAATCATGTTGTACAGAGCGCAGTAAACCTGACATGGCTTCTGCAGTGGAGTGCGGTCCTCTGAAGAGGGTAGTCCTGCGCAGGTTTTTTCCCAACAAGTTGCATATGGAAGAGAACCAATAGGACTGGGAACCTTCTCACCAATGACCCTATTGCAGCTACATGATACACCTCTCTATCTTTGATAATATGTGTATTTTAGACATAAATTGTTGGAAACGACCAACCTGTTATTTGGCAGTTGCTCTCGTAACTGAAGGCGCATTTCATGATGGTGTCCAAGGTCATGAGATGGGCATAATGGAAAAAACTCCACTGGTTTATTATTTGGGGCAGTTTCTCCCATTTGTCCTAAAAAAAAGGTTCAGCATTAACTCGAGTCATTGCAATCAGAAAGTAGGTCAGTGTTTTACACCGGAAGGATTTTTGAATGACTGAGAAGGTTTCTAAACCTGGAAACTTCTCCTTACCA
>JARQOD010000009.1:87122287-87157405 GCA_033576555.1 Oophaga sylvatica
AAGTACCGTAATACTCATGTATAAGCCGACCGTGTATAAGCCGACCCCCCCCCTAATTTTGCAACAAAAAACTTGGAAAACTTATTGACTCGCGTATAAGCCGGGTGTATAAGTTGCCGTCCTGCTCTGTGTCCCCCATCCAGCTCTGTGCGCCCCCATTCTCCTCTGTGCTCCCCTCCTCCTGCTCCATTATCCTGTCCTTGCTCCGTGCTTTCCATCCTCCCTGTCCTGCTCCGTGCTCCCCATCGAGCTTTGCACTCCCCCATTCTCCTCTGTGCCCACCCCATCCTGCTCCGTGCTCTCCGTCTTCCCCCTCGTTCTGCTCCGTGCTCTCCGTCCTCCCCCCGTCATGCTCCATGCTCCCGTCCTCCCCCCTTCCTGCTCCGTGCTCTCCGTCTTCCCCCCGTCCTGCTCCGTGCTCTCCGTCCTCCCCCGTCCTGCTCCGTGCTCTCGTTCTGCTCCGTGCTCTCCCGTTCTGCTCCGTGCTCTCCGTCCTCTCCCGTTCTGCTCCGTGCTCTCCGTCCTCCCCCCCCCCCCCTGCTCCGTGCTCCTTGTCCTCCTCCATGCTCCCCCCATCCTCCTCCATCATACTCACCCTCCCAGTGCCATCGCCGAACGTCCCTGCAATCCTGCGTTCTCCCCGGCTTCCTGCGCTCTCCAGCGCTGAGCGGTGATGTAATACCGCTCATTAAGGCCATGAATATGGAGGCCACGCCCATGGGAGTGGCGTCGCGTCCATATTACATGACCTTAATGAGCAGTATTACGTCACCGCTCAGCGCTGGAGAGCTACAGGAAGCCGGGGAGAACGCAGTATTGCAGGGACGTTCGGCGATGGCACGGGGAGGGTGAGTAAAAGCTCCTGCCGCCTGCCGCGCATCCCCCGCTGGTTTTCTGCCTATGACTCGTGTAATAAGCCGAGGGGCATTTTCAGCACAAAAAAAGGTGCTGAAAATCTCGGCTTATACACGAGTATGTACGGTATATTTGGTTAATACGTTTTTGAAAAAAAAATGTATATTAAGCAGCTCTACCTTTTTTGTGTTTTCGTTCTAACTACTATACAAACAGGTCTTCAGAGAAGACGAGGACTAGAACTCTAGTGCTACCTATTGGAAATACCAATACTGAAAGTCAATATTGGCACTTTAATGAGCCTCATGACTTCAGATAAATAAGACACTCCATTTGCAGAAACGTGTTTTGGGGTGTTTGCGCCTCATCAGTGCAAGGAGGAGGTCTGATTTTCCTGGTGAGAGACAGATAGATCTGGACTGTAAATAGTCAGTAAAATTGGCATTTTCAGTGAATATATATTTATTATTAGTTGTTTGAGCTGTTTAAATAACTTCTGATTCTTTTTTTTATTGCAAACATCAGAAAGTTTGTACATTTTGCTAATAAACCAAAATTAGTTGAATAATTTTTGATTGCAATTGTAAAATAAAATCATATTTGTGAGTACGAGTTATATTTTCATTGCTTTTTTCCATGGCAATTCCGGTTTCCAGGGGTGCACTGATCACTGTCGTGTCTGTGTTTTTGTGCCGGAGTACACTCATGCGCAAGTCTCCTCCTCTATTCATTGCCTTTGGACAGGTGAGGCTGTAGCTCCTCCTGGTACTATTATATATGTTCCTGGATATATAGCAGGAAAATCCAGACATGGCTTCTTCCACGCTGCCGGGACTCTCCTCACTGAGCCCCGCTGAGCTCCTGCACTGGGCAGCCTACCTGTGTGTCCTGTACCTGGTCTACAAGGTCTCCAGTCTCTTCCTGAGAAAGAAGAATCTGGAGAGAGCGTTCAGTGCTTTCCCGGGTCCTAAACGTCACTGGCTATATGGCAATGCCCATGTGGTAAGTGTTATATTTTTATTTCCAGAAATTTCACTGTGCTTTCACCTTCTGTACTGCTGATCCATGGGTAGAAAAATTCATAATAGATGAAAACCATTAGTAGGTTTTTAGTTTCTGGATTTCAAGAAAACCACTTTTCTTTTAATTAAATTAACTTGAATTAAATTGCTGTCCAATTTAAGTGTGCCGTACCACACACTCACTTCTTACTAGTAAATCCAAAAAAGAATGGTCCTGCTCAACGAATATATATTAAAATATCTTAAATGCTATATCCATAAAAAATCAATACACCAATGTATTTCTGGCATCAAGTGCCCTTACTCATGTACTTGATGCCAGAAATGCGTTGGTAGTATACATTTTTATGGAGTTGTTGTACCTGCCTTAAACTTTTTAGATTGAAAAAATATATTATACATTTTGTTGAGAAGCCAGACCGTTATTTTTTTTCAATTAACAAGGCGTTCCAGGACAATGGCAAGTTTTGAGCACAGAATACTGTTGTGTTTAGGTAGCTGAGGAGAAATAGCAAAAACGGTAATACACCAGAGAGGCTGGAACCTATTGGATTGCAGTAACCTGAACTAACCACACAACTAAGGCAGCCGTGGAGCTGTTCCTACGTTGATCCTAGACGCCTCGTCACAGCCTGAGAGATAACTACACCTAAAGGCGAAAGATGAAAGCTATCTGCCCCGAAGCAGATCCCCAAAGAAAATAGGAAGCCCCCAAACATGTAATGGCGGTTAGACAAGAAGAAATCACGGACACAGACAGAAAATAGAATGAGCAAACACTGGGGCCAATCTGTCTAGACAGAAAAGTACAGGAAAGAATTCTGACTGCAATCCAAAAAAAACCCCTAAAAAAATACCAACATTTCTGATAGCAAAACACCTGAGATCACACAATCTCAACCACCTAAATCAGATCTCTGGTGTAACAAAACCAAGCCACAGCCACTGAAAAAACAGGAAAAAGCAAATGAACAAATAACAGTGGCTTCAGATAAACTGAGAGGAGCACAGGTCACAGGAGGGGACCCGGCTGAACTCCAAAAGTGCAGAAAACTATGCAAAAAGCAAGCACAAAAAGTAAAGCAAAAATATCTTATCTGAAAGCAGCAGAGCAGGCAAGACTCCAGCAAACTTCCAAATGAACCAGGAACCACAATTGAGACAAGAACAATTGATCACCGGCAACCATCAAGGGAGGGAACCTCCCTTATATCAGTCCAGTCAGTGATCCCAGATTGCCATTCCTCGCTGGAAGGTTCAGTACTGTCTGTAACCACCAGAGGGAGCCTCTGCTCAGAAACCATCTCTAGCACATTCACAACAGAATACCTATCTAAGTGAGCTGGCTATTTTCACCTTTACAAACTTCTCACAAGTGACTGACGGCTGTCAACCTTGTGTTGTGACTGTGATCACACCTAAAGTGCTGCAATATTAAAGCATACTTGCCAAATTTCCTAGAAAAACAGGGGACCTCTTGGACTTAACTACTAGTAGCAAAATCTGTTCACTTAGAGACATTTAGAGTAAAGAGTATCTCTGCTAGCCATGTGTAAACCCCAGAATGTTAGTTTTAAGGGGTGTATTGTGTTTTTGGAAAGAAGGGAAAGTCAAGTACAGCATCCCAAATATAAATCTCCATTTCAGTTATGACTTTTTTCCTGCAACCTGGAGCAACCCTCAAGTTTTACCCCCCAGAGTCCTAAACCATAACAGAATTTTAGGGGTGGCCAATGAAGGTGGCTAGTATCCTAAATAGTCGGTTTCCGGTGCGTAATGACTGTGCAATGATCCACTTTTCTGGGTGGCCCCAGGACCGGGGAGATTCACCTTTACCTTTCATGCCATAAATAAGCTGCTTGTTACATAAAAAATGGGAGCGAGAGAAGCAGACAGTGACCAAACTCCACCGACATTTATGCCCTTTGTGCCAGTTGTATGAGGTTGCGGTTCCAGAGATCTTATCCTGCTGATAACGCTGCGGTTACAGTATATGGAGAGAACGTGTTATTTCTCTATGATTTCCAAAGTTAGTGGGACTTCGTTCTTAATTTTTTTGGGGGGGAGAAGAGCTGGTCATATACGTTAATTGAGTATAATCAATCTGTCTATCAACATGTCAGACTAACCTGTCAATTTAGGGAGAACGTTTGAATAAATAAAAATGAACAACTTGTTGCACTTGTACAAAGTGGAAATGATCTGCTGAATATATCATGTCACATTCCAAAATTAAAAGCAGTACATAAAAATCCAGTGACTCACATGTGACTTCTTCTGTGACTGCAGATACTATTCTCATCTGTTCTTTCTGGCCCAGACCACCATGACCACTTCTACCAGTCATGATTGACTGCACAGTACATATACGTATACATCTTTGGCTCCTTACTTCCAGCACATCCCTTTTCCAAATTCTACACAAACTTCTCATCCATAGTGCACCACATGGTAATGTGTAGCCCAGCTTCGCAGGTACACATGAAAACCCAGGAGAATGCACAGAAAGTAACAGCTAAAGCTTGATATGCATTCACTCATGTCACTCACACTTAGACACACCCATAGGGGTATATAAGTTTGGTGGGAGGCAGCGTAGAAAGGAGAAGCCTGTTTCCTGTCTGAGAGGAGTTCAGATAGTGAGAGATTGAGAGACAGTCAGTCAGTTAGCTCCGGGAGTCTCAGGAGTGAGTCATCCCTTGGATAGTTAGCTGTCTGCGATAAGATCGGTCTGTCTAGACTTGGAGGAGTTCGGAGTAGATACTTCAGCCGCCTGTCTCAGGACAGTGAAGTTCAGTTGACAGAGGTCCTGAACTGGGAGAATACTGAGAGCTGCTCCGTGAGCTTCAACAAGGAATTGGAGATTCAGCTTCTACAAAGGAGTGCTTATGTTAAGAGCGGAAAGCAGGGCGAAGGGCACAGTGGAGAAGACAGAGAGAGGTGCTACAGGTATTGGATTGCCTGCACTAAATCACCGGTCACTGGGGACCGAAGCGTCATTACTGTTTCAAGCATAGTGACAAGAAAACCAGAGGCTCGCTGGACTACAGGTCACAGGAGCAAGCCCTTAGTGTCAATACGTAACCGGAGTCAGATGGAATAGGGACTTTGAGTTAAGCGCTTGACAAAAGTAAGAACCTAGTTTCATCACGTGGAAGGCTCCACCACAATATTGGCCGGGCAGTACAGCTATAGAGAAAGCTGGAGTTTGGAGTTAACTTCGCTTCAGGCAAGTTGGACTCACCTACATTATATGGAAGTAAAGGAGGCCTCTAACCTGCTAAGCTGTTACCCCGATGTGCATTCTCCACCCGACCAGCTCCCTGGGATCTGCATTAACAACCTGCAAGTAAAGGTATGAAAAGGAGCTACCTTGTGTGCGACTGAATTATTGCTGCATCCTGCATCATTATAATCATAGACTTTCAGGGACACGTCTCGCCTGTGGGAGACTTACTATCAAGCTGCCCCATAACATCCCCTGTGAAAGTCCTCATAGCAGCGCTGGTACACATTACCAGAAACCACAGGTGGCATCACGAACTGTTTCTAATCCCCTGTAAATATTTCCCTAATCGCATTGACTGCCAGGGACACGGACCGAGCCACCGCTACCAGTGACAACTCCCATAGACTTCTATGGGCTCGGCTCCGAGTACCCCATAGCCCTGGTATCCACAATTGTGGGGCGAGTCAGTAATAATGCTTCCTCCCCGTGAGCTCCAAACAGTAATAGTACCCCTCTTTTGTTCTACAGAAATAGTGCTCCCCTAAGTGCTTCACACTAATAGTGCCCTGTCTATACCCCCTGTCTGACACTGAGCTATGAAGCTCCAGCAGAAGTCACCCACAACTGGAGGTGACTGGAGTTCACAAGATTTTGGTCTTCTGTGAATTCTGGTTGGACCATCAAAGGTTTTAGCTGGTGTTCTTCTTCTTAACAGTTCAAGCGAGATGGGAAGGATATGGACATAGTAAAGGGTTATTCAAAACATTTTGACTGTGCCTTCCCAATGTGGCTTGGAAATTTCTTTGCCTCCGTCATTGTCTATCATCCAGACTATGTGAAGGCCATTCTGTCCAGGCAAGGTGAGGAACCATATTGTCTTATACATATTTTTTTTTCCTTCTGCATGTATGCATTTTTGTATCTTTTATGTTCATTTTCATAAGTTTTTACTTATATTTATAAATAATATTTTTCTTGCCATTTGTTTGTGGAACCTTTTTTGTCACAAACAGTGCCATTCTTAGTTAAGGATGGTGTCTCGAATTGCAGCTCAGCCTTGATAAGGACTAAATCCCAATCTCAGACATAGTGGGTTTTTTTGTATAACAAAACTACTTTACACTTTTTTTGTGACTTTTTCTCTTTAACATGCTCTACGTAGTTAAAGCTAAACCATGTGTAACACCTGCACATGGAACTGTCAGAGCAGCTACTGGTATACTGGGATTTACAGACACTAAGAAGAGTTTTGCAGCTGCTGTTAAACAGGGACCTTCAGACATTAATGGTTTTTTCCCTGAGCTTGCGGGGGACTACAATTCCCATGGACCCTTGTTTTGGTCAGATGACACAGCTTGGAGGGATAGGAGGGAGGAGGGACTTGGGGGAGGGAGCTGAGGAGGAAGTGAAAGAAAGTGAGAGAGTGGTTTGTTCATGTAAAAGATGGAGCGCTGTGGACTTGTATTCCTCTAAAGAGTGGAGCGTTCCAGTCCCCTCTGATATACCTGCGAATCTGGAGAGAGCGCAGCCCGGTCACCAGGTGAAGCAAGCAACATTAAGGACTCGGAGAGTTCTACCGGCACTCCCACCGTATAAAGGCCTGAATCCTGCCGCCCCCAGTTGGGGTCCAGGGAAAACTACAACCGGTTGAGACGCACCGTGAGTGCCCCTTTTCGAGACTTGTGGTTCAACCAGCCCGCTACAGTGAGTACACTACGCCCCAGACTATTTACCTTCGTGAGCATCTAAGTGCACCAACGGTTATAAATTTGCGCGCCAACATCCGCGGCAACTGGGCCCCAACGTTTGGACTGGGTTAATACAAGAAAAGGGGAACCCTGCTATGTTATATTTGCAGGGTTGGGGAAAGAATTAGGTTGTGATGTGTATATGATTTTTATAGAGCACCGTTATCTGTATTGCATGTTGTTTCTTTAAATACACTTCATTTCTGCTGCATATCCATAAACCAGTTAAACTGTTTTACTCCTGTTTTGGGTGAGTGTGTACTGAGCTATAGGCAGGGGTTTCCCGAATCAGTCCCTGGCAGAAGATAACAGTCCTTCTGCAGTCCTAGAGAGAGCTCCAATCAAGATTCGGGTGGAGGCACTGCGCCCTAAAGAGGTGAGACCCCCCATAACACCCAGCGTACCGTGGTAGCCCTGAAGGGGTGTTACAGTGGAGGCACTGCTGAGATCCAGAACTAACACAGGAGTATTTACTATGGAGACTTTAACAGAACGAGAAGTATATTTGTGGTGTGAAGAGATGGATGTTACAGCTAGACAAAGCTTTGCAGTGAGTGGTGAGCTCTGTGATGCATCTGATGAAGAGATACTGAAAATAGTTAACCGACTCACTGAACTTGCCCACCCTGAAGTGGTCGACCGCAGAAAGGAAAAGGGGGGACAGTTACCCATAGCCCTGATCGCAACCGGGCAGATCTTGAGGAAAGATTACTTCCCATCCATGATAGCCGTGTCCCCAGAGTATGGTCGACAATGGAAGATCATTTGGCCTAATGAGTCCGAAGTTGAGACCCGGCAACAGGAATCAACCACTCAGTCTAGGAAGACTAGTATAACGTCCGCCCTCTACTCCCCTTAGAACCAGTCCTGAAGAGACAGCGGCCCCTGTTGATGTGCTTATGACAGCTATGGAAAAGTTAGTCAGTCAGTTTGCAAAGATGCAGCCAGAAGGGAACTACCGTCGTTTAAGAACCTTCTCGGGTGCCCTCCCCACTCCTGCTGGAGAAGAAGAATATGATACTTGGAGGGATGTCACTTTACTGTGCTTAGAAGAGTGGCAGTGCACTGATGCCTGAAGAAGCAAAGAATAGTAGAAAGTTTGAAGGGTACTGCTATGGAAGTGGTGCAGGCTGCTTGGCGGAGCAAGCCACTAGCAACTTATCAAGATTATATGAGTGCTTTAGAAGATGCTTTTGGATCCCCTGAAGATGCTACTGATCTACTCTATAAACTTCGTACCACCTACCAACAACCAGATGAGAAGATGTCCGACTATCTATACCGATTGGATAAGATGGTTCATAGAATAGTATCTAAAGGTGGAGTCAGCCCTAAAGAAGTTGATCAGTGTCGTCTGGACCAAGTACTCAGAGGAGCTCTCACTCATGATCCAATTGCTCAGCGGATGAGGTCTTGTGATAAAGAGAAGATTCCTGGTTCTTTTCATGAGTTGCTTAAGGAAGTTCGCAAGGAAGAGGTTATTTTGGCCGCAAGAGAGAAGACCTCCCCTCGGGTGACTACTGTTGCCTTGAAGCCAGCAGCCGACTGCCGAGAGAGGGAACTGCTGAAAGTCATCGAGAAACAGGGGGAGCAGATTACTCAATTGTTAAGTGCTCAGGCCAAGACAATACAGCGGTTACAAAGTGCTGCAGAGGTAGCCGAGAAGCAGACCCTGGCTTCAGGAAGAGAGAATGATGACCTGTGTAGAGTGGAAAGTAGGAAACCAGAAGGGTGCTTTGTCTGTGGGAGTCCAGGCCATATAGCTGTCAGTGTCCAAAGAGGTGGAGCTCAAAGAACTCTTCACATTCTCCCCACCTCCCTCCGAGGCAGTCGGGAAACGGGAAAGGGGGCCAGTAGAACCCCATACTGAGCCCCCATCAGCAACTAAGACCTACTCTACCTCTCCATCCAATAGTGCCTCATCGAAAACACTGCCTGAAGGGTTAGTGGGACCAGCCCCGCATGTCCCCGCATATATCAATGGTAAATCTTGTTCAGTATTGCTGGACAGCGGATCTCAAGTGTCCATCATTTTTGAAGGATGGTATAAGAGATATTTATCCAATGTGCCTCTGAAATCGCTGTCTGGACTCGTGGTGTGGGGACTGAGTGAACACAGCTATCCCTACCGAGGATACGTGTCCGTGACACTACGATTCCCAGAGACTGTTGCTGGAGTGGATAAAGAGATACCCATTATAGCGCTAATCTGCCGGAGGCAGAGGCAGATGAGAGACCCACACCTGTCATAGTGGGAACAAATGCCAACATTTTCCGTACGTTAGCTCAGTGGTGTCGTGAAGCTGGGGGAGAAAAGTACTCGCAGACCCTGTCCATCCACCCAGTCTGTCTGGAAGCCTATGTGAGGACGGAGGAGGAGAAGAGGGAACTGCAGCCTGAAAGCTTTGACCCTTGTTTTGAAGGAAGTGAGCTGAAAGGAGAAGAGAGGAGGCTAGTCATCACGGCATGATGATGCGGGGGGCGGCTTTCTCCTTGGGTGAATGGGACATGGGCCTCGCCCAAGGAGTAGAGCATCGCATTCGGTTGAAAGATCAAAAGCCTTTCCGAGAGAGATCCCGAAGATTGGCCCCGGCGGATATCGAAGATGTTAGGCAGCATCTACGCGGTATGCTAGACACAGGAGTCATCATAGAGTCTAGTAGCCCATATGCTTCCCCCATTGTGATTGCTCGAAAAAAAATGGAGCTATTCGGATGTGTGTGGATTATCGTACTTTGAACAAACGTACGGTTCCTGACCAGTACACTGTGCCCGAATTGATGAAGCTTTAGATTGCCTGCAAGGGAGCCAATGGTTTTCTGTGTTAGATCTCCGGAGTGGTTACTATCAGATACCCATGTCAAAGGAAGATCAAGAGAAGACCGCTTTTATCTGCCCCATTGGGTTCTTCGAGTTTCAAAGACTGCCTCAAGGACTGACAGGTGCTCCGGCCACTTTTCAGAGATGTATGGACAAAGTAGTGGGGGACATGCACTTACGTGAGGTCTTGGTTTATCTCGATGATCTTATTGTTTTTGGGAAGACTCTGGAAGAACACAACCAGCGGTTGTTCAAGGTGCTGGATCGGTTGAAGGAGGCTGGGTTGAAGTTGTCCCTTGATAAGTGCCGGATTTGCCAGACGACGGTGAAATATGTGGGGCACATAGTCAGCAGAGAAGGAATTTCCACCGACCCCGCCAAAGTGGAGGCTGTGGTAAACTGGCCTAAGCCCACCAAGCTGGGGGAGCTTAGGTCCTTTTTAGGATTCTGTGGATACTACCGAAGATTTGTACCCCAGTACTCTCGGATTGCGAAGCCATTAACTGCTCTTACCCAGGGGTATCCCCCTTCCGGCGGGACAGCCCGCCCCTCAAGGTCAGGGAAAAAAGACTACTTCCGAGTTAATGAACCTTTTGGGGAAAGATGGACACCCTTATGCGACGAGGCATTCGAGAAACTGAAGTCATGTTTGACCCAAACTCCAGTGTTGGCCTATGCAGACGCCAGTAAACCATATGTGTTACATATAGATGCTTCTCTCGACGGACTAGGAGGGATTCTCTATCAGGACCATGATGGCTGTCTACGTCCCGTTTACTACATTAGTCGAGGATTGACTCCCAGTGAACGCAACTACCCAGCTCACAAACTGGAGTTTCTGGCTCTGAAATGGGCTGTAGTGGACATGCTGCATGACTACCTCTATGGGGTACGCTTCGTGGTTCATACCGACAACAATCCATTAACCTACGTGAGAACCACAGCAAAACTGGATGCCACGGGGTACCGGTGGCTTGCCGCACTCTCTCTGTATGATTTCAGCTTAAAATATCGACCAGGGATCAGTAACATTGATGCAGACACACTCTCTCGCCTGCCTAGTGAACCTTTAAATGAGGAAGAAGGAGGATGGATAGAGGTCCCTGCCCCTGAGGTGAAGACTCTGTGCCATAGACATCGAACTGATGCCCTCACTCTGCAGTGCTGTGCTAAATTCTTAGGAGCATCTAGCGAAGCGCTCCCGTTGTCGTACTGTCGAGTGACAAATGTAACCCCAGACTCTCTCCCTCAGCTGACTCATAATCAAGTCAGGATGGCGCAGCAGGAGGATCAGTCAGTGGGGGTAGTTCGATGGTGGGTGAAGAGGGGCTGGAGGCCCGAAAAGAATGCATTAAGAACAGAGGAGTCTGTCCTGCTGACTCGGCAGCTAGAGTCGCTAGTAGTAAGAAATGGGCTACTATACCGAGAGACAAGGTGCCAGAAGGGAGGAGTCCGCAGACAGCTGGTGTTACCCACCCGATTTCGGAAGATGGTCATGAAGTCCCTGCATGATGACCATGGACATCTTGGCATCGAAAAGACTACGAGTCTCGTGGCCGACCGATTCTATTGGCCTCGCATGGAAGCGGATATTGAAGAATACTGCAAATCATGCTCCCGGTGTGTGTTGAGAAAAACCTTGCCTTTGAGAACAGCCCCCCTTGTGAACATTACCAGTGATGGCCCACTTGAACTAGTGTGCATTGATTTCCTCTCCATCGAGCCTGATGAAAGCAATGTCAGTAATGTGTTAGTGGTCACTGACCATTTCACCCGATATGCCCAGGCCTACCCCACTAAAGATCAAAGGGCAATTACTGTGGCAAAAACATTATGGGAGAAGTTCTTTGTACATTACGGGCTGCCTGCCCGCATCCATACCGATCAAGGAAGAGATTTCGAAAGTAGACTAATCAAGGAGCTATGCGCTCTCTGTGGGATCAAGAAATCCAGAACCACGCCATATCACCCCCAAGGGGATCCTCAACCTGAGAGATTCAACCGTACCCTTCTGAACATGTTAGGCACGTTAGATCCCAGGAAGAAGGGACACTGGAGCAGGCATGTGAGCCAGTTGGTTCATGCCTACAATTGCACCACAAATGAGTCAACTGGATATTCTCCTTATTTCCTCATGTTTGGAAGAAAAGCCCGACTACCCGTGGATATTAGTTTTGGGACATCCATTGACCGTTCTAATGGGAAGACCTACTTAAAATATGTGTCCCAGCTAAAAGAAGATTTGACAAAAGCTTACAAATTGGCAGAGCAGGCCTCTGGTCGGTCAGGGAAGCGCAATAAGACTCGCTACGACTGTAGGGTTCGAGAACAAGTTTTACTACCTGGAGACAGAGTTCTTATTCAGCTTTTGGGCCTTCCTGGGAAGCACAAGCTTGCTGATCGGTGGTGTCCTGACCCTTACGTGGTGATGGAGAAGTTGCCCGGTGTTCCGGCCTACAGAGTGAAGCCCGAAAAAGGGGGTGGAGCTGTTAAAACCTATCATCGACATCATCTGTTGCCTGTGGGAAAAAACATCCCTTTACCCCATTGCCAACTCAAGGAGGTCATACAACTCTTCAGTGCAATAGGAGAAGTCCAAGGTGTAAAAACCCACCCCAGACTGGAGTTGCCTCAGGAGGATGTGACAGCGAGTCTGGGGATGAATGGGGACCTGACTGTCAATGGAGCTACAGGTGGATCGAGGACCCATGCCCCATGGGCGTAGACCCTGAAAACCAGACCCCTGAAGTAGAAACAAAGAAAAGGGACATTTGTCAGGAGGCGAGTGCACCCCGCCCACAATTGGAGGAAAGTTCAGAAGAGGGACATTTATTGAATGAAGAGATTCACCTGGTGGAGCCCGTTCTTGAGAGACAAGAGTCGGGGACTGAGGAGGTGGGCCCCTCGGTACACACTCGTCCCAAGCGGGACATTAGGCCACCCATGATGTTGACTTATGACAGAATGGGACATACCACTGAGGTCCCCAGGTTGATACACCCAAATTCAAATTCTGTTTGGCCTTATTTCTCGGTATCTTCCATGTGTCCAGGAGGTGGTTTGTATGCATGTAATTTGGTGTTAGTCAGGATGCCTTAACCCCCATTCATGTTTCAGGTGGTGAGTCCTCATGTCGTGATGGGACACTTTCAATGACTCACCAGGGGGAGAATGTAACACCTGCACATGGAACTGTCAGAGCAGCTACTGGTATACTGGGATTTACAGACACTAAGAAGAGTTTTGCAGCTGCTGTTAAACAGGGACCTTCAGACATTAATGTTTTTTTCCCTGAGCTGCGGGGGACTACAATTCCCATGGACCCTTGTTTTGGTCAGATGACACAGCTTGGAGGGATAGGAGGGAGGAGGGACTTGGGGGAGGGAGCTGAGGAGGAAGTGAAAGAAAGTGAGAGAGTGGTTTGTTCATGTAAAAGATGGAGCGCTGTGGACTTGTATTCCTCTAAAGAGTGGAGCGTTCCAGTCCCCTCTGATATACCTGCGAATCTGGAGAGAGCGCAGCCCGGTCACCAGGTGAAGCAAGCAACATTAAGGATTTGGAGAGTTCTACCGGCACTCCCACCGTATAAAGGCCTGAATCCTGCCGCCCCCAGTTGGGGTCCAGGGAAAACTACAACCGGTTGAGACGCACCGTGAGTGCCCCTTTTCGAGACTTGTGGTTCAACCAGCCCGCTACAGTGAGTACACTACGCCCCAGACTATTTACCTTCGTGAGCATCTAAGTGCACCAACGGTTATAAATTTGCGCGCCAACATCCGCGGCAACTGGGCCCCAACGTTTGGACTGGGTTAATACAAGAAAAGGGGAACCCTGCTATGTTATATTTGCAGGGTTGGGGAAAGAATTAGGTTGTGATGTGTATATGATTTTTTAAGAGCACCGTTATCTGTATTGCATGTTGTTTCTTTAAATACACTTCATTTCTGCTGCATATCCATAAACCAGTTAAACTGTTTTACTCCTGTTTTGGGTGAGTGTGTACTGAGCTATAGGCAGGGGTTTCCCGAATCAGTCCCTGGCAGAAGATAACAGTCCTTCTGCAGTCCTAGAGAGAGCTCCAATCAAGATTCGGGTGGAGGCACTGCGCCCTAAAGAGGTGAGACCCCCCATAACACCCAGCGTACCGTGGTAGCCCTGAAGGGGTGTTACACATGCAGGCCCTTTCTTTATGCTAATCAGAGTTAGAAGTTATGTTTATCTACTATATATCCTTAATACTCGTAACTTTTCTTTATAGATTCAAAGGACAACTTTGCCTACTACTTCTTAACCCCATGGATCGGTATGTAACATAACTTGCTCCATATGTAGAGAAGGGATATACGGCACTCCTGGTTGAGCGACTCTGGTGCCTAAGTGGGGTTCCAACCCGTAATCCGATAGTCACAATAAACCTGGCACTCAGCATAGTTAGAACGTATAACAGACTTGTTTGGCAATCCACAATTAACGTTTCGGTCTGTTTAGGCCTTCATCAGAACTGATTGCCGTGTGGGAACTGTCAGAACAGTGCTCACAAGGGCGTAGTTGTAGTGTAGATTTTCAGAAACTCCATAAATACTCGTGCACAGTGAATGATATTTTCATCTTTTTAAGCTTTACATTTTTGGTCTATTTTTCTGCAATGATTCTGCATGCTCCTCACTCCAGTAACAGTAAGACCTGCTATAGTCATCATATAGGTCCCCTACTTTGACCTGTCTTTGGCCTTCATTTCATTCAGGGAAAGGTTTGCTGGTGCTGTCGGGGCAGAAATGGTTCCAACACCGAAAACTGCTGACACCGGGATTCCATTATGATGTCCTGAAGCCGTATGTCAACATCACGTCCGACAGTGTTAATGTCATGTTGGTAAGGGTTCGGAAACCTTTCCAATTACCCAAACATCGTTCTAATGTTAAACAACCAACCTATTTTCTGATTGCAATGACTCGAATTAATGCTGAACCTTGTTTAGGACAAATGGGAGAAACTGGTCCCAAATAAGAAACCAGTGGAGCTTTTCCATCATGTCAGTCTCATGACCTTGGACACCATCATGAAATGCGCCTTCAGTTACGAGAGCAACTGCCAGAATAACAGGTTGGTGGTTGCCAACAATTTGTAGATGTGCACACCGTAGAGGCATATCATGTAGCTGCTATGGGGTCTATGGTTTGAGGCGTCCCGGCTCTGGTTGGTTCAATCCCATTTAAAAGTTAGTGGCAACAGGTCTTCCCTTTCCAGAGGACTTGCGGATCCCTGCAGAAGCCACATCACGTACTGCGCTCTATAAAACATGGTTAATCAACTTTTTACATTTTTTTTTTTTTCTTTGCAGTGAAAATGACTACATTAAAGCCGTGTATGAGCTCTCCTACCTGGTGGATTACAGATTCCGCTGCTTTCCATATCATAATGACCTTATTTTCTACCTGAGCCCACATGGATTCCGCTTCCGGAAAGCTCTGAGAACAGCTCATGAGCACACAGGTCAGAAGAGATGATAAATTATTCACAAATATTTAAAATAAAAAAAGTATAGTTTTTAAAAAAATATATATTGTACATTTCATATTGAAATAATGGATTTTTTTGTATTTATGCCACAATCCAATGGATCTTTTACACATACACAATGGTAGACCAGCCTGGATGTAGTGGTATACCCACCATGGAGATACTTACTACTGTAACTTTCAATGGCAAACGTCTGGAAGATGTGTACATGTGTCACATGTGAAGAAAATTTTGGCTGCAGCCATGGCTAGATATGATCAAATCGATTTGATGTAAATCAAAATCAAGTCAAATTTCCACAAATCCGCTGATCGCAGCAAATTTGATTTGTGCAAATTGGCAAAAAATGTCTGCCACAATTTTACACATGATAGAAGATTGCTCGAGTCATAGGCACCACAGGCTGCACCAAAATGCCCTCCAGCTATGATATTACAAGGTATAGCACCACCAACAAAGAGAGATTGCCATATCCTATGTCTCTTGTGGTGGTAATCCAACAGTTGGGATCACTTGCGAATGCGCCTTAAAATTTCTCTCTCTACTTCTTTCTCCCTGTCTCTCTCCATCTGCCTCCCTCTCCTTTTCTCTTTTACTCTCTCTACCTTTTTATCCCTTTAGGTTTTGTTTTTATTCATGTTTTTCACCTAATAAATTTTGGAATTTTATTTACTGGAAGTTTGTGCTGAACTTCACCCTCTCGTCCTGTTCATCTTATCCCTTTGTCTTGCTGTCTCTCGATTCCCCTCCTTCTCCTCTACATCTCTCTCTCCCTCTTATGCTCTCTCTCCATCCCTCACCCTCTCCTCTGCATCTCTCTCCCTCTCTTGCTCTCTCTCCCTCGTATGCTGTCTCTCCATCCCTCTTCTTATCACTATCTAATTCACCCTCCCTTTCTGTTTTTCTGTCTCTTTCTCTCCCTCCCTCACGCTGGCTCTTTCCCTCTTTCTTCATCTCTTTCCCTCCTTCTCTCTCTCTCTCTCTCTCCCTCCTCTTTTTGTCTGTTTTCCTTTCTCTCTCTCTCTTTACCAGTCTCCCTCCTTTTTCCTCTCTCCTTTTTTTTCTCTCTTGCTCCCTCTCACTATTCCCGTCTCTCTCTACCTCTCACTCTTTCGCTCTCTCTTTTCTCTCTCCCTCTTTCTCTAATTGCACACTATCATAAATACTCCTAGGAGACCTCAGAGGGTTAGACACACGTTTTGAAGACCATTTTTTTCCCCCAAACCCGGCGAATTAAAATTTCAAAGGGTTCAGTCATTTCTAGTACCCATGCCCTCTCCGACACCACACATCTCTTTGCGCTTTTTTCACCTCTACATTTCCCATTTCCCACCTCTCTGAATTAAGATACCTCCCGGAATGGTTCCTTTCTAGGAGGTTACCGACTGATTTTTTTCAGTAGTCCAGTGGGTCTTCCCTTTTTTTTTCCAGGAGCCTTCTAGACATTTCGAGAGTAGGCAGATAAACCATAGAGGAGGACCATGCGACTAGTTTGGTGTACATGATGACAGCACTAATTTGCTTTCTCTGTTTTCATATAGAGAAAGTAATCAAAATGAGGAAAGAATCAATAAAACAGGAGACAGAGGTTGAGAAAATCAAGCAGAAGAGACATTTGGATTTTCTGGACATTCTTTTGTGTGCTAAGGTACTGAAATTATCCATGTATAGTTTACTATTTATTGAGGGGGGAAAAAAGTATACGGGATGCAGAAGTTACAATCACATCCAGGATCTGTTGTCTTAGGGGGTCAAAATGCCTCTCTGCCGCATAAGAAGTTATTAGTATTATAAACAGCACAGTAGAAATGGGGCCCTATTTTCTTAGGTCCCTGATCACTCTTGTCAGAAACTTACTTCACAGAACCTGTCAGAATCTATTACCTCCCTTTAAAAGGTAAGCCAATTGATCATTTTATGACCTTAAATCTTTACTCCAGCAACAAGGAAATCAAGTTTTCAAGATGTGTCTAAAAGTGCATTGATGATGCACTTACAGCTTCTCAGCCTCATGATGTATTCCCTGCCTAGAATCGCCGTCCTCTGGTTGATTGACAGGTTGCTTGTTCTGTTACACAGCCACATACCTGTCAATCATCCATGGAAGGGTGCTGCTAGGTAATAAATAAAGTGCAAGGATGAGAAGCTGTAAGTGCATCTTCACGCCCCATCGGCTTGAATGATTCTCAGAAGGTGCAACAGCTCTTTTCTATACAGGACAGTGGTATTATAGATAGCACATGGTGGGCAGGAGGTCCTGCTGCAGATGTTCCATTGGTGATCAGAGTTTTAAGTTCCGGAGAAAACAAATAACACTTTCTCATTGACAAGTAGACTGACATACCAGACACAACCCATGAGTTTCCAATGTATTCCAGGGCAACCCCATTTTATCCAAATATTTCTAGTAGCAGAAATTTTTGTCTGTGTTTAACAGGATGAAAATGGTCAGGGTCTATGTGATGAAGACCTGCGGGCAGAGGTAGACACATTCATGTTCGAAGGACACGATACAACAGCCAGCGGCGTCTCCTGGACATTATACTGTATGGCTAAATACCCCGAGCACCAGGAGAAATGCCGTGGGGAGATCAGAGAGGTCCTGGGAGATCGAACCACAGTCGAGTGGTAAAAACCTAATATACATTACCAACCTATATATTGTTTTTATTTTACAATCAGGCAGTGTTCATAGAATCCTAGAATGTTAGAGTTGGAAGGGACCTCCAGGGTCATCATGTCCAACCCCCCTGCTCAAAGCAGGATTCACTAAACCATCTCAGACAGATGTCTGTCCAGCCTCTGTTTGAAGACTTCCATTGAAGGAGAACTCACCACCTCTCGTGGCAGCCTGTTCACTCATTGATCACCCTCACTGTCAAAAAGTTTTTTCTAATATCTAATCTGTATCTTCTCCCTTTCAGTTTCATCCCATTGCTTGTGTTTCTGTAACACAGGTATTTGGATGCAGTGACACAAAAGCACAGAGCAGGGGTTAACAATAATAAACAGATAAAGGGTGAGGGGTTAACCGGCGAAAGAGTAATTCAGTTTGGCAGTCTATATATTAATTTCCACTTAGCGTGACTCCGGTGTCCATTTCTTCTCCTGAGTCAGATGGTTGGTCGGCTGCCGGCTGAGGCCGGTGCTGAGTTCTTCCGGCTTCCCCGCCTAACAAGTCTGTCTCACTTCTGGCAAAAGCGGGCGGTCACAGGTCTTGCCCGCTGAGCTCCTAGTCCGTTATGCTGCAGCACAGCAAAGTGGCGTTCACCGCAATCCTCCACTTGCGTCCTCATCATTAATGCTAACTCCACACTCCACATGTCTCGCTTCTCACACAGAAGCTCAGTGTGTTAACTGTTTATGCCCTGCATTTATCACTTCAGACATCACTCTGGCTACTCACTAGCCTAGACTCAATGTATTAATTCACTGGTTCTGCTGCCCAGTTGTCATAGTATAAAACATTGCATTATAGATATACAATAGTAACATTAATTTGGCAATAGCACGCTTATGGACAGACTAGCAGGTAGAAACAGGGGTTGACCGTCTGATATTTGTAAGATGCTAGAGAACCTAATTTCAAGCAATAATAAAAAAAAACAAAGTGGAGTAAATTCCGGAACCAGAAGCGTGCTAGAACATACTGTTGAAAAGTACACATCCCCTTTAAATTATGTTTTGGGTCATATCTGTACCCAAGCCTTTAAAGCAGAGGTCTCAAACTGCATTCCTCAAGGGCCGCAAACAGGTCATGTTTTCAGGATTTCCTTGCATTGCACAGGTGATAATTTAATCACCTGCACAAATAATGATTCCAGCACCTAGTGCAATGCTAAGGAAATCCTGAAAACACACACTGTTTGCGGCCCTCGAGGAATGCAGTTTGAGACCTCTGCCTTACAGGAATTGTCCACTTGGACCTTTTTTTTAAACTTAGAATAAGTAAAAAATAATACTTAAGTTGGTCAATCCCCCCCTTGACCACCATCACTTCTGTTCTATTTCTGCCTCATCCCAATGGATTCTACTACCTTCTACAGCAATGACAACCCAACATGTCACATGTGACACGTGAAAAAGTGCAGCCACTGCCAGTCATTGGCTGAGGTGGATCACTGCTGTGGATTTTTTACTTATTATGAATAATTTTTGTGAGTCATAACCACTTTATGAAGCTTTTCCACAAATATCCCCAAACAGGTTCCAAACAGATCTAGACTACAAATATTGAAATACCGCAGTCCATCAGCCAGATCTGTAGTCTCTGACTTCTGGATATGAGGTTTTTCAATCTCTTACCTCCTGGGATGTCCGGCGCAGCTTCTGATTAGCCAGGCTCACATGACGTAACCTATCAGCCACACCGCAATGATGATGTTGCACCAGCCCAGCTAATCAAAAGCCACAGCAGGAATCCAAGAAGGTTAGAGAACAATCTATCCAGTGGCCAAAGATTACTGACCTGGCCGATGGGCTAGAGTCATGCAAACTGATAATCCCATCTCTATTTACAAGGATTATTTCTGTAATAAGTTAACTCACACTAAAGAAAGTGAGAAGCTCCTCGTGGGCGTCACCGTTATTTTACAAAATTGACAGAGTATCTCTCATGCTCCTGAATTCAATCCTTTGAGCTTTGTGTTCTGCGGTTGAGTTCTCTTTCCACCGAGCCTCAAAAGACAAACCCTTTCTCTGGAGCTTTTGGTTTGGCTTTTCTGGCTGTAGTCGGTCTAGCTTTACATGAATGTTTTCCATTTACTATCTAGCCTGTCCTATCACCCTGCAGGTGCTTCTATTTAAACCCCCCTCCTGCTGGTGATAGATTCTTTTGGATGTTCTGACATTCTGTTGATGTTTAGTTCCAGCTAAGGGTATTTTACTTTGCTGTCTTTTTTTACCATACTTTGCATCTCTCTTCTGTTTATCTTGGGGAACTAGACAGTATATTTGTGAACAGTACTTCCTTTACTCTTTGTTTGGTATCTTGTTACTTTCTTTACTCACTCTGGGATCTTTCCTCTGTTCAGCACTCTTTTCACTTGTAGGTAATTTACACTCTGCTCTGCCCTCCGATTCTTTAGGAGGAAAATGAAGCAACTCAACAGCCTATTAGGCAGCTGAGGTCTGAGTTGCCATCCTCTAGTCTGAGGTTAGGGCTATCTCTACAAACACAGGCACCACTAGGGACAGAATATCTAGTCTGTACAGGAACCGGCAGACTCAGTGGCAGTTTTAACTGTATAACTTATTTTCCTGAATGAGTTGCTACGCAGGCATAACAACATCGTCATATTATTAATTTTATTACAACTGTTTTATGTCTTCAGGGAAGACTTGAATAAGCTGCCATACACCACAATGTGTATAAAGGAGAGCATGCGTCTCTTCCCTCCTGTACCGGGAGTAGCTCGTGAGCTAAAAGAACCAATCACATTCTTTGATGGGCGGAGTCTACCCAAAGGTTGGTGACATTTTGTTTTCAATAAAATGATAAAAACACCTAAAAAATAAAAATGCAAAGTAAAAATGAATCCTGCCTTTCATATTTATAAAAATTCTCAACTCTCAATATGAGAGTTAATGCAGCTAAGTGCCATAGGTCTTACACCTGCAGTAAACTACCAATTATCCCGTATTGCAACATATATGAACCTTTTTGTTAATCTACAAAATTCAACCACTTTTAAGAATAGTAAGTTTGTCATTGATATTGAAGCATGTTTTATTGTAATATCTTATAGAAATGTATTATGAATTTTTCCTTTATCTTTTGATGTGACAGGCACCATTGTATTTCTGAGTATGTTTTGCATGAACAGATCTCCCAGTATGTGGGAAAACCCAGAGGTAAGTGGAGGCCACATAGACGTAGGTATATGCATAGATATTTAGCTGTATAGAATCGTTATAATTGTGTCTGTGTCTCATGGGAGTTAGAAGTTAAATGGATTATTCAAATACCTTGTCACAACTAATAATAGGTGGTTTGGTTTCTCCAAATTCAGCACCAAATGCCTCTTTTACTGACTAAATTCAACCAGTTAATGACAGGCATCTTTAGTACTTAGCAGAGCCCCTCTGGCTGTTACAACCTGCAGCCAAAAGGATGCATTAGCCAGACACCAGTTTCTGGAAACTTTCCTGTGAAATCTTAAGGTACTGCTACACTTAGGGATCTCAATAACGACGCAAGCTAATGAGATCGTTTTTGTGATCGTTTTAATGTCTCTAGTAGCTGCCCAACTTAGTGATCTCGTTAACGACTCAAAAGCGGTTAGCGATCTCATTAACGACTTTAACGGTCATTGCGATGTAAAAAACAGCGCACATCGCTCACAAAAGGTGCCAGACACAGCGATATAGGCTCACCAGCGGGACGCCAACGATCTAAATACGGTCCAGAACTCTAGTGAACGATCAGCGAGATCACAGCAGGGGCCACGTCGTTGCTACATGCCACACACGTTAGCGTCACGAACGAGATCGCTAAATAGTGCCGTATTTTAGCGATCTCGTTAGCGACGCTGTTTAGTGTGGCATACCCTTTAGCCTATTCCTAGTGAGCAATGGCCCCCAAACAAAGAAAAGGCTACAAAACGATAGAAAAGGCATTGAAGGGCAAAGGCCACAGTATGCATCATGTTTGCAGCAGGTTATAACAGTCAAAAGAGTTGAGGTGGGGGGTAGGTAATGAAGACGTTGATTAATTCTGAGATGGCAGTTGTCAGTCAAAACTCTGAATTTGGAAAGATGACTTGTTACATTAGGTGTTCAGCTATTTATATTGTTCTTGATTGATTGGCAGAACAGTTGTAAATTTTGCTAATAAAGCTCATTTCCAGTGAGGGTAAATACTTTGGCTTGCAGCTGTATAAATTGTGAATGAACTCTATTTTTTGCATTATGAAGAAATTGCTTTTGTATATTTTATGATCTTAGGATTTTGATCCACTGAGGTTTTCACCTGACAATTCATCAAACAGACATTCACATGCGTATGTTCCATTCTCAGCTGGATCAAGGTAAGACATCTTGAAGATCTAATTAATTACTTCTACCTCGGCATCCCACTCTGTGATGGTGCATAAGTTTTAACTAGGATAAGCTTTTATTCAATATGAGGCACAGATTTAAGACAGAGACACAGAGCTTGGTGGTTACTCATCAGAGTTGAGGCACAGAGCTTGACTTTTACACATCATAGTTGAGTCACAGAGCTTGGTGGTTACACAGCAAAGTTGAGGCACAAATCTTGATGGGTATACATCAGAGTTGAGGCACAGAGCTTGGTTACACATCAGAGTTGAGGCACAGAGCTTGGTGGTTACACATCAAATTTGAGGCACAGAGCTTGGTGGTTACACATCAAAGTTGAGGCACAAATCTTGATGGGTATACATCAGAGTTGAGGCACAGAGCTTGGTGGTTACACATCAGAGTTGAGGCACAGAGCTTGGCTACACATCAGAGTTGAGGCACAGAGCTTGGTGGTTACATATAAAAGTTGAGGCACAGAGCTTGGTGGTTACACATCAAAGTTGAGGCACAAATCTTGATGGGTACACAGCAAAGTTGAGGCACAGAGCTTGGTGGTTACACATCAAAGTTGAGGCACAAATCTTGATGGGTATACATCAGAGTTGAGGCACAGAGCTTGGTTACACATCAGAGTTGAGGCACAGAGCTTGGTGGTTACACATCAAATTTGAGGCACAGAGCTTGGTTACATATCAGAGTTGAGGCACAGAGCTTGGTGGTTACACATCGGTGTTGAGGCACAGGGCTTGGCAGTTACATATTAGAGTTGAGGCACAGAGCTTGGTGGTTACACATCAGTGTTGAGGCACAGGGCTTGGCAGTTACACATTAGAGTTGAGGCACAGAGCTTGGTGGTTACACATCGGTGTTGAGGCACAGGGCTTGGCAGTTACATATTAGAGTTGAGGCACAGAGCTTGGTGGTTATACATCAAAGTTGAGGCACAGAGCTTGGCAGATTTGATGCAAATAAATAGGAAATTACATATAAAAGATGTGGCACAGACCTTGGTGATTACCAGCAATAACATGAATTATCTCTTAGCCCAATTCATATTGCAATGTACAATAGGTGGTTGCAGGACTTGGCAAGCTGCCTCGAGTAACCCATATAAAACAGGAAAGTTTGACATGGACCCACTCAGAGTACAAACTATACACTTGTAGTAATCTGTTATCACTTGCAATTTCCAGGGTCACATTTATTAATGGAGTGTCCACTTCAGCAGTACACAGCATTTTCCATCAGAGCAGTGCCCTAATAGACAGGGCTTAGTGATGGTCCAGTGTGGGTACCCACCCTATCAATCTTGTGGATAGGCCATAAATGTACATTATTCCTTTTAATATACTAAATGGCACTTTTGTCCACATGTTGCCTGGTCCACACTAAAGTCTGTATTTTTTGGGTGTTCATATGAAAAAACTGTAAATTTCCTGTGAATCACAGTTATTTGCCTCAACCAAAGTTCTTATTTCCATTATTTTATATATACCCAGTGCAAAATATAACATAAAGTAGTAAAGATTACCACTTAAGACCAAAACCCTCAAATTGTCTCCTCCAGGAACTGCATTGGACAGAACTTTGCTATGAATGAGATGAAAGTTGCCATCGCACTGACTTTATCGCGATTCGAACTGAGTCTAGACCCCGACAACGAGCCAAAAAAGATCCCTCAGCTCGTCTTACGTTCTGTGAACGGCATTCACTTGAACCTGAAGAAAATAGATAAAGCTTCATAAATCCTGAAGACTTGAACTTCCGTGGCTCTGCCATGTCGTTACTGTTTGTTGTACTGCTGCAATGAGCCACAATAATATGTATTGTAAAATAAAAACTAATAATTATGGATTGGTCAGTTTGTGAAAGATGTTGTGTGATGTCCCCTAGAGGAATATAAGTGGAATGGCAGAATTAAACAGGAATGCATTCTTGTTATGTAATAGCCTTGAGGATGCTTCCAGCTTCATCGGTCATCTTGAGGCTCGGATCTAAAGCGCTGATATAAAACAGTACATTTATACTGATATACTATTTATACTGATATAGCAGTAGATTTTATGTGAGAATTTGCACATGGAAAATCCATGGGGAATTTTAGCACCAGTCATGTAGATGATATTTTAACAAACCTCATTTGCTCGCTTCACATTTTCAACAAGTCAATAATCCATTTGGTGTGGACTTTTAAATATTCAGCGTGCCAATATCTACTGTGGATTTTCACAGCAGATTTTTTTTTTTCACTTTCCATGTAAAGAGGTGAAATTCACAGAAATATTTGCACGTTATTTTTGCAGATTTAGCTATAGTTTTTGCATCAGAGAAGTTCACCCTGTTGGCAGCAACTCCACTGTATCTGATTGAGGTTGTAGGCTGCTTTTGGTCTTGAGTCTTTGGGCATCGCTAAAATGGACTAATTGTCCAGACTTCTTTCAGACCATCTCAAATGTTGATAGTTATGCCTCTGAAAACACACACCATACCTACAGTTTCAAAAAAGTTAGAGGAACAGACTACGTGGCACATGTAGCACACTGCAGCAATATTTTGGGCCACACGCTTAAAGAAACCATGTAGACCCACCAATTTACCATTTCATTCTCCCCTGGCCACATAAATAAAATGTTAGAAAGTGATGGATAACTCTTATGTCTGTGTTCAGACTACTGCTAAACCCTTCCATTGTCCTGTTCCACTTTAGCAACACTATAGATACACATCAGTAGTGTCACACATTCTGTGAAGACTCCCATCATATTTCAAACCCTTCTTGTTCTTGAAATTCCACACTTAGGCTGTCTCCTCAGTGCTCCTCTCTGTCTTCAATCCATCTCCTTAGTGCTCCTCTCTGCCTTCAGGCCATCTCCTCAGTGATCCTCTCTGCCTTCAGGCCATCTTCTCAGTGCTCCTCTCTGCCTTCAGGCCATCTCCTCAGTGCTCCTCTCTGCCTTCAGGCCATCTCCTCAGTGATCCTCTCTGCCTTCAGGCCATCTTCTCAGTGCTCCTCTCTGCCTTCAGGCCATCTTCTCAGTGCTCCTCTCTGCCTTCAGGCCATCTCCTCAGTGATCCTCTCTGCCTTCAGGCCACCACATCAGTGCTCCTCTCTGCCTTCAGGCCATCTCCTCAGTGCTCCTCTCTGCCTTCAGGCCATCTCCTCAGTGCTCCTCTCTGCCTTCAGGCCATCTCCTCAGTGCTCCTCTCTGCCTTCAGGCCATCTCCTCAGTGCTCCTCTCTCTGCCTTCAGGCCATCTCCTCAGTGCTCCTCTCTGCCTTCAGGCCTCCTCCTTAGTGCTTCTCTCCACCCACAGGCCATCACATCAGTGCTCCTCTCTCCTCATGCTCACTGTCCTGCCCCTGAGTGATATGCGGACTGCTGGTACTGAGAATATAGGCTTGAGGCTGAGACATATCCTGACCTCCCAGGCCAGCAGGACAACTTCCCTAATTTAGGACTGTTTTGTTGGAACTGTGAGGGTTGGGAGGTAAGCACACACACAAAACAGAAAAGTGGCAATTCTGCAGTATCATCCACAGCAGTGTTGGACTGCTGCGCCAAGAGCCCACCAATGATATTGATTCTGAGAGCCCATTATTCAGCCAAATAAAATATTACCTGACCCTTGTTCACAAGTTTGCCTATGCTTCTGTGCAGGGCCGGCTCCAGGTTTTAATGGGCCCCGGGCGAAAGAGTCTCAATCGGCCCCTTTACCACAAACCACGATTCATGATGCACAGATACGGCAGAGAAATATGGGTACAGTACAATGCCAAACACTTCACTTCTTCCATTACATGACTGATATCTATTGTAAATTGTTCAATAGCTCAGAAACCGCCGAATTCTCACAGCGCACAGTACAGACTGGACAGTACAGTCCTCCATACAATATTATGGGCACCACATAGTCTCCCCCCTCATTACCCATATAATACCCCATGCAGGATGTCACCCCCCCCAACCCCCATATAATGCTCCATACAGAATACTGGGCCCAATATAATGCTCCATACAGAATACTGGACCACATCAATTGCTCCATACAGAATACTGGTCCCCATATAATGCTCCATACAAAATATGGAGCTCTCCTCTGCACTGCGCTCTGCACTGTTACGGCTCAGGAGAGGCCGTATCACCTCCATCATGGCCTTCTCCCCATCATCTCCATCAATGCCTTCTCCCCATCATCTCCATCAATGCCTTCTCCCCATCACCCCCCATCATTGCCTTCTCCCCATCACCCCCCATCATTGCCTTCTCCCCATCATTGCCCTCTCCTCCACCTACACACACACACACACACACACACAGCAACATTCACCTGCCTGCACATTCACTCACACACACACACACACACACACACACACACACAGCGTGCACACACACATACACCACATCTCACTGCAGGCATTCCCACAGCATCACCGGCGCCCGCTCTTTCTCTCTGCCACAGCCGGCCACTGAATGATGACATCATCCAGCGGCGCTGCTGACTCGCTCCACAATTGTGGATACCAGGGCTATGGGGTACTCGGAGCCGAGCCCATTGATTTCTATGGGAGTTGTCACTGGCAGCGGGACTCGGTCCGTGGCCCTGGCAGTCAAGCGATGGGGGATATTTACAGGGGAATATAAGGATAGGCAGTTCGTGACACCACCTGTGGTATCTGGTTAATTGGACCAGCGCTGCTATAATGATCTTCACAGGGGATGTTATGGGGGCAGCTGGGTGGTAAGTCTCCCACAGGTGAGACTGGTCCCTGGAAGTCTATGGTGGTGATGCAGGGTGTAGATAAGAATTCAGTCACACACAATGCAGCTTCTTTTCATACCTTTTACTTGAAGGTGTTTCAGCAAAATCCCGGGAGCTGGTTGGGGTGGAGAATGCACATTCGGGTAACCGCTGAGCAGGTTAGAGGCCTCCTTTACTCCAATATGTATGTGAGTCCAAACTTGCGTGAAGCGAAGTTAACTCTGCAATCTCCAGCGTTCTCAATAGCTGGCAAGCCCGGCCGACGTTGTGGTGGAGCCTTCTGAGTGGTGAGAACAGAGTCCTTCTATGCAGGGCCCTGCTAAAAGTCCCTGTCCCTCCTGACTCCGATTACGTATCGACACTTAGGGCTCCTCTCTGCGACCTGTAGTCCAGATGCCTCCGGTTTTCTTGTTACTATGCTTGAAACACTAGCAACGCCTCGGACTCCGGTGTCCGGCAATTTAGTGCAGGCAATCCAATACCTGAAGCACTTCTCTCTGTCTTCTCCACTATGCCCTTCGCCCTGCTCTCACTCTTAGCATAAGCACTTGTAGCTTCGATGGTAATGTCAGCTTTCTCCAGAGCTCGCTGAGCAGCTCTCAGTATCCTCCTTGTTTCAGCTTCTGTTGAGGTACTGATTAAGGGTAGCTCTGACTAGGCTAGGATGATTCACTTCACCCGTACTAGCCTCCACTTCTTTGTCAGGTGAGCTACGCTAGCTCTGCGAGGATTCAGTCCTCTCTCCTCTCCCTTCAAGTCCAGACTCCACTGGCACTGAACTGCACTGTCTGAAGACAGGGAACTGACTGCTCTGAGCTCTTCTCAGACAGGAAACAGACTGAGCTATGCTACGTGTCACTCCCTCCTATACCCCTGGTGGGTGTGTCTGAAAGTGTGAGTGAAGTGAATGGATAACAAGCTTTTACGGTTACCTTCCTGTGCACTCTCCTGGATTTTATGTGTGCCTTACATAGCTGGGCCACACATCCCCCCTTGGCTAAACGCAGCACTCCCGGGCTGTAAAAGAGAAAAAGAAAAACATTTTTGTTTTGCATTTAACAACAACATTTTAACTCTTCCCATCCGGGAGGTAAGACTTCTTGAACGTTACAATTTGTACATTAGAAAAATACAAAAGTATCAAAACATTCTCATTATAAAAGACAAATTCTTGTGGAGGACCCGCACCAAAAACCTCCCACGTGGGTCCTGGGTGGGCTGCAGGACTTCTGACTGCAGACCTCACTCTAGGCCCACCATACGGGTTTTTCTTCAGAGGTGATAGTAATGGTTTCGTGTAAAACCAAGATAAGGCACTGTAGTGCAACTATTTACATAGAAAGTTTTTGGGCTGGCACAGTCCATAGCCACGCAGTCCATTAGGGAAAAAGACACATAAATATATATATATTTCAAACTTTATACATTTTGTCAGTGACAATAAACCCTGTCTGGGTCTTGCTAACCAGTGTACTAGAACTACTCCTGATAGCGAATAGGTAGTTTTCCCTTAGTGATACGTTCTGATCTACGTGGGGTAGCGTCAGGTGTAGTAGTCTCTAACCTTTCTGTTCTGCGTAACGGCAAACTATAGATACGACTCCACCTCTCTAGGGACCTGGCAAGCATGCTAGTGACTGGACGAGGCGGTACTGCTTCACCAGCTTCACCAGGGGACTCCACTTCTTGTGGTGCTGCTTCTTGAGGTTCCGCTGCTTGGGATCCCAATGGTTGAGGGTCTGCCGGAACAGGTCCTTCTGGAACTGGCTCCACTGGCACAATTGGTATGACTGGATGTAGAGACTCCTCTTGCGGTTGATAAAACTGCAGCACAGGAATAATTACAGCGTCTCCCAATCTGGGCCAATCCGCAGGTAAATCTCCCAAATCCGTGTGTATGACCGCTTCATCATTTTCTTTCTGAAGGACAACAGGTTCTTCCTCACGAAGCTTTAATGGGCCAGGACACAACTTTAGATGATCTCTAGACACAGTTGCAGTCGTTTTTCCTCCATCCTTGCTGATGGTACAGACCTTTCTGTTATCAAAATTGGAATTTTGCACGACATATGGCTCCTGTTCCCACTGATCTTGTGCGTTCTTCTTTTTCTTTTTAGCACAGTTTCTCCAGGCATTAAAGGCTTAGCGGGGGCATTTTTGTTATAGTTCTTCTCTTGTTTTTCTCTTACTTTGTTGAGACTGTCTTCTACGCAGGCTTGTACTCTCTTGTACTGTTCCTGTCGAGTTGTGTCCCAATCTTCAGCACTGTCATCAGCCTCTGGTTCTACCACACCAAGTTCCAAATCCATTGGCAGTCTTCCGGGTCTTGCTCTCATAAGGTAGGCTGGAGTGCAGTTGGTGGAACTTACTGGTATGTGGTTGTACAAGTCAACCAGGTCAGGTAACAAGTCTGGCCACCGATTTCTTTCTTCCGGTGGTACAGTTTTCAGTAAATCCATGACAATGTGATTCATCTTTTCACAAAGGTCGTTGGTCTGAGGGTGGTACGGGGTCGTTCTGATCTTCTTACATCCATACAACCGACAGAATTCCTGAAACAGTTCCGCTTCAAATGCAGGACCTCGATCAGTCAGTACCTGCTCTGGATATCCTGTGGTCTGCAGAAACTTGCTTGGAAGGTTTTTGCTGCTGTCTCTGCTGTCAGATCTTTGACAGGGGCGACCACCAGAAATTTGGAATAGTGATCCACCATGGTCAGGGCATATGAGTATCCTGACCTGCTTGGGACAACTTGACGTGATCCAATGCTACGATCTCCAGGGACGAGTCGTCCGGATAGGCTGCAAGGGTGCCTTCTGACTACAGTAGTCTTTCCGTCTGAGGCCACAGGGTCCACAGTTCCGGCACCACTTCTCGATGGAGCTGCGCATCCCTACCCAGTAGAACCGACACCTCAACAGGGTCTCCAGCTTTTTCCAGCCAAAGTGTCCTGCTTGATCGTGGTAGGCTTCTAGCACCATTTGGATGTCTGCTCGGGGGACCACTATTTGCCAAACCATCTCATGGGTCCTTGGGTCGACGTATCTCCTGCACAACTTCTCTCGGTATATGAACAACCGGCTTCTCTCATTCCACAGGAGCTTTGCTGGTATGGGTGCGTCTTTCTCCAAGGAGGACCCTTCCTGTTTTATCAACTCCTTGATACGGCTGACCACGGGATCGCTGTCCTGAGTTTCCTTCCAGCTGTGATGAGGTAAAGGGTTCAACATCTCACCACACTGCTTTCTGTAGACTCGTTGCTCTTGGACCATCCCATTTCGGTGGAACGCAGGTAGCTCGATTTCTTCCAGATCATCTGATTCTTCCTCCGTGTCGGATTCATGCGGCATTCTGGACAAGGCGTCCGCGTTAGCATTTTTACGGCCCGCTCTGTACTTGATGGTAAACTGATAGTTTGACAACCGAGCCATCCAACGTTGCTCCATGGCTCCCAGCTTGGCTGTTTCAAGGTGCATCAAGGGGTTGTTGTCTGTGTATGCAGTGAACTTGTTGGAGGCAAGATAATGTTTAAATCTTTCAGTAATGGCCCAGACCAGCGCCAGAAACTCCAGTTTGAAGCTGCTATAGTTTTCCGGATTCCTCTCAGTTGGCCTGAGTTTTCTGCTTGCATATGCGATGACTTTTTCTTGGCCATTCTGCTTCTGACTGAGGACAGCTCCTAATCCTTCGTTACTGGCATCGGTGTACAGCAGGAACGGTTGGCTGTAATCTGGGTAGGCTAAGATTTCATCGCCTGTCAGAATCTCTTTCATCTCTTTGAATGCCTCAGCTTGTTCTTTACCCCAATTGAATGGAGAGTTTCTGCTCTTGAGAGGTTGTCCTACCAGGAGGTCCTGTAAAGGCGCCGCCTTCTTAGTGTAATCTTTTACAAACCTCCTGTAGTAACCTGTTAGTCCCAAGAACTGACGCACCTCCTTTAGATTCTTCGGCTCCGGCCATTTCGGGATGGCTGTGACCTTCTCGGGGTCCGGCGCTACTCCTTCGGAACTGACAATATGTCCCAAGTACTGTACCTTTCCGTTTGAGCAGATGGCATTTAGAGGGCTTCAGTTTCATCCCATACTTGGACAGTGACTCGAATACCTCTGCCAGGTGCTTCAGATGATCTTCATATGTCTTGGAGTACACGATTACGTCGTCCAGGTACAGCAGCACAGTTTCAAAGTTGAGATGTCCCAGGCAGCTCTCCATCACTCTCTGGAATGTCCCTGGGGCACTGCTGAGGCCAAACGGCATTCTGTCAAACTCGCAGAGTCCCATTGGGGGTGGTGAAAGCAGTCTTTTCCCGATCCTCCTCAGCCACAGCTACTTGCCAGTACCCACTAGTAAGGTCGAGGGTAGAAAAGTAGTTAGCCGTTTTCAGAGCAGCCAAGGATTCCTCTATGCGTGGTAATGGGTATGCATCTTTATGTGTTATACGATTTACTTGCCTATAATCTACACACATTCGCATGCTACCATCCTTTTTCTTAACTAGAACTAGAGGTGCTGCCCAGGGGCTACAACTATCCCTTATCACCCCGGCTTTCTTCATGTCACGCAGCATCTCCTTAGCTTTCTGATAATGGGCTGGAGTATAGGCCTATACCGCTCTTTGATGGGAGGATGACTGCCTGTAGGGATATGATGCTGTACTCCCTTAATTGTCCCAAAGTCAAGTGGGTGTTTGCTAAATACTTGTGCGTACTCTTGTACCACCCGTAGTACCCCCTGTCTCTGGTGGACGGAAGTGGTGTCTGTCCCAATATGAAGCTGCTGACACCATTCCGCTACCGGGGTTGCCGGATCATTATCCTCCGCTGGTTGGCGGGAGGCTAAGGACTCGGTTGTGAGGATAGAATTGTTATCTACGGCATATAATTTAGCAACTGTAGCATAACGTGCAAATTTACTTCATCGTCCCCCCAGTTGAGAAGTCGTACTGGTACTCTCCCATTTATTACTTCCACTACCCCTCTAGCAATCATGAGTGTAGGTCTGTGTTCTGAGCGATGAGGTTCTACTACTGCTTGGTAGTTCTGTCCTCTCAGACCTATGGCTGCTCTACACCATATTAACATTTCACTCATTGGGGGTATTACAATGGGGTTCGAGTCTGTGACCCGTACATTACCGATTTCACCATCTGTAAGCTTCGCTTGCTGCTGGCACATCAGGGCCCGGATCTCCCTCTGGATCACTCCCTTCTGCTTTGGCCTGGCAATTTCAGCGAGCTGTTGGAGCAAAAACACAACTTCTCCCAGACAGTTACTGATAACGTTAGTACCTAGTATCACATTTAAGGCATTCTCCTCATTTACAGTCTTTACCACTAAAAGTCCCTGATCCTTCAGCTCCACCCTGCCCACTTTACGTTTACGTTTTTGGCTCCAATTTATTTCAACAGGGAGACCATTGGTGGCGTACACTGTCAAGTCAGGGCTCGGGGGCTGGAGACTGTCCATGGACCAAAATTTATTGTAAAGGACGTCAGGTATGATGGTCACCTGAGATCCCGTGTCCAGCAGTGCAGGGATTGCAATCCCGTCCAGAATCATGGACAGGTAGGGCCGTCCACCCACGAACCTGCGGTTCCAGTCTAAGGGGCCTGGTGAGTCTACTCCTGGGTGTTGGCCCTCTGACCCAGGATCGGCTCGTTTAAAGGACATTGCTGAGCCATATGACCTTTTTGGTTGCAGCGGTAGCAGATGATCTCCCGGCGAGGATGGTGTTGATCAGGAGTCGCTCCGGGGGTGGCGTGGTCCTCCTCCGGTGAGGCGACGTCCTCCATTTCCTCTGGTTCATCCAAGGAACAATCCTCCGACAGTCGGCTAGTAGGATCTTTCCTCCTTCCTCTTTCCGCAGTTGCAGGGCATCCATTACAGTGGCCAAGTTCTTAGTCAGCTGGCGCACTTCCGAGCGCAGATATTCCAACTCACTAGGGGGCACCACCTGCGTTTTAGCTTCTGCCACCTGCGGGGAAAAGGTGGATACTGCCGGCTTAAGAGTGGCTTCACCCGGGTGATACTGATTTGCCACCTCAGGCTTTTCCAGGGTCGAAGTCCTTTTATTGCCATGTCCTTTAGGGCATCAAAGGTGGCATCTGGATGATCCAAGGACCACCAGTTTACAGTCCTGCCTTCCGTTGGAGACCTCAGTCCCCGCACGAATTGCTCTTTCAACATTTGGCTCTCATCAATGGGACTTGTAGGGTTAGCCTGTTTAAGAGCTCGCAGGGCCCCCTGTAGTCGGCAGGCGTAGTCCCTAATACTGTCACCCGGTCTCTGGAAGCACTGATAAAATGCCATCCGGAGATCCGTTTCTGTGCGGTCCTCAAAGATGGCCTGTAGCTTTAAGAGAATCGCAGGTACCGACTCCTGGTCTGTAATGGGCCAAGTCTCTACTTCTCTCTCAGCCGCACCAGCTAACTGTCCTATTACCACAGCAGCTTTTTGCTTTTCAGTCATGGAGTACATATCCAAAATACTACATATTTTCCTTTTAAACCCTGACAGGTGTCGGGCTCGCCGCTGTAACTGGGGAAGCCACTTCGCTCCAGGCATGTATGGGAGCGTTAGCGGCATGAGCGGGACCACCGGACTAGGTGAGGGGCCTGCCCCTCCATCCCGCGCTACATCGCCAAGCGGTGGACTATTGGGGCCACCGGCGGGGGCTGCTCCGTCTGCTGGTTGCTGTGACATATTGATGCTCCCTTGGTTAATCTGAGCCTACCTCTTTCACAGGCTGCAGCGTCGCAGGCACAGCGGTGGAGACAGGACCTTTGTCGCTGTCGCTCTGATGCCAGAGCGTTCACTTCCTGTTTCACAGGACCTGCCGCCGCGTCAGAGTTGGGGGCGGGCCAGGCAACAGCGCGCTTTTCTTTCAGGTACGCCTCCCTTCTTCACCAGCGCCTGAGGGCGCAAATATTGTGGTAAAGATGGCGGTATTATGGCGCCAAACACAGCAAACAGTCTTTTTCACCAAACAGTCAATATAGGCACACAGGACTCACAATTGCAAGCTTCTCATCCTGTTCGTGACGCCAAGTTTTTAGTTGACTCGCTCCACAATTGTGGATACCAGGGCTATGGGGTACTCGGAGCCGAGCCCATTGATTTCTATGGGAGTTGTCACTGCAGCGGGACTCGGTCCGTGGCCCTGGCAGTCAAGCGATGGGGGATATTTACAGGGGAATTAAGGATAGGTAGTTCGTGACGCCACCTGTGGTATCTGGTTAATTGGACCAGCGCTGCTATAATGATCTTCACAGGGATGTTATGGGGGCAGCTGGTGGTAAGTCTCCCACAGGTGAGACTGGTCCCTGGAAGTCTATGGTGGTGATGCAGGGTGTAAATAAGAATTCAGTCACACACAATGCAGCTTCTTTTCATACCTTTTACTTGAAGGTGTTTCAGCAAAATCCCGGGGAGCTGGTTGGGGTGAGAATGTGTGTAGCCCTGGTGGTAGGCACACGCAGTACCCTGGGGAGTGTATGCGAGACGGCGGCTTAAAGCTCAATATGCATTCATTCTACACACACTAGACACACCCTTGGGGTAGTGAAGTATACTCTAGGGAGTGGTCAAGAAGGTATGTGTAGGCGTGATTTTAGTCAGTCTAGTTCCTGTCTTCGGGCAGTAAAGGACGTGGAGAGTCTGCGTCTGGACTACAGTGAGAGAGTCTGCATCTGGAGGAGGAAGGAGTCTAGATTGCTATCTCATCAGCTTTGAAAGTGGAGTCTGGTATAGGTGTTGATATACACCTTAGTCTGGTCAGAGCTGTGTCATCTCCTCAGCATACAAAGAAGGAAAGAACAAGTTGTACCCAGAAAGTCTTCAGCATTCCTGTCTAAAGGACAGTATCAGGTACAGTGATGTGCTCCTGCCTGTGATAACTGAGCATCTGTGGTTGCTTGATTGGAAGGAAAAAGATTGAAAGTGACTGCTCGACCCCTGGCTAGTAAGAGTGTTTATGTTACCAGCGTGGACAAGGCGAAAGGCAAGTGGATTAGAGAATTTGGTGCTACAGGATTGCAGAAGTCCAGCGCCCTGTTACCGTCACTGGGGACCGAAGAGTCGCTGTTGCTTCAGGCACAGAGACAAGAAAACCAGGAATCTACC
>JARQOD010000009.1:87157505-87285897 GCA_033576555.1 Oophaga sylvatica
ACCCTATACAGTACTATTTTCTATATTTCAGCCCCCATATAATAGTAACGTCCCCTTTTGAGACCCTATACAGTACTATTTTCTATATTTCAGCCCCCATATAATAGTAATGTCCCCTTTTTGAGACCGTACACAATTGGAGGTTACTAGAGTTAAAAAAAAAAAATGCAGAAAAATGCTTGAAAACTGCCTTGAAATGTGAAATCTAGTTGGACCTTCTACTCTGAGCAGTGGTCGGACCATCAAAGGTTTTAGCTGAGATATTTCTTCTTCTTAACAGTTCAAACAAGATGGAAAAGATTTGGACAGGGTGAATGACTATGCTAAACAATTTGACTGTGCCTTTTCCATGTGGCTCGGAAATTTCTTCGCTTCCCTTATTGTCTATCATCCGAACTATGTAAAAGCCATTCTGTCCAGGCAAGGTGAGGAACATTGCTGTTTTATACTGCAGATATTTTTATTTTTCGTTTGCATTTTTATTTGTTTTGTATCTTTCATGTTCCTTCGTGTGTTTTTGAACAATTTTTCAAACGTTATGTAGCATTTTTCCCAGCAGAAGCTATCAAACTTTTTGCCATTTTTTTGGGGGGAACGTATTTATTTATTTTTTTTTAAAAAACTGCTCTACTCTTAGTTAAGGGCAGTGTCTCGTGTGGAAGCCCTAAAAAAGGACTAAATGGTATTAAGCATTTTTTGTGACGGATTCCCTGTTGTTCAAGGTGAATCCTAGAGCCCCTTTTTATTTTAATGCCTATCGCTATGTTAAAACAAATGCATTAACCCACATATCATTTCTTTGTAGATCCAAAGGACAACTTTGTCTACTACTTCATAACTCCATGGATAGGTACGTCACATGACCTGACCTGTAAGGATGGTCCGCGCCATTAAAACTTATTTCTCTCATATATGCCAAGAAAGTCCATAAATAGTTATACGGTATATATGTGAAGGATAATAGTGGCTATTTTTTACATCTTTTTAAGCTTTACATTTTAAGACTATTTTTATGCAATTATTCTGCATGCTCCTCCCTCTAGTAACAGTAAGACCTGCTATAGTCATTATATAGGTCCCCTATTGACCTGACTTTGGCCTTCATATCATTCAGGGAAAGGTTTGCTGGTGCTGTCGGGGCAGAAATGGTTCCAGCACCGGAAACTACTGACACCGGGATTCCATTATGATGTCCTGAAGCCGTATGTCAGAGTGACGTCCGACAGTGTTAATGTCATGTTGGTAAAGAGAAATGTCCAGATCAAGAAACCTTCTCTAATGTAAAACAGTAACTAGAAGACATAGAAAAACATCACTCTACAGTGGGGAAAATAAGTATTTGATGCACTGACGATTTTGCAAGTTTTTCCACCTACAAATTATGGAGAGGTCTGTAATTTTTATCGTATGTACACTTCACCTCTGAGAGACAGAATCTAAAAAAAAATCCATAAAATCACATTGTATGATTTTTACATACCGTAATTAATTTTGCATTTTATTGCATGAAAGAAGTATTTGATACAATAGAAAAACAGAACTTAATATTTGGTACAGAAACCTTTTGTTTGCAGTTACACAGGTCAGATGCTTCCTATAGTTCTTGACCAGGTTTGCACACACTGCAACAGGGATTTTGGCCCACTCCTCCATAAAGATCTTATCCAGATCTTTTAGATTTCAGGCTGTCACTGGGAAACATTGAGTTTCAGCTTCCTCCTAAGACTTTCTATTGGGTTCAGGTTTGCAGACTGGCTAGGACACTCCAAGACCTTGAAATGCTTCTTACAAAGCCACTCCTTACTTCCCCTGGCTGTGTGTTTTGAGTCATTGTCATGCTGGAATAAACAGCCACAACACATCATCAATGCTCTTACTGAGGGAAGGAGGTTGTTGGGAAAATTCTTGCAATACATGACCCCACCCATCCTCCCTTCAATACGGTGCAGTCGTCCTGTCCTTTTTGCGGAAAAGCACCCCAAAGTATGATGTTTCCCCCACTATGCTTGACAGTTGGGACGATGTTCTAAAGGTTGTACTCATCCTTCTTCCTCCAAACACGACAAGTGGAGTTGATACCAAAAAGTTCTAGTTTGGTCTCATCTGACCACATGACCTTGTCCCATGCTTCCTCTGGATCATCCATATAGGCATTGCTGAATTTCAAACGGGCCTGGACATGTGCTGGCATGAGCGAGTTGGGGAATTTAATCCATGAAGGTGTAGTGTGGTACTAGCGATAATGTGTGAGGCTGTGGTACCAGCTCTCTTCAGGTCATTGACCAGATCCTCCCATTTAGTTCTGGGCTGATTCCTGACCTTTTCCAGAATCATGCTTACCCTACGAGGCGAGGTCTTGGATGGAGCCCCACAACGAGGAAGATTGACAGTCATTTTGTGCTTATTCCATTTTCTAATAATTGGGCCAACAGTTGTTGCCTTCTCACCAAGCTGCTCGCCTATTGTCCTGTAGCCCATCCCAGCCTTGTGAAGGTCTACAATTTTGTACCTGGTGTCCTTAGATAGCTCCATGGTCTTGGCCATGGTGGGGAGGTTGGAGTGTGATTCACTCAGCGTGTGGACAGGTGTCTATTATATAGGTAACGAGTTCAAACAGGTGCAATTAATATACGTAATAAGTCAGAGTAGGAAACTTCTTAAAGAAAAACTAACAGGCTTGTGAGAGCCAGAATTTTTGCTGGTTGGTAGGTGATCAAATACTTATTTCATGCAATAA
This sequence comes from Oophaga sylvatica, assembly GCA_033576555.1. Classification (NCBI taxonomy): domain Eukaryota; kingdom Metazoa; phylum Chordata; class Amphibia; order Anura; family Dendrobatidae; genus Oophaga; species Oophaga sylvatica. Next base: position 87,160,243 of record JARQOD010000009.1, read on the forward strand.
AATCCTATTTAATTATGTAAAAATCATGTAATGTGATTTTCTGTTTTTTATTTTTAGATTCTGTCTCTCACAGGTGAAGTGTAGCTACGATAAAAATTACAGACCTCTCCATTCTTTGTAGGTGGGAAAATTTGCAAAATCATCTGTGTATCAAATACTTATTTTCCCCACTGTATGTTGATCTATTTTCTGATTGTAATGACTCTTGTTTAGGACAAATGGGAGAAGCTGGCCCCAAAAATAAACCAGTGGAGATTTTCCATTATGTCAGTCTCATGACCTTGGACACCATCATGAAATGCGCCTTCAGTTACGAGAGCAACTGCCAGAATAACAGGTTGGTTGTTTCAAACAATTTATGTCTAAAACTACACAGATTATTAAGGATGTGCATATAGTAGAAGTAAATAATTTAGCTGCGATTGGATCCTTGCTCAAAACTTGGTTGATTCGATCCAATCTGCTACTTGGTGGCAAAAGGATTATTCTATCCAGAGGACCTGCACTCTGCTGCAGTGACAATGTCCGGTTCTTCGCTCTATAAAACACAGCTGAGCTGACCACTTTCTTATTTTTGCAGTGAAAATGACTACATCAAGGCCGTGTATGAGCTCTCCTACCTGGTGTATCTCCGATTCCGCTGCTTTCCATATCATAGTGACTTTATTTTCTACATGAGCCCACATGGATTCCGATTCCGGAGAGCGGTGAAAACAACACATGAACACACAGGTCAGAAGAGATGATAAATTATTCACAAGTATCTTTATATAAAACAAAACGTTAATTAAAAAAAAAAAAACAAGTTCTACATTCTACAGTTACAAGCAAAATTATTCATCCCATTTGCAAATTACTCTAGGTTTTATAGGACCATTTTTACAATCTTTCAGCTCCTTGCAATAAACCTAGCGAACAAGAAGAATTTAACTTGTACAACTTCATCAACACCAGTTTCTTAAGTACTTAGTATAGCCCCTCTGGCTGTTATGGCCTGCTGCAAATGTGATGCACAGGCAGAAACCAGACACCAGGCAGACACCATCTTCTAGCAGTGTTCCTCAGGAATCCTAGCCTATTCCTCATGGTTAATGGCCTCCGAGATTGGTTTCAGAAGTCCTGGAAGATTCTGCAGTGGCAGTCCGTCACCTGACTTGAACTTCATAGAAAATCTTTAATGGGATATAAAGAAGTTGAATGCACACAGAAACCCAAAAATATAAGACTCTAAAGGCCATTGACCATGAGTAACGGGTTAAGATTCTCTGTTAGGACATAACAGCCTGACGGGCTCTACTAAGTAAGCATGACACTTGTCATGAAGGGGGTGAATATTTGTGAGACTGCAGGAGTCAATAAAAGTGACATTTTGTGCTGAATTTGGAGAAACCACTTGTTATATTATATTAGTTATGTTGAACTATTGTCAGTATTCCGGGTTTTCTAGGTAACTTTGTCAATGATTTTGCCCTTTGTTAAGATGGAGTTTGCTGTTTTCTGTGCCCTACTTCCTGTTCGTTTGTTTAAAACCCGGCTCAGGTGCTGGCTTCACTGCTGGAATATTCTGCTTCCGTTTCCCTGCAACCCAGCTGCTTTGTTCCTCACAGATCTTTGGTGTATTTACCAGGAAAGTGCATAACCTTATCTTCAGGTGTTTCTCAGCCACAGCAGTTTCTACCCATGGCTCTGGACATTCTCTGCATATGTAAGTTGCACATACTGTGTTATCACTAAACTGTTGACTTGGGAATTTAACCCTTGGTTCACTCCATCTGATAAGAACTGTGTTTCTGAACTGTTGCTGTTTAACCCTTCGTGCATTACCTCTGGTGAGAGCTGTTGGAACTGTTACTGGAACCTTACTGACATATGAACTTGTTGTTGGACTTCACTGAATTAAGCCACAACTGAGATTAACTTGTTCCTGGACCTCCCTGTGTTTTCTGCATACCTGGATCTGACTCTTCACACACCAGCAGTGTGTAAATCCAGCCACGTTATCTGTGCATCAGACTTACCTTGTGGTCACATTTGTGTGAGGACTCCGTCGTAAGAACTTTACTACCCTCGCTATAGAGGTTCAAGGACTTATATTTCCGGATTCATATAACTGGACTTGTGTATATATATATGGACTCATTGCATGTCACTACGGGTTGTTTGAATATTGTTTTTGGGTGTTTTGCTGTTTCACAAATACATTATTTGCATTCAAAGAAACCCGTCTCTGATTGTTCATTGCCCACGCTATCAGAATCCTTGAGTTCCTACAATAGTATTACAGGATATTCCAGCCTAAAAAAGAGGATTCTGCTGGGGCAATGACGGAGACACGGGCAGACAAATTGTTCACCATAGTTAACTCCTTGCAGCAGGAGGTGGCGGCTGCACACAATCAGATTAGAGACTTGGAGTCTCGGGTTAACCACAATGCACAGGGGTTTGGTCAGGCTCTCCAAGATCTACGTTCTAGGTTAGGAGTCCTGGAGGCCTTACCTACTGAGCCTACCTCATCCACCAGTATGCCCAAATTGCCTCCATTCCGTTTTAATGGTGACCGAAGTCAATTCCGTGGGTTTGTTAATCAATGTATATTATTTTTTGATGTACATGCCTCCTACTACCGGTCTGATAGATCTAAGGTTCTATGTATTATTATGTTGTTGACATCACGTGCACTGGCTTGGGCAAATCCTATGGTTGAAAGTCATGATACCCGTCTAAATAATTTGGACAATTTTCTGGCAGCCATGGCGCAAATGTTCGACGATCCCAACCGCCGTGCTACCGCTGAATCTGCCTTGCTTTCCTTACGCCAGGGGAAACGGTCAGTCATAGAATATGTTACTGAATTTAAAAGGTTAGTGGTGGACACCCAGTGGGAAAACAATGCTTTATTACCAATCTTTAGAAAAGGTTTGTCAAATGCAATCAAGGATGAGCTAGCTCGTTCAGAGTCTCCACAGGAGTTTGAATTGTTTATACAGCACTGTGTACGTATTGATATCCGTTTAACTGAACGCAGACAAGAAAAATGGCGCTGTATAGCATTACTAATTCTCTCTTCCGTCCAGGGAAACCACAGGCAAAAACCCGCGAGAGGCTGAGGAGGTGCCTATGCAGGTGGACTCACTGCAGAGACGTGAGAATAATGAACGCCGCGAACACCGTCTCCGTGAGCGCTTATGTTTCTATTGTGGTCAATCGGACCATTTCCTCATCAATTGTCCTAAATGTCCTAGGCGACCCAACAAGGTGTTGGCGGTAGTAGGGGATTATGATAACACAGACGCTGAGTCTGAAGTTTCGGAAACCAGTCTACATCTAGATGCGGTTTTTCCCCAATACTGATGCCGACTTCCCCTAAAGATCAAGGGGAGAAATATTCACATTGTTCTCTTCCTATACAGATTCAGTGGGAGGAACAGTGGATATCAAGTTCTGCCATGATAGACTCTGGAGCAGGTGGGAATTTCATGGATTCTTCTTTTGCAGAGGAACATGGTATAAAGACACAACTAAGAGCTTCACCAATCACTATGGAAACGGTGGATGGTTCCCCATTAGTTTCTGGACCAGTAGATCGGAGAACAGTGCCTCTGGAGTGTAAGATGGAACCAGACCATCAAGAAACACTTTCATTCATGTTAATATCTTCTCCTCATTTTCCTGTAATTTTAGGAATTCCCTGGTTACGGTCACAAAATCCAATCATCAATTGGGAAACCAAGGAGATAACCTTTCTCCCGAAGTGCAGTTCTACCATCAGTCCAACTGTGGCGGCTCCAGTTACCCAGAACTTGGAAGAGGTGATACAGGTACCTACTCTCCCTCTGATTTATCAGGAATTCTCAGACATTTGTGATAAAAGGAAGGCAGATCAACTTCCCCCACATAGACCGTATGACTGCCCCATAGAATTGCTTCCTGGAGCAGCGATTCCTTTCGGCCATGTTTACCCGTTGGCGGCTCCGGAATTAAAATCTTTACGAGAGTATATAGATGAGAATTTAGCCAAGGGGTTTATCCGACCATCTTCTTCACCAGCGGGAGCTCCAATATTCTTTGTAAAGAAGAAGGATGGTACTCTAAGACCCTGCATTGACTACCGGGAGTTAAATAAGGTAACCATTCGTAACAGGTACCCGTTGCCCCTAATTCCAGAATTGTTGGAAAGAGTTCGCCAGGCCAAAGTATTTACCAAATTAGATCTTCGTGGGGCATATAATTTACTCCGTATACGGCCCGGAGACGAATGGAAGACAGCTTTTAGATGCCGGTATGGACATTTTGAATATTTGGTGATGCCATTCGGACTCTGTAACGCTCCTGCTGCTTTTCAACATTTAGCCAACGACATTTTCAGGGATTTATTGGACCAATATGTGGTAATTTACCTTGATGACATCTTAATCTTTTCTGACTCCTTACAGGAACATCAGGAACATGTCAAGACCGTACTTAGACGTTTGAGAGATAATCATTTGTACATCAAACTCGAAAAGTGTGAGTTCCATTGTTCTGAAATTCAATTTTTAGGCTATGTTATCTCGCCTCAGGGATTGAATATGGAGTCCAGCAAGATCCAGGCAATCTTGGACTGGCCGGTACCAGGAAACATTAAGGAGGTACAACGATTCATTGGCTTTGCTAACTTTTATAGACGGTTTATCCGAAATTTTTCAGAAATTGTCCGTCCCATCACTCTCCTCACCAAGAAGGGGAAGAAGTTTGAATGGTCTTCGCAAGCTCAGGAAGCCTTTGATCGCCTGAAGGGTTGTTTTACCACGGCTCCAATATTGATGCATCCGGATCCTGCACAGCCTTTTATCGTGGAGGTGGACGCGTCTGACTGTGCATTGGGAGCTATCCTCTCACAACGTACCGGAGACAAAGGTTTGCTGCACCCGTGTGCCTTCTTCTCTCGTAGGTTATCTTCTGCAGAACTGAACTATGATGTGGCAGATAAGGAACTTTTGGCAATTATTTCTGCCTTTAAGGAATGGAGACACCATTTGCAGGGGGCAACTCAGCAGGTAGTAGTACTCACGGATCATCGCAATTTGGAATTCCTTAAGTCTGCCAGGTGTCTTTCTCCTCGACAAGCTAGGTGGAGTTTGTTCTTGAACCAGTTTAATTTTATTATTTCGTACCGCCCAGGTTCACGTAATGGGAAAGCTGACGCATTATCCCGAATCCATACCGTGGATTCCGTGCCTGGGACCCCGTCGAAGACCATCTTGTCGGAGGCCAATTTCGTTGGAGTGCTCCGGAACCGGGACTTGTGGCAGGAGATCAAGCTGGCCTATGACGGTGACGTATTTCTTGCAGCTCCACCTGACAATGTGAATCTTGTCCTTCGGAATGGTGTGTGGCTTAGAGATCGATGTATTTATGTCCCAGAGGCTGTAAGACTTCGAGTTCTCAAATTGGTCCACGACTCTAAATTGGCTGGTCATAGGGGGGTACAGAAGACGCAGGAATTGTTAACTCGTTTTTTTTGGTGGCCTACCTGCTTGAAGGATGTGAATGACTATGTCCGCTCTTGTGAAGTTTGTGCCCGGTACAAGGTTCCTCGCGTTTCACCTACTGGTCTTCTTAAACCGCTACCTGTACCGTCTCGCCCTTGGGGGTCTATTTCGATGGACTTTATTGTGGAGTTACCCACCTCTGGTGGTAAAAACACTATTTTGGTGGTAGTAGATCGTTTAACGAAAGCTGCTCATTTCATTCCGTGTGCTGGTCTTCCCTCAGCTACAGAGACAGTAGATCTAGTTATCCAGAACATTTTCCGGCTGCATGGGGTACCAGATGACATCATTTCTGACCGGGGAATACAATTTACCTCTAGATTTTGGAAAGGATTTTGTTCTGCGCTCCACATTAATGTTTGCTTGTCTTCTGCATACCATCCTCAGACCAACGGGCAGACCGAACGGAGAAATCAAACCTTGGAGCAATATCTACGCTGTTACGTCAGTCATTTGCAGGACGATTGGCTGAAGCTACTTCCTCTAGCGGAATTTTCGTACAACAACTCCCAAAGCAGTTCCACGAAGGTAACGCCTTTTTTTGCCAACCTGGGTTATCATCCAAGTATTTTGCCTAGGTCTCCGGTTACGATTTCGGTACCAGCGGTTGAAGACAGAGTGACGGCGTTGCAACGTAATCTTGAAGTTTTGAAGGACTCCCTGACCACAGCACAGGAGCGTTACAAGAAGTCGGCCGATAGATTCCGGAAACCAGCACCTATGTATAAGGTAGGAGACTCAGTTTGGTTGTCCACCAAGAATCTAAAATTGGGTGTTCCTTCGCAGAAACTGGGACAGAAATTCATCGGTCCATTCAAGATCACTGGGATTGTGAGCTCTGTTGCCTGTCGGTTGAAGCTACCACGGACTTTAAAGGTACACCCAGTATTTCATGTTTCCTTATTAAAACCAGTCTCTCCTAACACGTTTCAGGGACGTATCGTACCTCCCCCTCCACCAGTGTTGGTTGATGGCGAAGAACAATTCGTGGTACAGGATATTGTTAATTCGAGACTTCATAGAAACCGGCTTCAGTATCTAGTTAGATGGCAAGGTTACTCTCCTGAAAATGATTCTTGGGAACCAGTAAGTAACATCAATGCGCCTCTGAAGATTGCTCAGTTTCATCGGAGATACCCGGACAGGCCTGGTCCAGGACCGTCCGGAGGCCGTCTTTAGGGGGGAGTAATGTCAGTATTCCGGGTTTTCTAGGTAACTTTGTCAATGATTTTGCCCTTTGTTAAAATGGAGTTTGCTGTTTTCTGTGCCCTACTTCCTGTTCGTTTGTTTAAAACCCGGCTCAGGTGCTGGCTTCACTGCTGGAATATTCTGCTTCCGTTTCCCTGCAACCCAGCTGCTTTGTTCCTCACAGATCTTTGGTGTATTTACCAGGAAAGTGCATAACCTTATCTTCAGGTGTTTCTCAGCCACAGCAGTTTCTACCCATGGCTCTGGACATTCTCTGCATATGTAAGTTGCACATACTGTGTTATCACTAACCCGTTGACTTGGGAATTTAACCCTTGGTTCACTCCATCTGATAAGAACTGTGTTTCTGAACTGTTGCTGTTTAACCCTTCGTGCATTACCTCTGGTGAGAGTTGTTGGAACTGTTACTGGAACCTTACTGACATATGAACTTGTTGGACTTCACTGAATTAAGCCACAACTGAGATTAACTTGTTCCTGGACCTCCCTGTGTTTTCTGCATACCTGGATCTGACTCTTCACACACCAGCAGTGTGTAAATCCAGCCACGTTATCTGTGCATCAGACTTACCTTGTGGTCACATTTGTGTGAGGACTCCGTCGTAAGAACTTTACTACCCTCGCTATAGAGGTTCAAGGACTTATATTTCCGGATTCATATAACTGGACTTGTGTATATATATATGGACTCATTGCATGTCACTACGGGTTGTTTGAATATTGTTTTTGGGTGTTTTGCTGTTTCACAAATACATTATTTGCATTCAAAGAAACCCGTCTCTGATTGTTCATTGCCCCACGCTATCAGAATCCTCGAGTTCCTACAATAGTATTACAACTATTTACATTGTTTTAGTTTCATTGGTTTATTACAAACACCAGGAATTTTGTAAAATTTGGTAATAAACCTAATTAGAATGAAGAGAAGCAAAATCTAGAGAAGGGGATGAGAATCTAGTCGGAACATGGATGCAACTATGCAAATCACATACTTGCGGTTGCGTGATCTTCCACTCATGCTAAGTACACAGGGGAAGCGTGAGCGCATTGCACACTGTCATGATTCAACTATTCAACAGCCGGCAGTCACAAAGAAGGAGTGCGGACATTTTTCTAGAGTCCATACACCTCCACGTTCCATCTCTCCACTTCACATTCCCGTCCTCCCTAAAATGAAAATACCTCCGAGAATAGCTGGTTACTAGGAGGTTTTGCAAGGTCCTGGACTCGTTGACTCATCCGGGGAATCTCCCCTTACTTTGGAAGCCTCCTGGACCTTCCAAATATGCCATAGAGGAGGACAGTGAAACTAGTTTGTTGTCCATTATGACTGCACCCCACTAATTTGCTTTTTCTGGTTTCATATAGAAAGAGTAATCAAACTGAGGAAGGAATCGCTAAAACAGGAGACAGAGGTTGAGAAGATCAAGAAGAAGAGGCATTTGGATTTTCTGGACATTCTTTTGTGTGCCAAGGTACTGGAATGTGCCATATATAATTTACTACTTATCGAGGGAAGAAGCAGTGGTAGCAGTTGCACGCAGGACCTGGTGTCTTAAAGGGCCCTATAATGCCACATAAGTGAGTGGGGGTCATGTTGCATATTTTATCTTGAGACCCAGGTCCTTGGCTGAATATTATTTTAATATTACTTTAATAGTAATTTATAACATAAAATTAAATTATGCATATGAAAGAAGATAACCCCTAGCATTGTCTGACGGACATGTAGACAGTCCTATGCTCATGGGTGGAAGGAAGTGGAGCTCCTTTCAAGCAAACGGGGCTGAACTTCAATACCAGACACAACCCACGGACAAGAGGGGAGCTGTAGCTGGAAAAAAAAATCATATCCAGAACAATCTTAATATTATCTCAACATTTCCATTAATAGAGATGAGTGTCTTTCTTTATCAGGATGAAAACGGTCAGGGTCTATCTGATGAAGATCTGAGGGCAGAGGTGGACACATTCATGTTTGAAGGACACGATACAACGGCCAGTGGTGTCTCCTGGACATTATACTGTATGGCTAAATACCCCGAGCACCAGGAGAAATGCCGGGAGGAGATCAGAGAGGTCCTGGGAGATCGGACCACAGTGGAGTGGTAAGAATTCTCAATATATAATACTATATATTATTTTTTTTTATGGTGGAATCAACAGATCCAAGCCCATGACTGTGCAGCAGAAAGAGCACTAAGCCGCGGTACCAAAATAAGAGGGCCATGGCTAAGGGTGCACTTGCGCACACTGGCCAAGAAAATCGGGCACTCATAGTCCTTACATTTCTGTACAACTAGCAGTCCTGATTTTTAGACCCCAGTGTAACCCTACAATGATGCTGCCCACAGCTCTACTCCCTTACAAGTAATAATTTGGATTGAAAAGAAATAATGTCCCCTTTCATTCCCAACCCAGTTATAATTCACCATTTGTGCGCACTACACAATAAAAACTGCAAACATTTTTGCACCCTACAAAGTACTGTTGCCCCAAAAACGTAATAAAGGAGGCAAAACATTTGCTATAATTCTTGTCAAGAGAGTGGTCCAAAAAGTGAAGAGATTATTGCTTTGTACAAACAAGAAAAAGGTTACAAAAAGGTAGAAAGGCATTGAATGTAGCTAAAATTACAACTGGAAATATGGTTCACAAATTCAAAATGAAAGAAACATTTGCTACACAACCTGGACATGACAGGAAGAAGAAGCTGACACCAGATTTCTGAGTAAGGTAACTAGTCAAAATCCATTGAGTCACAGCCAAAAACCTGCACCAGGATTTGGTGGTACCAGGCACTGAGATTTCAGTTTTCACAGTAAGGCGCATACTAAATGCTGAAGGTTTCTAAGCTGAACTCCAAGACGTCACCTACTGACCCAAAAGCACAAAAAAGAATTGGCTCCAATATGCTCAAAACCATAGAAATAAGTCACAGGAGTTTAGGGATTTTGTTCTGTGGGTCGATGAAACAAAACTACTTTTCAGGCATTTTACAGGAGGAAAAGAACTGTCTATGTAAAGTGAAGCATGATGGAGGCTTGGTCATGTCTACAGGGAAGCATGGTGGGGGCTCATGGTGCTCTAAGGGTTATTTTTCTTCTCCAGGCATTGGAAACCTTCAGTATGTGAAGGGCATGAAAGATCATGCAACATGAAATCTTAGTACTTCTGTGAAGATGAAGCCTGGGTTTCATTGGACCTTCCAACAAAACAAGGCTTGGTTTCAGAAGAAGTCCTAGAAGATTCTGGAGTGATTATCACAGTACCCTGACTTGAAACTCATAAAATCTTTGAGATGTGTAGAAAGGCAGTTGGAGCACAGAAACACAAAAATACAAGAATCTGGAGGCCATTGACCATGCATAATGACCTATGGTTCTTCAGGAACCCTGTCACAAGCCGGTGTCTGCCTATGCATCACGTTTGTAGCAGACCATAGCAGCCAGAGGGGCTCTACTAAGTAGGAAAGACACTTGTCATGATAGGGGTGAATAATTAGTAGATACCCTGGGAAAAATTTTCATTGAAGTTTACTACCGTTTTTAGAGACCGAATGATACCGTAATAATAATACAACTTTTTGAGGCTTTGGCTATTAGCCCTAATAAATAACATGGTGGAGATAATGCTGACACTCCCTATGTCTAATATTTTATGTAAGCTTGTATTTATCTACCATGGTAATGGGTGTAATGAATACTGGTAACACTAGGCCAAGAATTAGCCAGAATATTGTATCGTGGATAAGAACATGAGTGCAGTCTAGTTAGATCTAACTATTTCACACAAATGCAGTAACACTACACACCTAATCCTTCTATACTGTGCAGATACATGGGACCTGTACGTTGTTATCAGCTATCCCAGGGAGAATCACTGTTCCTCAGTTGGATTATGCCACTGTATGGTGGCCTAACGCAGTGCGCAATATCATTCGGCAAGGGTTGGATGCTCGTCGCCGGTGGTGGACATGCATGCTTCCTTGCGATTCAGTGGTTGGCACATGAATGTATTTTTGGTGGGTGACATCAGCAATTCTGTTTCCTTGTGATTGGATGGTGACATTTGTAAAATAAAATAAAGCCAAGGAAACGGGAGATAAAGCAATAGTTGATGGTTACGGATTCTGGTGCAAAACTTTGTCGGTTTCACATCTGCAATACAGAGGTACAGTACATTCATCTGACTCGCACCACAATTGTGGATACCAGGGCTATGGGGTACTCGGAGCCGAGCCCATTGATTTCTATGGGAGTTGTCACTGGCAGCGGGACTCGATCCGTGGCCCTGGCAGTCAAGCGATGGGGAATATTTACAGGGGATTATTAGGATAGGTAGTTCGTGACGCCACCTGTGGTATCTGGTCAATTGGACCAGCACTGCTATAAGGATCTTCGCAGGGGACATTATGGGGCAGCTGGGTGGTAAGTCTCCCACAGGTGAGACGGGTCCCTGGAAGTCTATGGTGATGATGCAGGGTGTAATTAAGAATTCAGTCACACACAATGCAGCTTCTTTTCATACCTTTACTGGTAGATGGTTCAGGAAGATCCCGGGGAGCTGGTCGGGGTGGAGAATGCACATTTGGGTAACCGCTGAGCAGGTTAGAGGCCTCCTTAACTTCAATATGTATCTGAGTCCAAACTTGCGTGAAGCGAAGTTAACTCTTTCCATAGCAACTACGCCCGGCCGACATATTGGTAGAGCCTTTTCGGTGGTAGAACTAAGTCTATTTCTGCAGCGTCCCGCTAGACTCCTGTTCTCCTGACTCCAGTTACGTATCGACACATTGAGCTGCCTTCTGCGACCTGTAGTCCAGAAAGCCTCCGGTTTTCTTATCACTAAGCATGAAGCTCTAGCAATGCCTCGGACTCCGGTGTCCGGTAAATTAGTGCAGGTAATCTGGTACCTGAAGCACTTCTCTGTCCTTCTCCACTGCGCCCTTCGCCCTGCTTTCGCTCTTAGCATAAGCACTGGTAGCTTTTTGATGGAAAAGTCAGCTTTCTCCAGAGCTCACTGATCAGCTCTCAGTATCCTCCAAGTCCAGACTGGACTGACACTGAACTGAGCTCCTCTCAGACAGGAAACTGAATGAACCCTGATTGCTAAGTGTCACTTCCTCTTATACCCTGGTGGGTGTGTCTAAAGTGTGAGTGAAGTGAATAGATAACAAGCTTTTGCGGTTACCTTCCTGTGCATTCTCCTGGATTTATGTGTGCCTGACATAGTGGGCCACACAATCAAACCTAATCCACAGCATCCGAAAGCATTCTGGACTCATGGTGTACAGTGCAGCGCTCCTTCCCTGGGCAGGCTCCCATAGGCTCCGTAACTATGTCTTTGGGACTCAGACTTGCATACTTTGACTTGTCTTGCACTTCATACTGGGCTTGTCCTCCCGTTTGGCCTGTTCCAGCTACCAGGCAGATCTTCATTATGTGCATTTGAGTATCACTAATATCCGTACCTTGATCCCCTGGGATGTCCCAAATTTACGAGCTATGCCGATGTCCAGGAGGATGGGGGTCTATCCCACCTTCAACTGTATCTTTGCCCTGTGAACACAGATAGTTATATTTAATGGTGGAGTGTATTGTAAGGGCATCATACTGTGTGTGTGTGTGTGTGTGTGTGGGGTGGAGTGCATATGAGAGCATCATACTGTGTGTGAGGGTGGAGAGCACGATGAGAGCATCATACTGTGTGTGAGGGGTGGAGTGCGCTATGGGGCATCATACTGTGTGTGGGGTGGAGTGCGCTATGGGGCATAATACTGTATGTGTGAGGGGTGGAGTGCTCTATGGGGGCATCATACTGTGTGTGAGGGGTGGAGTGTGCTATGGGGCATCATACGTGTGTGAGGGGTGGAGTGCGCTATGGGGCATCATACTGTGTGTGTGTGGGGTGGAGTGCGCTATGGGGCATCATACTGTGTGTGAGGGGTGGAGTGCGCTATGGGCATCATACTGTATGTGTGAGGGGTGGAGTGCTCTATGGGGCATCATACTGTGTGTGTGTGAGGGTGGAGAGCACGATGAGAGCATCATACTGTGTGTGAGGGGTGGAGTGCGCTATGGGGCATCATACTGTGTGAGGGTGGAGTGCGCTATGGGCATAATACTGTATGTGTGAGGGTGGAGAGCACGATGAGAGCATCATACTGTGTGTGAGGGGTGAATTGCGCTATGGGGGCATCATACTGTGTGAGGGGTGGAGTGCGCTATGGGGCATAATACTGTATGTGTGAGGGGTGGAGTGCGCTATGAGAGCATCATACTGTGTGTGTGAGGGGTGGAGAGCACTATGAGAGCATCATACGATGTGTGATGGGTGGAGAGCACTGTGAGGGCATCATACTGTGTTAGTAGGGGGTGGAGTGCACTATGAGAGCATCATTTCTGTGTGTGATGGGTGGAGAGCACTGTGAGGGCATCATACTGTGTTAGTAGGGGGTGGAGTGCACTATGAGAGCATCATACTGTGTGTGGGATGGAGCGTACTTAAGTGTAATTTTTATTGTGGTTTGGCTGCAATTGTTTCCCTTTTTATTTAATTAACAGTTCCAGGAAGTTTTCATGATCACAGATTTTACAAGCCTTATTTCTGTAACAGGTTTTCTCCCAATAAAGTCAATGAGAAGCTCCTCGTGGGAGTTGCCCTTTCTTAAAATATTTGACAAGAGTAAACATTGTAATATTATTAATTTTATTATTGCTGTTTTATGTTGCCAGGGAAGACTTGAGTAAGCTGCCATACACCACTATGTGTATAAAGGAAAGTATGCGTCTCTTCCCTCCGGTACCAGGAGTAGCTCGTGAGCTAAAAGAACCAATCACATTTTTTGATGGGCGGAGTCTACCCAAAGGTCAGTCACATTATTTAAAATCTGAAATATTAAATAAAAAAAAAATAACGTAAAATAAAACTGTGATCAGCTAATTGTCAGGGGTCCTACACCCTCTGCAAATAGCAAATAACCAACCGTGTTAAGTTTTAATTATATATATATATATTTTATTATACACGCACACATTCTTGGAGTCATTGATGTTGAAGGAATGATAAGTTTTCGTTTTAGCATGCTGTATTACAGTATATTATCTTATAGCAATTTATTATAACTTCATTCTTTATACTTTGCGATAGGTACTGTTGTACTTCTGAGTATGTTTTGCATGAACAGATCACCCAGCATGTGGGATAATCCTGAGGTAAGTGGAGTCTAGATAGATAGATAGATCTATGTATAACGTACTGATTATGGATGAACACTTACCACTTTGCCTAAGGCCGGGATCACACATGTGAGGAATACGGCCGAGTCTCGCATGCTAAAACCCTGCACTGCCGCTGGCCTCGGGAGCGGAGCGTGCGGCTCCATGTGTTGCTATGCGGCCGCACGCTCCACTCCCGAGGCCGGCAGCAGCCGGGTATTAGCATGCGAGACTCGGCCGTATTCCTCGCATGTGTGATCCCGGCCTTAATGTATGAACAATTCGACTTGGGCTTGATTGGCCACATAGTCGGTAATCATATAATTATATCATAATATTATGTTTTCTCTGCCTTTCGTGTAGAATTTTAAGTTAACATTGTCCTTCATATACTGTATATTTTGTGAATGAACTCTATTATTTTGTATAATGAAGAAATAAATTTTCGCAACCCAATTTGAGTCACCTGTTTTATGATTTTAGGTTTTTGATCCACTGAGATTTTCACCCGAGAATTCGTCAAAGAGACATTCACATGCGTATGTTCCATTCTCAGCTGGATCAAGGTAAGAAATCTTGAAAATTTAAAAAAAATGGACTCCCTATATTGGCATCAAACTAAAACTCGCATAAAGTTCAATGAGGAAGGCCTTTATTGCATACAAGGAATCACGGTTACACATCAGAGTTGAGTCGCAGTTCGTGGCAGTTAAACATCAGAGTTGAGGCGCAGAAACATCAGGATTGAGAACAAAACTTGGCTACAATCTCACGGATGGCACAATGACATGCATAATGTTTAATTAGAAGAGGCTTTTACTCAATATGAGGCACAGAATATTGTAGGGTATACATCAGATTTCAGGCACAGATGTCGGCAGTTATCTTGGTTGAGGCACAGAGCTTGACGGTTACACATCAAGGTTCAAGCACAGAGCTTTGTGGTTACCTATGAGAGTTGTGCATAGAAATTGGAGCTTGACAGTAGTAACAAGAACTGACTGCTAGCACAATTCATAATACAGTATGTCATTTAATTGATAGTTGCCGGGCCTGGCCGTCTGTCTCGTTTTCTGTCTCAGGTAGCCTATATTAAAGTCATCTCAACTATACACTATTGTCTGGTGTGTTTTAGGCGTTCATATGTAAAACCTGTAGATTTGACATCAGTGGCATTTACTTGCCACAACCAAAGATCTTATTTTTATTATTATTCTACATAATGAGTACAAAATCTAAGATAAAAGGGTGAAAATTGTCGATTAAGACCAAAACCTTTATATTCTCTCCCCCAGGAACTGCATAGGACAGAACTTTGCTATGAATGAGATGAAAGTTGCCATCGCGCTGACGTTACCGAGATTTGAACTGAGTCTGGACCCCGACAACGAGCCAAAGTTGATCCCTCAGCTCGTCTTGCATTCTGTGAACGGCATTCACTTGAACCTGAAGAAAATAGAAAAAGATTCATAAATCCTGAAGACCGTGATTCAATCGTGTTTTTACTGTTCATGTTGTACTGCTGCTATGAGCCACAAAAATACAAATTGTAAAATAAAAACTAATCATTATGGATTGGTCACTTTCTGAAGGATGTTGTGTGATTTCCCCCTAGAAGAATATCAATGGAATAGCAGAATTAATCAGAAACGCATTCTCGTTATGTAATATGTTGTGAATGGGTTTGAGTTCTGAGCAGAGGCTTCCTCTGGTGGTTACAAGCGGTGCTGGTCTGTCCAGTGAAGATTGTGAGGACTGGGAATCAGGTGTTACTGACTGGTCTTATATAAGGGAGTCACCTTCCCATCAGGAGGCCGGTGATACTGTTATGATTTGGTAGCTGAGGAGTGCAGGTAAAAAAAGGCAATACACCAGAGCAGTTGGAAACTATGAGATTGCAGTACCCTGACTAACCACCACAACTAGAGGCAGCCGTGGAGCGTTCCTACGTTGGTCCTATACGCCTCGTCACAGCCTGAGAAACTAACTACACCTAAAGATAGATATAGGAAAGCTAGAAGTTCAAATAGGGTTAAGTATAGGAGGGGCTGTCGGGTAGTAAGACAGGAGTTTGTAGGAAGTTAGTTCAGACGGGGCCAGTGTGCCCAAGTGTCTACATGGGCTTTGGCCCGGACCATCGTCAGCCACGTAACGTTTAAGTGCTGCAGCCAATGTTACCCATGGCCACTGTATACCATATCAGTGGGCCAGTACAGAGAAGAAAGATGTGGCGTCTTACCACCTGGGCTAATGCTTTTAGGGCAGAAGTTGGCTAGACTGTTATGATTTTGTTACACCAGAGAACTAATTTAGGTGGTAGAGGTCGTGTGATCTCAGGTGTTTTTGAAATTAGTGGTGTTGGTGCTTTTCAGGGTTTTCTGGGATTGCAGTAAGTACCCTTCCTGTCCTTTTCTATTTAGTTAGTTTGGGCCCCAGCGTTTGCTCATACTATTTTCTTTCTGTGTCAGTATTTCATCTTGTCTAACCGCCATTACATGTTTGGGGGCTTTCTATTGTCTTTGGGGTTCTGCTCCGGGGCAGATAGCTTTCCTATATCTATCTTTAGGTGTAGTTAGTTTCTCAGGCTGTGACGAGGCGTCTAGGACCAACGTAGGAACGCTCCACGGCTGCCTCTAGTTGTGGTGGTTAGTCAGGGTACTGCAATCTCATAGTTTCCAACTGCTCTGGTGTATTGCCTTTTTTTACCTGCACTCCTCAGCTACCAAATCATAACAGTAATAGCCTTGAGGATGCTTCCAGCTTCATTAAGGGAGGTAGCATAACTGGGGATTTTATGTGAAAAATTTGGCAGCCAAAATCCACAACCATGTAGATGACCTATTAACACATTTGAACTGCTGCATAGATTTTCTGCAAGTAAATTCACCAGGGATTTTTAAATCTTCAGAGTTTTCGAGGTGATTTTTACTACAAATTACTCATACAGATTTTGTCATGGATTTGCAGCGGAAAAATTCATCCTGTGCCCAACTACCCTATTATTTCTGACTTGGGCTATAGGCCTTCTGTGGTCTTGAACACTACCCTAATGCCCTAAGGTCTTTGCAGAGTCAGGACAATCCGTAAGGTTGACAGTTATGTCACGGAACTCGCACAATTCTAATGTATTCCAAGGTTCTACGGACTTATAAGTAAGTAACATCTGGGGATAGTGCACCAATATGTATTGCTGAAGACATTTTTCAACATAGACAAAGAATATATTAGCAGACAGTAACATTTCTCATGCATTTCAACCAAATATATAGCCTTATGGTCCGTTTACATGTCAGAACAATGATCACCAATCAGTAAACCTTTACCAATCAGTGGTTGTTTTAAGGAAGCCCAAAGCAAACGATACGCTCAGAATGATCTATACTAAATCTCTAAGAGCACATAGGCTTCCATGGTTCTCGGTAGTGCAAGTCCTGATTACACAGGATGATGCCCTACGAGAATGATGAACTTTTATGCTACACAATAAACCTTTTCAATATTTTAGAAATATAAACTTTTAGACCCCTGATTCATGAAGACCGGCGTTGTTCACGTCCATCCTGTTGCTAGTAAAGACTCGGACTATTTTCAAGCACTGACAAGAAATCACAGAATGAGCCCAAATTTTTTTCAATTGAGAAGCACAAATTTCCTCTTAAAAATAAGCCGTCATCAAATTGCTGGTAAATGAACCATGGACAGCTTGAATCGGCGACTTGCTGCATTAGGCTATGTTCACACGTAGCATTTTTTTCTGCAGCCAAAACCTTCTATCTTGACAGTAAAAATGCTGTTTTCAAAATGCTTGTTTTGCTGCATTTTTTTGGCATTTTTGTTGTGATTTTTTTGCAGTAGTTTTTTTGGTGCAGCTTATATGTGTTTTGTCTACAGTACATGTTTAATAAAGTTAGTTTTATTCACCAAAAAAAAATCTCAAACTTTGCAAAAAATGCCATTGCATTTTTTTGCAGTTTTTTTTCAATTTCTCATTGCTTTCTATCCTGGAAAAAAATGCTAGAAAAACGCTGAAATAATTGATATGCTGCAGATTTATAAAACGCTGCAGTTCTTAAATTCAGTCAGAAAAAAAAAAATGCGTACGTGAGATTTATTACATCTCATAGTGTTACTGGTTCTTTAAAAAGCAGCTTTTTAATTTGCATAAAAATTGCAGCAAAAAGAAATGTGCTGCAAAAATGTTGCATGTGAACATAGTCATTGTTCTACTATGAAATGTTGCAGCGTTACAAAATAAATGTATCTTGGATTATTAGTCAAAATCGGTTCCTGGCTCTTTTCTCCCAGCTTTGCTCCGGAAAGGTCATTCCCTATGGCTGGTGCATGGCGCCACACCTTGAAGGTTAGGAAAAGGTTAGGGATCCACTAAGACTTGGCAGCAGGCATCATACAGTCTGATCAGAATGGTAAACTTTGCCTAGCGGCTTTAGATTGGTGTATGAATTTTGAATGTCTTTCTCTACAGCTATGTATATAGTGAGAGACCTGTCAATCATATGGATTGGGGCTGGGAGAAGCCGCTCTGAGATTGCATTGGACTTGCCTGTTTGTTAGGCAATCCCTGCATGTGTTTAGGCTGTCAAACAGCGGCGAGACATAGAGCCAGGGTGACTTGACCATATTTTTCAAGCATGCCAAAGACACTCGGTTAGCACCCGAGCATGCTCAAATAAAACCTTATCCCAGCACGCTCACTCATCACTACTTGTCAGCAAAGACACATAGTCCCCAGCCAGCTTACCAAAGTATATTTACTTTGAAACTCTGCAATATTTCAGATCATAAGGTTATGTTCACATGTTCAGTATTCGGTCAGTATTTTACATCAGTATTTGTAAGCCAAAATCAGGAGTGGGTGAAAAATACAGAAGTGTTGATGTGTTGCTATTATACTTTTCCTCTGATTGTTCCACTCCTGGATTTGGTTTACAAATACTGATGTAAAATACTGAGCGTGTGAATGTGGCCTTAGATGCAGTCGTGCAGCCAGCGTCTGCCCTTGGTTCATCCAGTGTGAACCTTTCCTTTAAAGTTGATATTTACTCTTGAACACTATTTTCTGCATTTTTTAAGAGGTTCTAAATCCTTTTCTGATTAATTTCTTCACCTATTATTATATCGGTGCATTGTCTTTGTAATAGAAGGCTCCAAAGCCCCTACAGAGAAATCTCATTATGTCTGCCTGCCTTATCCGGTTTCCCTCGTGCACTGATCCCTGGAATTTCTGTGTATGTACCGGTGCACACACCTTCCCCAGGTAATAGTCTCCTCCTCTATTCATTGCCCTTTGGACATGTGAGGCTGTAGCTCCTCCTGGTACTATTATATATGTTCCTGGATGTATAGCAGGAGAATCCAGACATGGCTTCTTTCACGCTGCCAGGACTCTCCTCCCTGAGCCTCGCTGAGCTCCTGCACTGGGCAGCCTACCTGTGTGTCCTGTACCTGGTCTACAAGGTCTCCAAAGTCTTCCTGACACAGAAGAAGCTGGAGCGTACGCTCAGTGCTTTCCCGGGTCCTAAACGTCACTGGCTGTATGGCATCGCTCACAAAGTAAGTGGCGTTGGATTTCTTTCCAAAAATAGTGATAATGTTCATTGACATAACTTTCTCATGGGATTTGAATTTTAATTTTTCAGTTTTCAAAGTCTCTGTTTCTTCTCACTAAGTGGAAATTTTCATAACCGATATAAAAACATTTCTAATGTTCACCTGACAGGTGCAGGGCTTGCAAGGGTTTAGGTTTTCGGTTCCCGAATGAATATGTTGTCCTATTTAAAGAGTCATACTAATTATGTGTGAACTCCACCCCGAGGTCCTACTTTTACCGTAGATGGTGTTGATCCTTGTGTCGTGCTAGATAGCGATTGTTCCACCCCAGGTCCTTACGTATGTGTGACCCGGGTGCTAGATGCGATTGTTCCACCCCAAGGTCCTTACGTATGTGTGACCCGGGTGCTAGATGGCGATTGTTCGAATCTTGTTGAGCCGGAAGAGTTAACTGGATGGCACATATCTGTTGGTTCATGCAGGATAATTACTGATAGTTAATATTTGGTGTATATACTCTGTTGTTGGCTGAATTATGCCAAAGTCAACATGGTGCTAGTAAGGCTATACTTTTATTCTTTTGTACGGTTTGCGCATTACCACCATTTTTGCTGGATCACGGGCATTGGATGGTTCTGCACCCTTAACACTGGGAGTGAAATCTGATGGTAATTAAGAGACTGCACAAGAAATATATTCTTTAAAGGGACTGTGTTTATAGTTATACACCGGTCTTTACTAACACAGTAGTCTCATATTCCAACTGTGTCCTAAAGAATCAGAATCCATTTACAGATAAAGATGTAATTCTAGTCCCTAAGAGTCTGTTGTTGTTGTTGTTGTTGTTGCTGTTGTTGCTGTTGCTGCTTCTGCAGAGTTCTTGTCCTGGTAACCATAAAATAGGGAGGGTGGAAGTCACTCAATGAAAATGTTGCTGATTACTTAATGATATAACGTGCTAATATGTTCTCAGTTGCTGATGCCTGATACAACTCTTTATTGTATTAATATGCCGTTTATATGTGATATTGGGGAGATTAGGGAATGACACTGCAGACACCAGGTCAGGGAAAAGTTAACGGATAGTCATGCCCTGCGGTATGGGGAGCAAAAGGGGTATGTTGCTCGGAAGTTCTTGAAAGTTAGAGGGTACAGAGCTCACAAGGAGGACGTGACAAGTTACAACAGTGATAAAAAAAAAGCTCAGCAGCGCTGCTGAATGATGCAATCCGTGCTGTAGTCATCAAAATGAAGGGTGCCATATTCAGCTGGTATGATCGTCACAACCAGATAAGTAGAAGGAATTTTAACACATTCATCCATTGATAAAAAATATATTTTACTTTATTAGTGGTCCAATAAAATGCAAAAAGAAAAAGTAGTAGAACAAGAAACTTTAAAAACTAAAGCGTTTCGGGCGATAAGCTGCTCTTAGTCATAGTATAAAGTGACATATTAGTCTGCAGAATATGTGTTTATGTAAGGGGGTGGAGATGTTGCCCATTTTACCCCTTGAAAGTCTAACTACTAAGTGGAACCATATGCATTGGGTGCATTTGTGGCAAGAGGGAGACGACCTAGGCAGGTAGTAGGCTCCTATGGGAGAAGTCTGGCGGGACGGTACAGAGTTGTCTGTCAGCTGGGTAACAGGATGGAGAAGGAAGGATAAGCGAGACGAAGAGGAAATGCACCGTGTGGTAGTACTGAGGTGTCAAAGCGGAAAGCTAATTAGTGGCCATATTGGTATAGAAAACTTTCTGAAAGTGAGACGTAAGCAGAAATGCGGGAGGAAGTATAGGACTCTTGCTTGCTGGACTGTAGTGCCATTGTTGGGGATGAGGAGGCTACCAGAATAGTGTGCTGGGCTGTGTTGAGACAGAAGAGCTAAGCGAAGCAGAAAGCAAGAGTGACACCAGGAAGGCGTGATGTTCCATGTCAAAACAGGAATGTCCTTGAAGATGAAGGATTACCACCGACTGTACATAGTTCCTCATGAGTTATTCTTCAGTAAAAATACATTTATTTACGAGCTATGGTCTCCCTCACTGAACTCTGTAACATCTGGTGCTGGCCGAAAACAACGGCGGCATGCGGTCTGCGAGGGCGTATCGCCATCACAGTGAAATTACACACACCCAGCCAGGACTCCAATGTTCATGAAGCATGCCAAGGTGGAAACCACAAGTACCTCACTCACGGCTACCGCTCCATGACACAATACATGTGTGTAGGTAGAAAGTAGAAAGAGATATCAAGCCACTATCAAAATAATATACCACAGCACAAAACAAAAAGGTATAAATATAAGCGTTGTGTACTGAGGAGTAAACCAGCAGTTGTATTGACATTGAGCTGATGGATCCTGGAATTGGTTGGAAAGCCTTGGAGGGCAGGACAGTGCAACAGGAGAGCAGATGGGCGAGCTTAGATTCAGTTGTATGGAACCGGAGGTCCTGTGAGGCCAAGGCACATGTACTGCGCAGAAGGAAAGGTAGCTGGAAGAATGGCGGACTCAAGTCAACTGTGCGGCCCAGCTGAAATTCATCTCACAAGTGAAGTACCGCCATGTGTAACCACTATGCATGTGCCTCTGTTGAAAACAGAAGATGTAATGAACAAGTTATGTATCTGCTACCAATTATATCCACACTACTCAACATGGAAACAACATTTTCAAACCCTTTCAATTTATTCAATATCGAGTATGAACGCCACGTGCAGAAGTCCCCGCACTTACACTGGCTTCTATCAATGATATTAATGGTTGTCTGCAGAATGTTCTGCAATGCTGAGTGCACTTGGGCACACAAATCATAAAGCTCGCAACTCCCTTTGCAAATGCCGACCAATTTTGTCCCAGATGTGCTCGATGGAACACAAGTCCGGAGATGCTGCGGCCATGCCAGCATGTTTAGGCCACGCAGACTGCTCACAGTAGCACAAGTAACCCATGGCCTGGCACTGTTGTGATGAATGGAGAAATGGCAGCACCACTGATTCCACAATTAATGTAACGCCGAGCTATATGTAACCTGGGATGAAGACTATCATTGTGTCCAAGACAAAATGGGACCCATTGCTGATGAAGGTGGACTTCCATTTTAGACACCATTGCCATATTTCTCTGCGCCAGGATAGTCTTTGAGAGCGGTGGAGTCAGATCATGAAGAGGCCTTTATGAGGAACAAACTGATGCTATTCCTGAGAGGTTTCATTCCAAGGACACTAATAGATGGCATAACATTGATTTGTTCATGAAACCAGTGGTACGGCCATTTCTCCAAAGTGTCCCAGGAGACGTTCTTCAACATTACAACGTCAGGTCTTGTATTGCACTGGTTGGCTCAACTAGTGAGGTGCATTCATGAAGTCGCAGGTCAGGTGGACACATGAACCCAGGGTGTTGGTACAGCAGGCTGGAATGCACGTGGAACAGCAAGGACTTGGACAACAGGCTAAGCTGGATGGCAGACAAACAATTGAAACAAGATACATTGGAAGCCACAGGACCAGGAGGATAGATGCAGAATAAAACAGCAGATCTGAAGCAGCACTCAGATATAAGTAGAGTCCACAGCAATTAGTAATGTGAACTGACTCTAAAAACAGTTCATGATGCATACAGCAAACGATGGGCTAGCCAGAGCATGTGCAAGTTATAGAACCCACAACAGATTGTAACGTAGTGATAGCAGTCCCTAATACAGCTCATGATGCTGTCCGCAAACAATAGGTTAATCAGATGCACTCTAATACCTGTTCTTGAGGCTATTAGCAAATAATGGGTCAATTAGCTTGTGTTGTGCTCCAGAGATGCTGGTTGCGGAAATCACAGAAATCTGATGAGATACTAGAAACAGGAAAAGCTTGATGTTAGCAGAGTCCAAATACATGGTAGCTGAACATAGGACACTCTTATGTCTGACTATTAAGGCGGCACTATCTCGGGAAAGGGGTTAAAGGCACCATTCTAATTAATTGTGCATGGATCAGATTGCGTTTATTGGGCTACAAAGCTTCAGCTGAAGTCATCCACATTTGGAGGTGACTGAAGGTCACAAGATTGCAGAACATGATGCTCTATATATGGAAATTTTATTCATATCTGTAGTCTAGATGGATCTTCTACTCTGGACACTGGTTGGACCATCAAGGGTTTTAGCTGAAATCTTTCTTCTTCTTAACAGTTTAAGCGAGATGGGACTGATTTGGACCTAATAAATAGTTATGCAAAACAATTTGACTGCGCCTTCCCCCTGTGGCTTGGAAATTTCTTTGCCTATCTCATTGTCTATCATCCAAATTATATGAAGGCCATTTTGTCCAGACAAGGTGAGAATTAATGGTGGTTATCATTTTTATTGCATATTATTTTATTTTTACATGTGAATTTTTTTCTATACCTTTTTCATGTTCTCTCTACTGTATGTGTTTGAATGATTTATTAAACTTTGTGTAATGTTTTTTTTTCCCAAAAGAACTTCTTGTAATTGTTTGTGGAACTTTTTTTTTGAAAAGCAATGTTCTAGTATTGCAACTCAGCCCTAAAAAGGACAAACTTGCAATATAAGATGTGGCCCTTTTTTCCTAAAAACAAAGGGTCTGATTCATCATTTATGCTTTTTTTTTTTGTGTGTCTTGCGTTACTCATTCACTTTTATTGATCCAAATTCATGATGTGGCTCATGAATTAGGTGCAAAGTTTAAAAAAAAGCCTTTTTCTTGTTTTTTAACCATTTGTTGAGCAAAAAGTTGCATCTTTTTTAAAATGTCACAAAAGATGATATGATTTCTAAAAACATGCATAAAACCGCACCAGGGGAACGGGAGTAGAGCTGTGCCAAATTTGCCAATTTTTTTTGAAAAGTCGCAATTGACGAATTGGGCGAAAACATCTGGAGTTACTAAACTCGGCCCGTAAAATGGAAAAAAACAAAAAAAGCAAAAAGAGGAGAGCACATACAAAATAGACCAAGGGCAAATAGAATAGTGAATTGGGTGCAACCAAAAAGGACCCAAAATAGAACAAAAACAGGTTCAAATGCAACGATGAATTGGGGCTAAAACTTTTTTTTATGACTTTTTGCCACTAGAATGCTCTGTGCAGTTCATTTTTATGTTAATCAGTGTTGTAAACCTTTCCATGTTTATTGAATATATCCTTATCACGATTCAACTACCCACTCGCTGCACACAAGACTCGGATGCAAGTGTAAAGGTACTGTCACACTAAGCGAGATCGCTAACGAGATCGCTAAAGCGTCAGCGATTTTGTGACTCAGCATCGACATAGTTAGCGACATCGCTGTGTGTGACATGTAGCAGCGATGTGGCCCCCGCTGCGATGTCGCTGATCGTTCATGAATGTTCTGAGCCGTTTTTTGGTCGTTGGTGTCCCGCTGCTGAGCCTGAATCGCTGAGTGTGAGACCCTTTATGAACGACTTTACCAGCGGCGCAGGCGGGACTAGGTTTTCCCAACGACCGCAGAGGTCATTATACAGATCGCTGATCTCTGATGAGATCTTTGTGTTTGGAAGCTAACTAGTGACCACATAGCGATCGCACCAACGATCTCGCCAGGTCGTGTCGTTGTCGTGATCCATCACCACCTCCTTGTCAGGTGAGAGGAGGATGGCTGATTATATGCTGCACGACTAATTCACCTCTCTCCTCGCTACTCCTCCGCTTCTCCCCTCTGCAAATCTCTTCACTGGCTCCCATTCCCTCAGCGTATCCAGTTCAAATTACTAATACTGACCTAGAAGGCCATCTATAATCTGTCTCCTCCTTATATCTCTGAACTAATCTCCCGATATCTTCCCTCACGTAATCTCCGATCCTCCCAAGACATCCTTCTCTCCTCCACACTTATTCGCTCCTCACCCAACCGCCTCCAAGACTTCTCCCGAATATCCCCCATCCTCTGGAATTCTTTGCCCCAACACGTCCGACTATCAAACACATTCGGATCCTTCAGACGGAACCTGAAAACCCACCTCTTCAGGAAAGCCTACAGCCTGCAATGACCCTGCTACCTCCTCACCACTACCGGAGATATTGCCTCAACCAACACCGGAACTGCTGCAACCCCCCGACCTATTGTCTCCTGCCTCACAATCCTGTAGAATGTAAGCCCGAAAGGGCAGGGTCCTCTCCCCTCTGTATCAGTCTGTCATTGTTAGTTTGTTTATTGTAAGTGATACCTGTAATTTGTATGTAACCCCTTCTCATGTACAGCACCATGGAATCAATGGTGCTATAGAAATAAACAATAATAATAATAATATGCAATGAAGGATGGTTGCAGGACATGATTCTAATATATGTGATGTTTTCCTATAAGAACATCCTAGAGGAATAGTATGACCACCATATCTCCAGGCATATTTTTAGCAACCTATACACACCAATCATGGCATTTGGTAGAGAGATAATTCAGGTTAATATTACATTTCTGTGGTTTCAAAAGGCCAAAAATTCTGGGGCTTGAAACAGAAGCAATTATTTTCACTGATCACGATATATACAGTACAGTGGAAAAAAATAAGTATTTGATACGCTGCCAAACTTGCCAGTTTTCCCACCTACAAAGAATTGAGGTCTGTCATTTTTATCGTAGGTACAAGTCACCTGTGAGAGACAGAATCTAAAAATGAAATCCAGAAAATCACATTGTATGATTTTTACATAATTAATTTGCATTTTATTACATGAAATAAGTATTTGATACAATAGAAAAACAGAACTTAATATTTAGTCTAGAAACCTTT
The DNA here is from genome assembly GCA_033576555.1 of Oophaga sylvatica. Taxonomy (NCBI): domain Eukaryota; kingdom Metazoa; phylum Chordata; class Amphibia; order Anura; family Dendrobatidae; genus Oophaga; species Oophaga sylvatica. The sequence continues at coordinate 87,186,542 of JARQOD010000009.1, forward strand.
GTTTGCAATTACAGAGGTCAGACGTTTCCTGTAGTCTTGAACAAGTTTGCACACACTGCAGCAGGGATTTTGGCCCACTCCTCCATACAGATCTTCTCCAGATCTTTCAGGTTCTGGGGCTGTCGCTGGGTAACATTGAGTTTCAGCTCCCTCCAAAGATTTTCTATTGTGTTCTCTTCTGGAGACTGGCTACACCACTCCAGGACCTTGAAATGCTTCTTACGGAGCCACTTCTTAGTTGCCCTGGCTGTGTGTTTTGGGTCATTGTCATGCTGGAAAACCCAGCCTCAATCCATCTTCAATGCTCTAACTGAGGGATGGAGGTTGTTGGACAAAGTCTCACAACTCATAACCCCATCCATCCTCCCTTCAATACCATGCAGTCATCTTGTACCCTTTGCAGAAAAACAACCGCAAAGTATGATGTTTCCCCACCATGCTTTATGGTTGGGATGGTGTTCTTGGAGTGGTACTCATCCCTCTTCTTCCTCCCAACACGGTGAGTGGAGTTGATACCAGAAAGTTCTATTTTGGTCTCATCTGACCACATGATCTTCTCTCATGCCTCATTTGAATCATCCAGATGGTCATTGGTGAACATCAAAAGGGCCTGGACATGTGCTGGCATAAGAAGTGAGACTTTATGTGCCCTGCAGGATTTTGATCCATGACGGCATAGTGTGTTACTAACGGTAATGTTTGAGACTGCGGTCCCAGCTCTCTTCAGGTTATTGACCAGCTCCTCCTGTGTTGTTCCCATGTTGCTCTGGGCTGATTCCTAACTTTTCTCAGAATCACCCTTACCCCATGAGGCGAGACCGTGTATGGAGCCCCGGAAGATTGACAGTCATCTTGTGTTTCTTCCATTTTCTAATAATTGCACCAATAGGTGTTGCTTTTTCACCAAGATGGTTATTGTCCTGTAGCCCATCCCAACCTTGTGCAGGTCTACAATTTTGTCCCTGGTGACCTTAGACAGCTCTTTGGTGTTGGCCATGGTGGAGAAGTTGAAGTGTGAGTGTGTGTACAGGTGTCTTTTATACAGGTAACAAGTTCAAACAGGAGCAATTAAAACAGGTAATGAGTGCAGAGTAGGAGGCTTCTTAAATAAAAACTAACTGATCTGTGAGAGCCAGAATTCTTGCTGGTTGGTAGGTGATCAAATACTTATTTAATGCAATAAAATGCAATTTCATTATTTAAAAATCATACAATGTGATTTTCTGTTTTTCATTTTTAGATTCTGTCTCTCACAGGTGAAGTGTACCTACGATAAAAATTACAGACCTCTCCATTCTTTGTAGGTGGGAAAAAGTCTTGATGAAGATCTCTTGATTGAAACGCGTCGCTGTATGTGGCAATCTTTCATGGAGCATTCACCACTTATGACAATTTTGTTTTAATGGATCAATAAATTTTTCAAGTTTTAAAGAGCTGGAACATTTTCTTCTTTGCTGGATACAGGTGGGAAAAAGTGCAAAATCGGGAGGGTGTCAAATACTTTTCCCCACTGTATCTGTGGATTGTTTTAAATCAGATTATTATAGCGATGTCATTGAAATATTGCATTTTCAATGTGCCATCCTGAAGTCCCTGATGTGGGCTGGAAATGGCCAGTCTACATAAGCAAAATTATCTTTACCTGTTTGTTCACAGAGAACATTTGGTCTTCTTGATACTGTTGGCTCTTAGGTAATGTGATCATCTACCTACTGACTATAAAGCTTACAATTGTACAGTGATATAGAATTTTATTTAATCTATTACAATCTTAAATATATTTATATATACACTTTTTTTATAGATCCAAAGGACAACTTTGCCTATTCCTTCCTAGAATCAATTATAGGTACGTAACATGACCTTGAACTTTACAGAATAATAATGCATTTCTCATATTTTAAGAAACTTCGTAGATTTTCACATATCTCTGAATAATATTTAAAGTTAAGCAAATCTTTTGAAATGCAAATTTAACAGCTTTAGCCAAATTTTTTCCCAAGAAATCAATTTGAGTCAAATTGAAGGTACTGCATAGCCTTCAATTACTAATTAATGGTCAAAAAATTGTTTTTTTTTGGAGGCAGATTTTATAAATCTAATGTTTGTACACACATTCGCTGTAAACAGAATAAGCCATGACTTTTTGGCAAGAGGTGGTGTAAAAATTATCTCAAAGAAGCAACAGGTTTGTTTGGAAAATAAAGACGCAATGGCTATTTAACAAGTCATCAAAACATTATCACTTTTTTGTGTGCGCATCAACAAGTTTTTGTCATGGCTCAGTCTGGGGATTCGATCTGCTGACCTTTTGCTGCGTGGTCAGTTCCCCTGTCTGCTGAGCTATTGCATTTTTTTCCCTGTCCAAATGCTGATGTTTCTAATTGTCTTTATTACCTTTTCTTGGTTGGCTTCTTTCCAGGTGTTTTTCATTTTCTTGTTTTGGTCTGCCCTATCACATTCTGGGTTAGGTTTTATATATTCATCCTTCTCTGCACTTCCTTGCTGGCTATACCTCTTGGTTGGCTTGGGTTTTCTAGTTCCAGCCCTTCAGCTAAGTGGTTTAACTTGCATTGTAAATGCCATTTGAATCCCTTCAGTGAGCCTTTGTTTTCCTTCCCAGTTCGTCTTCCTTTCACCTCTTTAGGTTTCTGAGAGGTTATACTTGTTCATTTTTACATTTGGCTCTCCTTAGTTTTCCCTCTCTACCTTATATGAATGTGTTTTAATTTTATGACCCTGGGTTTGGTATCTTCCTGCACAGTTTCTTCTCCTCTTGTGGGCAGGGTGTTACGGCCTACCCTCTGATTCTTCAGGAAGCATGAGAAACCCCTCAATGGTCTTTTAGGAAGCCAAGTCATAAATGGTGCTTGAGTTGTGCGGCTAGGGTCTTTCCAGTCAGTTCAGGGACCAGCTGGGTGTGGGTATGGCATCGCCTTGTACTAGGTCTTCCATTTTTCTGTTACATCTGAGTGAGTGTGTGTTACATTCAGAACAGTTTTCTGCTTGGAAAGTGGAAAAAAGCCATCCAAAAATGATCCAATGTTTGGGAGAATCGGTTTCTCTTATTTACCGTGTGCAGGTTAGGACTCCAGCATCAGGAAGGAGTTGTGTGGCTGTCTATCGGGAGTGACACTGGCAACAACTGTGCACTATAAAATATGATGTACAGGCAACAAGTTGTGTAGGGCCAGCACTCTCATCCCTGGCAGTAGTACAGTAAATATATAGAACACAATAGCAGCAGGAGATGTATGGCTGTCTATCAGCAGTGACACTGGCAGAAAATGCATAGTGTAAAATATACGTAGGCAAGAAAATGTACAGTTGTGTAGGACCAGCACTGGCATCCTTAGCAGCAGTACAATAGCGATCTAAAACATAATGGAGAGGTTGGAGATGTGTGCCTGTCTACTACCAGTTGCAGTGGCAGCAATAGCACCGTATACAATATGATGGAAAGGCAGGATGTGCTGTGTAGAACCAGTACCAGCAACCTCTGCAGCAGCTGCACTGTCTAAATAAAACATGATGAACACACAGGAGAGGCATTAGAGAAAACAGCAGAGCAGAATGGAACATAATGAAAGGGCAGGAAGATGCTATGGACAATCTTTTCATTGGCATCAGCTGAAGGGGAATGAAGACTGGCCTTTGTCTCATGCTTGATTCATTTTGTAAGGTTTTAAACACTTGCATAGGACGATATAGTCCAATTGGACAAGACAAAACCACTTAGCATTCTTTAATATCCTCTTTGATCGCACACTAGAGGTTGGTCAAAACTGTATGCTCAAAGCAACATTGGGTCAGTTCTCACCACAGGTCCAGTCTGCTGATCCAAAAGTCCGTTTAGTCAAGGACATGGCTGTCCTTCCTGATTGTTATACCATGTGAAGGTTGCAAGGTGTTATGGAGGTCATATGAGCCTTCTTTGGCTAATGCAATCTTCTGCAATGTGTAAAAAAGCAGTGGCCACTCTAGACACGCGAAGCAAATTGCAAATGTTTGAAATTCATCGGATTCATGGTCTTACCTGAACTTTGTGATCAAATTTGATTTCCATCAAATCAGTTCGCTCATGTGTAATAATATTGGCTGTTTTTTCACCTAAATAGGCTTTACAATTTAGGTCTACTATGTCTACAATTAATGTGCATTCTCCTCTGTCTACTTTTACCTGTCTTTGACCTTCATATCATTCAGGGAAAGGTTTGCTGATACTGTCAGGGAAGAAATGGTTCCAACACCGAAGACTGTTGACACCGGGATTCCATTATGATGTCCTGAAGCCGTATGTCAGAGTGACGTCCGACAGTGTTAATGTCATGCTGGTAAGGAGCAATTTCCAGGTTTTGAAACCTTCTCAGTCAGCAAAACGTCGTTCTAAACAGCAACTTATTTTCTGATTGTAATGACTCAGGTTAATGCTGAATCTTGTTTAGGACAAATGGGAGAAACTGGCCCCAAATAAGAAACCAGTGGAGCTTTTTCATCACGTCAGTCTCATGACCTTGGACACCATCATGAAATGCGCCTTCAGTTACGAGAGCAGCTGCCAGAATAACAGGTTTGGTTTTTTGCCAGCAATGTATATCTAGCAATACGAAATGTGCATATCATGTTGTTACAATGGGGTACTTGGAGAAAAGTATCCCAGCCGTGGTGGTCCCATCACATTTGCAACTTGATGGCAACAGGACTCTCTTCCTCAGGCAACCTGCATCCTGTTGCAAAAGTCATGTCATAAGAAAACCTAGAAATAACCATAAAAGATGTATATCTTCGTACCGTGTTAGCCAGTAGATAGAAAAATATTTAGAATTGAGAGTCCTCAGTGGTTGATACCTTTTAATGGCTAACTGAAAAGATGGTAACAAATTGCAAGCTTTCGAGACTACTCAGGTCTCTTCATCAGGCAAAGACTAATACAAAATCTGAAGAATCACATATTTATACACAACAAAGCACGAATATTGCATTATTTCTGTGCTGTGTTGTGTATAAATATGTGATTCTTCAGATTTTGTATTAGTCTTCGCCTGATGAAGAGACCTGAGTAGTCTCGAAAGCTTGCAATTTGTTACCATCTTTTCAGTTAGCCATTAAAAGGTATCAACCACTGAGGACTCTCAATTCTAAATATTTTTTTAGAAATAACCAAGCACCTATAGGAGAGAGAGTCAATGGCTACTCGGGAGTATTACGGTATACTAAACCAAAAAAACAATCTGGACAACAAAAGTATTTACAAATTAATCTTAGCTTTATTTTTAATTAAAAAAAAATACATAATATTTGGGAGGATTACACAAAGGCAACATCAAGGGTTACATAGGATAAATAATACAAACACAAAATATTAAATGATATTGTAAGCTACAACTGACTACCAGGTAATATGTTATGCACATACATAAACACTAGGTTAAAGAGACTTTATATTTGTAAGTAGTGAACAACTTCTTATCAAATACTAAACTGTATAAAAAAAATCATGATTTTTCACATAAAATGTTATCTAGTGGTCCATACTATATTGATATAATTTATTCTTCTGAATTATGCAACCGTTTAGTAGTTTCCTTTGGGTTGGTCTCATTCAGACATCCATTTTTTCTTTTCACATACAAGAAAAATAACACTTGGATAATTATTGGGTGTGTCTCAGCGATTTTTGGTGCACAACTCAATCCACATAAAAATCGGAAATGCGTACAGCCCCATAGACTGCACCGTGTAAGAGGAGTTCTATCCATGAAAAACGCGGATAGAACTCGTATGAAAGAAGCGATCGTCTGAATGAGGGCTAATTCTCCCAATTTTATGTGCTGTTTTTATTATTATTCAATAATAAAGAAAAGATTAATTTGTAAACGTGTCAGTTTTCCCGAATTGTTTTGTGGTTTGGTAGAAGCCATGACATGTACTGGGTTCGGTAAGATGTGTGACCACTTTCTTCTTTTTGCAGTGAAAATGCCTACATCAAGGCTTTATATGAGCTCTCCCTCCTTGTGGATTATAGATCCTGCTACTTTCCATATCATAATGACTTTATTTTCAACTTGAGCCCACATGGATTCCGCTTCCGGAGAGCGGTGAAAATAGCACACGAGCACACAGGTAGATCATAAATTATTCACAAGATTAAAAAAAATGTAAAGATTTTTTTAATGTTGTACATTTTATATTAAAGTACTAGATTTTTTTTGTATTTAATAATCCAATAAATTAGCTTATTAAAATATTTTACACATATGCAATGATTGACCAGCCAGGCCACAGTGGTGTAGAAGATGCTATTTGCATTCCCACCATGGAGCATACTTTCTAACTCTCAATGACAAGCATCCATAAGGAATGTACATTCATAAAAAGTGAGGCCCCCCATTGATGACTTTCGGTTGTAGCAAAGCCACACGTCTTTATCCCCTTTACACACTTCTCCACTCCCTGTTTCTGGGACTTTTTTAGACAAGCTTGGCAAGACCGAAGAAACTTGCTGACTCTTACGGCAGTCTAAGAGGTCTACCCTTATTCCAAAAGTCTCCTGGACGATACAGGACATTTGGCAATTATGTCACAGAGGTGGACCATGCAACTAGTTTGGTGAAATCTCCCAAAAACAGCTATATCAAGAGCTGTCTTCATTTACTAATTTGCTTTCTCCGGTTTCATATAGAAAGCGTAATCAAACTGAGGAAAGAATCACTGAAACAGGAGACTGAGTTAGAGAAGATCAAGCAGAAGAGACATTTGGATTTTCTGGACATTCTCTTATGTGCCAAGGTACTGAAATGTATAATTGACCATGTATCTACAAGGAGTAGAAGTAGTTGCACCCAGGCCCTTGTGTCCATAGGCCTCTCTGACACCTTAGAAGATATCAGTATTATAAATGGCACATAGTAGTTTTAGGTTCCTAATTTCCTTTTAATACTAAAATCTGAAATAAATATCAGATGTTGTACTTGGAGATTGAGAAGGTCCAGAATATATAGAAAGGCACATGGTAGGTGGAAAGACCTATTGCAGATATTGCATTGGCGAGGCCTAAGTTAGGGAGATAACCCCTAGTATTAGGGTTAAGTTATAGAAGTAAACCCTAGTATTGTCTGGTGGACAAGTATACTGTACTATGCTTACAGATAGAAGGTGGTGCCGTTCTGCTCCTCTTAAGTGAACAAGACAGAGCTGCCATACTAAGCACCACCCATGAGCAAGCGTGAAGGACAACTCCCATATTATCCAATTATTTCCAGTTGCAAAGATTTTTGTCTGTCTTTATCAGAATGAAAATGGTCAGGGTCTATCTGATGAAGATCTGCGGGCAGAGGTGGACACATTTATGTTTGCAGGACACGATACAACGGCCAGTGGCATCTCCTGGACATTATATTGCCTGGCTAAATATCCCGAGCACCAGGAGAAATGCCGGGACGAGATCAGAGAGGTCCTGGGAGATCGGACCACAGTAGAGTGGTAAGATCCTAATATATAATATTTATTGGCTTTTATGTTATCATCAATCGAATAAAGCCAATGACAGTGCTGAAAATATGAAAAGCGTTAAGAGGAACACAGCCACCTTCGTTAGATGAAAGGATTTTTTGGCTTGCTTGAAAGATCATCATTCTTGACAGCACATTGTCCTATGTAATCAGTAATAGTGCGTGGGCCTGTTTAAATAATCTGTTAAATTACCACTTATCTGTGGTTTCTTAATGTCGACTAGGGTAAACCCAGCCTCAGGCTGATTTGGCTAGGCCTAGAATACACTTCCAACACCCACATAGGTCCAGCGCAGGCCACTCCAGTGGTCTGTGGCAGCTACAGAAGCCATGTCTGCTCCATCAGGTTACTAGAAGAACACGTCACTAGACAAAATATCTAAAAAGGTTTCCATGATAACAGGTTTTACAAACATTTTTCCTGTCATACGTTTTCTTCTATTAATGTCAGTGAGAAGCTCCTCATGGGCGTGACCATTTTTACATGATTGAGAGAGTAGACAATTGACAGAGTAATATTAGTATTTTTTATTATTACTGTTTTGTGCTTCTAGGGAAGACTTGAGTAAGTTGCCATATACCGCTATGTGTATAAAGGAGAGTATGCGTCTCTACCCTCCTGTACCGGGAATAACTCGTGAGCTGAAAGAACCAATCACATTCTTTGATGGACGAAGCCTGCCTAAAGGTCGGTCACTTTTTTTTTTTTTAAATTGAAACCATAGAACGATAATAAAAAAAATACAAAATAAAACAAAATCCTGCCCTTCACATTTGATTATCTTAATACAGACTTTACTTCAGTGTGAGAGCCAATGCAGAGATGAGCTAATTATGTTACATTCGGGCACAAAATAAACGCTTGCTCGGCTGAACACTAACTATACATCAGCTTCGCATTTATGTGGCATGCTATAAACCTCCAGAAAAAATTAAAAAATTTTTTTTTACAAATTGTACAAATCTGTAGATTAGCAGATTCTTGGACAGACACCTTCTACCTCTCCAAGCAGTTTTCCACACACTAAAATGCATGCAGTTTTCTAAACCTAGTAATGAATTAGACCAACACCTTGACTGACCAAGTGCTACAAAAAAAAACATTTTCTGGAATTATCACTAGCTCATGGCTTAAACCACATAGAACATCTTTGGATGGATCTGAATAGGTCGGTTGCAGCATGTAAACCCAACAATTTAGCGTTCTGAAGGTTATTACCCATGAGGAATGAGCTAAGGTTTCTCAGAATCTGGTCTCTGGCTTTGCATCATATTGGCAGCAGGTCACAACAGCCAGAGGTGCTCTACTAAGTACTAAAAACTAAAGTACTGGTGATGAAGGGAGGTGAATAATTCTGAGACTGCAGTATTCAGTAAAACCGGCATTTTGTGTTGAATTTGGCAAATCTACTTTTTCTGTTAGTGGTATCAACCATTTTATATTGTTCTTGTTTTATTCAAACAGAAGTAAGTTTGCAAATTTTTGCTAATAAATTAAGATTGCGACAGGGATTGAATAATTTTGATTGCAACTCTCCCTCCTTGAGCTATGCATGGATAGGAGGGTTCCTGGGAAAATATACCAATCTACATGTCCCGTCACTTTCTTACAATAATATTAATAGGTTTGTTGTTGATATTGGTGAAATAAACAATACAAAGACTTAACTCCAAAGCAGCGCTCCAAAAAAGTCAGGTGAAAGGGGGGGTTTATTGTGTCCAAACCCACATTTTGTGAGACAAACAGCGACGTTTCGGCTCTTCTATAGCTATTTGGTTTGTGACTTGGATGTCACAAACCACTTTTATATTACACTGCTTCTGGAGCGCTTCTTTCAATTTTTGTCTTTCTGGCTTTTTTGTACATTGGTGCTTGCGCCGATCAATACTGGATGTGCTGTTTCTGTGCTAGGAATATTCCTGAATAAATGTTAGTTTATATTGGTTAAATGTTTTGTTGCATTATCTTATAGCAATTAATCATGAATTCCTCTTTTTATCTTTTGGTCTGACAGGTACCTTGGTAGTACTGAGTATGTTTTGCATGAACAGATCTCCCAGTGTTTGGGATAACCCTGAAGTAAGTGGAGGCTGCATACCGTAGGTATTTAGTCGTACAGAATAATTTTAATATCCCCTGTATGTCATTGGCATTAGAATTCAGATGTCTAGCTACCCAGATCTTGTGGATATATTAGATATGTGATGTGTATGGTATAATGTACTGACTATACAGTCATGGCCAAAAGTTTTGAGAATGACACAAATATTATATTTTCACATGATCTGCTGCCCTCTGGTTTTTATGTGTGTTTGACAGATGTTGTTATCACAGACAGAAATATAATAATTGCAAACATATGAGTAACAAAAGCTTATATTGACAGTTAGAATGAGTTAATGCAGCAAGTCAATATTTGCAGTGTTGACCCTTCTTCTTCAGGACCTCTGCAATTCTCCCTGGCATGCTCTCAATCAACTTCTGGACCAAATCCTGACTGATAGCAGTCCATTCTTGCACAATCAATGCTTTCATTTTGTCAGAATTTTTAGGTTTTTGTTTGTCCACCCGTCTCTTGATGATTGACCACAAGTTCTCATTGGGATTAAGATCTGGGGAGTTTCCAGGCCATGGACCCAAAATCTCTATGCTTTGTTCCCTGAGCCATTTAGTTATCACCTTTGCTTTATGGCAAGGTGCTCCAACATGCTGGAAAAGGCATTGTTGATCGCCAAACTGCTCTTGGAGGGTTGGGAGAAGTTGCTCTTGGAGGACATTTTGGTACCATTCTTTATTCATGGCTGTGTTTTTAGGCAAGACTGTGAGAGAGCCGATTCCCTTGGCTGAGAAGCAACCCCACACATGAATGGTTTCAGGATGCTTAACAGTTGGCATGAGACAAGACTGGTGGTAGTGCTCACCTTGTCTTCTCCGAATGAGGCGTTTTCTTGATGTCCCAAACAATCGAAAAGGGGTTTCTTCAGAGAAAATAACTTTACCCCAGTCCTCAGCAGTCCACTGCCTGTACCTTTTGCAGAATATCAGTCTGTCCATGATGTTTTTTCTGGAGAGAAGTGGCTTCTTTGCTGCCCTCCTTTAGAACAGGCCTTGCTCCAAGAGTCTCCGCCTCACAGTGTGTGCAGATGCACTCACACCTGCCTGCTGCCATTCCTGAGCAAGCTCTGCACTGCTGGTAGCCCGATCCCGCAGCTGAAACACTTTTAAGAGACGGTCCTGGCGCTTGCTGGTCTTTCTTGGGCGCCCTGGAGCCTTTTTGGCAACAATGGAACCTCTCTCCTTGAAGTTCTTGATGATGTGATAGATTGTTGATTGAGGTGCAATCTTTCCAGCTGCGATACTCTTCCCTGTTAGGCCATTTTTGTGCATTGCAATGATGACTGCACGTGTTTCTTTAGAGATAACCATGGTTAACAGAAGAGAAACAATGATGCCAAGCACCAGCCTCCTTTTAAAGTGTCCAGTGGTGTCATTCTTACTTAATGATGACAGATTGATCTCCAGCCATGTCCTCATCAACACCCACACCTGTGTTAATGGAGTAATCACTGAAAAGAGGTTAGCTGGTCCTTTTAAGGCAGGGCTGCAATGATGTTGAAATGTGTTTTGGGGATAAAGTTCATTTTCTAGCCAAATATTGACTTTGCAAGTAATTGCTGTTAAGCTGATCACTCTTTATAACATTCTGGAGTATATGCAAATTGCCATTAGAAAAAGTGAAGCAGTAGACTGTAAAAATTAATATTTGTGTCATTCTCAAAACTTTTGGCCATGACTGTAGAAATACACAACACGTTGAGATGCATGATAGGCCACATGGTCTGGACCATAATTTTCTTTATTTTGACTTTTCGTGATGAGTTTCAGGCTATCGACGATATTCTTTTAGTATTCTATATATATTGTGAATGAACCTTATTAGTTTGTGTTGTGTTCTTACTAGCAGGTGTTTGTGTATCTTATGATTTTAGATTTTTGATCCACTGAGGTTTTCACTTGAGAATTCATCAAATAGACATTCACATGCGTATGTTCCATTCTCAGCTGGATCAAGGTAAGACATCTTTGAAGATCAAACATATGCCCCCTACTTCTACATCCCACTTGAGGAGGATGCTGTGACTTGCATGTGGTTTAACTAGGAAGGCGTTTACTCGATATGAAGTGAAGTGCTTGGCAGTTACATGTCAGAATTGAGCACAGAGCTTGCTAGTTACACATCACAGTTGAGGCACAGAGCTTGCTAGTTACACATTACAGTTGAGGCACAGAGCTTGCAAGTTACACATTACAGTTGAGGCACAGAGCTTGCAAGTTACACATTACAGTTGAGGCACAGAGCTTGCCAGTTACACAAAAACGTTAAGGCACAGAGCTTGCCAGTTACACAAAAACGTTAAGGCACAGAGCTTGCCAGTTACACAAAAGAGTTAAGGCAAAGAGCTTGCCAGTTACACAAAAGAGTTAAGGCACAGAGTTTGCCAGTTACACAAAAACGTTAAGGCACAGAGCTTGCCAGTTACACAAAAGAGTTAAGGCACAGAGCTTGCCAGTTACACAAAAGAGTTAAGGCACAGAGTTTGCCAGTTACACAAAAACGTTAAGGCACAGAGCTTGCCAGTTACACAAAAGAGTTAAGGCACAGAGCTTGCCAGTTACACAAAAACGTTAAGGCACAGAGCTTGCCAGTTACACAAAAGAGTTAAGGCACAGAGCTTGCCAGTTACACAAAAACGTTAAGGCACAGAGCTTTCCAGTTACACAAAAACGTTAAGGCACAGAGCTTGCCAGTTACACATCACAGTTGAGGCACAGAGCTTGCAAGTTACACATTACAGTTGAGGCACAGAGCTTGCCAGTTACACAAAAGAGTTAAGGCACATAGCTTGCCAGTTACACATCACAGTTGAGGCACAGAACTTGTCAGTTACACATCACAGTTGAGGCACAGAGCTTGTCAGTTAGACATACATTTTAATTTTCATGTGAGATAAAGTGATAGTAGGACCCAAACATGTATGAATAATTTAGTTTATTTTTAATACTGCTGCTTTTTAAGAAGAGTGAGTAGTTAGCATTTTTGTTAAAAACTGGATTTTAAAGATATGGCTTTCTCCAAACAACCTAATTATAAAATCTTTCAGATGGCATTGAGATCCACTTATTGCCTGATCCCTACTCGAGATTGTATGGGGTTTTATAGCTAAAATAGTAGATTTGCCATCAGATGCAGTTACTTGCCACAACCAAAGTTCTTTTTAACATAATTTTTACTATTTTATGTTATATATTGCTCTGATTATGTATAAAAATAATCAACTAACAATTATATTCTCTCCCCCAGGAACTGCATTGGACAGAACTTTGCTATGAATGAGATGAAAGTTGCCATCGCACTGACGTTACAGAGATTCCAACTGAGTCCAGACCCCAACAATGAGCCAAAGAAGATTCAGGAGCTCGTCTTACGTTCTGTGAACGGCATTCACGTGAACCTGATGAAAATGGACAAAGCTTTGTAAAACCTGAAGACTGCAACCTCCGTTATTCAGCCGTGTCTTTACTGTTCATTTTGCACCGGTGCTATTTGTCACACATATGTGAATTGTAAAATAAATCTAATAATTATGGATTGATCAGATCCTGAAGGATTTTGTGCGATGCAGAATGATGTGCAAACGGAATTAGAAAATTAAACGTGAATGCAGTCTTATGTGGTAACCTTAAGGTAACTTCATTGAACAATCTTTGCAAAGCTATGAATCTTTGTAATATACACCATTACCTTACCTTGCTCCATTTTCCAACACCATGCCGAAAGTGCTGTTTTATCTGCCTACTTCAAGCTGCTTTAGTAGCTGCTTTTAACTGCACTTCTAGCACTAATCCTACATGATACATTATAAACAAACACTCTCATTATGTGAGCATGAGGTAGGGGAGCAGAAAAGTTCACCCAGTGAGTGTTTGAGAACAGATTGTTGCTAAAACTACAGTTCACGCCATCTTTGAAAAGAGCACGAGCTAGGCAGATAAACCAGCACTTTCAGCATGACATTGGAGATAGAAGAAAACAAAATGGAATAATGTAGTATATTACAAAGATTCATAAGTTTAAAAAGGCTGATCAATAATAAATAAAGTTAAGTTACTTTTTAATAGTAAAACAGTATGCAGTAATATTTTAAGCTCCCCATAGTGGTGGCTGCAGGCGGACATAATGTTAGCTTTATTTTGGACTCGGTGTGAGAAAACAAAATAGTTTCAGCAATAAAGATATATTAGGAACTTACAGTGTCTTAATGTATTCATACTCCATGAAATTCTTCACGCTGCACCCACAAACATAAATGTGTTTATTGGGATTTTATGTGATATAGCAACACTAAGTGGGAAGTATTTGTGAAGTTTAAAGGAAATGATGCATGATTTTCTAAATATTTTAAAAATATAAATCTGAAAATTATGATGTGCATTTGTATTCATCCCCTCACCTTTTAGGACCAACTTTCACTGCAATTACTGCTGCAGTCCTTTGGGATCTGCTCTATAAGCTTTCCACATCTAGAGGGTGACATTTTTCCCATTCTTCTTTTTACAATAGCTCTAGCTCAGTGAGATTGGATGGAGGCATCTATGAACAGCAATTTTCACGTCTTGTCACAGATTCTCAATGGGATTTAGGGTTGGACTGTAACTGGGCAATTCACAAACATGAATATACTTAGATCTAAACCACCATTGTAGCTATGGTGGTATGTTTAGGGTTATTGTCCTCCTGGAAGGTGAACCTACGCCCCAGACTCATTCCTTTTGCAGCCTCAAACAAGTTTTCCTCCAGGATTTCCCTGTATTTGGCTCCTTCCATCTTCCTATCAACTCTGACCAGCTTCCCTGTCCCTGCTGAAGAGAAGCCTCCCCACAGCATATTGCTGCCACCACTATGTTTGATGGTGGTCGTGTTGTTTTCAGGTTAATATGCAGTGTTTTGTTTTCCTCCACACATAGCGCTTTGCATTCAGGCCAAAAAGTTCTACTTTGGTCTCATCTGACCTGAGCACCTTCTTCCACATGGCAATGTGGGAGAAGGTGCTTTGGTCATCTAAAGACGTGACCTGACACTTTATGGCCTTCACTACAGAATTAGGCAGGGGAAATGCAAATCATTCTAACGTTGTGAAAGCGAGGCAACATTAATTGTTTCCTTAAAAGAATTGTCAAAATTTGCTGCTATATTTTTTCCCCAAAATGAATAAAGTAGCCATAAAGCCCTATCCTTAATGTGGATGTTCCCCTTTTAACACTATATTATTTTAGAGCCGATATATTGGACCAATTACAGTGCCTTGAAAAAGTACTCATACCCCACAAACTTTTCGGCATTTTTTCACATTAAACCCACAAATTTATATGTATTTTATTGGGATTGCATGAAATTTATCAACAGTAAGTATTTTTGAAGTGTAAAGGGAATGATACATGGTTTTCTAATTATTTAAAAAATATAAATCTGAATATTGTGACGTGCATTTGTATTCAGCCCCCTTGAGTCAATACTTGGGTGCATTTTTGTCTGACTCTGCAGTTCTTCTCACGTTCTATTCTAGCCAGAAGAAATCACTAGAAGACTATTTCTGATACGGGACCTGTGTCTGTAGAAATTTAGCAAGGTGGTAAAGCACTAGGAACAAAGAGGATGTAAAAAAAAAGAGGGTGAAAGGTTCCAGGCGAGCTGTGTTAAAGTTGAATTGTTACTCATAATGAGGCGGAGTCCTAGTTTCAACTATGGACTTGAACTGTGTTATCTAGGTATCGCACCATGGGTATATTTCAAGAGTCAATACGCACATGCTAGAAATCCTTCTTTGCCTATTCGCAAGTGGATTCTAGAAATAGCTGATGGCAGACATTCTTGAGGGTGCTGGCCCATCTTGTACATGTGGCTGGTGCAGTCTTCCAATTCAACACCAAGGCGGTATAATGGCTCGTAGACTTAAGCAAGGACCGGATGTCACTTTGGGTCACAATATGAATCATAAAATGTTAGATTTGGAAGGGACCTCCAGGGTCATCGTGTCCAACCCCCTACTCAAAGCAGGATTCACTAAACCATCTCAGACAGATGTCTGTCCAGCCTCTGTTTGAAGACTTCCATTGAAGGAGACCTCACCACCACTGGTGGCAGCCTGTTTCACTCATTGATGACCATTATCTTTTTTAAAACTAATTGTAGAAATCTCACATTTAATAGGAATTTCCAATAAGTTACTGAGAAGCAAATTCACCGTTGTGACTATTTCTCCTTTGTCACCTTTACAAAACAAAACAAAAAGCTGCCACAAATGGATAGGAAAACTATAATATTTCCTTGATTAAAATGAATTATCCAAGTCATCTATTCTTCTCAGTTCCTATTTACCAATATTTGGGCAATTTTCAGTTTGCGACTGGAAATCCGCCACCAGCAATAACTGCAGGAATCAAGAAAACTCTGACTCTGATTGGATAAAACTCTAAAGCGCTGCTGTGAGTACTGACCGCGGTGCATGCAAGGTAAAAGGGAATCCTTTGTTCTCTACCAGTCGACGTTGGCATCATAAATGATGAGGCCGATAGTTCAAAAACTGCCAGTCGTGGAGCTCGAAGCATTTGTATTCCTTATATTCAAGGGCAATAATAAGCCGTCATAAATATATAGCTAACATTATGGCACATTATGGTTAAAGGAAATGGTTAAAGGAAACCTATCACAAGGTTTTCCCAATATAAGCTAAGCCTTTACTTCCTCTTTTACAGTGTTCTAGTGTAAGGTTCTTTGTCTCTGTTGACATGTTCCTTGAAACTCAGTTTTCCGTCGGCCATTTTGCTTTCTGTCTTTCTGCAGCTCTTGCCCTCAGTTAATATGGAGTTCCAGTTTTCATGTTCCCGCCCTGATTCTTCCCTCTTGCTTCTTAAGCAGCCTCAGCTGAACAATCAGTGCTCCTGAATCAAGCCTCAGTCAGTCTGTGACCTGACTCCTGGAAACCTTGGACTTGTACTCCAGCTATTCCCTACTGAGGAACCTTTGAACACTTTTGGACTCTGGAAACCTGCTGTTTGGTGAATCCATGTTTGCAGAGGAATTACGGTACAGAGAAGAGATCCTGAACCTGCTTTGGAGAGTTATTGTAGTGCTTGAAGTTACTCTGGCCTGCTGTGTCTCCTGTCGCTGTTCCTGCAAACTGTGTGAACTTTTCAGCATGCTTGTATGAAGTAATACAAGTCATTTCATTTCAACCTATGTCTCCTGTGTTTTCCTCGCACCCAAGCACAAGACGCTATAGGAACTGTACACTATACATGACAAGATTCAGGAGCCAATGTTTAGTGTCTGCTGGGTCTGGGAAAGCCGTGTCTGCTGTGACTGTGGATATCAGATGTCCGTTTAAATACCTTATGTGATGACAGTGGTTGTGACTTCTCACAACCATTCCAGGTGAGCGCATTCCCTTAAAATTTTACTCTGGAGTGTTACCACAGGTAAACACTATTTTTTTTTTTTTTTCCTTTCCTCTTCTCCTTCCAGCACTTCTGCCTTAAAAGATCTGGAAGATGGAGGCCCGCATAAAGGAACTTTGCGGAGTGACTGATACAATCCTTTCAGATGTACAGACTTTAAAAACCCGTTTTGCAAGCCTACAGGACCTCACTAATCATAATTTGCAAGTGTTTGGACAGACTACCCAGGAATTGCGAGCCAGGATTGAGGCTCTAGAGGAACGAGCCCAGGCTCCTGCCATAACCCCAAGTTCTGGGATCCCCAAATTACCTCCTTTTCGTTTTGGCGGTGAACGTGAGAAATTCAGGGATTTATTAATCAATGCAATTTATTTTTCTCTGCACATGCTTCACAATTCCCCACTGAACGATCCAAAGTGCTTACTATAATCATGTTGCTTACCAATAAGACTTTGATGTGGGCAAACCCTCTGATTGAGACTGAGGATGATTGTTTGAATCACCTTGATGCTTTTATTTCAGCCATGGGGCAGGTGTTTGATGACCCCAATCGAGGTGCAACAGCTGAAGCAGCCATGTTAACTTTGCGCCAAGGTAAGCGTTCAGTAGCCGAATATGCCCTGGATTTCAGGAGATGGGCTCTTGATACCACTTGGGACACTTCCGCTAAGAAATCTATTTTTCGGAAAGGGTTGTCTCCACTGATTAAGGATGAACTTGCTCGTGCCGATGTAAGATAAACTCTGCACTCAACTTTGAATGATAATGGTGTGATTTTATTATAGTTCAGTGATGTCAAACGTTTCGGTCAGCAGACCTTCTTCAGTAACTATACAAAATAATAGATGGTTCGACAGATTTCATGGAAAATATATACCCAAATAATCTTATTTACAAAAAAATAAAGTATATACATGGTATCTAGACTTGTTCCGAAGTAAATATAGGAAGAGGCAAGGTTGGTTCAGTCATAAATCTAATTCAGAGAGAGAGGAGCATAAACATACATACCGTATATCACAGAACAATACTGTTAATGTGAATCAATCAGACTTATATCCTATAGTGACCAGAAGAAAGGGTGATGTTGTTCACCTAGACATGAATTACCCATAGAGCACAATAATGTGAGGCTGACTGGCTGCTTACCCTGAGGGGTTAATGTGGTTCCTGCTGCAGGTAAGTAATGACTATGAGATAACATGCGAGAATTATAACAGTGAGTGCTCACAGTGGTTGGTTCAGAGCTGCTGAGTAATAGTACATACCGTGAATCTCAGTGTCAAAAGGGAGATCCGTTTCAGGAGTGAAATGAGGATAATAGGTATGACCTATAATTACTAAAGCGCACATAAAAGTGTGAGTAGCAGAATCTGGTCTGTGAGACGCGTGCATTAGATATATACAGAGTTAACCTTACTGTGAGGAGGATAAGGTCTTAACAGAGCTTGTGTTGTGGCCTGTAGGGAGACATAGCACATAAACACTCAGAGTGGTGAACGCTGATAGAGGGTGCTTATGGAGCGGTTCAGTTACCTTGCCCAGGAATGGCAGTTGTCGCGGTTTCAGGTCATTGACCATATACCTCCATTAAG
Source organism: Oophaga sylvatica (assembly GCA_033576555.1). NCBI lineage: Eukaryota > Metazoa > Chordata > Amphibia > Anura > Dendrobatidae > Oophaga > Oophaga sylvatica. The sequence continues at coordinate 87,205,165 of JARQOD010000009.1, forward strand.
ACGGGGTGGCGATCGGATCGCACTATTGAAAAAACGGGAATCGTATTGGATCCACACACTTGAAACACTCACCCCTAAGGGTCTCAATAGGGACTATGATTTACTGTCATTTATTTGAATTGTCAATTTTGTGATTTTTTCTAATTACATCTTCTCCCTTTCTCTAGAGTCGCCTATATTGACTGCCAGAAACTATGGGCACTTAGAAAATCCTCACCAGCCTTTTTCCCATCCCTTTACTGCACTTCTGAGACTGAGCTGCGTTTCAACCTTGAAATCACCACTGAGCATGCGCTGCCTTAAGCACACTCCCACATCTCAGAACCCATGGAACGCACGTGGACCGCATTCTGCACTTCCGGGCACGTCACTTCCGGTCTAGCCGGAACCAGGAAGTCTCACACTTGAACACATGGCACTGGCGTCCATATAACCTCACCCCAGGTAGCTATCACTGCACTACTCCAGCGGTGGACACCGCGACAACTGCCATTCCTGGGCAAGGTAACTGAACCGCTCCATAAGCACCCTCTATCAGCGTTCACCACTCTGAGTGTTTATGTGCTATGTCTCCTTACAGGCCACAACACAAGCTCTGTTAAGACCTTATCCTCCTCACAGTAAGGTTAACTCTGTATATATCTAATGCACGCGTCTCACAGCCCAGATTCTGCTACTCACACTTTTATGTGCGCTTTAGTAATTATAGGTCATACCTATTATCCTCATTTCACTCCTGAAACGGATCTCCCTTTTGACACTGAGATTCACGGTATGTACTATTACTCAGCAGCTCTGAACCAACCACTGTGAGCACTCACTGTTATAATTCTCGCATGTTATCTCATAGTCATTACTTACCTGTGGCAGGAACCACATTAACCCCTCAGGGTAAGCAGCCAGTCAGCCTCACATTATTGTGCTCTATGGGTAATTCATGTCTAGGTGAACAACATCACCCTTTCTTCTGGTCACTATAGGATATAAGTCTGATTGATTCACATTAACAGTATTGTTCTGTGATATACGGTATGTATGTTTATGCTCCTCTCTCTCTGAATTAGATTTATGACTGAACCAACCTTGCCTCTTCCTATATTTACTTCGGAACAAGTCTAGATACCATGTATATACTTTATTTTTTTGTAAATAAGATTATTTGGGTATATATTTTCCATGAAATCTGTCGAACCATCTATTATTTTGTATAGTTACTGAAGAAGGTCTGCTGACCGAAACGTTTGACATCACTGAACTATAATAAAATCACACCATTATCATTCAAAGTTGAGTGCAGAGTTTATCTTACATTTGAATATGGTTTGGGAACTTACTCTTGCACCGGCACATTGACTGTGCACACGTATTTTGTTACTATGAACTTGCTCGTGCCGACCCTCCCACTGCGTTAGGTGACTTTATTAACTATTGTATTCGTATTGATGCTCGTCTGACTGAACGCAGACAAGAGAGATGGTTCGAAAATAATCGCACTAACCTTTTCCTACCTCCCTCCTCAGCTAAGGAACCTTTGAGTAGGATCACAAGGGAACCAGAACCTGAACCCATGCAGGTGGACTCTTTACAAAGACGGGTTAGTGATGCACGCAAAGAACATCGTATAAAGGAAAATCTATGTTTCTACTGTGGTAAGTCAGGGCACTTCATTATAAACTGCCCCAGCCGTTCTCGTAAGACTACTGCAGCAGTCATTCACTGTGAGTGTTGCGAGAGGAGCTTTGTCATGTCCGAGCCTCAGGCTCCAGAGAGATCTGCTGCAAGAGATCTTGATTTCTCGGACTTAAACTCTGTTAGTTCTGGGGACGATGACGGTATAAACGCTGCAATTTTTCAAGTTTCCTCTGCGGTGTCCCAGCTGAGTTGTAAAAGAAACAATTCTCATTGCTTCCTTTCCATCAAACTCTGGGTTGACTCAGTCTGGGTGTCTAGCTCTGCTATGATCGACTCAGGAGCAAGTGGAAATTTTATGGATATCTCCTTTGCTCTGAAACAGGGGATACATTCAGTGAAGAAGGCTACTCCAGTACAGATGGAGACTGTGGATGGCTCTCTACTGACTTCTGGACCAGTGGATCAAGAAACAGAGCCTTTGAGGGTCCTTATGGGTAAAGATCATCAGGAGAAAATGTCTTTTATGCTTATCTCTTCTCCCCACTTTCCCATTATTCTAGGGCTACCATGGCTGCAGGCGCAGAATCCTACGATTAACTGGGAGACCAAGGAATTACACTTTCCGGAGAAACAGATGAGTCAAGGAGTTTCAGCTTGCTCTGTTCCTAAAGGAACCATGTCAGTCCCTGAACTACCAGCTGTATACCAGGACTATGTGGATTTATGTGACAAGAAGAACGCTGATCAGCTTCCTCCTCACCGTCCATATGATTGTCCAATTGAATTATTGCCTGGAGCCGAGATACCTTTTGGTAAGATCTACCCCCTAGCGGGGCCCGAGCTAAAAGCTTTGAAGGATTATATAGACGAAAATTTAGCCAAGGGCTTCATACGCCCCTCTTCATCTCCCGCAGGTGCACCCATCTTCTTTGTGAAGAAAAAAGATGGATCTCTGAGACCCTGCATAGACTATAGGGAACTCAATAAGGTTACTATTAGAAACCGTTATCCATTGCCTTTAATCCCTGAGTTGTTGGAGAGAGTGCGGCATGCCAAAATTTTCTCTAAACTGGATCTCCGTGGGGCCTATAACTTGGTCCGTATTAGACCTGGGGATGAATGGAAGACTGCTTTCAGGTCACGCTATGGACACTTTGAATATCTAGTTATGCCTTTTGGTCTGAGTACCGCCCCAGCCACTTTCCAACACTTCGTGAATGATATCTTCAGGGATCTCCTAGATACATTTGTGGTGATTTATCTGGATGATATTCTAATTTTTTCTAACTCCACAGAGGAACATCATGGACATGTGAGAATGGTCTTAGAACGCCTAAGACAAAACCATCTCTACATCAAACTTGAAAAGTGTGAATTCCATAGGACTGAAATTCAATTTCTGGGTATGTACTATCTACGCAAGGGATTAGTATGGATGGAAGCAAGACCCAAGCCATCAAGGATTGGGCAATTCCTAGAAATGTGAAGGAGGTGCAGCGCTTCATCGGGTTTGCCAACTTCTATAGACGTTTCATTAAAAATTTTTCTAAGGTAGTGTCACCTATCACCCAACTTACCCGGAAACAGTCTAGGTTCTCCTGGACCCCGCAAGCTCAGGAAGCATTTTCCTGTTTAACCCCTTACTGCCATCGGACGTACTATCCCGTCCATGGTACCTGGGCCCGTATGACCATGGACGGGATAGTACGTCTCGTGCGATCGGACGCGCTCCCAGGGGGAGCGCAGCCGATCGCGCCCGGGTGTCAGCTGATTATCACAGCTGACACCCATGACTGTGTGTCAGGAGCGGTCACGGACCGCTCCCGGCACATTAACCCCTTGCACACCGCGATCAAACATGATCGCGGTGTACTGGGGGCACAGGGGAGGATCGCGCAGGGTGGGGGCTCCCTGCGCGCCCCCCTGAGACCCTCAGAGCAGCGCGATGTGATCGCGCTGTTCTGAGGGCTTCCTCCCTCCCAGGACCCGGATCCAAGATGGCGCCGGGGTCCTGGAGGGAGGCGGCTCCCTCAGTGCCTGCCGAGAGCAGGCACTGAGAAACCTGCTGCACTGCCTGAGCGATCGCTGGTGTGACAGAGTGCTGTGCACACTGTCACACCAGCGATCTGATAAAATACAGTGATGTCCCACCCTGGGACAAAGTAAAAAAGTTAAAAATATAAAAATAAACATGTTTTAAAAAAAAATCCAAAATAAATAAAAAAAAATATATATATTCCCCAATAAATTCACTTCTTCCTGTAAATAAAAAAAACAAAGCAATAAAAGTACACATATTTGGTATCGCCGCGTCCGTAACGACCCCCCTATAAAATTGTCCCACTAGTTAACCCCTTCAGTGAACCCCTTAAAAAAAAAAAAAAAAAACGAAGCAAAAAATCAATGCTTTATCATCATACCGCCGAACAAAAAGTGGAATAACACGCGATCAAAAAGACCGATATAAAAAAACATGGTACTGCTGAAAACGTCATCTTGTCCCGCAAAAAACGAGCCATCACACAGCATCATCAGCAAAAAAATAAAAAAGTTATAGCTCGCAGAATAAAGCGATGCAAAAATAATTATTTTTTATATAAAATTGTTTTTATTCTATAAAAGCGCCAAAACATGAAAAAATGATATAAATGAGGTATCGCCATAATCGTACTGACCCGAAGAATAAAACTGCTTTATCAATTTTACCACACGCGGAACGGTATAAACGCCTCCCCCAAAAGAAATTCATGAATTGCTGATTTTTGTTCATTCTAACCTCCCAAAAATCGAAATAAAAAGCGATCAAAAAACGTCATGTGCTCAAAAATGGTACCAATAAAAACTTCACCTCGTCCCGCAAAAAATAAGACCTCACATGACTCTGTGGGCCAAAATATGCAAAAATTATAGCTCTCAAAATGTGATGATGCAAAAACTATTTTTGCAATAAAAAGCGTCTTTTAGCGTGACAGCTGCCAATCATAAAAACCCGCTATAAATAGTAAATCAAACCCCCCTTTATCACCCCCTTAGTAAGGGAAAAATAATAAAATTAAAAAAAAGTATTTATTTCCATTTTCCCATTAGGGTTAGGGTTAGGGTTGCGGCTAAAGTTAGGGTTAGGGTTGGCGCTAAAGTTAGGATTAGGGTTAGGGTTGGGATTAGGGGTGTGTTAGGGTTAGGTTTGTGGTTAGGGTTGGGACTAGGGTTAGGGGTGTGTTGGGGTTAGGGTTGGAGTTAGAATTGGGGGGTTTCCGCTGTTTAGGCACATCAGGGGCTCTCCAAATGTGACATGGCGTCTGATCTCAATTCCAGCCAATTCTGCGTTGAAAAAGTCAAACGGTGCTCCTTCACTTCTCAGCTCTGCCATGCGTCCAAACATTAGTTTATCCCCACATATGGGGTATCAGCGTACTCTGGACCCCAAGAGTTATTGTGCAATTTGTCCTATTTCTTCTGCTACCCTTGGGAAAATAAAAAACTGGGGGCGAAAATATCATTTTTGTACAAAAAAAATTATTTTTTTGTTTTTTACGGCTGTACATTATAAACTTCTGTGAAGCACTTGGGCTTCATAGCGCTCACCACACATCTAGATAAGTTCCTTGTGGGGTCTGTTTTCCAAAATGGGGTCACTTGTTGGGGATTTCCACTGTTTAGGCGCATCAGGGGCTCTCCAAATGCGACATGACGCCCCCAGACCATTCCATCAAAGTCTGCAATCCAAAACGTCACTACTTACCTTCCGAGCCCCAACGTGTACCCATACAGTAGTTTTCTCCCACATATTGGATATCAGCGTACTCAGGACAAATTGGACAACAACTTTTGGGTTCCAATTTCTTCTGTTACCCTTGTGAAAATAAAATATTGGGGGCGAAAAAATCATTTTTGGAAAAAAAAAAGGATTTTTTATTTTACGGCTGTACGTTATAAACTTTAGTGAAACACCTGGGGTTAAAAGTTCTCACCACACATCTAGATAAGTTCCTTGAGGGGTCTAGTTTCCAAAATGGTGTCATTTATGGGGGTTTCCACTGTTTAGGCAGATCAGGAGCTCTCCAAACACGACATGGCGTCCAGCCAATTCTGCGTTGAAAAAGTCAGACGGCGCTCCTTCCCTTCTAAACTCTGCCATGCACCCAAACAGTGGTTTACCCCCACATATGGGGTATCAGCGCACTCAGGACAAATTGCACAATAACTTTTGGAGTCTTGTTACCCTTGGAAAAATAAAAATTGGGGTGAAAAGATCATTTTTGTGGAAAAAATATGATTTTTAAATTTTACGGCTCTACGTTATAAACTTGTGTGAAGCACTTGGGGTTCAAATTGCTCACCAAAGATCTAGAAAAGTTCCTTAGGGGGTCTAGTTTCCAAAATGGGGTCATTTGTGGGGGGTTTCCACTGTTTAGGCACATCAGGGGCTCTCCAAATGCAACATGGCATCCAATCTCAATTCCAGCCAATTTTGGTTGGAAAAAGTCAAATGGTGCTCCTTCCATTCCGAGCTCTGCCGTGCGCCCAAACAGTGGTTCCCACCCACATATGGGGTATCAGCGTACTCAGGACAAATTGGACAACAACTTATGTGGTCCAATTTCTCCTGTTACCCTTGGGAAAATAAAAAATTAGTGACTAAAAGATAATTTTTGTGGGAAAAAAATAGGATTTTTTATTTTCATGCCCGGGTATTATAAACTTGTGTGAAGCACTTGGGGGTTCAAAGTGCTCACCAAAGATCTAGATAAGTTCCTTAGGGGGTATAGTTTCCAAAATGGGGTCACTTTGGGGGGTTTCCACTGTTTAGGCTCATCTGGGGCACTGCAAACGGAACATGACCCCCATCAACGTCTGCATTCCAAAACGTTACTACTTTCTTTCCAAGCCCTGCCGTGCACCCAAACAATTCCCCCCCCCCCACATATGGGGTATCAGCGTACTCAGGACAAATTGGACAACAACTTTTGGGGTCCAATTTCCTTGGGAAAATTCAAAAATTTGGGACTAAAAAATAATTTTTGTGGAAAATTTTTTTTTTTTTTTCACACCCAGGCATTATAAGTTTTTGTGAAACACTTGGGGGTTCAAAGTGCTCACAACAGATCTAGATAAGTACCTTAGGGGGTCTAGTTTCCAAAATGGTGTCACTTGTGGGGGTTTCCACTGTTTAGGTGCATCAGGGGCTCTCCAAACACGACATGGCGTCCAATCTCAATTCCAGCCAATTTTAGTTTGAAAAAGTCAAACGGCGCTCCTTCCCTTACGAGCTCTGCCGTGTGCCCAAACAGTGGTTTTCCCCCACATATTGGGTATTGGCGTACTCAGGAGAAATTGCATAACAACCTTATCTGTCCATTTTCTCCTTTTACCCTTGTGAAAATAAAAAAAAAGTTTGTAAAAGATCATTTTTGTGGCTAAAAAGTTAAATATTCATTTTTTCCTTCCACGTTGCTTTAGTTCCTGTGAAGCACCTGAAGGGTTAATAATCTTCTTGAATGTGGTTTTGAGTACCTTGAGGGGTGCAGTTTTTAGAATGGTGTCACTTTTGGGTATTTTCTGCCATATAGACCCCTCAAAGTGACTTCAAATGAGAGGTGGTCCCTAAAAAAAATGGCTTTGTAAATTTTGTTGTAAAAATGAGAAATCGCTGGTCAACTTTTAACCCTTATAACTTCCTAACAAAAAAAAATTTTGGTTCCAAAATTGTGCTGATGTAAAGTAGACATGTGGGAAATGTTATTTCTTAACTATTTTGTGTGATATATTTCTCTGTTTTAAGGGAATAAAAATTCAAAGTTTGAAAATTGCAAAATTTAAAAAATTTTCGCCATATTTGCGTTTTTTTCAAAAATAAACGCAAGTTATATCGAAGAAATTTTACTTCTAACGTGAAGTACAATATGTCACGAGAAAACAGTCTCAGAATCGCGAAGATCCGTTGAAGCGTTCCAGAGTTATAACCTCATAAAGAGACAGTGGTCAGAATTGTAAAAATTGGCCCGGTCATTAACGTGCAAACCACCCTTGGGGGTGAAGGGGTTAAAGGATAAATTTACCACCGCACCTATCTTAGTACATCCCAACCCCGAGCTTGCCTTCATAATAGAGGTGGATGCTTCAGACTGTGCCGTTGGAGCTATACTCTCTCAGAGAACAGGTGAGAAGAATGTCTTGCATCCCTGTGCCTTCTTTTCCCAGCAGTTGTCTTCGGCTGAGAGGAACTACGATGTGGGCAATAGAGAATTGTTGGCCATTATTGCTGCCTTCAAGGAATGGAGACACCTTCTTCAGGGTACTGCACAGCAAATAGTCGTCCTGACAGACCATCGTAACCTTGAATTTATCAGGTCGGCTAAGTGCCTGACTCCTCGCCAGGCTCGCTGGAATCTTTTCCTAAACCAATTTAATTTTGTAATTTCTTATAGACCAGGATCGCGCAATGGAAAGGCTGATGCACTCTCTAGGATTCATTCAGCAGAGACACGTCCACTTACTCCTCCTAAGACTATTCTTCCTGACTCTAGATTCCTGGGAGTGATTCATAATCAAGACCTACTTAAGGACATCAAGGAAGCATACCATGCGGATTCTTTGTTGGCTCAACCCCAAGGGACGTAAGTCTTGTCTTTAAGAATGGTGTGTGGATTCAGGGACAACGTCTGTATATACCTGAAACAGTCAGATTGAGAGTATTGCAACTCATCCACGATTCCAAGATAGCCGGGCATAGGGGAATTCTAAAGACACAAGAATTTCTTTCTCGTTTCTTTTGGTGGCCCACTTACAGGAAAGATGTTTTAAACTATGTCACTTCATGTGAAGTCTGTGCAAGATGCAAAACACCTCGCTCCTCACCAACTGGTCTGTTGCAACCTCTTCCCACCCCGTCCCGCCCGTGGGATCCATTTCTATGGACTTCATTGTGGAGTTACCAACCTCTCAAGGGAAGAACACCATTCTAGTGGTGGTTGACCGTCTAACAAAGGCAGCTCATTTTATCCCTTGTGTCGGCTTACCCACTGCAAAACAGACATCAGACTTGATGATTAAGAATGTGTTTAGCTTACATGGAGTACCGGATGAGGTCATTTCGGATCGAGGGGTGCAATTCACTTCAAGGTTTTGGCAAAATTTCTGTGCAGCATTGGACATTAAAGTAAACCTTTCTTCTGCTTTTCATCCTCAGACTAATGGACAGACAGAACGAACCAATCAGACCCTGGAGCAGTATCTCCGCTGTTTTATCTGCCACCTACAGGATGATTGGGTGGATCTACTTCCACTGGCTGAGTTCTCTTATAACAACTCTCAGAGCGCCTCCACTAAGCAGTCTCCTTTTTACTCCAATCTAGGTTATCATCCTAACATTCTTCCTCGATTTCCCATAGATACGCCCTTGCCGGCAGTGGCTGAAAGAATCACTTCTTTACAAAAGAATATGGATCTTCTAAAGGAAAATCTAGAATTGGCTCAGGAAAGGTACAAGAAAGCAGCAGATAAATTTCGTAAACCTGCACCAGCTTTCAAGGTAGGAGATTTGGTCTGGCTGTCAACCAGAAATCTTAAATTAAAGATTCCATCGTCTAAATTGGGACATAAGTACATTGGACCTTATAAGATCAGTAAGATTATAAGTGCTGTTGCTTGTCGTCTTCAACTGCCCAGAACTATGAGAATCCACCCTGTCTTTCATGTATCCCTACTAAAGGCTGCAACACCCAATACTTTTCCTGGACGTTCTTCTCCTTGCCCTGACCCAGTGCTGGTCGATGGTCAGGAAGAATTTATGGTGGTAAGGATTCTAGATTCCAGGTTGTACAGAAATCAGTTGCAATATTTGATTAAATGGCAGGGCTACCCAGTGGAGGACAACTCATGGGAACCAGTCAACAATGTAAATGCTCCTCGTCTGCTCCGCCAGTTTCATCAGAGGTACCCTGACAAGCCTGGTCTGAGGTCATCCGGAGGTTGTCCCTAAGGGGGGAGTAATGTAAGGTTCTTTGTCTCTGTTGACATGTTCCTTGAAACTCAGTTTTCGTCGGCCATTTTGCTTTCTGTCTTTCTGCAGCTCTTGCCCTCAGTTAATATGGAGTTCCAGTTTTCATGTTCCCGCCCTGATTCTTCCCTCTTGCTTCTTAAGCAGCCTCAGCTGAACAATCAGTGCTCCTGAATCAAGCCTCAGTCAGTCTGTGACCTGACTCCTGAAACCTTGGACTTGTGCTCCAGCTGTTCCCTGCTGGGGAACCTTGGAAAACTTTTGGACTCTGGAAACCTGCTGTTTGGTGAATCCATGTTTGCAGAGGAATTACGGTACAGAGAAGAGATCCTGAACCTGCTTTGGAGATTTATTGTAGTGCTTGAAATTACTCTGGCCTGCTGTGTCTCCTGACTCTGTTCCTGCAAACTGTGTGAACTTTTCAGCATGCTTGTATGAAGTAATACAAGTCATTTCATTTCAACCTATGTCTCCTGTGTTTTCCTCGCACCCAAGCACAAGACGCTATAGGAACTGTACACTATACATGACATCTAGCAACCTCTATGTAAGCCCCCAACCCACTCTGCTTATCTCCAAAAAAAAAAAACCTTTTGTTATCCCCCATATGACACAGTCCACTTCAATGGGTGTCACTGGTCTTCCTCTTCCCACCACATTTGTTGCCTCTTTTACCGTAGTCTACCAACCTGCATATAAGTCCCCAACTCCCTCTGTATAGCCCAAAAAAAATACTTTTCATAATCCCCTTCCATACGGTGTGGTCCAGTCCGATGGGCGTTGCTGGCCTTGCTCAGCGTTTCCTCTCTTCCCTCAATCTCCATCCTCCTGGCCTGCATCATGTAGAAGACTGGTCCTATGTCATCCGGACAGCGCCCCCAATCTTGCGCAGGCGCACTGCATTCTGGCGTTCTTTGGCCTCTCCCGGTGAATGCTCATTATTTGCTCTGACCTCAGTGGGGCAGAGAGAAGTGAGCATGATTGGGGGCGCCGTGTGGATCACATAGGATGCATCATCCACATGAAACGGGGCAGGAGGACAGCGATTGCGGGGAGAGAGGAGACGCCAAGCAAGACCAACAACGCCCATTGTATTATTGGACTGCGCCGTAAGAAGGGATTGTGAAACGTATTTTCTGATATACAGAGGAGGCTGGGGGCTTATATGCAGGTTGACAGACTAATGTAAAGGTGGAGGTAAATTTGGTGGCCGTAGTTTATATCGGGAAAACCTGGTGACTGGATCCCTTTAAAGAAAAATTGTAAACAAAAATGATAAGAATAACATTAAATTATTAGTATTTGCCATAAAGGCCTATCACAGTTAATTAATATTTATATTATTATCTTTAAACTTGGAATAATTGGTACAGTAAAGTTTTACTATGTATTAAAGCTAATGGTAAATTGCAAAAGAGGAAAAAAACTTAATAGCGACGCTTTAATCGAATTGTCAATAAACAAAGCCTTAATAAATCAGAATATATCCTGTAAATAGAAAATAAAGCTTTTACGGAAAGAATGCAGTGATTGCAAACCATCACCTGGTCCTGAAAGTGTGACCGTTGTTTAATTTTATTCATAAATTATAGTCATATGAAATAAGCGCATTGTAACACTCTTCAGAGAGATCGCTTCTTATTCTCTGGGACATTTATTCATGGTAAAATCTGAAAAATTGAGGATTTTACCATAAATTAGAATTTGAGAATGAACCATCAGTCCAGGAGAGAAAGAAGCAAATTCTCTTGAGGTTGTAGGAGCTGATATAAGAGGCAAACATCAGCCATTGAAAAATATCAAAAATCAACGTTTAAGGCTCATATGACGACAGTGTTTGATTCTTGACCAACCGAAGAACAAACGTATAAAATCAAAAGTCAACATATAGATAACAGTCTATTCCTACTGGCTTACTGAAAATAGACTTCTGGTTAATCAAGATGTATTACAAAGTTGGTTATTCTCAAGTGTGTTATTGATGGATAATTAAACAACAGCTACTCTTTTTTTCAGTCTGATAATATACTATTAATATTCTCATGATTAGTTTACAGTAAATTAGAACATAAGTCATGCTTCTTTCTTTAGCTGTTTTTCGGCAGGAGTCCAAGAATGGGATCGATCTCTGCCGTAGTTACACTCTGACACAGTTCATCCTCGTCCACCTTTTCTCCAGATATTAAGGTGGAGTCATTATGCAACAAGATTGTAAATCAGTAAGTGGGAAATGCCCTCTGACATACTGACCTGAGCACAGACATTACAGATCATGAATAAATGGTCTAAGATTGATTACATGTAATAAACCTCTCATCTACTATGTGCTGATATTACTACCAATTTCTTCTTATGTGGCGGAGGACCCCATTATGGCACCAGGGCTTGATTACGGCTGCTGCACCCCATATAGCTTCAATGCAAAAATTGTTACACGACCCCCAAGCGATATTGTACAGGTGAAAAAAAAAAATACATGTTAGTTAATGTCAATTTATCAAGTGCCATTTGTAATACAGATGTCCTTCACTGTGGAGGAAGCTCAAGGTCCCTGGTGCAGCTCCTATTTGACAAAACCACTCCCTATGGATAAGATCTTTATGTATGCATGGTTATTTGTACAGCTATGCTATTGGCTGTGGGTAGAAAATTAGAGGGAATTGCACCCTTGTTCACTATAGTGAATACCCCTCATCAAGCTCTGCCCTGTCTCAGCCCTGGAACCACCATTGATTACTAGAAGTGACGTCTTAAGTCGTCCATTTCTCCTCGGCTGTGGGCAAAGTTGGTGGAGCATAAGGGGGTTGTCACGACCCACAAGGTCGGACCAGCGGATGGCACAACAAACACCAACAATGGGGATGGGAAAAGGGGAGGAAGGCCCTAACAATAGTGAACGAGGGATGGGGCACCTCCTAACACAGCCTGTGCCTATCCCTAAGCTCTCCTAATGCCCTATGCGGGTCCTTCCCCCACCACCGTCACGTGCCTAGACCCTAGCTGTCACCTCACTATACCCTTGCTAGGTCACTGGCCGGCAAGGATGCTAGCATCACCACTGCAGATTGTGTAAACAAAGGGGGTAGTGACAAGCACGAGACAGACAAAGACAGGGAATAAGGAAACTTAGCTTTTAAGCTTCTGATAGAAGCTCCACACAGCAGAGGATTCGGAACCAGGACCTCAAGCAGCTGATAAGTATACAGGTAGGTTCGTTGGATGCAGTAAACAGCAGGAGACAGAGAAGGGGGTTAACAGGAATTTACTTAGGCAATAGATGAATACGAATTCAAAGAAAACCTCCACGCAGGGAGGTTATTAGGCAAATGATGAACTACACAATAACCATAACAAAAAGGAGAAAAAGTGAAGGTAAAAACTTATCGATTGGAGTTCTGGTTGGGGAGTGGCTGGAACAGCTCCCGATGGCGTCGCAGTCCATGAACAAAGTCTCTGGCTCTGCTGTGTAGAAACGAGATGCACTGTCTCCTGACCGTGCTGAAGAATCCGGTTCTGTTGGTCTGGAATTCGTTGATCTTGGGTCCGTTGGAGCGTGGGTACAGTTCCTTTCGCTGGTTCCTCAAGGAGAACGCAGTACACTGGGAGCACAACGTCGTACAGGCCGCAGGGGTGACAAGGCCTTGCACGGTTAGAAGAAAGGAGCAGCATCCATCCAGGTGAAAAATTAGAAAAAACTTTATTCTGCCATAACAAATAACGACGTTTCGGCCATTTAGTGGCCTTTTTCAAGTATGGTTAAACAGACACAGGCGGCCTTTAAATAGTGTGGAGAAGCCAATCACTCTCAAAGGACACGCCTCCATGCTAATAGATATATACATACATTTTACAAAACAGTGATCAAACATCAGGAATATACGCAATCCGATAATACGGCACATTTAATATAACAAATTCCCCAAATTATATTATATGTTATATTAAATGTGCCGTATTATCGGATTGCGTATATTCCTGATGTTTGATCACTGTTTTCTAAAATGTATGTATATATCTATTAGCATGGAGGCGTGTCCTTTGAGAGTGATTGGCTTCTCCACACTATTTAAAGGCCGCCTGTGTCTGTTTAACCATACTTGAAAAAGGCCACTAAATGGCCAAACGTCGTTATTTGTTATGGCAGAATAAAGTTTTTTCTAATTTTCACCTGGATGGATGCTGCTCCTTTCTTCTCTTTGTGGACTTTGGGGTCCATTGGGATCCATGGACCTGAGCGCGCATCCCTGACTCGCTGAGTGCTGTCTGCTAATTTTCTTTAAGGCCTTGCACAGTATCACAAAGTTCAGAAGAAGAAGAAGACGGTATGTCTGCTGCACTGCACGTACTGAGTCTGGTTCGTGGCGGGACACTCGGTAAACGGTATGTGAGTCGAACAGTCTCTAAAGGGCTGGCATCAGTGGCGGTAGTTGAGGAGAGGGAGTCAACCTTCTTCCTGCTCTGTAGTCGCCTTCCCACCAAGTCTCCCCTTTCCCGCTCTCAGCCACTTTTATGTCCCCCACGCCCACTTCTGTCAGGTGCTCAGGTTTTCCCCACACAGACAAGCCATCCCCTGCAACAGTGATGACGGCCCCAATAGTTCCGGCCCCAGAGCGATCCTCGAACCGGCAGCACTGCTCCTGTTCATCTCCTTACACTTACACGCTGACACCAGAGAGCTCCCAACTCCTCAGCTGGTCTCCAGAGAAAAACTCTATTACCAACAGTCAGCTGATGCATCATGTGGCTATTTAATGGATGGTTGGAGTGGTCACTCACCACTCACATCAGCGGAACAGCAACACAGCAGCTGCCAGCAAGGTAACTGACATTAACCCTTGCTGGCATGAAAGCAAAAAAAAAAAAACATTTAAATTAAAGCAAAGCCAGAGCTTTCACGAACCCAAAATATGAATCGTGACAGGGGTATTTTGCAAAAGTCCATTTTGTTCTGCAAAAGAGAAAGTATGCATACTATTCTCCCATGGAGCATTTCCTAAAAGACTTCATTCCGAACTGGACTTTTCAGGAACTAGTGCTTTCCAAAGACCAACCATGAACAAGCCCTCCAGGTCAATAACGCCTCTCTGATGGCCAAGCCCCAGAGCTACCCATTCCCCTGCGTTAATCGCTGGTCTAACACCTCACATGCACTAACAGCACCGTCTCACTCTTCAGCGTCAGACTCTGATGTTGGCGCCTCTTCCACTTAGTTGACAACCAAGGAACCCAATCATTGCTGCTTTCACCTTTTGATATGCCATCGATGTGCATCGTGGCTTGTCAGTCACAGCAACACAGAACCCGAAAGTGCACAATCCTCACATAATATATCATCGCACACAATATGTAGAATAAATGTATACATTATATTTTTGTTGCAGGTGCAATGGAAGAATAAAGCAGCCATTCCAGCTATCTCCTAAATAGTTGAACTATCTCTAAAATAAAAATATGCATTTTTTTATCTTAAGGGGGAAGTGGAACCTTTACCCTGTTAACACATATTCCTCAGACTTTCATCCCCTCCTCTATTGATTGTCCTGTCCTTTGGATTTGCACCTCCCCACACTAATATAGATGTCCCTGATGCATGGAATAGAGTCAAATCCAGACATAGCTTCTTCCACGCTGCCAGGACTATCATCCCTGAGCCTCACTGAGCTCCTGACACTGAGCAGCCTACCTGTGTGTCCTGTACCTGGTCTTCAAGGTCTCCAATCTCTGAGAAAGAAGAAGATGGAGGAGCATACAGCGTCTTCCCTGGTCCTAAACGTCACTAGTTGTATGGTAACGCCGCTAATGTGGGTTAGATTTTAATGTTCTGCTTTTGTTTTTCAGGTGCCCAAAAATACAAATTTGTAACCAAGTTTGGGCGGCTTATTATTTGCGTATCATGATAACGCCTTGGGTAAAGAATACTTCTACCTTTGAGCCTCCGGCAAGATGGGCGGTCTATTCCTGTACCACTCCGGGAAAGTATTGTGCATGGATCCAAGATTAATTACTGTAAATGGACCCGTTCATGATGCTCTACAGGTCCGGTTGGGTGGCAACAGCAACTGGTTCTTTGCTGGAAGGTCAGATGCCACAAAACCCTAGGCATTTTTAAAGTGCTCAGCTATCCCAGTTGATTCTAGACCCAGACCCAGAGAGAATAATTAGAGTAGCTCCCCCCCTAATCATTGACGGCCCATTTCAATTGCCCCATTCTAAAAAATAAAAATTTAGTGGGGGTCCCACCTATCCTTTGGAAAAGTGATGACTTTCAAGGATGGGAATAATCCTTTAATGGCGTCTTGGCCATTTAACCCTTTTATCATTGTGGTCAGTGACATGGCATGATCAAAAGGGGTTCATCAAATGAGACTGGGGAATCTCATTGTAGTAACCATCAATCCAGTAAAGCTGAAGCTAGGATAATCTACAAGCGTGGAGAAGTATGGACATGCTTTATAATGATAAGTTGCAAAATAGAATTTTAAACAAAAAAATAAAAAAATATATATATTATATTGTGCATAAATTACATTTAAAAAAAACCTCCTATTGGGTATTCACACAGTTGTAATCACCATAGAAATTTAGTGGAGCATGAAAAATAAACAAGAAGGAAAATGCATGTTTTTTTATTGCTGCCCCCCAAAAAAAGTTTATCAATTAGGCAACAATATATTGCACCCCATACCCCCAAATACTATGTCTAAAAAAAAACGGTAGGATAAAAAATGGCTCACATAGTCACTTATTGTAAAAAAAAAGCAAAAATGAAAGAAAAAAAAAAAACTATACGACCTGTTAGATCACTAAGGATATCAATTCGGTGATGCAGTAGGTAAAGAGTGAGGTTCTTTCATTCTAAAGATTCGTGAGTGCCCAATACTTTTTATTCATAAGACCTAGTGGTATAAATTAAGAGCTATCGTTTTCAAAAATTTTTCTATATTATAAGGGCTGCTGATCTGACTAGTGGGGGTTCGGGTCTTGATTGCTGTAAACCTCCTGTAGGAGCGCTTGCACAGAGCAGTGTACGGGCTCCATGATAAGTCTATGGATCCAGACATTGCTGTTGTGTAAGGACCCATAAACGTACTTCTGAGGCCGAACACTTCTCGTGCAGGAGCTGCGCCCTTCGGAGGAGTGATCAGTGGGGGTCTCAGGACCTGAAACCACACGGATTAGTAGCACTAAACAGCCAATGTAATTTGGAAAACGTTTTTGCAAATGACAGGTAGCATTTTAGGGTTGGGACCAGCACGCTGCCTATCAGCTTTACCTTGCATGCCATAAAATTGCTACTTTTTCTATCTCTATTCAAAAACACAGTCATAAAAAAAGGGATCAAACTCCAGAGCAGTGGGTAACAGGCTAGTAATTAGTCCCTGCATTTTGATAGGACAGTGAACCTTGTCCACTAGTTTGGACTTTCCTTACCATTTGAAGATTTTTATGCTCTTTGTGTGAGTTTTACGTTGCTTGGTTTTAAGCGAGGGCGCGGATCCAGAGCTCTTATCCTACTGATAATGTAGGTGTTACACGACATCACTGACTGAAATGAACTCGTTATCAATTTATAATCAGTGCAGTCAAGTTCTTGTTTAATCATTGTCTACAGTGGGGGAAAAGTTTTCAAAATATCTCATTGCTAAATCGGGATAAAGATCCATTTGAGCCCCTAAATAAAACATTGAAAGGGAACTTCATTTTTCGATTGTTTAGAAGGATAGAGGAAAATATTTTAAAATTTTCTTCTCTCCCTTCTCTCCTATTTTCTTTCCTGTTTCTTCAAAAGATCAAAAGGGTTTAATCGCCAAATTCCACCAAATGTATTCTAGACCATCAGACAAGTCCAGTTTGAAGTGCGGTTTCCACTTTTGCCAGCCAATATCCCCAAATTTTTTCACATTTCTGTGCACATTTTTTTTTTTATGGACAATATTTTTTCATACATTAGGATATAATTAGTAACTAACTTTATCCAGTGGGTTAAATGGTCTTTCCAACCTTACAGTATTGATGACCCGTTTTATCCTTGGGGTAGGTGATCAATATCAGATTGGTGGGGATCTGACAATGGTCACCCATTTAAAAAAAATGCCGACTAGTGTCCCTTTTATGGTCCCAAAATATCCGTCCATGATAATTTAGCAAAGAACTGCATTCAAAGGTCTAGTCTCGATGGACGTTCTTCGCAAAATTCTGGTGAGACAAGTAAAAGTTTTAGACGAGATCTTTCTCTTTCTTAACAGTTCGAAAGAGATGGAGAAGATTTGGACATTATAAATGAATATGCAAAACAATTTGACTGCGCCTTCCCCATGTGGATGGGGAATTTCAGAGTTTCTCTCATGGTTTATTACCCAGCTGCAGGAAGATCAGCTCAAAAATCGGGTCTTATCCGAGAGATATGACAGGCGGTGAAATCAGATTACATTCACCTTCTAGACATAGTCAAAAAGCATGTCAAATGGAATTTCAGCTGCAGCAGATCCACGGGTCAGCAATTGACCATAGGACATCGAAGGATAGAAGGAAAGGTTTGTGGTTGGTTTCTGCGCTTGACGACAGTTAATGAGACCTATATCCTAGGATATAAAATGAAATGGTGGTTTATTCTATGCGTTTCAAATGATATATGGCCTAAGGCCGGGATCACACATGCGAGAAACTCGCACGATTCTCTCGCATGAACACCCGGCATTGCTGCCGGCACTCGGACTGGAGTATTTCCATGCAGCCGCACGCTCCGGTCCGAGTGCCGGCGGTAGTGCAGGGTGTTCATGCGAGAGAATCGTGCGAGTTTCCCGCATATGTGATCCCGGCCTAATCAGAAGAATCTCCTGCAGGAGGCTTGACAGACACTCACTGCCACCTATGGCTTCTTCTTGAAAACAGCTTCAGAAATGAGCCTGTTACTTCTTTTAATCACTACAAGGTTTCCGTATCCATAAGCGATTAAAAGAAGTGACGTCAGAGGGAACATGTGCACCGTGTCGTTTCACATTGCTGTGCACCATGTACATTTTATGACGCTTTTTCAGGAGGATTCAGGTGTAATCTGCCAACAACAAAAAAAACGCAGAGAAAAAGGCTTTGTTGAGTTTGGGATTTTTTCCTGAAGCGTCTTTTGATTGGACAGTGCTTAGTTTGGAAAAGTTCAAAATGAGTGACATGCACCAACTTTTTTTTTTTCCACTGAGCATTTTTCAAAACCTCTAAAAGAAAAAACTAAAAAAAGAAAAAAAAACCTCTAAAACTAAAAAAAAGAGGCTTTCCCATAGAAATGAATATTAAGAGTTTTCTCAATTGTTACTGAAGCAGATTTTGAGAAGTATTTTGGCCAGAAATTGTTAAGCAAATACGGTTCTAGGAAATCTCCGCACTCGGTGCATCTAAAGTCGCTGCTGAACTCTGCTGTTTTGACTTTTGATGCATATTTTTTATCTATATTCTTCTTCTGAAAAAAAAAACGCATGAAAAAAATGCTGCTGCAGTTTTAAGAGCAGAATCAAAGCTTTTCTGTACTACTAAAAAAAAGTTAAATACTCTGCTTCATATCTGCCCCAAAATCGCTTCAAATAAGCTACAAAACGCATTAAGAGAAGCAGCAAAAAGAATAATCAGAGAAGATTGTTATTGCGTTATGTGGTGCGGACACCTGCAGAAAAAAAGCAGCAGAAAGAGCGAGGCATTTATGCTACGTGTGAACGCGGCCTCAGCGTTACAGTTTTATTACATTTTTTATAGGTTTAATAGCGAAAAAAACATCAATCACGCAATATTTTTACGGCATTTACCGATTCCTGTAAATAAACTTATCGCTGTCTTATGCGGGTCGTTACTATTACAAGGACACTGACTATGTCGTGTTATTTGCTGATTTGTGATGTTTATTATTTTTGAAAACAAAAAAACTAAAATATTTGTTTCATTGTTAAGTGATTTTCATTATTATTTTTAGAAGTTTTATAGGATGAAAAAAATCTCTTATTTTCCTTCTGGAATAAAAATATATCTAAATCCACTGCTGTGCACAATGTATCTCTATTAGTGATGAGCGAACATGCTTGGATAATTTTTCGAGCACGCCAAAGTCAATTGGTTAGCACCCGAGCATGCTCGGATAACACCTTATCCAAGGTCGTTAGCTCACCACTAATCTCTATGTCTCAGTATAATCTGCCTGTGGAATCAGAGCCTGCAATACAGATCAAGTACACCAAAATTCTCCCCATTACATCATCAGAGCTTGTGGCTCCTGCCTGTAAGGCCGGTTTCATACGTCCTGATATTTCCGGTATCAGAAAAAATGGTACTGGAGATATCCATGTCCGTGTGTGCGTGTGTCCGTGTGTGCCACCCGTGTGCCGCATCATTACCACACGGACGGCCGCCGGGGAAGAAGCGCTACAGTAAGTGCTGTTCCACGGCGGCTGGTGCTGAAGACGGCTCTCAGCATTCTCCCCTCCTCTGCCGGCGATCAGCGCGAGCATGGGAGACTGCTAAGAGCCGTCTTCAGCACCAGCCGCCGGGAAACAGCACTTACTGTAGCGCTTCTTCCCGGTGCCGATGCGTGTCACACGGGGGACATCAATGTGTGTTCTCCATGTGCGGGATGTTTTGCCATCGGTGCTACCGGAAAAAAACAGACATGTCAGCGTGATTTGCACACGGACAGGTGCACAGACCCATTCATTTGAATGGGTTTACCTGTGTCAGTTTATCCGGCACGTGTGAAAGCCGTCACCGCACGTACCGGAGACACTGACGTGTGATAGAGGGCTAATGATGAGTTTGAAGATTTAAGATCTATGGAGATTCACAAAAATAGAGAAAATGACATTTGTGTAGTGGCTGCTTATTATTTTTACTACTTTTATAGGAGCAAAAAAATATTTTTCTTCACCTCAGTATACAGGGATCATAGAAATACGTTGTTATATATACAATCTATTTCAATGGACATGTATAATCTGCTCCTGGGTTCACTGCCTGCAAATTCTCCCAGCTACATCATTATAAGCTGTGGCCCATTGGTAGAGCTGCAGCTTGTGAGCATGGAGATGCAAGTCTGAGTCTTGGCGAGACCTGATCACAGGAGAAGAAGCATTGGATATTTATTATTTTGGGGTCAGACGTGCAAGTGCAATGCAAGAAACTCGCATCAATACCCGGCTCTCGGGACCGGAGTGTGTGGCTGCATGTATTTCTATGCAGCTGAACGCTCCAGTGCGAGTGCCGGGCATTGAGGCGAGTTTCACGCATTGCACTTGCAAGTCTGACCCCGGCCTTAGCACAACACTCAAAGGAGGAGACCAGTGCTGGCCCATCACTGCCATCATCTGTACTCCTAATGATATCATTGCAGCTGAAAGCAGGCAAATAGACTGGGGGAGAGGAAGCTACTTGTATGTCATTTATTTATTTACAGGAATGAACACCAATCCCCTTTATAAAGTGATTTGCAAAGTTTCATAACTTTCCATGCTGGACAAAATGATAAGAAAATAAAGTTTTGTGACTCTTTAGTGCTCGCTGCTCCACCATCATATTGTACTGTATTTACTGTGTTCTGGAACTATATAATGGGAAGTTACGGGAAAAATTTGGAAACTGTTTTCATAAAACTTTGACCCTTCCGCATTATCATACAGCTGGATGGGAGGAGGGGGTTAAAGAATACTTGCTGGGCAGGATTGACGAGAAGGGCAGGCACCAGCTACGCCTTCCCGCTCCCTCCTTCTCTGTATTATATAACAACCCCACTGCCTCCACTTGCATATAAAACATTGGCCATCTGCAGCTTTTTTCCTAGGCCTGCACTAGCCACGACTTCATCTCTGTAGCCACATACATGGTGCTTTAGTGCAGTCACTGGTCACCAAGGCTGGCATTGCACTGTGCACATTGGCAGGTGCCATGCTTTCCCTGCAGATCACAGCTCTCTGGCATTGGGCTGCTTGGCTTGGGCTCCTCTACTTGATTTTTAAGGTCTCTATGCTGTTTCTGACCTGGAGGGATCAGGTGGCGGCATTCCGACCATTTCCAGGTCCCCTGTGTCACTGGCTGTATGGCAATACTCTAGAGGTAAGGCGTCATTTTATCTTTCACAGATTGGTTTATTTTGGGCATATAGATGACACTTGTCTTTAGTTCCCGCATCCTCCCATTGACCTTCAGACATAAAAAACTTAAAAAAAAATAAGTAATATATAAGTAAAAAAAAGTGGGGCAGGGATTGTATGAATATGGCGAAAATATATTTTGCAATCTACCCCATTTTTCAAGATGTCTGCTT
Source organism: Oophaga sylvatica (assembly GCA_033576555.1). Classification (NCBI taxonomy): domain Eukaryota; kingdom Metazoa; phylum Chordata; class Amphibia; order Anura; family Dendrobatidae; genus Oophaga; species Oophaga sylvatica. Next base: position 87,227,091 of record JARQOD010000009.1, read on the forward strand.
GCTGTCAGTGGATGAAAACATTACGCTGGGGATGAACAAAGAGTTTGATACAATAGTATCCAGTCTAGGCAAATCCCCAATGAGATAATTGGATAGCACAAAAGTCAACAATTCTGATAGTTTGCTACAATGTATCAGTGCAGGAGCTGCTCTGTTCGCATCTGATATCTGAAAACATTTGGGTGTATCTTCTTTTTTTTTTTTTTTATTTCCTTTAAGTCAATTTTCTTCTTTTGTCATTGATGGGGTTTTTTGTGCAAATTTTTCAAAAGTTTGTGAGTTTTGCGCAACATAAAAATGCTCTTTATTTTGTCTTTGATCCTTTTTGTCGACTTCTTCTTTGTGCACAAAGGCAAATGTTTCTTTTGTTTAAATTGGATCAAAATTTTAATCAAAATATATGACGCACATGACGCCACTCCAGGGGAGAACTAGAGGAGAAAAATTTGGGCAAATTTTGCAGCATTTAAGAAGAGTTTCAATTGATGATTCAAATAAATATATCTAGAAACCCTAAACCTTTGCCACAATGGAAAATATAAAAAAAAAACAAACAGGCAAGCACAAAGAAAACAGAAGAATTAGGTTCAGTAATGAAGGAATCAGTCAGTTGGCGTCTGCAGGAAAGTTCCCGCTGCATGCAACAAATGTATCTATGGCATAACTATGTGATGAAACGGTGTCCTATTGGCTCACAGAGTAGCTTCATGTAGCAACGTACTTTACAATATACGAAAGAGTGGTCTGTTTTTTTTGGTTTTTTTTTACAATGGGAGTCAATAGGCAACATATGACTCTTTATTCTATAAAATGATTTTGCAGAAGACTGGAGTCTCTATTGCACATGAAATGGCAGCTAGATACAACCGTATCCTTTTCTCAGTTAAGGTCGTGTTCACACTTTCGTTTGGACATAATGTTTCAGATTTTCTGCTTTTACTAAAAAGTAATGGAATTAATGTCTAAATCGCATTGTTGCATAAGTGATGCAGCGGGACCCCACTGATTATTAGGGAGTATGTTTGTCTGACTACTTTCCGCTATGTGCTAGAGTTTAAAACAGCAAAAATAAAAATTCTTGATGATGCCCTTTTTTCTGTTCTAATATCAGAAACCCAAGAGGGGGCCCGTCTGATTCCATTTGCATTAGTTATGCAACTGACCTGTTTTAGACATGAATTCCTTTTCTCTGTTCTTGGAAAAAAGGTGACAAATGAAACTGTGAACATGTGAAGTGCAGAAAGAAGTCTGAGAGCAAGCAGCAATATGAAAATTGACAAATGAATTGAAACCAAGGGTATATTCAGGGGTGTAACAATCGCGACTGGGTCTGTGCGGGTTAGGGACCCACTGACGTGAGCACAAAATAAGATTATTACCCGCTGTCAAATACAAAATTTCACAGATGTATACAAAGGTGACATCAACCCCACAAATATTACCCCACTTGCCACTGCCACAGGGCAAGTGGGAACTGCAGGGCAAAGAGCCAGAATTGGTACATCTAATAGATGCTCCTTTTCTAGGGCGACTGCGGGGTGCTATTTTTTTGGCTGGGGGGGTGAAGATCCATGACCCCCTACCAGGCTGAGAATACCAGCACCCAGCTGTCTGCTTTAGCTTGGCTGGTTGTCAAAAATGGGGGGGGGGGAGACCTCATGCTGTTTCTTAAAATAATTTAAAAAAAAAAAAAAAAAAACAGCTTGGGGACCCCTCTATTTTTGATAACCAGCCATCATAAAGCAGGAAGCTGAGAGTTGCAGCCCGCAGCTGTCAGTTTCTTTTCCCATGCTGGTTATCAAAAATAGAAGAGACCCCCACACTTTTTTTTTATATATTTATTTAACGCGTAGGTACCAGCTGATCAATACTCCCATCAGTCCGACGCCTGTTAATTGACTCACACCACAATTGTGGATACCAGGGCTATGGGGTACTCGGAGCCGAGCCCATCGATTTCCATGGGAGATGTCACTGGTAGCGGTGGCTCGGTCCGTGGCCCTGGCAGTCAATGCGATGGGGGAATATTTACAGGGGATTATTAGGATAGTTCGTGACGCCACCTGTGGTTTCTGGTAATTTGTACCAGCGCTGCTGTAAGGGTCTTCACAGGGGATGTTATGGGGCAGCTTGATAGTAAGTCTCCCACAGGTGAGACGTGTCCCTGGAAGTCTATGGTGGTGATGATGCAGGGTGTAGGAATAATTCACTCACACACAAGGTAGCTCCTTTTCATACCTTTTACTGATGATGGTTCAAGCAGATCCCGGGAAGCTGGTCGGGGTGGAGAGTGCACATTCCGGTAACAGCTGAGCAGGTTAGAGGTCTCCTTAACTTCCATATACTTGTGAATCCAACTTGCCTGAAGCGAAGTTAATTCTGAATCTCCAGCTTTCTCTATAGCTGTACTGCCCGGCCAACGTTGTGGTGGAGCCTTCTGAGTGATGAAACTAAGTCCTTACTTTTGCATGGCCTTGCTCAAAGTCCCTGTTCCACCTGACTCCGGTTACGTATTGACACTGAGGGCTGCTCTCTGCGACCTGTAGTCCAGATGCCTCCGGGTTTTCTTGTTACTATGCCTGAAACAGTAGCAACGCTTCGGACTCCGGTGTCCGGCAATTTAGTGCAGGCAATCAAATACCTGGAGCACTGCTCTAACTTCTCCACTGCCCTTCGCCCTGCTCTCGCTCTTAGCATAAACACTGGGAGCTTCGTTGGTAATGTCAGCTTTCTTCTAGAGCTCGCCGAGCAGCTCTCAGTAACCTCCTCCCTACAGCTTCTGTTGAGGTACTGATTAAGGGTAGCTCTGACTAGGCTAGGATGATCCACTTCACCCGTACTAGTCTCCACTTGCTTGTCAGGTGAGCTACGCTAACTCTGCGAGGATCCAGTCTTTTCTCCTCTCCTTCCAAGTCCAGACTTCACTGGCACTGATCTGCACTGTCCGAAGACAGGAAACTGACAGAACTACACTGTCCTGAGACAGGAAGCTTGACTCAGCTCTGCTACGTGTCACCACCTCCTATACCCCTGATGGGTGTGTCTAGAAGTGTGAGTGAAGTGCATATCAAGCTTTGCTGTTACCTTCTAGTGCACTCTCCTGGACTTTATGTGTGCCTGCGTAGCTGGGCTACACACTGTTACTGGAGGTAAAAAATTTTTACCGCCGGTCAAAGCGGCTGGCTCTCATGCAGCGCAGCGCTCTTATCAGGGGTAATAATCTTACCGCCAATCAGAGCTGCCAGTGTTTCTCGCGCTGTCATGCAGATAACAGGGCGAGAAACACCCGGTGTTTGGGGGGCTGAACCCAAACAGTAACACAAACTTCCCGGTGAAGTCCGTTTTTGGAATCCGTGCCTGAACAGTAGGTGTACTGACCAGGAACTTTACTGTTTGGGATCGCCCATGTCTTTTTTTACTATGATTAGCATCCATGTGCTTCCTATAGAAGGAATTTATTAAAATGGAGCAAACCCAACCATCAACCATTAAATTCGGGGACCTTATTGGTTGCCTTGAACAGCGCCATATTGAATGTCCAAATGCAACGGTTTACAAACATGAAGCTGTCCATGTAAAAAAGCCAAAAATGGGGTAAATGCATAAAAAGTTTAATAGAGTCTTTTTTTTGTGAAAATAGGGTCATAAACTGAAAAATGAAATGATTATGTATTCACACACATTAAACAAAGCTCACTGAGATCTAGGATGTAGGACATTACTATAAGAGAAGGAACACTGCTGGGCATATAATGGTGCTTACTGGAGCAAAAGCCGCCCGTTAGACCTGACCTCGTATATCTCATGATGGCCTCCGCTCCAGTGACCAACGGTTCTGATCTACGTTTCTTTTGAAGATTTTGCAGGTTGGAAAGGACCTGGACCTGGTTTACAAGTGGGCACAGTTGCACATCTATGGCTTTCCTTTGTGGCTCGGGAATTTCTATGCATCTTTTATAATCACTCACCCAGATTACGCAAAGGCAGTTTTGTCCAGACAAGGTAAGAAGAGACCAAGATGATGATGAAGTTCATATTCATGCATCTTATAATCTAGAAATTCTGAATACAAAGGAAGAATTAGCAAAATGTGTCCCTCCGAACACCTCGCTGCCCCGTCCTCAACCTTTATTATTATTATCTAACAGACAAAGCCCAAGAAGAAAACAAAATGAGCAAATAACCTGGATCAAGTACCGTAAATAAGTCAGTAGAAATTGTACATGTAAATAATAGAGGGAACTTGATTAACAATATTTTGATCAAAAAAGCGTAAAAGCCATTCGACCACGACAAGGTGACCCAATCGGAATGATCCTGTCTCTGGTATTAAAACCTTGCCGTGTATCAGTCGACCTCAATATAGATGGAGGCAGAGAAGGGCCGGGGCCCAACTGTTTAGAGCACCTGTCCATGGGAAGCTATATAGATGAAATGCCTAGCTCAAACAGGGAAGCCATGCGTGGGATGGGTTTATGCTTTTTTTTTCATCAAAAGTGTTATATAGTTACATAGGTTGACAAAAGACCTCTGTCCATCAAGTTCATCCTTTCTCCATCAATTGTGCATTTTGTCACTAAATTAACTATAACCCACATTGTCATGTGTATCGAGGAAATCATCCAGCCGTTGTATAAAAGCTGTTATAGTGTCGGCCATTACTACCGCTTGTGGTCGGCATTCCACAGTCTGACTGCTCTAACTGTAAAGAACCCTTTCCTATTAACTGCTGGAATCGCCTTTTCGCCACCTATAGTGAGTGCCCCTTGGGCTCCTGTACTGACCACACATATATTTATATAGAAAAATGAGATCCCGCTCTAAGGCGTCTTTTTTTTTTTTTTTTTTTTTTTTTTTCCTAAGCTAAACAAGCCAAACTTTTCCAACCTCTCCTCATATGAGTGGTCTTCCATCCCTTGTAATACTCTAGTTGCCTTTGAACTGATTCTAACTTCTGAATATCCGTTTTCAATGTGGAACCCAAAGCTGGATCCCATATTTTAGATGTGGCCCCACCAGTGATTTAAAAAAGGGTAATAATACGTTTGGATCGTGGGTGTCAGGAATCAAACCCAGTGTCTCTTGTCCACCGGCCAGCAGCTCTACCATCTGAGCTATTCTGCTGGCTACAAAGTTCCTTGCTGAACCCGGATACCATTGACTGTTCTTCCTGATCGGCTTCACCCAGTGCTCTCTCGTTTGGCTTCTGATTGCCAATTACACGCCCTATATAAACCTGGCCCTGTGGGTGTGTCATTGCGAGATTATTGTGCTTCCAGCCTTTAGTCAAGCTCTTTCTCCTGCTGTTCCTGCTGCTACAAACACTGCTCTCCTGTGAACTGACCTCGGCCTGCCACCTGACTACGTTATCTGCCTGCTCCTCTGCTACCGAACTGCCTTTCCTGTGTACCGACCTCCGGCTGCCACCTGACTACGTTATCTGCCTGCTCCTCTGCTACAAACACTGCTCTCCTGTGAACTGACCTCGGCCTGCCACCTGACTACGTTATCTGCCTGCTCCTCTGCTACCGAACTGCCTTTCCTGTGTACCGACCTCCGGCTGCCACCTGACTACGTTATCTCCCTGCTCCTCTGCTACAAACACTGCTCTCCTGTGAACTGACCTCGGCCTGCCCCCTGACTACGTTATCTGCCTGCTCCTCTGCTACCGAACTGCCTTTCCTGTGTACCGACCTCCGGCTGCCACCTGACTACGTTATCTGCCTGCTTCTCTGCTACAAACACTGCTCTCCTGTGAACTGACCTCGGCCTGCCACCTGACTACGCTACCTGCCTCTGCTTCCCCTAGTGTTTGCAGTAACATCGGCTCCAACCCTGACGGGATCCTGACAGAATAATCTCGCGCCAAAATGGAGTCCGCTGTGAACACCCTGAGGCGGGAAGTTACGGAACTTCAAAGTTTTTGTACTGATTCTCAAGGAAAATATTCCAAGTTACAAACTGATTTCACGGTGATACAACAGGAAGTAATTGAGCTACAAAAACAACTTCTGGACGTGCGCAATTCAGGGTCCGAATCAAACGCGCGGCTGCCGCTTTCTGCAAAGTTCAGTGGGGATCGCCAGCAGTACCGAGGATTCCTCAATCAATGCCGCATATACTTCCAGATGCAACCTGCTCCCTTTACCAGTGAGAGGAAGAAAGTTTTTTTCATGATAAATCTCCTGACGGATGAAGCTCTTGCTTGGGCTTCACCTTATGTAGAAAAGGACTATGACCTCCTTAATGACCTGGAAGCCTTCACCGCAGCTATGAATCAAGTTATTGATGACCCAAACCGCTGTGCCACAGCAGAAACCAAATTACATAATTTGTGCCAAGGACGTCGCTCTGTTGCGGAATATACATCGGAGTTCCGTCGCTGGTGGCCGACACCACCTGGAATCCAGCGGCCCAGAGAAGTCAATTTCGACGAGGGTTATCAGAACAGTGAAAGACGAGCTTGCCAGGGTTGAGACCCCTGATCAGTTGGAGGACTTTATTCAACTATGTATCCGGATTGACCAAAGACTTACTGAAAGGAGAAAGGAGAGACTGCGAGCACTTGGGAATAGCCCTGGCTTCTCATTTTCAGCATCAGACCACCAAGAAAAGACGCAAGGCGTGTCTGAACCGATGCAGATCGACGTCATCCGAAGACCACTCTCTGCACAGGAGAAGGAGAGGTGACGTGCAGAACATCTCTGCCTCTATTGTGGGGACCCTGGACACTATGCCATCAACTGTCCTAACAAAAGGGACTATAGCCTTTACCAACAACAGGTCTGCCAGCAATATGGACCTTTCTCAGCAGTCGGATTCCATCTTGCAGACTATCTCATCAGTAACGCCAGAAATAGACAAAATACATACTACATCATCTCATTTTGTAATCCCCATTCAGGTTGTAATGGGCACCCAAAAAATACAATGCTCTGCCCTGTTGGATTCGGGAGCAGGAGGAAATTTTATGGGCTTAAAATTTACACGTGATAATAATATTTCCAGTAGGACCAAATACACACCAATTGAAATGGAAACTGTGGATGGATCACCTTTGTCTTCTGGACCTGTCACGCATGAGACAATCGAACTGGAGATTTGTATCGAACCGGATCATCATGAAGCTGTCAGTTTCCACCTTATTTCATCTCCGAAATTTCCGGTTATTCTAGGGATCCCCTGGTTTTCAGTCCATAACCCTTCTATCAACTGGGCATCAAGGACCATCACCTTTCCATCTGACTACTGTAAGAATAATTGTCATAAGGAACCCCCTGTTCTCCAACAAGTCCAAATCTCTGAGATTTCGCATGAGAAGGAAGAGAAACTACCACTTCAATTCAGCAGTTCTCTGATGTCTGCAGTAAGAAGAAAGCAGATCAATTACCTCCTCACGTCCTTACGACTGTCCCATTGAATTGCTGCCAGGAGCAACCATTCCATTTGGACGGATTTACAATCTTTCCGAACCTGAATTGAAGGTATTAAGAAAGTTCCTGGATGAAAATTTAGAGAAAGGCTTTATTCGACCTTCCACATCTCCAGCTGGGGCACCCCTGTTCTTTGTTGAAAAGAAAGACTCCACTCTCCAGCCATGTATTGACTACAGAGAGATGAATAATATCACTGTCAAGAATCGCTACCCGCTACCCTTGATTACTGAACTATTTGAGAGACTCCGTTCTGCGAAAATCTTTACGAAGCTGGATCTTAGAGGGGCTTACAACCTCATACGGATTGCCCAGGAGATGAGTGGAAGACCGCCTTCAGAACGAGATATGGACATTTTGAATCTCTGGTTATGACCTTTGGCCTTAGCAATGCCCCAGCCACCTTTCAACATTTTATTAATGATGTATTTCGAGATTTCTTGGACCAATTCGTTGTGGCTTATCTCGATGACATTCTTATATTTTCAGACAACCTTGGAAGAGCATCGCAGGCACGTCCAGTTAGTCCCGGAACGACTACAGGAGAACCATCTTTACAATAAACTTGAAAAATGTGAGTTTGAACAAACCAGTATCCAATTTCTGGGATATATCATCTCCCCAGAAGGTCTGAGCATGGATCCCGGCAAAATCAATGCTGTAGTGGACTGGCCTGTTCCAAGAAATTTAAAAGACGTCCAGCGTTTCATAGGATTTGCAAATTTTTACCGAAAATTTATAAAGAACTTTTCACGGATCATACTACCAATTACTACACTAACATAAAAGACCAAAGCATTTTTCTGGTCTCCGGAGGCACAGGAGGCTTTTGACAAGTTGAAAACTCTTTTTACGTCTGCTCCATTGTTAGTACACCCAAATCCTGAATTGCCATTTACTGTCGAAGTGGACGCCTCGGACTCTGCAGTGGGAGCCATTCTGTCTCAGCGAGTTGGGGACAAGATGCAACTTCACCCATGTGCGTTTCTTTCCCACACCATGTCATCTGCAGAAAAGAACTACGACATCGGTAATAAAGAACTGTTAGCCATTAAAGTTGCCTTCTCCGAGTGGAGACATCTTCTGGAAGGTGCCAATCACCCTGTGGACTGTCCTCACGGACCACAAGAATCTTGAATTCCTCCGTACAGCAAAAAGATTGTCTGCAAGACAAGCACGATGGGCCTTATTTTTCTCAAGATTCAATTTTATAATTTCTTACCGGCCTGGTTCAAGAAATGGCAAGGCTCACGCCCTGTCCAGGATGTGTTCGGAACCTCAGGAGAGGTCTAGTAATGACGATACAATTCTAGGCCCTAAAAATTTTTTGGGAATATTGCACTCTAGAGGACTATGTAATAGAATTAAAGATGGATATCAAGAGGACTCTTTCCTTAACCATCCTTCGGAAGACGTCAATCTTTCATTCAAAGAGGGGTTTTGGATGCAGAAACACAAAATATATGTACCTGAATGTTCTCGCCTTGAAGTCCTCAAAAGTGTCCATGATTCTAAACTGGCAGGACATCCTGGAGTTGCAAAAACACAAGACTTACTACTTCGTTTCTTTTGGTGGCCTAATTGTAGGAAGGATGTGAGGAAATATGTTTCAACCTGTTTAACATGCGCACGAAACAAGACCCCACGATCGTCTCCTCTAGGACTCTTGCAACCACTCCCAGTTCCATCCAGGCCTTGGGGATCTATTTCCATGGATTTTATTGTGGAACTACCCCCTTCCAAACAGATGACCGTCATCCTTGTCATAGTGGACCGACTCACAAAAATGGCCCACTTTATTCCAACTGAAGGAATTCCTACTGCTGAAAAAACTGCAGAACTGATGATCAAAGAGGTATTCAGGTTACATGGAATTCCTGACAATGTGGTGTCTGACAGAGGCGTTCAGTTTACGTCAAAATTTTGGAAGAGTTTCTGTACAGCCTTGGGAGTCACGGTGAATCTTTCTACCGCTTTCCATCCTCAGTCCAATGGCCAGACGGAGAGAACGAACCAGACTTTGGAGCAATACCTCCGTTGCTTCATTTCCTATCTTCAGGATGACTGGGTGGACTATTTACCAACAGCAGAGTTTGCCTACAACAACTCCATACATAGCGCTACATCTCAAACCCCATTTTTTGCTAATTATGGAGTACATCCAGTATTTATCCCTAATCTGCCAGTGAACACTCCCATTCCTGCTGTTAATGACAGGCTTGCAAAATTACAGGAATCCCAGAAGGAATTATCAGAGATATTACTCAAGACCCAGGAAGTATATAAGGAAGCAGCAGATATTCATCGGAGAGTGCCCCCTGCTCTTCAGGTTAGAGACAAGGTTTGGCTGTCCACTAAAAACCTTAAAACACATGTGCCATCCTCCAAATTGGGTCAGAAATTCATTGGACCTTTTCAAATTTCTGCAAAAATTAACCAGGTTGCTTTTCGTTTAAAACTTCCCAACAATCTAAAGATTCATCCAGTATTTCACATATCCTTGCTCAAACCCTTCTGTGAAAACCCGTTTCCAGGAAGAATTCAGCCACCTCCTCCACCAGAAAGGATCCGTGGTGAAGAAGAATACATTGTGAATAAGATTCTGGAATCCCGAAAATTCAGAGGTAAACTGCAGTATCTGGTGCAGTGGGAAGGTTACGGACCAGAGGAAAATTCATGGGAACCAAAGGACAACGTCCATGCTCCTGACTTACAAGAGCCTTCCATCAGAGGTACCCAGATAGGCCAGCTCCTGAGATGTCCAGAGGCCATCCTGGAATGAGGGGAGTACTGTCAGGAATCAAACCCAGTGTCTCTTGTCCACCGGCCAGCAGCTCTACCATCTGAGCTATTCTGCTGGCTACAAAGTTCCTTGCTGAGCCCGGATACCATTGACTGTTCTTCCTGATCGGCTTCACCCAGTGCTCTCTCGTTTGGCTTCTGATTGCCAATTACACGCCCTATATAAACCTGGCCCTGTGGATGTGTCATTGCGAGATTATTGTGCTTCCAGCCTTTAGTCAAGCTCTTTCTCCTGCTGTTCCTGCTGCTACAAACACTGCTCTCCTGTGAACTGACCTCGGCCTGCCACCTGACTACGTTATCTGCCTGCTCCTCTGCTACCGAACTGCCTTTCCTGTGTACCGACCTCCGGCTGCCACCTGACTACGTTATCTGCCTGCTCCTCTGCTACAAACACTGCTCTCCTGTGAACTGACCTCGGCCTGCCACCTGACTACGTTATCTGCCTGCTCCTCTGCTACCGAACTGCCTTTCCTGTGTACCGACCTCCGGCTGCCACCTGACTACGTTATCTGCCTGCTCCTCTGCTACAAACACTGCTCTCCTGTGAACTGACCTCGGCCTGCCACCTGACTACGCTACCTGCCTCTGCTTCCCCTAGTGTTTGCAGTAACATCGGCTCCAACCCTGACGGGATCCTGACAGTGGGATTTTCTCTTTTTATACACCCTAAAATCTTGTCTGCTTTTGAGGCTGCTGCCTGACATTGAGTACTGCTGCTCAGCTTACCTGTAATCAGAATACCCACGTTCTTTTCCTGTTCTGTAGTCCCCGGTATACTCCCATTTAATGTATATGCAGAAGTAGGATTACTCCATCCAGGATGCATTACTCTACATTTATCTACATTAAACCTCATTTGCCAAGTGATTGCCCATTCTGTCATCTTATCCAGATCGTTTTGCAATATTGTAATGTCAAGGTCAGATTTTAGTATCCTACATAGTTTGGGGTCGTCAGGAAAGACCGACACTTTCAATCCCATCCACAAGGTCATTAATAAAGAGATTAAAAAGATTCTGTCCTAGCACAGATCCCTGTGGTCCCCAATGCTGATTATATGCCATTTAGAGACTGTACCATTCACGACGACTGTGTTTCCTGTCTTTTAGCCAGTTTCTTACCCATCTGCATATACTGTTACCCAAGCCCCCTATGTTATTTACATGCATATTTACATGTACAATAACTATTTATTTACTACAGGGTATCTGCTCATTTTGTTTTTCTCCTGGATTTTGCCTGTTAGATGGCCACAGTGTGAACATGCTCTTTCACACTGCACTTATACAGATATTTGATCCGGCTCTTTTCTTTTGGTTTTGCTGTAGTTTTTTTTGTACTTTTGTACAAACAGGGGCAGGCCCCCCCTTTTAGAGCTTGAATAGGAAAGTGGATAAATTATTGATCCCTCGGGGTCCGAACACTCCGAAGAGTTCCATCTAAATGGATCTGAGGTCAAGCAAGTACAGCTCCTCTTCATTCATTCTCTAGAAGACTGCCATAGATAGCCGAGCACAGCACACCGCTGTCACCAGTAGTCCCATAAGGAATGAATGGAGCGGAAGTGCGCATGCTCGTCCTCCGCTCCATGTAGACAGGCTCCTTCATGACCTCAGATGTTAGGATCTGTGGAGTCCCAGCAATTGGACCCCAGGAAGTTATCCTCTATCCTTTCCATAGTGGATAACCTATTAACTTGGTACAAACCCCACTAAGCTATGAGTTACTGTTTATTGTGCACCTTCTATCTATATATATATATATATATATATATATATATATATATATATATATATATATATATTTTATTTATTTTTTTTTTTTAAGACCCAAAAGATGACGCTGCCTACAGATTTATAGCCCCCTGGATTGGTGAGTAATATGCCTGAAAATCAGATGTACATTTCACTTAGCAATATCCGACCCTTAAAATGCATGTGAAAAAGGTGTGATGGGAATTATGTATGGACTGGGTTCCTGAAAAAGACTGTAGACGACTTGTGTTATGAAATGTCTAAGAAAATGACATTAAAACATCACAAAGTACGAGTATCTGTTTGCACAAACATTTTAAGACTAAGTGGATGCACTACAGGGTTCTTGCTCATGCAATCAGCAGTATGGAGGAGCACATGTCATGTGTCGTCATTTATCCTAGGGAAGGATTGCTGGTCTCCTCGGGGAAGAAATGGTTCCAGCATCGTCGTCTGATCACTCCAGGATTTCATTACGACGTTCTCAAGCCGTATGTGACGCTAATGAGCGACTGCACCAAGATCATGTTGGTAATTACTGCTTCCAATAAATGTCACTCGGTTCATGTAGCCTCCATTATCTGGAGAATCACGGTATGGGAACCCCGCAATGGCTACAATGTTTGAGTCCATAGACCTATTGTATTGTAATATCCTCTCTTATGTTTATTAGAAAGACTAGGACTTTACGTCTGACCAGGTGCTTGGGACAATCTTCAGATGTACCTTTTGGCTGTAAAGTAACAAACATCAATGATCAAATCTTTCTTTCAGGAAAAATGGGAGCAACTTGTACCAAATGAGAAACCAGTGGAGCTTTTCCATCATGTCAGCCTCATGACCCTCGACGCCATCATGAAATGCGCCTTCAGCTACAACAGCAACTGCCAGACGGACAGGTAAATGATGGAATGGAGACACATAAAACCTCAGCCACCGGGGCTGTACTGTACTCGTTGGGCAAATGTGCCAGGAAAGTTCCTCAGATGTGATCGTAGGTCGCCATTCACATTGCTTTTCTGCAAAAAAACTAAACATGAGGAGTTCCATCGATATGTAGTGGAGGTTGAAGATACATTACTGCCCCATTCATTTTCTAAGGAACTGGCGCGATTAGCAGAGCGCTGTACTCCACTTTCTTGACCAGTCGCATACACAGCGAATGGAGCGGATTCATTCCATTTGGGATCGTTGGGGGTTTCAGCAGGTTGGCCTTTCAGCAATCAGGAGGTCATCTCCTGTCCCATCTTGAAATTTTGGGAACATTCTTTTAAGGTTTGTATGATATTAAAGGAACATGGTTTTGTTATGGAAAATTAATTTAGGATAAATCTATCCCCATGTTTGCTGCTGCTGTTCCCAATCTTAGACTAAAATGTCTTTTTGAGCGCTCAAACGAAACGAGGACTGTCCACACGGAAGTGTCAGTATAACAGTTCGTCAAGACCAACAGTTTATTATTCATTCAAGGTTTTATACTTTTACAAAAAGGGGCTGGTTAGTCAATTAACATATAATTGAAAGCTGCTAGATTATTGGCAGTTTTAGTATAAGTATGATAATTATGATAAAAGGGCTGAAGTAGCAGATTTATTGTTCTTTGCCCCAGTTTTCCTACGTGACCAGTTATCAGAAAAATAATAGATATCTACCCAGACCTTCTGTCTTTGTTTCCCTTCTTTGTATCCTTGGTAAAAAGTCCCTATGAGCTATCTTTTGCAGCAGCCTGACTTATGTAGGCCAGGGGTCATGTCTTAAGCAACTGATTATAGCTAGCATCAGCTTTTGCATAGATATGTGTGAGCACAGGATTTTTAGCAAGTGAGATCTATCTGACTGTAAATGCATATACATATACATTGAATATATGGAATACATATATATTTCCATGACAGTTTGAGCTTTATGTTGCATGCACACCACTCAGTATATGAAGGCGATACAAAGGAAACATGAGTTCTTTTTGGAATCCTGGGGAAATCTTACTCAGGGCGATCATTAATTATAATTCTTCACAGTAGAGGTGAGGTAACGGTTTACAGGCACACAGCTATGACACAGTTCTGAGCTTGAGTTGATCACATGGGTTTTATTCAAGCTTCTTTTCATCACACAGAATCACTTCTCTTCATACAATGCTTCAACATGTTTGAAAGTCTCTTCACAAAGTGTCTTAACCTAAGCATAACTGCACCTTGATCATGCAGTGAGGGGGATGAGTCCGGTGCTATATCTCTCTCACTTCTATCTTGGCTGTCCTAACTGCTTCTATGCTTAAAGCAATGGCTTCCCAGGAAGAACTGGTCTATACAGCTTGTCTGATTTCAGTCTGACAGGAGACTCTCTCTAGCACACACCTTACTCTTGGATGTCCAGGACACAATAACACACTTCCTGTCTGCTATAACCATTTAAACCCCTATAGTTGCTGGATCATTGTAAATCAACAGTGCAGCTTCTATCTGTCACATTTACTTTGCTCCAATTGAATCTTGATTTTTGTCCTGGCAGTGAAAACACCTACATTAAAGCGGTGTACGAGCTCTCTTACCTGGTGGACCACAGGTTCCGTCGCTTCATTTACCATTTTGACTTCATCTACTACCTGAGTCCAGAAGGATTTCGCAGCCGGCGAGCGCTGAAAATAGCACATGAACATACAGGTAGGGTATATTTACATATATGTACATGATAGTACGGGTCCAACTCTATACAGAATATCTATCATCTTAAAGGATGTGTCTCACAAATAACATATATTCTCTATCCACAAGACAAGTAAGTCGTTGGGTGTCTAGGTGATGAGACGTCCTCTGATCCTGAGCCTAAAGTCCCCTATATGAATGGAGCAGATGTGAGCATGTGCGACCACCACTCCTATAGACAATGAATGGAGCAGTGGTCGCACATGCTCACTACCACGCCATTCATACAGGACCCTCTCCCCCTTTAGACCCCCAGCAATTGGTCATTTATCACTCATGAATGTCTTTCCTTATGATACAGTAAGGAAAATTCTACCCTTCAAATTTTACTTTTAAGAAGTTTGTTCCCACACATTTCGCAGGATGAGACGACGCTGCACTTTCCCTTCATATTGGTGGAATATCTGCCAAATTAAAGTAATTTCCATTGTGGATTGTATCTTAGATGAAGTTATTAAGCAGAGGAAGGAGTCGCTAAAAAATGAGAAAGAACTGGACAAAATCAGTCAAAGGAGACATCTAGATTTTCTTGATATCCTTCTGTGTGCGAAGGTGAGTGCCGAGTCCTGGACATTGCTGTCGGTGTAAGCATTGTTTTTTTGTCATTTATGCTGTCCTGATATAATAATGTAGTTTTATGTGTGATTTTAGGATGAGAATGGTCATGGACTGTCGGATAAGGACCTGCGGGCAGAGGTGGACACCTTCATGTTTGAGGGACATGATACAACGGCCAGCGGGATCTCGTGGATATTATACTCCTTGGCAAAGCACCCCGAGCACCAGGAGAAATGTCGGGAGGAGATCAGAGGGGTCTTAGGAAGTCGGGACACAGTGGAATGGTGGGACACAATGCCATAGATACATTAATTGGGTGATTTTGTAGGTCTTGTACCCCTTTCTGATTAGTCCAGTTTTTCATTTTTTGCACTTTTTTTTTTTTTTTTTCCTCTCTTCTTTTTTTTTTTCCAACCACATAGCCACAGAAGGGCTTGATAATTGGCAGGATGAGTTGGAGTTTTGAACGACTCCATTCACTTTACAATACAATGTACTGGAAAATTAGGGGATTAAGTCTGATTGGTGTGTAATTATGAAAAAATAATTTCACCATTGTTTTAGGGGGGGTTGGTTTTTTTATGGCATTCGTTGTGCAGCAAAAATGACCTGGTAATATAATTAAACAGGTCAGTACGATCACTGTGATGTCAAAATTGTATATAATAATATATTTATTCAGAATTTTCTCTATCCTCTAAAATGAAATATTGTTATATTATTGGTATTGTAATGTTTATTTAGTGGTTAGAGAAAATTCAGAATTCAGTAGCCATTCCAGGAAACCAAAAAATGAATTGTCAGTCAAACCCACCTCTTCCATTGAATGACATTGGCATGATTTAGGTTGGATTCTTTAGGGTTAAATCATCCAATTATTTCTGCAGGGAAGACCTGGGAAAGCTCCCCTATACTACAATGTGCATTAAGGAGAGCCTGCGCCTGTATCCCCCAGTACCTGCAGTCGCCCGGAAACTCAGCAAACCGATTACATTCTGTGATGGTCGGAGTCTTCCTGAAGGTCAGCGATTTTTTTTTTTTTTTTTTTTTTTTTTTTTTTTCTGAAAGCAAAATTCAGCTTTAACCCCGTCCCAACTACGCAGTTGTTCACTTCGTTTCTTTCCTTGCCTTCTTTTCTAAGAGCCATAACCATTTTTATTCTTTTCCTTTAATATATGATGGCTTGTTTTAGTTTTAAATGACACAATTCACTCTACCATCTAATGTCCTTAAAAATGGGGGGGGAGGACACAATTCCGCCATAGTTTGGGGGATTTGTATTGATGGTGTACATTGTGCGGTACAAGTGACCCGGTAATGGTGTTTTTGTGTGGCAAACTGACTGTTTTATTGATATTTTGGGGTAATTATGATTTATGACCCTTTTTTTGCATTTTTGAGAAAAGTTGCAGCAATTGAGAAAATGACAATTCTGGCTTTTATTATCTTTTTGACATACTGACAGTCCACTCACTTAGCCAGCATCACGGATTGGCGGACTTGTCCAAAACTCTGGGTAGATCTAGAAATTAATTCATTCAGAGAAAATGTAAACCATAACTTATAGTTAACCTCCATAATGGGGTTAAATTCTGTGAAATAACAAATCCTTTTATATAAACAGAGCTAAGACTGTCAAAAAATCTATAAAAAACATATATGAAATTTTCATTCCCTTATATACCAGATTCCTAATAAATTTAAAAAGAAATTTAAAATATCGGATAAATTATGTAAATCACTTATAGAATATCTAATGAGTAACAAAGAGGCCGTAACTACAGATGAATCTCCCAAAATTAGATTGTGAGCAGGGTCCTCTCTCCTTCTGTACAGTCATGGCCAAAAGTTTTGAGAATGACACAAATATTATATTTTCACATTATCTGCTGCCCTCTGGTTTTTATGTGTGTTTGACAGATGTTTTTATCACAGACAGAAATATAATTGCAAACATATGAGTAACAAAAGCTTATATTGACAGTTAGAATGAGTTAATGCAGCAAGTCAATATTTGCAGTGTTGACCCTTCTTCTTCAGGACCTCTGCAATTCTCCCTGGCATGCTCTCAATCAACTTCTGGACCAAATCCTGACTGATAGCAGTCCATTCTTGCACAATCAATGCTTTCATTTTGTCAGAATTTTTAGGTTTTTGTTTGTCCACCCGTCTCTTGATGATTGACCACAAGTTCTCAATGGGATTAAGATCTGGGGAGTTTCCAGGCCATGGACCCAAAATCTCTGTTTTGTTCCTTGAGCCATTTAGTTATCACCTTTGCTTTATGGCAAGGTGCTCCATCATGCTGGAAAAGGCATTGTTGATCGCCAAACTGCTCTTGGAGGGTTGGGAGAAGTTGCTCTTGGAGGACATTCTGGTACCATTCTTTATTCATGGCTGTGTTTTTAGGCAAGACTGTGAGAGAGCCGATTCCCTTGGCTGAGAAGCAACCCCACACATGAATGGTTTCAGGATGCTTAAGAGTTGGCATGAGACAAGACTGGTGGTAGCGCTCACCTTGTCTTCTCCGAATGAGGCGTTTTCCTGATGTCCCAAACAATCGAAAAGGGGATTCATCAGTGAAAATAACTTTACCCCAGTCCTCAGCAGTCCACTGCCTGTACCTTTTGCAGAATATCAGTCTGTCCATGATGTTTTTTCTGGAGAGAAGTGACTTCTTTGCTGCCCTCCTTGAGACCAGGCCTTGCTCCAAGAGTCTCCACCTCACAGTGCGTGCAGATGCACTCACACCTGCCTGCTGCCATTCCTGAGCAAGCTCTGCACTGCTGGTAGCCCGATCCCGCAGCTGAAACACTTTTAAGAGACGGTCCTGGCGCTTGCTGGTCTTTCTTGGGTGCCCTGGAGCCTTTTTGGCTACAATGGAACCTCTCTCCTTGAAGTTCTTGATGATGTAATAGATTGTTGACTGAGGTGTAATCTTTCTAGCTGCGATACTCTTCCCTGTTAGGCCATTTTTGTGCATTGCAATGATGACTGCACGTGTTTCTTTAGAGATAACCATGGTTCGCAGAAGAGAAACAATGATGCCAAGCACCAGCCTCCTTTTAAAGTGTCCAGTGGTGTCATTCTTACTTAATCATGACAGATTGATCTCCAGCCATGTCCTCATCAACCCCCACACCTGTGTTAATGGAGCAATCACTGAAAAGAGGTTAACTGGTCCTTTTAAGGCAGGGCTGCAATGATGTTGAAATGTGTTTTGGGGGATAAAGTTCATTTTCTAGCCAAATATGACTTTGCAAGTAATTGCTGTTAAGCTGATCACTCTTTATAACATTCTGGAGTATACTGCAAATTGCCATTAGAAAAAGTGAAGCAGTAGACTTTGTAAAAATTAATATTTGTATCATTCTCAAAACTTTTGGCCATGATGACTGTACTTATGTGTGTCCTGTATTGCTCATATTTATTGTACTTGTCTATATTCACCCTCTCTCACATGTAAAGCGCCATGGAATAAATGGCGCTATAAAAATGAATAATAATAATATCATCAAAATGTTAATTTATTTCAGTTCTTCAATACAAAAAGTGAAACTCATATATTATATAGTCATTACACACAGAGTGATCTATTTCACGTGTTTATTTCTGTTAATGTTGATGATTATGGCTTACAGCCAATGAAAACCCAAAAGTCATTATCTCAGTAATACTTAAGAATACTTTATAACATCAGCTTGAAAAATGATTTTAAAATCCGAGCTGTTGTCCTACTGAAATGTATGTTCAGTAAATGCCCTCAATACTTGGTCGGGGCTCCTTGTGCATCAATGCGGCGTGGCATGGAGGCGATCAGCCTGTGGCACTGCTGAGGGGTTATGGAAGCTCAGGTTGCTTTGATAGCAGCCTTCAGCTCGTCTGCATTGTTGGGTCTGGTGTCTCTCTTCTTCCTCTTGACAATATGTTCCGACACGCACCACAATTGTGGATACCAGGGCTATGGGGTACTCGGAGCCGAGCCCATGGAAATCTATGGGAGTTGTCACTGGTAGCGGTGGCTCGGTCCGTGGCCCTGGCGGTCGTGCAATGGGGGATATTTACAGGGGAATTGTAATAGTTCGTGACGCCACCTGTGGTATCTGGTCAATTGGACCAGCGCTGCTGTAAGGGTCTTCGCAGGGGATGTTATGGGGGCAGCTGGGTGGTAAGTCTCCCACAGGTGAGACGGGTCCCTGGAAGTCTATGATGATGATGCAGGGTGTAGATAAGAATTCAGTCACACACAATACAGCTTCTTTTATACCTTTTACTGGTAGATGGTTCAAGCAGGTCCCGGGGAGCTGGTCGGGGTGGAGAGTGCACATTCGGGTAACCGCTGAGCAGGTTAGAGGCCTCCTTTACTTCAATATGTATATGAGTCCAACTTGCCTGAAGCGAAGTTAACTCTGAACTCTCCAGCTTTCTCAATAGCTGTCATGCCCGGCCAACATTGTGGTGGAGCCTTCTAAGTGGTGAGAACTAAGTTCTTACTTTTGTCTGCGCTTGACTCAAAGTCCCCGTTCTCCCTGACTCCGGTTACGTATTGACGCTTTGGGCTGCACTCTGCGACCTGTAGTCCAGATGCCTCCGGTTTTCTTGTTACTATGCTTGAAACACTAGCAAGCTTCGGACCCCGGTGTCCGGCAATTTAGTGCAGGTAATCCAATACCTGTAGCACTTCTCTCTGTCTTCTCCACTGCGCCCTTCGCCCTGCTTCCCGCTCTTAACATAAGCACTTGTAGCTTTCGATGGTAAAGTCAGCTTTCTTCTAGAGCTCACTGCACAGCTCTCAGTATCCTCCAAGTCCAGACTGGACTGAGACTGAACTGCCCTGTACTCAGACAGGAAACAGACTGAACTGAACACTGACTCCTTCCTCTCTCCTGACTGACTGAACTCCCTCTGCTACGTGTCACTCCCTGATATATATCTCAGATGGGTGTGTCTGAAAGAGTGAGTGGCAGTGAATGCATATCAAGCGTTGCGATTACCTTCCTGTGCACTCTCCTGGATTTTTATGTGTGCCTGCATAGCTGGGCCACACATCCCCCCCTTGATTAAACACAGCACTCCCGGGCTGTAAAAGAGAAAAAAGAAAAACATTTTTGTTTTGCATTAAACATCAACATTTTAACTCATCCCATCCGGGAGGTAAGACTTCTTGAACGTTACAATTTGTACATTAGAAAAAATACAAAAGTATCAAATGTATCAAACATTCTCATATTACTAGACAAATATTCTTGTGGAGGACCCGCACCAAAACCTCCCACGTGGGTCCTGGGTGGGCTGCAGGACTTCTGACTGCAGACCTCACTCTAGGCCCACCATACGGGTTTTTCTTCAGAGGTAGATAGATAGTAATGGTTTCATGTAAAACCAAGATAATGCACCAAAGCGCAACTATTTACAAAGCAAGTTCTTGGGCTGGCACAGTCCACAGCCTCTCAGTCCATTGGCATGGTAAAAGACACATTTTTATATTTCAAGTATTCACGTATATCTCAATAACTCACTTTACTTGCTTTACCCAACCGGGGTATTCTATGCAATTATGCAATCTACACATTTACTTTTTAACTTTTCAAATTCTCTACCCTTGTACCCAGCCGGGTATTCTACTCAATATGTAAAACATCATTATACACAGTAATAAAGTGCAAAATGGCAAATCTTCTTTTATCAAACTTTATACACTTTCTTGGATACGGTAAACCCCTGTCTGGGTCCTACCGGTCTTCACTTTTCTTGCTAATTTCGATGACGTCTTCCACTCCTGGGGCTGGAACGACGCGGTGTTCCTTAGAACGCATTACAAATATGTCGTGACCTGCTATTAGCGTTTGAGTGGCCACAGTTCTCATTTTAACGAGGGACCCAACGGGTATGTCTTTGCTGTAAGACGCTGATTGCGTCGCTGCAAGGGCCACATTAACTTGCGATGCAGAGTAGGGCGATGCAGTGTAGGTCGCCGTTTGCGATGCAGTGTAGGTCGCCGTTTGCGATGCTGAGTAGGTCGCCGATTGCGATGCAGGGGGCGATGCCGGGGCACGGCCTGGTGCGGTGAGAGCTCGGGACTAGGACGCTTTGGTACCGGCATCGGGGACGGGGTCACTGACGATGGAGACGTTCAGGGCATACCACCCCTTTAAACCCCAGTGACGGGTGTAGCTCACTATGTCCCCATTTATCAGGTCCCTCCCAGGATGACCGATGGGCAAGTGGGACTCCACGTCCCGGCGGCTCACAAAGACCCCCTGATAGAGGCCCGGCTCGCGGATAAAGCCCCAGCCCTTGCGGAGCTGAAACTCGGTGACGCACCCCTGCCGCCGCGGTTCCCGTCGGGTGTAACGGGTCAGGTAGGTGGAACCTCTGAGCTTTATTTATACAAGAAGGTTATACTTGTAAGAGAGCGGGTGGCGCCCAGGGAGACGGACAGGAAGTCACGGCAAGTGACGGGGCAGTCTCTGGTTATACGGGAAAGGATCACTGCAAGTGACCGGGGCAGTCTCTGGATTGACAGGCAGGTTGTCACGGCAAGTGACCGGGGCAGTCTCTGAATAGACAGGCAGGTTGTCACGGCAAGTGACCGGGGCAGTCTCTGGATTGACAGGCAGGTTGTCACGGCAAGTGACCGGGTAGTGTCTCTGGATAGACGGGCAGGTTGTCACGGCAAGTGACCGGGGCAGTCTCTGGATTGACAGGCAGGTTGTCACGGCAAGTGACCGGGGCAGTCTCTGGATTGACAGGTATATACGACCTGAGATGGTGAAGCCTCCCGGTAGGCTAGCAGGCAGATGGCGGATGGACACTCCCAAGTGAGCAGGCGAGAGTCTCTGGAACAGCCGGGGATCACCGCTTGTGACGTCCGAACCTCCGGGTAGGGCTGCAGTCAGATGGCAGATGATCGCTCCCAAGTGAGAAGGCAAGAGTCTCTGGAATAGCCGTGGATCACCACTTGTGACGTCCGAACCTCCGGGTAGACTTGCGGACAGGTAGCATACAGCAAACGGGCAGGAAACAGGCAGGTAACTAGTAATGGGACCTGAGGGATGAAGCAGAGTGAAACAGTGCAACAACAACATTGCTCGGGCACCTCCATTAAGGAGGAAGCCCTTAATATAGGGTGGAGTCCTCCGGCATTGGCCGGGGACTTATTTGAAAAATGCGCGCGGCTCCTTTAAGAGCGGGGGAGGGCGCGGCGCGCGCGCCCTAAGTCCAGCAGCAGGGAAGGAGCGCGCGGCCCCAGCAGGGCGGAAGGAGGACGCTGAGGAAGGGTAAGGGGGGCGACGTCCCTGCCTGGCAGAGGACGCTGCTGCAGGGGAACAGCGTCCCTGCCTGTCAGAAGGCAGGGACGCCGACGCTACAGTACCCCCCCTCTAGGCCCCCCCCTCTTTAGGCCAGAAAGAAATTTAGCTAGGATGAGAGGGGCATGGATGTTCTCCCGAGGCTCCCACGTTCTCTCCTCAGGACCAAACCCCTTCCAATCCACCAAAAAATAAGTCTTTCTTCCTACCCTTTTGGTGGCCAGAATGTTATCTACCTCAAATTCATCGTCAGCAGACACTGGAGCAGGAGGTGTACCTGTAGACTTGAAAAAAGAGTTAAGTACCACCGGTTTGAGGAGAGATACATGGAAAGAGTTAGGAATGCGCAAATTGGCCGGGAGTTTCAATTTATAGGACACCGGGTTGATCTGACTGATGATCTCAAAGGGACCGATGAACCGAGGGCCTAACTTGTAGGAAGGAATCTTGAGCCGGACAACTGGACGAAAGCCAGACCTTATCCCCAGGACGGAATTGAGGAGGATCCAGACGTCTTTTGTCGGCATGTCTCTTCATACGCTCGGATGACTGAATGAGTGCGGATCGGGTACTCTCCCATATGGAGGAAAATTCTCTAACCAGAGATTCCGCAGCTGGATTGTCCACAGAGATGGTGACAGGAACAGGGATCCGAGGGTGCTGACCGAAGACTACAAAAAACGGAGACTTGGAGGAAGATTCGCTCTCGTGATTATTGTAAGAGAATTCGGCCCAAGGCAGGAGCTCCATCCAGTCAGAATGGTGGGCATTAACGAAGTGCCGGAGATAACTGGTCAGATTCTGATTGATTCGCTCAACTTGTCCATTGGACTGCGGGTGGTAAGCGGAGGAGAAATCCAAGGTGACGTCTAGCAACTTACAAGTGGCTCTCCAGAAACGTGAGGTGAACTGTACCCCACGATCCGACACAATGTGACGAGGCAGACCATGGAGACGGAAGATGTGGCGGATAAAGTCTTTAGCCAACTCGGGTGCAGACGGAAAACCTGGCAGAGGAATGAAGTGAGCCATCTTGGAAAAGCGGTCAGCGACCACCCAAATGACCGTACAACCGGCAGAAACGGGCAGATCTGTTATGAAGTCCATGGCTATATGCTGCCAGGGACAGCGGGTACAGGAAGCGGAAGAAGACGGCCGGCAGGCAGGTGTCTCGGAACTTTGTTGCGGGCACAGGAGACACAGGCAGATACAAAGTCTATTACGTCCTTGTGCAGGGTAGGTCACCAATAATGCCGGGTTATGAGTTGGAGGGTCTTTTTCTGACCAGCGTGGCCAGCTAGTTTAGACGAATGACCCCAGTGTAGGATTCTCTTCCGGTCGGTTACTGATACGAACGTCTTACCAGGAGGAGACGTTGCTCACGAGCCACCCGCATCACTCTGGCAGGATCGATGATATGTTTAGGTTCTTCCTCGAGATCTGACACCAGGAAAGACCGGGACAAGGCATCAGCCTTGACGTTCTTGTCAGCCGGGCGAAAATGCAAGAGAAAATCGAAGCGGGCAAAAAACAAGGACCACCGGGCTTGGCGAGGGTTAAGTCTCTGAGCATGCTGGAGGTAAGCCAGATTCTTGTGGTCCGTGTAAATGATTACCGGATGAAGAGCCCCCTCGAGTAGGTAACGCCACTCCTCCAATGCCAACTTGATGGCCAATAACTCTCGGTCTCCTATGGAGTAGTTGCGCTCGGAGGAGGAGAAGAGTTTGGAGAAGAAGCCGCAGGATACCATCCTCCCGGATGAAGATTTTTGAGTGAGTACCGCTCCGGCTCCAGAGGAGGAAGCGTCCACCTCCAGGAAGAACTGCTTGTTGCCGTCCGGGCGATGCAGCACTGGAGCGGAAGAGAAGGCCTGTTTTAAGGAAAGAAAGGCCTCCTCTGCTTCGGGCGTCCACTGTTTGGGGTTAGCATCCTTGCGGGTGAGCGCGGAGATTGGAGCAGTCCTGGAAGAGAAGTGCGGTATGAAGAGACGGTAATAGTTGGCGAATCCCAGGAACCGCTGAATGGCCTTCAACCCCTCCGGTCGAGGCCACTTCTCGATGGCAGACAGTTTCTCCGGATCCATTCGTAGGCCTGTCTGAGAAATGATGTAGCCCAAAAACGGAAGCGAGGTCTGCTCAAAGAGGCACTTCTCATATTTGGCGAAGAGGTGATTCTGCCTGAGCCTGAGCAGAACCTGACGAACATCCCTCCGGTGAGACTGGAGGTCCGGAGAGAAGACCAAGATATCGTCTAGGTACATCACAACGCAAGAGTAGAGGAGGTCCCGAAAGATGTCATTGACCAACTCCTGAAAGACTGCTGGAGCATTACAGAGACCAAAGGGCATCACCAAATACTCGTAGTGGCCGTCCCGGGTGTTGAATGCCGTCTTCCATTCATCTCCCCGACGGATACGAACCAGGTTGTATGCCCCACGAAGATCCAGTTTGGTGAAGATTCTCGCCCCTCTAAGTCGATCAAACAATTCTGGAATGAGCGGAAGAGGGTACTTATTCTTCACTGTGATCAAATTTAAGCCTCTGTAGTCAATACAGGGACGGAGAGATCCGTCTTTCTTTTTTACGAAGAAGAAACCTGCTCCCGCTGGGGAGGTAGATTTCCGGATGAATCCTTTGGCCAAGTTCTCCTCGATATATTCGGACATCGACCTGGTCTCAGCAGCGGACAATGGGTAAATACACCCACGGGGAGGCGTAGTACCAGGTAGCAGGTCGATCGGGCAATCATACGGTCTGTGTGGGGGTAATGTCTCTGCTTCCTTTTTATTAAAGACATCAGCGAAAGACCAATATGGAATCGGGAGTCCTGGTAGATTAGCAGGTGTAGGAGAAGGACGGACAGGATGAACAGGCACCAGACACGTTTGACAGTCCTGTCCCCAGCGAAGAATCTCTCCAGTCTGCCAGTCGAGCACGGGTGCATGCTTTTGGAGCCAAGGCAGACCTAGTAAGAAAGCGTGAGAGAGTCCAGGTAGAACATGAAATGAGATACTCTCAGAATGTAACATTCCCACCTGCAGGGTTATAGCCTCGGTGATAAGCTGGATGGGACTGGTAGAAGACCCCCATCTACAGCAGCAACAGATACTGGTTCAAGCAGAGGTTTGGTGGGAATGCGATATTTCTCTACCAGAGCCTGTGAAACGAGATTCCCAGCTGCTCCAGAATCAAGTTGGGCTAGTTCGAAGTAACGGTTCTCACCGAGGAGAATTGAGACCGACAGCAGCAGAGATGAAGAGGATTTATTCTTGTCTAGGTGGACCTCTCCGAGCGAACCTAGACACAGGCGTTTCCCGACCTCTCTGGGCAGGTACGGATCCGGTGCTTCTTACTGCCACAGTAGAAGCAACTCCCCTCAGCACGGCGTGAGTCCTGACGGGCTTTGACCATCTTGGTCTGGTCGACCTGCATGGGCTCTGCCGGGAGCACTTGAGGAGATACGGAAGGAGTTACAGGTCTCTGAAATGAAGGAGCTAGGCGAGGAAACCTTCTCTCACGGGTGACCTCTTTGGCTCGCTCCTGGAACCGTAGATCAATTCGATTGGCCAGAGTTATTAGGTCATCGAGAGAGGTTGGAATGTCCCGACCGGCAAGTTCATCTTTAATGCGGCCGGACAGGCCCTCCCAGAAGACAGCTATCAGAGCGTCATTATCCCAAGCCAGCTCTGAGGCAAGGGTACGAAACCTTATGGCATATTGACCCACAGTGAGACTCTCCTGACGAAGACGCAGCAGAGATGATGCAGAGGAGGTCTTCCGAACGGGTTCATCGAATACCTTCCGGAAGGCTAAGAGAAAAGCAGACAGGTTAGACACCAGAGGATCTTCTCTTTCCCAAAGAGGATTTAGCCAGGTCAGGGCCTCTCCGGTGAGATGTGACATGATGAAGGCAATTTTGGCCCGGTCAGAGTTAAACTGGTGTGCCAGGAGTTCAAAATGCAGGGTACATTGGTTGATGAAACCCCGAGCCAGAGCAGGATCGCCTCCAAACCGAGGAGGAGCTGAAAGTCGAGGTCCTGGAATAGAAACCACGGAGTTGGTAAGCAGCGGAACTGCCGGATTGCGAGTCATGGTGCTCGCGGTGGTTGTCGGGGAAGTATTCAGAGTGTCCAGGCGGGAATTAACACACCGCAGATGACCCAGGATGGACTCCTGTTGAGACCTCTGACGAGACAGTTCATGACACAGGTCAGATAGCGAAGGGGTTTGGGTGCCACCGGGTTCCATGGCCCGAGCAAACTGTAACGGGTCAGGTAGGTGGAACCTCTGAGCTTTATTTATACAAGAAGGTTATACTTGTAAGAGAGCGGGTGGCGCCCAGGGAGACGGACAGGAAGTCACGGCAAGTGACGGGGCAGTCTCTGGTTATACGGGAAAGGATCACGGCAAGTGACCGGGGCAGTCTCTGGATTGACAGGCAGGTTGTCACGGCAAGTGACCGGGGCAGTCTCTGAATAGACAGGCAGGTTGTCACGGCAAGTGACCGGGCAGTCTCTGGATTGACAGGCAGGTTGTCACGGCAAGTGACCGGGGTAGTCTCTGGATAGACGGGCAGGTTGTCACGGCAAGTGACCGGGACAGTCTCTGGATTGACAGGCAGGTTGTCACGGCAAGTGACTGGGGCAGTCTCTGGATTGACAGGTATATACGACCTGAGATGGTGAAGCCTCCCGGTAGGCTAGCAGGCAGATGGCGGATGGACACTCCCAAGTGAGCAGGCGAGAGTCTCTGGAACAGCCGGGGATCACCGCTTGTGACGTCCGAACCTCCGGGTAGGGCTGCAGTCAGATGGCAGATGATCGCTCCCAAGTGAGCAGGCAAGAGTCTCTGGAATAGCCGGGGATCACCGCTTGTGACGTCCGAACCTCCGGGTAGGGCTGCAGTCAGATGGCAGATGATCGCTCCCAAGTGAGCAGGCAAGAGTCTCTGGAATAGCCGTGGATCACCACTTGTGACGTCCGAACCTCCGGGTAGACTTGCGGACAGGTAGCATACAGCAAACGGGCAGGAAACAGGCAGGTAACTGGTAATGGGACCTGAGGGCTGAAGCAGAGTGAAACAGTGCAACAACCACATTGCTCGGGCACCTCCATTAAGGAGGAAGCCCTTAATATAGGGTGGAGTCCTCCGGCATTGGCCGGGGACTTATTTGAAAAATGCGCGCGGCTCCTTTAAGAGCGGGGGAGGGCGCGGGCGCGCACCCTAAGTCCAGCAGCAGGGAAGGAGCGCGCGGCCCCAGCAGGGCGGAAGGAGGACGCTGAGGAAGGGTAAGGGGGGCGACGTCCCTGCCTGGCAGAGGACGCTGCTGCAGGGGAACAGCGTCCCTGCCTGGCAGAAGGCAGGGACACCGACGCTACATCGGGTACCTTTATCCCGGCGGACCGTTTCTTTATCAGCGATGAACTCCTCATGCTGTTTTTGTCGGAACCGCTGTATGTTTCGCTCTTCCTCCTGCTGCTTTCTCACTCTCTCGCAGTGCTGCCAGGCGTTTCCGGTTTGGAGGTCGTAAGTTACGTCGTCCAGACGCTCCATCTCATCCCAGTCGATTTCCGGCAATGATGGCTGGGACCCCTCCGGTGACCTTACCGGGGAACCGTACTCCGCTGTGGCCTCCTGGCCTGGCTGGCACTCCGGACCGGGCAGGACCTCCTCAGCCTCCTTCTCCTCCACCTCCGCATCGGTGGGATCAGGTACAGCACTTTTGGGGGCAGCCTCCGGTTGCTCTTTCGCCTTCCTCAGCAGGGAACTTGGGAAATCAGGAGACGGCGTTAGGCTTGTGGGAGAGAACACTGCGTCCCACAGCAGCCGCTGTGTCTGGGCACGCCAGCGTTTCTCCGTCTCCTGCAAATCTGCATGACTCTGGAGCTTCCTTCTTAGCTCCGCGTTCTCCTTCTGCAGCTCCAGCATGGCGGGGTCAGTGTCCCGATCTGGGGACAGCTCCGGCACAGGCAGTAAATCTTCCGGTAAGCAGGGTTTGTATGCCTCCGGTCCTCTGCACAGATTCTCCTGTCCTTCCGCCATCTCGTCCCAGGCCAGACTGTAGTTTCCATCAGGAACAATCTGGTCTCTTCCGTGGAGGCGGGATTTGCGTCTCCTCCTCT
The DNA here is from genome assembly GCA_033576555.1 of Oophaga sylvatica. NCBI lineage: Eukaryota > Metazoa > Chordata > Amphibia > Anura > Dendrobatidae > Oophaga > Oophaga sylvatica. The sequence goes on from JARQOD010000009.1 coordinate 87,255,777, forward strand.
TCGCATAGAGGATGAAGAGGAGGCGGATTTCTTTAGCAGTGGGGCAGGACCGCACATTATAGTAGCATTTGGAGAGGGCGGCCATATCTTTCGCGCCACAGGGGGGGTACACGCCCACGAATGCACGCCCACCTTCTTCACCAGCGCCTCAGGGCGCCAACATGGCGGCAAAATGGCAGTATTTGGCGCCAAAAGCAGCAAACAGTCTTTTTCACCAAACAGTTCAATATAGGCACACAGGACTCACAATTGCAAGTTTCACATCCTGTTCGTGACGCCAAGTTGTTCCGACACGCACCACAATTGTGGATACCAGGGCTATGGGGTACTCGGAGCCGAGCCCATGGAAATCTATGGGAGTTGTCACTGGTAGCGGTGGCTCGGTCCGTGGCCCTGGCGGTCGTGCAATGGGGGATATTTACAGGGGAATTGTAATAGTTCGTGACGCCACCTGTGGTATCTGGTCAATTGGACCAGCGCTGCTGTAAGGGTCTTCGCAGGGGATGTTATGGGGGCAGCTGGGTGGTAAGTCTCCCACAGGTGAGACGGGTCCCTGGAAGTCTATGATGATGATGCAGGGTGTAGATAAGAATTCAGTCACACACAATACAGCTTCTTTTCATACCTTTTACTGGTAGATGGTTCAAGCAGGTCCCGGGGAGCTGGTCGGGGTGGAGAGTGCACATTCGGGTAACCGCTGAGCAGGTTAGAGGCCTCCTTTACTTCAATATGTATATGAGTCCAACTTGCCTGAAGCGAAGTTAACTCTGAACTCTCCAGCTTTCTCAATAGCTGTCATGCCCGGCCAACATTGTGGTGGAGCCTTCTAAGTGGTGAGAACTAAGTTCTTACTTTTGTCTGCGCTTGACTCAAAGTCCCCGTTCTCCCTGACTCCGGTTACGTATTGACGCTTTGGGCTGCACTCTGCGACCTGTAGTCCAGATGCCTCCGGTTTTCTTGTTACTATGCTTGAAACACTAGCAACGCTTCGGACCCCGGTGTCCGGCAATTTAGTGCAGGTAATCCAATACCTGTAGCACTTCTCTCTGTCTTCTCCACTGCGCCCTTCGCCCTGCTTCCCGCTCTTAACATAAGCACTTGTAGCTTTCGATGGTAAAGTCAGCTTTCTTCTAGAGCTCACTGCACAGCTCTCAGTATCTTCCAAGTCCAGACTGGACTGAGACTGAACTGCCCTGTACTCAGACAGGAAACAGACTGAACTGAACACTGACTCCTCTCCTCTCCTCCTGACTGACTGAACTCCCTCTGCTACGTGTCACTCCCTCTTATATCTCAGATGGGTGTGTCTGAAAGAGTGAGTGGCAGTGAATGCATATCAAGCGTTGCGATTACCTTCCTGTGCACTCTCCTGGATTTTTATGTGTGCCTGCATAGCTGGGCTACACACAATACCCCATAGATTCTCTGTGGGGTTAAGGTCAGGCGAGTTTGCTGCCAATCAAGCACAGTGATACTGTTGTTTTTACACCAGGTATTGGTACTTTTGGCAGTGTGGACAGGTGCCAAGTCCTGCTGGAGAATGACATTTCCATCTCCAAAAAGCTTGTCGGCAGAGGGAAGCATGAAGTGCTCTAAAATTTCCTGGTAGACGGCTACGCTGACTTTGGTCTTGATAAAACACAGTGGATCTACACCAGTGTGATGTTGTTACTATATCTGTGATTGGCTTGCTGTTATTCTTGTTTCATTTTCTGCCTAGTAACAATGATGTAATGGAGAGGAGGAGACTAGGCAGGAGCAGGAAGTCCTGGGTAAGGGGAGCAGGAGAGAGGAACGAAAATAAAGTATGGCTGTTTAAACCTACCATCCAGCATCTCTGTGTGGCCTTCTGGAGTTCCCTTCATCTGCACAACAACACCACAACTGGCGACGAGGAAGCGTTCATCATCAGCTAAAGGTATTTCAGCTCTACAACAATGGCCTGTTTACCTGCCTTCCCTGCTTTTGATGTGCATCAGTCCCCAGCTAACCTAGCAGCATGTTGGGAGAAATGGCTGAAGCGTTTTGATATATTCCTACAAGCCATGAACATATCAGATGATACCAGGAAGAAAGCCATGCTATTACATTATGCAGGGGAACAAGTCTATGATATCTTCACTACTCTGCCTAATACAGGAGAAGACAAAGACTATGAACTCAGTAAGGCAGCATTAAGCAAGTATTTCTCCCCACACAGAAATGCAGCATTTGAAATCTTCAAGTTTAGACAATTAAAGCAGTCATCAACAGAAAGCATTGATGAATATCATGTCCGACTACGGCACCTTGCAGCTTACTGTGAATTTACAGATGTCGACAAAGAGATCCAAATGCAGATTTTACAAGGCTGCATCTCCTCTAAGTTACGGAGACAAGCACTCAGAGATCCCACCATGACTTTAGCAAAACTGCTTGAAACAGCACGTGTAAATGATACCGCTGAAAAAACAAGCTAAACTCATAGAGAACATTGAATGTGAGGCGGAAGCACCATCTTGTATAGCAAAGCTGACACAGAGACCGCCTGTGCCTCGTATGCAGGGGGCAACTTGCTACAACTGCGGAGGGTCGTATCCTCACCAGAATGTCTGCCCAGCAAAAGGGGGGACCTGCCATAATTGTGGAAAACAAAACCATTTTGCAAAAGTGTGTAGATCCAAACCACAATCCCCTCATTCCACAGTACAACCCAGGTCACAGAAAATCCAAACGCTGCAGCTTACTGACGAGCCTCACAGTACTTATCTATTCTCAGTGACTGCAGAGGGATCTCAAACACTGCACGCACTTACCAGTCCAAGGCGACTTATCCTGATAAATGGTAGTCCGGTGGAAGCCCTAGTAGACACGGGGGCATCAGTAAACATCATCAGCCGTGCAGTCTATAGCCAACTCCCGAACAGACCTGCTCTACAAAGCACTAGCCTAAAGATTTTTCCTTATGGTTCAGCATCTGCACTACCCCTGTGTGGCAAATTTCAGTCAGAACTTGCAGCTGACGGGAAGTCCATCACCGACACTGTATATGTAGTAGAGTGCTCCGCAGACACGCTTCTCAGCTGCAGGAGTGCTATATCTCTGGGTCTGGTCAACCTGGTCAATAGCGTCACAGGTCCTTCGGCCCAACACATCATGCAGAGATACCCCAATCTCTTTAAAGGTCTCGGTAAGCTAAAAGACGTTCAGATAAAATTGCATATTGACCAGTCAATACAGCCGTCTGTTCAACTCACAGGCGCATCCCATTTCATGTCCGCAAACTTGTGGAGCAAGAACTGCAGGATCTGGAAGCGTCTGATGTTGTTGAACGAGTTGAAGGCCCGACTCCTTGGGTATCGCCCATTGTTGTTGCACCAAAACCAAAGCAGCCTGGTAAAATCCGGCTATGTGTGGATATGCGGCATGCCAATTTGGCTATTCAAAGAGAAAGGCACATCACGCCCACTATTGATGACATTATCACAGACCTGAATGGTGAAAAAGTATTTTCTAAAATTGATTTAAAATCAGGTTATATCAACTTGAGTTGCATCCAGATTCCAGGTACATTACAACTTTTAGTACCCATGTGGGCTTACGACGATTCAAGAGGTTGAATTTTGGTATCTCATCTGCGGCAGAAATATTTCAGAACGTTATCAGTCAGGTTCTATCTGGAATAGCAGGAGTTCTAAACGTCAGTGATGACATTCTTATATATGGTACAACCCAAGAGGAGCATGACAGTCACTTAGAGCAAGTGTTTCAGAGACTGCAAGCCTGCAATCTAACTGTCAATCCGTCAAAATGTGAGTTTAACCAAAAGTCATTAAGCTTCTTTGGATATATCTTTTCGGAGCAAGGAGTTTCAGCAGATCCTCAGAAAGTTGCTGCCATAAAGTCAGCTAGCCAACCTCAAAATGTGTCAGAGGTTCGCAGTTTTCTAGGACTAGTCACGTACTGTGGGCGATTTATGCCTGATCTGGCCACGATCTCGAACCCTGCGACTACTCACGAAAAAAGACACTCCTTGGACATGGACTACTGAACACCAAGCAGCATTCGATTCCATGAAGTCCGGTCTGACTGGCGACACCGTCATGGCCTATTTTGACCCTCTAAAGTCCACAGAGCTGATCGTGGACGCTAGTCCGGTGGGCCTGGGTGCAATTCTCACACAAGTGTCCAAAGAAGGCAACGTTTCTACCATTTCCTATGCAAGCAAAGCCTTAACAGAGACAGAACAACGCTATTCACAAACTGAAAGGGAAGCTCTTGCGGTTGTGTGGGGATGCCTTCATTTTCATCTGTACCTTATGGGACATAAATTCACAGTGATAAGCGACCACAAACCGCTCATTCCGCTTTTCAACAAACATTCTTCAAAGCCTCCCCCACGACTTGAACGCTGGTTGCTCCGCCTACAGAACTACCAGTTTCAGTTGAGATACGAGGCAGGAGCTGGTAATCCGGCTGACTACTTTTCGAGACACCCAACACCACAAACTACCAAGGACGACATCCCAGCAACTATCCTTGCAGAGGAACATATCAATTTTATTGTTGCACATTCTGTGCCAAAAGCTATGACTATGGAGGAAATACAACAAACGGTGGATTCCGATCACCAACTTCAGTTAGTTATAGAGACTGTTCGATCTAAAAATTGGAGCAATTTTCTTGCTGAAGCCCGACTCCAAACACCGGATCAAACAACCTAGTTGACAGCCTTCTTTAATGCACGACATGATCTCTCCGTGTCTGATTCAAATCTACTGTTGCGTAACAATCGGTTGGTGATACCCAGAAACTTCAAAGCAGAGTACTGGATCTGGCCCACGAGGCTCATCAAGGGGTGGTGAAAACAAAGCAATTACTGAGAGAGAAAGTCTGGTTTCCAGGACTAGACAAAAAAGTAGAGGCACTCATTGAAAATTGCATACCTTGCCAAGCAACTACAATTGACCATAGACGCGACCCTTACAAATGACACCCCTGCAGAGGGCCTGTGGTCTGCTGTTAGTGTTGATTTCTGTGTTTTACCGGATCACTCCTATCTGCTGGTTGTCATGGATGACTATTCGAGGTTCCCAGTCATTGAACATGTTTCGACAACCTCTGCCAGGGCTGTTATACCAAAATTAGACAAGATCTTCTCGGCATATGGCATACCGGAAACAGTGAAGTCCGACAATGGACCACCTTTTAATAGCACAGACTTTCGATCATTCGCAACCTATCTTGGTTTCACTCACAGGAAAATAACTCCTTACTGGCCTCAGGCCAATGGTGAAGTGGAACGGTTCATGCAATCAATCAACAAAACTTTGAGGATCGCTACCATGGAGCACAAGGACTTACAGCAAGAGTTACACAGATTTCTTAGACAGTACAGAGCTACACCCCATTCTACTACTGGGATACCACCTGCCACTGCGCTGTTCAACAGGCCTATGCGTGTCAAACTCCCGAGCGTTCCGCAGAGCCCTGTTCAAACCCCAATTGCTACTAAGGATGCCATATCCAAACAGAAGATGAAGAGGTATGCAGATAAGAGCAGTCATCGTTGCAAGCCACCGGAAGTATTGGTGGGAGATTGGGTCCTGGTAAAAAGGCTAAGACCTAGAGACAAGTTTGCATCACAATACTATCCTGAACCCTTTCAGGTCACACAAGTCAAAGGCACCATGGTTACTGCTCAAGATCACGGTCGCCAGGTCACAAGGAACGTGTCCCATTTTAAAAAACTTTGCGACTATGTCCCAGAAACAGACGAGGCAGATAGCGATGACGTCCTGCCGGATCCCCAGAGCTCAGCAGTTCCAAGGGAGGATACCTCAGGGGACTCAGAAAGTTCATCTGGGACTGTGATGTCTCACCGCTATCCAGCGAGGGCAAATCGTAGACCGCCAGCCCACCTCTTGGACTATGTTCTGCAGTAAAAAGAAAAAAAAAAAAAATCCTGCGTACTAATGTGAACTTTTGGACCGTTATCCAGTTATAATGTTGTTTTGTTTGGTGAGAAGAGGAGAGATGTGATGTTGTTACTATATCTGTGATTGGCTTGCTGTTATTCTTGTTTCAGTTTCTGCCTAGTAACGATGATGTAATGGGGAAGAGGGGGCAAGGAGGAGCTGGAAGTCCTGGGTAAGGGGAGCAGGAGAGAGGAACGAAAATAAAGTATGGCTGTTTAAACCTACCATCCAGCATCTCTGTGTGGCCTTCTGGAGTTCCCTTCATCTGCACAACAACACCACAACCAGCAGATGACATGGCTCCCCAAACCATCACTGATTGTGGAAACTTCACACTAGACCTCCAGCAGCTTGGATTGTGGCCTCTCCACTCTTCCTCCAGACTCTGGGACCTTGATTTCCAGATGAAAGGCAAAATTTACTTTCATCTGAAAACAACACCTTGGCCACTGACAACAGTCCAGTTCTTTTTCTCCTTGGCCCAGGTAAGATGCTTCTGGCGGTGTCTATTGGTCATGAGTGGCTTGACACAAGGAATGTGACACTTGTAGCCCTGTCCTGGATACGTCTGTGTGTGGTGGCTCTTGAAGCAGTGATTCCAGCAGTGTCCACTCCTTGTGAATCTCCCCCAAATTTTTGAATGGCCTTTTCTTAACAATCCTTTCAAAGCTGTGGTTATCCCAGTTGCTTGTGCAACTTTTTCTACCACACTTTTTCCTTCCACTCAACTTTCCATTAATATGCTTGTATACAGCACTGTGTGAACAGTCGGCTTCTTTAGCAATGACCTTTTGTGGCTTCCCCTCCTTGTGTGAGTGTCAGTGACTGCCTTCTGGACATCTGTCAAATCAGCAGTCTTCCCCATGATTGTGGAGCTAAAGAAACAGACTAAGGGACCTTTTTAAACGCTTAGGAAGCCTTTGCAGGTGTTTTTTGTTAATTTATTCTAATTTACTGAGATAATGACTTTTGGGTTTTGGCTCTAAGCCATAATCATCAACATTAACAGAAATAAACACGTGAAATAGATCACTCTGTGTGTAATGACTCTGTATAGAATATAAGAGTTTCACTTTTCGTATTGAAGAACTGAAATAAATTAACTTTTTGATGATATTCTAATATTGCAAGAAGCACCTGTATAAATAAAAGATCTTTGCCGACCGATAATTAAACAACCAAGAATATTGAGTTCTTAAAAACATAATGACATTGCACATACCAGACATATCAAGTTCAACCATTGCAAAAATGGAAAAAGAATATATCAAAACTTAAAAAATTTAAAATCGCGGAGACATGTCCGATTTTTGATCCAAGTGTGTAATTAAAATTAGTAATACAAGTCAAGGAGTCCATGAGAAAAATCGGACTGCACTCAGATGACATCTAAGTGCAGTTTGATTTTCACAGACTGTTTTAGATAGGAAAACCAAAGAAGGGGTGTGTGTGTGTGTTTTTTTTTTTTTTGTTTGTTTGTTTTTTCCCCATGTACGAGAAACTGACACTCGGCCCAAAGACTAATAAAACTCAATTGGAACTTTGACCAGAATCACTGATTGAAACTGTCAGTTTTCTTGCATGTGAAAAAAAAACTTGTGTGAATGAGGCTTTAGTTTAACCTTGCTTACCCTTGATGCTCAACACCAGTTCCTAAGTAAAGCTCAATAATCCCTTATTTTATAAACGCTGCCGAAATCATTATTGCAAAGCACTGGAAGGACACAGATCCCCCTGAGCAATTAGTTACCTCTCATAGCATCGGCTATAAGTGCACCACAACATGGAATAACAGCCAGTGCATCAATACTAAGCGAGCTGTCACAGCACATGAAATGAGTGAAGACTAAATACTCTGACAAGTAAAATAATGAACAGTCCTCATTATAAGGATATAATCCATGGACAATATGGGAAATAAAAAAAAAAGTTGCAGTACCAAATAAGAGCACCAGGTGGCAGAGATTCCTTGCAATTATTTTTCGGAACCTCTGCAGTATTCCATTCAGTGCCTGGGACCACAGAGCATTGTCCGGCAATATTTCCATAGCATGACATCTCTTAAATTTCATAATAAGTGATTATTTTTGCCTTATTTTCCGGCAGGTGCAACAGTTTTCATCAGCATTTACTGCATAAACCGATGCTCTAGTTTCTGGAAAGAGCCAGAGGTAAAGAAGACCGCTCATCACTATACTATGTGGATTTGTTCATGCGTTGCGTCTTTGCATTGGGTTTTTTTCCCTCTTCATGCAACGTATTGCATTTTTTTTTTTTTTTTTTTTGTGGTAAAGTGCTTCAAATTGAATTTTTTTTTTTTTGCAGCATAGTCTAATTGAATGGAGTGAAAATGCTGCAGAAATTACTGAAATAATTATTTTGCTGGCTAACTGTTGGTTATATTACAAAAGCTAAAAAAGGACGGAAATATTAAGATCGCGATGCATAAGTATTAAATGTTTAATTTTTGTCTATATACTTTGTATTGTGCCCTATTCCAAAAAGGACAGGTGAATGATACCTTATGTCGTCGTTTGTGACATAGTTGAGATCTACATATCTTGTGTTTTAAAATGCGACGAGTGATATTACATTTAAAAATCAGGATCTCACACTCACTGGTTTATAATGACTTGTTAAATTAAAAAATAATCAATTTCATTATATATACTTTTTTTTCTTTTTTTAAAACGCACCCATCTCATAGGAAACCCAACATTTCACCACCCGAGTACAGTAAATTAACAGCATGAACCATCAGAATGGCTATAGAGAAAAGCTAAAAATAAAAAACTGGCATGGGTCACCCTTAATTTTCTTAAACAGCTGAGGGAAAGCTGACAACTGGGAGCTGATGTTTAAAGTCTGGTGTTATGAATGTGCTAGAGATGGTTTCTGAGCAGAGGCTCCCTCTGGTGGTTACAGACAGTACTGAACCTTTCAGCGAGGAGTGGCAATCTGGGATCACGGACTGGTCTGATATAAGGGAGGTTCCCTCCCATGATGGTTGCCGGTGATCAATTGTTCTTGTCTCAATTGTGGTTCCTGGTTCATTTGGAAGTTTGCTGGAGTCTTGCCTGCATCTCCTGCTTTCAGATAAGATATTTTTTGCTTTTCTTTTTGTGCTTGCTTTTTGCATTGTTTTCTGCACTTTTGTGGAGGTCAGCCAGATCCCCTCCTGGGGCCTGAGCTCCTCACAGTTTATCTGAAGCCATTGTTATTTGCTCATTTGCTTTTTCCTGTTTTTTCAGCGGCTGCGGCTTGGTTTTTGTTCACACTGAGATCTGATTTAGTGGGTGGCGAGATCGTGTGATCTCAGTATTTTTGTAATCAGAATTGTTGGATTTTTGTAGGGTTTTCTGGGTTGCAGAAAGTAATCTCTCCTGTCCTATCCTATTTAGTCAGCTTGTGGCCCCAGCGTTTGCTCAGTCTATTTTCTGCCTATGTTTGTATTTTCATCTTGTCTAACCGCCATTATATGTTTGGGGGCTTCCTATTTTCTTTGGGGATCTGCTCCGGGGCAGATAGCTTTCATCTTTCTGCCTTTAGGTGTAGTTATCTCTCAGGCTGTGATGAGGCGTCTAGGATCAACGTAGGAACGCTCCACGGCTACCTCTAGTTGTGTCGTTAGTTTAGGAATCTGAAACCCATCAGTTACCAACATCTCAGGTGTTCGGCTGCCCTGCTGTTGTTCCTGTCCTCCTCAGCTACCGAAACATAAGTCTGGGAAGGGGGTAATAAGCATTGATCTTCCCGGGCTATTTAATATCAGCTCACAGTTGTCTACTTAGCCTTTGCTGGTTATTAATTAATGGTGACCCATCCCCCCACCCAAAAAAAATTATAGGGTCCACCTTATTATTAACCAGCAAAGGCTAGGCAGACAGCTGATATTAATAGCCTAGGAAGGGGCCATGGATATTGGCCCCCTTCCAGACTAAGAACGTCAGCCCTCAGCTGCCCCAGAAATGGCGCATCCACATTTGACAAATGGATTATCTGCTGACAGGTGAGTATAAGTTTGCATTTTTTTTATTTTTAGTTTATGTGACAATACAAAGCTGACATCAACCCCAATATTACCCCCCCCCACTTGCCTCCGCAACAGGGCGAGTTGGAAGAGCAGAGGTTAAGTGCCAGAATTGGTGCATAAATAGGTAGATGTGCCATTTCTGGGGCGACTGAGAGCAGATGTTCTTAGTCTCGGAGGGAGCTAATATCTATGGCCCTTTCTTAGGCTATTAATATCAGCCCTCAGCTGTCTGCCTAGATTTTGCTGGTTACTAATAATAGGGGGGAAACTAGGTCATATTTTTTTGGGGTACACCTCTTTTTGATAATCAGTAAAGGCTAAGTAGACAGCTGTGAGCTAAGATTGATAGGGTGGGAAGATCCATCACTTCCCAGACTATAAAAATCAGCCCCCAGCTGCTGGTTATTAGAAATTAGGGGGACCCTGCTCCATTTTTTTTCTTATGTATTTAATTTGGACCTATATACATGTGCAGTAAGCAGCACTGATTATATATCTCAATTAAATCTATCTATATCTGTATCGAAGATTGTTTTATTACTTACTAAACCTGCTTGAAATGACAGAGAATTCCTGTATGTAAAAGCTGATGTTAAAACACATTGAATACAGATGCTAGGCAAGAAAAATCTCATTGTATTCGCATGACACTCGTCCGACTTTTCAGGACCAATATCAGACCAATTTTCTAAATGAAGATGAGTATGAGCCCTCACTCTAAATATTACTCTCCCTAATGATCCCCCACCATGACCACAACACTTTTCCAGTGCCAGCAATTTTTATATTCAGGTCTTCAGAGATGACAAGCTGACACGGACATGTGACGCAGACAATAAGTGTCCATGTTGAAACGTCATTGTTGGAGGTGAGAATACGGAATCTAGCAGGGACTTGGGCAGCGGCGCAGAGAAGAGACGGGGATCTGGATTTAGTTATATAGTTTTATATCATTCTAAGCTTTAGGTCAAATAGTTGCAGGGTCTGGACGACTCCTATTACCCCGTACATTACTCACTCGATCTGTGCAGTAATCTAGCTTTTTTTTCTTCTTTTTTTTTCCTCCACCTTTAGGTGTTTGATCCACTGCGGTTTTCCGTGGAGAATTCGTCAGACAGACACCCCCACGCCTTTGTTCCTTTTGCAGCTGGAGCCAGGTAGGGCAAGGATTTACTGTTTTAGAATCTTACAGAGGTATTCCGGGATGATTAAAATAATTTTGTCCTGTCCCTGCAATCATACACTACAGAGACGAGATGCCCAGTGCAGTTTTATTATCTTTATAAGGCTGGGGTCACACACAACATCTAAAAAATCGGACCGTTTTAGTCAGTCGATTATCGCAACAAAATTTCATGAACATTCATCCGTCTGTGATCCGATTTTCCGGGGAGGATGCGATTTAGTCGCATCTGAGCGTTTGTGTAACATCCGATTTACATCCGACTTGCGAGATTTTCTTGCCGGCTTTCAAAACCGACATATAATGGATCCAAATGAATAGTTTTTAAATCACAAAAGAAAGAATAGATATATACACCTAAAAAAAAAAATATATATATACAGTACAGACCAAAAGTTTGGACACACCTTCTCATTCAACGATTTTTCTGTATTTTCATGGCTATGAAAATTGTAGAATCACACTGAAGGCATCAAAACTATGAATTAACACATGTGGAATTATACATTACACTTTACAAAAAAGTGTGAAACAACTGAAAATATGTCTTATATTCTAGGTTCTTCAAAGTAGCCACCTTTTGCTTTGATTACTGCTTTGCACGCAGAAAAGGTGAACGGATGGACTCTACATGCCTGGTTCCCACCGTGAAGCATGGAGGAGGTGGTGTGATGATGTGGGGGTGCTTTGCTGGTGACACTGTTGGGGATTATTCAGAATTGAAGGCATAGTGAACCAGCATGGCTACCACAGCATCTTGCAGCAGCATGCTATTCCATCCGGTTTGCGTTTAGTTGGACCATCATTTTGTTTTTCAACAGGACAATGACCCCAAACATACCTCCAGACTGTGAAAGGGCTATTTGACCAAGAAGGAAAGTGATGGGGTGCTACGCCAGATGACCTGGCCTCCACAGTCACCCGACCTGAACCCAATCGAGATGGTTTGGGGTGAGCTGGACCGCTCACCGCTTCAATTTTGAATAAATCCCCAACAGTGTCACCAGCAAAGCACCCCCACACCATCACACCACCTCCTCCATGCTTCACAGTGGGAACCAGGCATGTAGAGTCCATCCGTTCACCTTTTCTGCACGCAAAGCAGTAATCAAAGCAAAAGGTGGCTACTTTGAAGAAGCTAGAATATAAGACATATTTTCAGTTGTTTCACACTTTTTTGTAAAGTGTAATGTATAATTCCACATGTGATAATTCATAGTTTTGATGCCTGCAGTGTGAATTTACAATTTTCATAGTCATGAAAATACAGAAAAATCTTTGAATGAGAAGGTGTGTCCAAACTTTTGGTCTGTACTGTGTGTGTGTGTGTGTGTGTGTGTGTGTGTGGTGTGTGTGTGTGTATATACATATATATATATATATATATATATATATATATATATATATATATACAGTATTTATAGTTCATACACTTCTACATAGTATAATAGCCGCTAATTCAATTGCCGGCTTTTGTGAAATGACAGACCCGACATGAAATGACACATGGTTTACATACAGTTAACCATGTAATTTCATGGAGTTAGATATATGGTTTTAACTTACAATTACATGAGTGTATGTGTGCAAAATTTAGGGGTTAATTAAAGGTGTAAATTCGTTGAAAAAAATGCGTGGGCTCCCGTTGTATTTTCTCCACCAGACAGGAAAAGCCAGCGAGTGGGGGCAGATAATAATAGCCCAGGGAGGGTGCATTTATTTAGTGCCCCCCCTGGCTACTAACATCTGCCCCCAGCCACCCCAGAAAAGGCAAATCTATAATTAGATAATCTTTTTCATCGCACCCATAGACTTGCATTGGCGATAGTCGACCCACAATCGGTGACAATCGCAGCATGCTGCGATTTCACTCGCACGTATAAAACAGGTGACAAAAAAATCAGATGGTGGGAGCTGCTCCATAGATTAACATTGGTCCCACTGCAATGCGATATTTCATCGCTTTGCAGTCGTCCGATTTTTGTCACCAGTGTGACCCCGGCCTAACCCTTGTAATTCGGTGTGATAGCAGCTGCTCCTCACTGCTTCCCCCTCCCGTCTGAGTCATTACAACACACACTAGTGTGCAGCTCCCCAGCTGGAAGGAACAGCCAGTCTGAGGAGAGGAGGCATGGCCATGCCCCCTGTTCTTTGCAGAGAAACAGCTAGTATAAGGAGACTGGCTGAGTTTTTACTGAAGCCCCTTTGTGCACGCCTCTATGACTGAAAGCTGACGGCTTCTGGGAGGAGTACAGTTTATTTTCTCCCAGCAGCCGCCAGACAGCATTGTAACTCTATTAATCGGTAGATGAACGCTATATCTGTAGGTTAATAGCATTTGGGGACATGACAGGTTCCATTTAAATACAGTGTACGATAATTTAACCCCGTGTGTAAATCTGATCAGATAACACTGTACATATTCCGTTCCAGAAATTGCATTGGGCAGAACTTCGCTATGAATGAGATGAAAGTGGCCGTGGCTCTTATATTACAGAGATTTCAGCTTCTGCCCGACCCTGAAAATGAACCACAGAAAATTTCTCAGATAGTTCTCCGATCTATGAATGGAATTCACCTAAAGCTGAAGAAGATTGGGCTGGACTATGGGAAAGAGGGGATCAGAGCTGACGGTATAGGGGACGCTGTATAGACGACGGCACCTAGATCATTCACTAGGAAAACTATCATCGTCCTGTCGCTCTCCAGCTATTGCAAAACTACAACTCCCAGCATGCCCTGACAATTCCAGGTTGGGAGTTGTAGACCGCTGTTTTATGGATCATTAAATCATATGTTTTATAATAATAATAATAATAAACCAGCCAGTCCTCAGCTGACAGCTCCTCTCCATCCATCCATGTGACTGCGGCAGCCAATCACTGGCCTCCAATAAATACTACTAGGCATAGTGGCCAGTGTTTGGCTGCAGCAGCTTATTTTCTGTAGGTAATTTCATGTTTTATACCCTTAGGCCCGGATCATACTTGCAAGAAACTGGCACGAGTCTCGCATCTCAATACCCGGCACTGCCGCTGGCGCTCGGACCGGAGTGTGCGGCGCATGTATTTCTATGCAGCCGCTCGCTCCGCTCCCGAGTGCCGGCGGCAGTGCCGGGAATTCACATGCGAGACTCGTCCGTGTTTCTCACATGTGTGATCCCGGCCTTAAAGGGATTGTCTGCCATTAATACTTTGGTTTACATCTAATGATGGTGGAGATAAAGATCCATGTTACCAAATGATCCAGAGGCACACCATGAAGCTCTGGGGTCCCAATGTGAAAGCTGAAGAAGGGTCTCCACCTACCATGTGCCTTTTTTTATACTCCTGAAATTAGGACCGGGGTACCATTGCTTCGTTTGCCCTCATTTGTCAAGATTTCAACATACAGTATGGAAGTTTTAAGAAAAATAACTTATCCGTAGACATTCAGTAGAGGAATCGTTCTTGCTACTGCCTCAAAAACAGATATTTGAAGCCCCTGTTCCAGGATTCCTTAAACAACACACGCTAATTATTATACTGTTTCATTATTTTTTTTTTTTGGAACCTCTGAAACCTTCTATGTATTCCATCCGCCATTGCTGTAATTTAAGAACTCACCACTGGGATAAAACGCTGAAAAAGAAACGCAATTTAGGTTTTAGTTCACTACTGCCTTTTTATACAATAATTAATATAATTGTGGAATAAAATTATTTTTGTTATTCTTTATATGTCTGGTATTTTCATTTATTCTGTAAGCCTATATCTACTAATACCTACCAGCAGGTGGCAGCAAACACTTTACAACACAATGCATGGCCATATGAGCCTAATCAAATGGTGTGGAGACAAAAAGCCACAAACTGATCTCCTCATAATTTGTACCAAGATCCCATCTGATATGTCTATATTCATGCTTCCTGTTCACCAAAATTACAATTTGTGTTTATTATTATTACCCATCTTATCACAGAAAACGAGAGGCAGATAAAGGAACGGCAAAACCTTATATTTTCGATGTGCACCATGATATGACTGCACAAAGCCATATTACAATTCTGTGTATTCCCCCCCCCCTAAGGACGATATTCCGCTTTTTGTAAAAAACAATAAATGGAGGAATTGGTGGTTTTTCACTTCTTTCTGGGTTATTGGTAATCCTCCATTGTCATATCAATGCCAGGTAACTAATAGAGGGTCACAATCAGTTCCGCTTCCCAAAACATACAGTCCTATGGGCCCCAGTGCAAAATCTGGACCTGGCCCCGCATCAGCATGTTGGTCAGATGTTCTAGAAAACATATAAAAATCTAAGAAAACACAGCAATAAGATCATTTTCTAAGTAATACTTCTAAATGGTCATCATACAGTTACCGACTAATAAATATCACCATATTGTTACAGAACATGTCCACTATACCAATAATAAACCATATAAAGGGATTAAATACCGCATACAATGAACATATATTATCACCGCATAGTGTATGAATATAACCACCATCCTGTGATTGAACAGAATCCACTATACCGAGACCAATAATAATATCTAATACAAGAGATAACTACCACCACACCATGACCAGACCATATATTAGCACCACATAGTGACCGAATACTACCACATACAAGGGATAAATACCGCCACACCATGACCGGACTACACACTACCACCACATAGAGACCGAATAATACCACATGCAAAGGATAAATACCGCCATACCGCAACAGGACCACATATTACCACCACACAGTGACCACATAATACCACGCACAAGGGATAAATACCAACCACACCATGACCAGACCACATATTACCACCATATAGTGACTAAATAATACCACATACAATGGATTAATACTGTCACACCGTGACCAGACTCATACTACCACCACATAGGGAGCGAATGATACCACATACAAAGGATTATTTCCACCAAACTGCAACAGGACCACATATTAGCACCACATTGTGACCGAATAATACCATGTACAAGGGATAAATACCGCCACACCATGACCAGATCACATAGTGCCTGATTAATACCACATACAATAAATACCGTCACACCATGACCAGACCAAATATTACCAACACATAGGAAACTAATAATACGACATACAAGGTATACGTACACCACACCATGACCAGACCACATATTACCATCACATTATGACAAATAACACATACAATTAATAATACTGTCAAACTATGACCAGACCACATATTACCACCATGTGGTGACCGAATAATACATCATACAATAGATAAATACCACCACACCATGACCAGACCACATGTTATCGCCACATAGTGACCAAATAGCACCACATGCAATGGATAAATTCTGCCATACTGTGACCAGAGCTCATTTTACCACCATATAGTGATCAAATAATTCCACTATACTGACAAAAACCACAGTAGTAACACTAATATGTTTTGCCCCATTCCTCCATAGTAACAGTAATCACAAAAAAATAAAATATATTACAGTAGTGATATCTCCCTTTGGGGCGACTGTATAGTCTCTTTTGGTGGCCTCCGTGCAATAGTAAAATTTCTCTTTATACCCCCATACAGTGGTAATGTCCCCAGCCCAGTGCCAACAATATAGTAGTGTGTGAAGCTGGAAAAAAGTGGATGAAATCTTCACTGCCAGCTGCCCAGGGATGAGCAGGAGACCTGCAGCAGCCGCCTTCTAGGTTTTTACAGAGATTGTGACCTCACAACCACTTCTTTGTCTCCATTATATTCTCAGGTAAGACCCTATTTTCTCTTATTGTCTTTCCAGTTTCTTTAGTCCATCAGTAGGGTAAGAGCTCTGGATCGGCAACCTCAGTTAAAACCCGAAGTTTTCAAGCAAGGTGAAACTCGCACAAAGCATAAAAATCTACAAACAAAAAGAAACGTCCAAACTAGTGGACATGATTCACTGTCCTATCAAAATGCAGGCAGGGACGATTTTATACACATAAATATACACATAGCACACACACATATACAAAGAGCACATACAGTACATATAGTTACATGTATACACAGAGCACATACATACAGGTACGTACATAGATACATGTATACAGAGCACCTACATACAGACGCATGCATACACGCAGCACATATATTCCAACACATGCATGTACAGAGCACATACATACAGGCACGTACGTACATATACATGTATACAGAGCACCTACATACAGACGCATGCATACACGCAGCACATACATTTCAACACATGCATGTACAGAGCACATACATACCGACACATACAGTAGATGGACAGAGCACATACATACAGAGACATAGTATAATTGACCCCACACAGCCCTAAAAACAAAGCTCTCCACACAGTATGATGGAGCCCAAAGACACCTGTATAATTGCTTAATTGCATGCAGTATAATGGACCCCACACAATCCTCCATAAAGTATAAAGGTGTCATGGTTTACTGGGTTCTGATCAGTGATTTGGTATGGCCATGATTTGAGTACACATATGTAGACTCCGGGGGGGGTCCTTACAGACCTGGTGCATGGGGGGGTCGTCCAGAGGCGTCTTGGGTCGGCCATCGGTACACGCTCTTGGTTCGGGCATCCATGCTCGATCGAACCTGGGGTCCAAGGCCCCTTAAAAGGGTCTCTGGTTATGTTCTTGTCAGTAGTGAGGTTAACTTGTTGGCCTCTTTCTGGTCCCGGAGGCTTTTAAGCTCACTGTGAAGCCAGCTTTGTCGTTCTCTGACCTTTGGCTGAGTGGTCGCCCTGTCTTGTGCCAGTGCGTTGTGCCTGTGCTTCGTTTTGTCTGTCTGGTTCCGATTTGGCTGTGTCCCTGTTACGAGTTTTGCCTGTCCCTTTTGTACTGCGTTGCTCTGTCTGTGTATGACCCCTTGGCTGTGTTCTGGTTATTCTCTGCCTGCTCCTTTTGTACTTCGTCGCCCTCTATGTGTATGACCTGGCTATCCTGACCATCCATTCTGTCTATGCCCCTTGGTAACTTTATTTCGTAGTTACCCTTCTAGGAGTTTTCCTTTACCTCCTAGATCTCTGGAGCTTAGGCCACGCCCCTAGGCAGTCACGTGCCTGCAGGTCCTTCGGCCTGAAACATTCTCTACCTGATACTGCTGCCTCTGAGAGACGTGTGCTGGCTCCGCCCCTTGGCAGTCACATGCTGCGGAAGGTCCTGTGTCCTCAGAAACACTCGTCTTCTCTGCTGCAGTTCTACTATACAGGTATCGTTGGGCACAGTTTGTTCCTCGGACACAGCCACTGGCTCAGTGAGCAAGTGCAGTGCGGTGTGCCTGACATTATAAACGACCGTTACATTTTTTTTTTTCTGAGGGGGATATTTAGGAGTGTTATCCCCATGGATCCCATGCAGGTGTTAGCAGGTCAGGTGAAACTTCTGACGCAAACGTTCCAGGAGTTGAATGTTGAGCAGTGCATGATGGCTCAGACCCAGCAGCAGCTGGTAGATACCGTACAGGGGGCTGTCGCTGCGGGGTCTCTGGGTACAGGTGGTAAGGATGTGTCATTGGTATCTCCTGAATCTCCAGTTAAACTGCCCGACTACTTCTCAGGGGATAAAAATGAGTTCAGAGCCTTCAGGGAGGGGTGTAAACTTTTTTTCTCCCTGAGGTCTCGCTCTTCTGGGGATGAGTTCCAGAGGGTGGGGGTCATTATTTCCCTACTTCGGGGGGCCCCACAAGCCTGGGCTTTTTCTCTCTCTCCTTCTGCTCCTGAGAGGATGACTGTTGATATGTTTTTTCATGCCCTGGGCAGCATCTATGATGAGCCTGACAGGGTCCGTATGGCTGAGGACATGTAATGAGTGTTCGTCAGGGTAAACATTCAGCCGAGTGGTTCTGTTCGGAGTTCCGACGTTGGGCAGCGGAGGTCTCCTGGAATGATGCCGCCCTTCAAGGGCTATTCCGCAGAGGCCTGTCTGAACGTCTCCAGGACGCCCTGGCCCTTCATCCTCCACCTGATACTTTGGAGGACGCCATAACCCAGGCCGTACAATGGACCGCAGGCTACGCGCCAGGGGTATCATGCAGTGTGAAACCTCACTGTTTGCTGGCAGCAAAGAGACTGGAGCCACTACTGAGGTCATGGACATTGGCACCACCTCGCTAAAAGAGAAGGAGAGAAGACATCGCCGGGAGAAACAACTCTGTTTCTATTGTGGAGAGTCCGGACATTGGAGAAAAGATTGTCCCACCTGTCCGTCATCTAAGACGGCGGAAAACTACTAGGTCTGGGTAGCGGTCGGGGAGGCTGAGCCTTCAAGTACTATTTTCCTCATGTTCGAAAGTCATATTAAAGGTGGAACTATTGGTAGACAACTATCATTTTTTCTCGACAGCATTGGTGGACAGTGGTTCATCTCTCAATCTGATCAGTTCCTGTGTCGTCTCCCAACATAAGATAGGGACAGTCAGGCTGGAGACACCCCTTAAAATTGTTGCTATTGACTCTTCCCCTCTTACTCGAACAGGGATTCTTTATGTTTCCAAAAGGTTTTCTTTGCAGGTCGGTTCTTCCCACAAGGAAGACATGGAATGTTTTGTCATGGACAAATTGCCCACAGGGCTAGTACTGGGTATGCCATGGCTTCAACGCCACAACCCGGTGATTGACTGGGATTCAGGGGAGATTATTAAATGGGGATCCCAATGTGTCGACTGTTGCCATAAACCTGTTTATTGTATGAAACTTGCAAAACCTGTCTCAGTGTCTTCTGTTGGTCTGGAGGGTATTCCGGAGTACCTGAAAGACTTTGAAGACTGTTCTCTGAAAGTGAGGCTGAGGCTCTGCCCCCGCATAGATCATTGATGCTATTGATCTTGTCCCGGGAGCCAAATTGCCCAAGGCCCGTCTGTTTAATTTGTCAGGCCCGGAGCACCTGGCTATGAAGCAATACATCGCTGAAAGTCTTCGCAAAGGGCATATAAGGCCCTCAGTGTCCCCAGTAGCT
Organism: Oophaga sylvatica; assembly: GCA_033576555.1. Taxonomy (NCBI): domain Eukaryota; kingdom Metazoa; phylum Chordata; class Amphibia; order Anura; family Dendrobatidae; genus Oophaga; species Oophaga sylvatica. Next base: position 87,275,916 of record JARQOD010000009.1, read on the forward strand.
GCGGGATTCTTCTTTGTTAAAAAGAAGGATGGCGGTCTACGTCCCTGCCTCGACTTTCGAGAACTTAATAAAATCACAGTCAGGAATACATACCCCCTGCCTCTGATTCCTGATCTCTGTAACCAGCTCTCTGGGGCCAAGTGGTTTTCAAAATTGGACCTCAGGGGGGCTTATAATTTGATAAGAGTACGGGAAGGGGATGAGTGGAAAACTGCTTTTCTTACTACTGAGGGGTTATTTGAGAATCTCATCATGCCTTTTGGTCTCACCAATGCTCCAGCTGTGTTTCAAAATTTCATTAATGTAGTTTTTTCGGACCTCATTGGCCGTTTTGTTGTGATCTATTTGGATGATATACTGATATATTCCTCTGACAGACATTCACATTTATCACATGTTAAAACTGTGTTTCAAAGACTCAGGGAAAATCATTTATTTGTTAAGCTGGAGAAATGTTCTTTCTTTGTTCAGGAGCTATCATTTTTGGTTCTCATAATCTCTCCACAGGGGTTTCGTATGGATCCCAAGAAGGTGCAAGCCATTATGGAGTGGGTCCAGCCTCGGGACCTTAGAGGACTCCAGCGCTTCTTGGGATTCGCGAATTACTATCGCAGGTTTATCAAGGGTTTTTCTCAGATTGTGAAACCCCTCACGGATCTCACACGTAAAGGGACAGATGTTAGGAACTGGTCCCTGTCGGCCAAACAATCTTTTTTAACTTTGAAAAATTGTTTCACATCCGCTCCTGTTCTGGTTCAACCTGACTCATCCAAGCCGTTTGTGGTTGAAGTTGATGCTTCGGAGGTTGGGGTGGGGGCAGTGTTGTCACAGGGACATACTTCTCTGACTAACCTCAAACCTTGTGCCTATTTCTCGAAAAAATTTCTCAGGCTGAGAGAAATTATGACGTTGGTAATAGAGAACTCTTAGCAATCAAATTGGCGTTCGAGGAATGGAGGCATTTTTTGGAAGGGGCGGCTCACCCCATCACAGTCATCACCGACCACAAAAACCTAGAGTATATCAAATCTGCTAAAAGACTGACTCCTAGGCAAGCCCGTTGGTCACTTTTTTTTTCCAGATTTCAATTTTCTATAACTTTTCGCCCAGGGTCTAAAAACGTGAAAGCTGATGCTTTATCACGTAGTTTTGAGCCGCTTTCTGCCCCTGACCCGCCGTCCCCCATTCTTCAACCCAATGTCGTTATAGCTGAAGTGTCGTCGGAATTGGAGCGGGAGATTGTGGGGGCTCAATCTTTAGCTCCAAGGTCCAAACCCGAAAACAAATTGTTTGTTCCTCAGCAGTTACGCACCAGGCTCCTGCGGGAGTTCCATGATTCAAAACTGAGTGCTCACCCAGGCATTTCTGCCACACGAGAGGCAGTGGCTAGAGTTTTTTGGTGGCCTTTGATGGCTTCAGATATTAAGAAGCATGTCGCTGCGTGTGGGGTATGCGCTCGTTCTAAGAGCTCTCATTGCCGGCCGGCCGGGGAATTGGTGCCTTTGCCAATTCCAGGAAGGCCATGGACCCACTTGTCCATGGACTTCATTACCAACCTTCCTTCTTCTCGGGGTAACACGGTTATCTGGGTAGTTGTGGACAGGTTTTCTAAGTTAGCGCATTTTGTACCTATGGCAAGTCTACCTACTGCAGAGACTCTCGCTAAGCATTTCCTCGCACAGATTGTGCGGTTACATGGGGTACCTATGAATATTGTATCTGACAGAGGGGCACAATTTGTGGCCAAGTTTTGGCGGGCTTTTTGCAAAAGGTTGGGGATATCTTTGTCCTTTTCCTCAGGCTACCATCTAGAGAGTAATGGGCAGACGGAGCGCACCAACCAGTCGCTTGAACAAATTCTTCGATGTTTGGTTTCTACTCTGCAAAGCGACTGGTGTGATGCCCTACCGTTAGCGGAGTTCGCCTTCAACAACTGTACCAATCAATCTACCGGTAGGTCACCGTTTTTTATTAATTAGGGTTTGAACCCTCATTTTGGTGAATTCTCACGTTTAGATTCGGGCTGTCCAGGAGCTGAGGACTGTGTTAACCGAATCAGGGATCTGTGGTCAAAAGTTTGGTTGAATATGTTCAGGGCTCAGGAGACTTATAAGCGTTTTGCAGATAAAAAAAGGAACCCTGCTCAGGTGTTGCAGTGTGGGGACAAGGTGTGGCTCTCCACGCGAAACATAAGTCTTCGTCTACCCTCCGCCAAACTGGGGCCCGAGTTCATAGGTCCCTATGAGATCATTGAAGTAATTAACCCTGTGGTGTATCGCCTTCGCCTCCCCCCCGCTTTGAAACTCCATAACGTATTCCATAGATCCTTGCTAAAACCCTTGGGATCGGTAGTAGAAGAACCAGCTGCTGTTCCCTCCCCAGTCTTGGTTGATGGGCACATGGAATTTGAGGTACAACATATTGTAGACTCCCGGCGGTCTCGGGGGTCCTTACAGTACCTGGTGCATTGGAGGGGGTACGGTCCAGAGGACCGGTCTTGGGTGCCGGCCAGATCGGTACACGCTGACCGTCTGGTTCGGGCATTCCATGCTCGGAATCCTGGGAAACCTGGGGGTCCAGAGGCCCCCCATTAAGAAGGGGGTACTGTCATGGTTTACTGGGTTCTTGGATCAGGTAGTCGAGGGGTTAACTTGGTTGGCCTCTTTCTGGGTCCTGGGAGGCTTTTTATAGCCTCACTGTGAAGCCAGCCTTTGTCGTTTATACTCTGACCTTTGGCTGAGTGTGTCTGACCCTGTGCTTGTGCCAGTGCGTTGTGCCTGTGCTTCGTTTTGTCTGTCTGGTTCCGATTTGGCTGTGTCCCTGTTACGAGTTTTGCCTGTCCCTTTTGTACTGCGTTGCTCTGTCTGTGTATGACCCCTTGGCTGTGTTCTGGTTATTCTCTGCCTGCTCCTTTTGTACTTCGTCGCCCTCTATGTGTATGACCTGGCTATCCTGACCATCCATTCTGTCTATGCCCCTTGGTAACTTTATTTCGTAGTTACCCTTCTAGGAGTTTTCCTTTACCTCCTAGATCTCTGGAGCTTAGGCCACGCCCCTAGTTAGTCACGTGCCTGCAGGTCCTTCGGCCTGAAACATTCTCTACCTGATACTGCTGCCTCTGAGAGACTGTGCTGGCTCCGCCCCTTGGCAGTCACATGCTGCGGAAGGTCCTGTGTCCTCAGAAACACTCGTCTTCTCTGCTGCGGTTCTACTATACAGGTATCGTTGGGCACAGTTTGTTCACTCTGGACACACACACTGGCTCAATGAGCAAGTGCAGTGCGGTGTCCCTGACAAAAGGCTCCCACAAAGCCCTCCATATATTATAGCCTCCACATAATCCTCCAAATATTATAATGGATCCCCAATATATACAGTTATAGCGTCTATCTTTTATGCCTCAATACAGTCCCAAATTGTGGTCCCATGAATTAATAATAATGTATCGGCCACAATGGGGAATATTTATTAATGTTCCCCATTGTGGAGTAATAGTGTCCTCTGCTCCGGCTCCTATACAGTATTAATGTCCCCAACTGGTCCTATACAGTAATAATGTCCCCCAACTGGTCCTATACACTAATAATGTCCCCCAACTGGTCCAATACACTAATAATGTCCCCCAACTGGTCCTACACACCAATAATGTCCCCCAACTGGTCCAATACACTAATAATGTCCCCCAACTGGTCCAATACACTAATAATGTCCCCCAACTGGTCCTATACACTAATAATGTCCCCCAACTGGTCCAATACACTAATAATGTCCCCCAACTGGTCCTATACACCAATAATGTCCCCCAACTGGTCCTATACAGTAATAATGTCCCCCAACTGGTCCTATACTCCAATAATGTCCCCCAACTGGTCCTATACAGTAATAATGTCCCCCAACTGGTCCTATACAGTAATAATGTCCCCCAACTGGTCCTATATTCCAATAATGTCCCCCAACTGGTCCTATACTCCAATAATATCCCCCAACTGGTCCTATACACCAATAATGTCCCCCAACTGGTCCTATACAGTAATAATGTCCCCCAACTGGTCCTATACACTAATAATGTCCCCCAACTGGTCCTATACAGTAATAATGTCCCCCAACTGGTCCTATACAGTAATAATGTCCCCCAACTGGTCCTATATTCCAATAATGTCCCCCAACTGGTCCTATACTCCAATAATATCCCCCAACTGGTCCTATACTCCAATAATGTCCCTCAACTGGTCCTATACTCCAATAATGTCCCCCAATTGGTCCTATACTCCAATAATGTCCCCCAGTTGACCTCCTACAGTAATTGTTTTATTTTAATTCCTTTACCTGTCACCGCTTCCACGAGTCGCGTCCTCTTCCTACTCTATAGCCGACACTCATAACTACATGCACCGCCTGCAACAGCCATGCTGACGTCAGCTGCCAGCCTCCGATTGGACGGTGACCCCACAATACATTGCAACTAAATATGCATTCGGGACACACATCCAGCTGAAAAGGGCTCTAAAGTCGGCGGGCCAACTTGCTCCACATTCATTACGTCCCCATGACAGCAAATAAGAATACACCCACAAAGAAGAGTTGATGGCCACACCCACTTGGCTACAATGACTTGATTTACACACATGAAAGAAAAGGCCATATATCAGGAATGGAGAGGAGCAGGAATGCATTCAGGATAAAAATAAACCTAAATCTGACTTTCTAAATGAGCATAATAAATAAATAATATCCATAAAAAGCCAAGAATTTCATTCTTTTGGTGTAAGGACGGCCCAAAAAGTGCAATAAATTTATTAAGAAGCATTTGAACTTTATTCTAGTCGGAAATAGGTTCAAAACTTATCACTTTGAATCTTTCCGTACCATTTTTATTTCATTTTGCTCTTATTCCTTTAATTATTGTTAAATTTTTAAATTTAATAAAATTCTGGTGCAAGTAAAGAAATGTAGCCACACGTAAAACAAAATAAATACACCCCATGATAAAAATCAAATCCCTCCTTTGTGTTGTATTTTTTTTTTGGCTCGTAAGACTTTCTTGAGATTTTTTAGAAGCAATTTTCAGATTTTTTTTTTCCTCTTAGATCCTATAGAGAAAATTATGGTAAAATAAAAATAATAATGAGGAACAAGGTAATAATGAATTTAATGTGTGTTCAGCAATTTGAGATGAATTTTATGCATCTGGGTATTTGCAGGTTAAATGATCTCAGTCGGGCAGAGGGGGGCGCTATAAAGAGCGCAGAACCCCGCGTTTATAGTGAGCCATTTTTAGATAGGCAAACAATTGAAGTAAAGGGATATATATCAGGGAGATAATCAGCAGCGGCGTGTCATTACTACACATTTATTATCGCATCGTGCAGTCGTGTCAGCGGCGCAGCACAGGGCCTGATAATTGCGTTCATTCATGCAGATGGTGTATTATCAGCAGCTACAGGAGGAGGATTCAGACATTTAGAGATGCTGCTTGCCAGTGAAAGATTAGGACCCCACTAACCCTCTGAGAATAATTAACAGTCCCAAAACCCTGGATTCTGCAGAAAAAATATTCAGCCTGATCTCTTAACTGGAGCAGGTGTAATAAGGAGATAACAGGAGCTGCAGGGATGGCTGCCGCTAGCACGGAGCACAATGGGACCCATGATGAATGTATTTATGACACCACTATCTCCTCCCATCCACAGAACCGCGCCGCTCGCCCTATGACATCATCGATACGGCTGGTCTACCAGAGCACGAATCCTTGTCCTCTAACCTATATATTGATGACATTCCGCCAAACTATATATTGATGATATTCCGCCAATCTATATATTGATGACATTCCGCCAAACTATATATTGATGATATTCCGCCAAACTATATATTGATGACATCCGCCAAACTATATATTGATGACATTTCCCCCAAATATATATTGATGACATTCCACAAACTATATATTGATGACATTCCACAACCTATATATTGGATGACATTCCGCCAACCTATATATTGATGACATTCCCAACCTATATATTGATGACATTCCACACCTATATATGGATGACATTCCGCCACCTATATATGGATGACATTCCGCCAACCTATATATGGATGACATTCCACAACCTATATATTGATGACATTCCCTACCAACCCACCTATATATGGATGACATTCAACTAACCTATATATTGATGACATTCCGCCAACCTACAGTACAGACCAAAAGTTTGGAACACCTTCTCATTTAAAGATTTTTCTGTATTTTCATGACAAAAGGTAGTCACCGGAAATGGTCTTCCAACAATCTTGAAGGAGTTCCCAGAGATGCTAAGCACTTGTTGGCCCTTTTGCCTTCACTCTGTGGTCCAGCTCACCCCAAACCATTTCGATTGGGTTCAGGTCTGGTGACTGTGGAGGCCAGGTCATCTGGCGTAGCACCCCATCACTCTCTTTCTTGGTCAAATAGCCCTTACACAGCCTGGAGGTGTGTTTGGGGTCATTGTCCTGTTGAAAAATAAATGATGGTCCAACTAAACGCAAACCGGATGGAATAGCATGCTGCTGCAAGATGCTGTGGTAGCCATGCTGGTTCACTATGCCTTCAATTTTGAATAAATCCCCAACAGTGTCACCAGCAAAGCACCCCCACACCATCACACCTCCTCCTCCATGCTTCACGGTGGGAACCAGGCATGTAGAGTCCATCCGTTCACCTTTTCTGCGTCGCACAAAGACACTGTGGTTGGAACCAAAGATCTCAAATTTGGACTCATCAGACCAAAGCACAGATTTCCACTGGTCTAATGTCCATTCCTTGTGTTCTTTAGCCCAAACAAGTCTCTTCTGCTTGTTGCCTGTCCTTAGCAGTGGTTTCCTAGCAGCTATTTTACCATGAAGGCCTGCTGCACAAAGTCTCCTCTTAACAGTTGTTGTAGAGATATGTCTGCTGCTAGAACTCTGTGTGGCATTGACCTGGTCTCTAATCTGAGCTGCTGTAAACCTGCGATTTCTGAGGCTGGTGACTCGGATAAACTTATCCTCAGAAGCAGAGGTGACTCTTGGTCTTCCTTTCCTGGGGCGGTCCTCATGTGAGCCAGTTTCTTTGTAGCGCTTGATGGTTTTTGCAACTGCTCTTGGGGACACTTTCAAAGTTTTCCCAATTTTGCAGACTGACTGACCTTCATTTCTTAAAGTAATGATGGCCACTCGTTTTTCTTTACTTAGCTGCTTTTTTCTTGCCACAATACAAATTCTAACAGTCTATTCAGTAGGACTATCAGCTGTGCATCCACCAGACTTCTGCACAACACAACTGATGGTCCCAACCCCATTTATAAGGCCAGAAATCCCACTTATTAAACCTGACAGGACACACCTGTGAAGTGAAAACCATTTCCGGTGACTACCTCTTGAAGCTCATCAAGAGAATGCCAAGAGTGTGCAAAGCAGTCATCAAAGCAAAAGGTGGCTACTTTGAAGAACCTAGAATATAAGACTTAATTTCAGTTGTTTCACACTTTTTTTGTTAAGTATATAATTCCACATGTGTTAATTCATAGTTTTGATGCCTTCAGTGTGAATGTACAATTTTCATAGTCAGGAAAATACAGAAAAATCTTTAAATGAGAAGGTGTGTCCAAACTTTTGGTCTGTACTGTATCTATTGATGATATTCTGCCAACCTATATATTGATGATATTCTGCCAGCCTATATATTGATGATATTCCGCCAGCCTATATATTGATGGCATTCTTCCCCGGAACTCGAACACTGCAACGGACTTTCGGATAAATCTGTGTTCCGCATTTTGTGCCGGACGCTATTGACTGTCCAGTACGAACCCCGAACTTTCAAGTTCGAATTTGCTCATCTCTACTTGACATATATTTGCTGCATTTAATATACAAGACAGAGCCCCCATACATTTAAAGGGGTTGCCCATTTTCAAAAAATGTTTACCCATAAGCTCAGTTACTGTTGAAGACACAACCTGAGCTCCATGAATGATCAGATTAGTAGGGTTTAAATAAAAACTTCACTGACAGCAAGCAAGGTTCTAGAAAACTGAGAGCAATTAAAGTAGAAAGTGTAATTAGAGATGCAGAACTTTTCATATATAAAATTAGCTTTAGGCCATGTTCACACGTTCAGTATTTGATCGGTATTTTACATCAGTATTTGTAAACCAAACCAGGAGAGGAACAATCAGAGGAAAAGTATAATAGAAACACGTCACCACTTCTGTATTTATCACCCACTCCTGGTTTTGGCTACAAATACAGATGTGAGATACTGACCAAATACTGAACGTGTGAACGTGGCCTTATATATGGTGGCATAGCTTATTCACATTGTTTGTATGGCGCCAACATATTCCACGGTGCTATACTGAGATTGTCATATTGCACATGATTTCCCTGTAGGGCTCATTCAGACATCCCTTTTTCTCACGTATGATAAAAACAGATTGATTATTTTGATCACACTTTAATCAGAATTTGATAAGAGTGTGGCCTGAGTGTCATCAGTCCATTCTTGCACATGTCCAACCGTGATAATCAGACTGCACTTATATGTCTTCTGAGTGCAGTCCGATTTTTTTATGCACCCATAGACTTCGCACTGCTGGTTTTGATCTGACATGTTTCCTTGATTTTCCATAGACTACTCAGTCCACAAAAATCATGGATGTGTGAATGTGTGAGAATTGCTGTTTTTTTTTTGTTTGTTTTTTTATTTCTGTACCTCCCTGAAAAAATGCAATAAAAAGATATCAAAGCAAGGCATTCGCCCCAAAATAATGCTAAGGAAAACTACGCATCGCAGCTTGACACTCAACAAACAAGTGATCATACAGCTCCAACAGCCTAAACAAAAAATGTACGGGTCACACAACAAATAATGCTGACACCAACCAAATACCAAATTTTGCATCGCTGCAATTATACTGTTCTGGAAAAATATGTTGCCGGATCAATTTTGCCACACACTGAAAAAAAAAAACCTTTCAATGGTGTGATTTCATTTTTTTTCTCCATTTCAACTCATTTGGAATTCTTTCACGTTTTTCAGTACATTATATGGTTAAAAAAAATGGTGTCATTCAAAACTATAATTCGTCCCATAAAAAAACAAGCCCTCATATGGCATCCTAGAGAACCCCTTTAAGTATATTGAAATATTGGATTGCAATAGTCAGGGTTATCAGGTTTTCTGTTCTTTATCTGGATTTTTATCTCCATGCGTTATCTCTGCTCACTTATCCGGAGAAGTGTTTACTGACATCAGAGACTTGGGAACTGTATGTCTGCCAGCCTGATTCCTGCTGTGCAGGGTGTCTACATACAGTAGCACCCACTTTATGGCTCTGAGATAAACGCAACCTGGAGGGTAATGAAATGGCAGGATGAGATCTTGTGATGCTCACTATATCAGGCTTTAATGGAGGTTACTACTAATAAAACTTCCACTTGCAAAAATTTCTAAAAAAAAAATTTAATATTTTCAATTCCAATAATTTAGTTCCAGGAACCTGAAAGAAGACTTCGGCCAAAGAGAAAGCAGTGTCTGTTTAGGAGCAAATATATAACTATAGAAATGAATTGCGTGTCAACTTTTTCCCTAAATGACTCAAATCTTATCATGATACAAAGAAACTAATTCCATCCATCTCTACATATTACATTGATGGCATGCCCTTTAAAGAGAACCTTTTGCTGGATTTTTTCCACTTAAACTCAGTACACCATCCAATTGCCGCTGTTTCACTGATTCTGAAACAGTTTTTCTTTTTTTTCTGTGCCCCTCCGTTCTAAAGTTATGACCCTCTGTAATAAAGATGCAAATTTTCTCTTCGGCCAACTGGGCGTACACCACAGAACTTCTCTGTGGGCGTGTGGTTTTTTTTTCACCTCTGATACTGACCAATCAAAACACGGCCACATCCACAGAGAAGTTCTGTGGTGTACGCCCAGTTAGTTGAAGGGA